>CM055280.1:52422788-52495285 GCA_029237695.1 Conchocele bisecta | reverse complement strand
ATATTCCGCAATTACTCTGAAATTTTGTCAACGTTCGACGCCATTTACGGAAACATTGTAAATTTTGTAAACGTATTTCATGAAATTACACAGATGTCCGAAGGTACAAACTCACATGGCGTGTCTCAATTTACTACTACAGTGGAACCTCTCTAACCGGACAGCTAGAAACACATGCGATGATGATTTTGATGGGTTTCTAGGTTATTTATCTCAGGTGATAATGCCTGCTCGTGCTCATAGCACACACATATGGCTCGGAATGACCAAATACCTGATTTACAGTGACACCTCGGTGAACAGGACATTCTGGGGACCTCCCATGGTGTCCGGTTTAGCGAGGTTTACTGTACATGTATTTGTTCCAGATAGTTTTGTCGGCCTGCATTTTACTATTGCTCTACCGCCGACGTTACTGTTGCCAATATTTGTATTTTTATTTCAAAATACTTTAATATTGGGCTTGAAATCAATAATCTTGATTGGCTGATAATGAGCTATGCTACAGCTCAAACTCAGCCAATAAAACTGCTTGATTGCGATTTGAGATTGCCAATAGATGCTCAGAAACGTTGACATCTGGGCAGAATTAACGCAGGTGGTTGTGTATGCTCATTAAGCCTATTAAAACGTTTGCATCAGTAACAAAAGTCACCCTCCCGTTTTTTTATTTTATTTGAAAAATTCCGTTATATAGTGATTTTATTGCGAAGAAATAAATTTTGCCATAGGAACTTGGGGCATAAAGAAGCTGAATAAAGAAGCTAAACAAGCAGGGTCGATCAACGAATATTTTTTTGAAAGTGACTCCGAAACGTGACTACGGTCTGTTCCACGGCTTGCTTTCGATGAAAATTTGGCTATTCAATACATCAATAAATGCGGCTGCACATGCTGATCTGGATCTACACTGGCCGTGAAGTCCATAATCCCCATTTATCCAGTCACGGCAACATTTAACCTAATCATTTACCACATATTTGGCCATTCTCCGCTAGTTTGCTTTGTGTCCACCTGTGCTCAGAATATACACTAAAATAAAGATTTAATTACTGGGGTAAACTCAATATAATAAGACTAATCTGGTGGCTGCCCAAACATGTCGGTGGCACGTGACAAACATGTTTAGGTTATTTTGGATGTTGATATATGGTACATGTAACAAAATAATAAATATGACGTAATACATTCGTCGCATGTTTACGATACCACGAGACCCTGGGTTACACTGTACCTGTATGCTCTGGGTTGGTGTTTTCCATAAATCTCACCAGAGGAAAACACGGCGAAATTCGTGTTCCTAGCACGAACATAGATAGCGTTAGCCCGGTAAGTCCATTCATAGTTGACGATGCTAGACTATTCGAATTAAGATATAATATTGTAAATATAGTGTAAATAGAGGATCTTTCATGAGTGATGATTTCACATGTTATTTATTAAACGAGTTTACTGATTTCATAAGAAACGAGGCTATGCCTCGTTTCTTATGATATTAGTAAACACGTTTAATAAATATCAAATTAAATCATCAAACATGTTAGATTATATGTACTGCATAAGCACATCATCATACATCAAATGTGTTTTCCGTAACGAGCTAATTTAAATAAAATTATGTATTTTTACCACTCATTCGAACAGTCTCCGCGTGACGGTTTAAAGAAGTGGTAAAAAACTATACGTATGTGAAGAAAATTGCGTCTCTCCAGCACGAAAGCTGTTAATACACAATTAAACTGTAGTTGCCGAGAAATCATGATTATTTGTATTTATGTAAAATTTGCGATATTTCCCAAAACAGTCGAACGATTCAGTGTGAATGTTTCGGCGTTAAAAAAAGTTTTTTGGTTCTCAGATATCGCCGCGTCAGAAAATTCCCTGCGCGTCAAGCATTTTGTCGTTATGGAGAAATAAAACCATTCCCTGTCTCTGTATGCTACTGTAAATTGACCACATGATCAATAAAAACACTACTATGCAAACAATTATGTTTAGCTCCAATCATGTCGGACGAACATATGGTGATATTCCACGTCTAACGAGGTTGTAATAACTTTATAGAACATGTACACATTTGAAAACAAACAAAAATCATTTATTTAAAAAATCAGCCCTCCCGCGTCACATTCCGCATATCCCGTGTCTCAATAACCAAAGTGTTTGTATGGCCTTATTTAGAATGATGTTTCTACTTAATCCTTTCAACACTAAGGAACTGGAATGGACTGTGATATGCAAATGATACGACTAATCCAATGGTCACAACATGATTTTCAGATTCGTCCATTTATGAAAAAGGGGTGTTTTTGTTCTAAGAAATATGAAAATTACTTGCAAAAAGTGCAGATCCTGATGAGACGGCTCGTTACGAGCCGGCTCATCTGGATCTGCACTGTTTGCATAAACCGCTATAGCGGATTTTCGGGTTCAAAGGGTTAATCAGTAATTCCAGTGTTTCGGAGTAACCGCTCCGTTATGTATTTGTCAATGCCCGTTGTTGATAACTATGTAACTATGTAAACTGCATGTGCGTGTACTTAATGGCAACGTTACTTATTTAATTATTTAATATAATACTGTTCGATAATACTAATATGTTGCTAAAACATGTTTCTGATAACAGAAAAAAATCCGTCTGATGAGTATAATAATAATATCGCGCGTTTAAATAATCATAAACTGTTAAGTGAATGAGTGAACACATAGACTATACGCTACCGACTGGAACTACTGTCGATGTTAACAGTTAACCAATATTACAATAAATACTCGTCAACAGAAAAATGAAGCATTATATAATCTACGGACTACATGTCATACATGTCCGTCTTTATAGTGGGGTAGATAAGAGCCAATACATACATGGGGCCCGTTTCACTAAACGTCGTACGACTAAGAAGTTCGTAAGTATAAAATAAATATTGTTACATGACTGCCGTTGTTCGACACCGCCACGTGTTCAAACATACAACGCGTGCTGTTTGACCATGACTGTAGATAATGCTCCTTCCGGGGCCAAGCCAACACATACGTAATGCATGTGTCTCATGACGTTACTAGAACGCGCCATTACGTCACAAAACTAGTTCACAACTGTCGCATTGATATTTTGAAATGCGGATGCATCACGCGTCGTGTATTGCGGCCCCGGAAGATGAATGTGTAAATCAGATGTTTGAATGGAGAAGATTATCGAAGTACCGAATGCACTGCATATATGCTCAAAATGCATGATATTTCCGACTGAAATGTAACAATAACGTTCGACCATGTCCAGCCGTGGGTAAACGTTTGCCGCGGCACTCGCGAACTGTTTGATCCCTCGGCCTACGGCCTTTGGGTTCAAACAGTTCCCTCGTGCCACGGTAAAGGTTTACCCACGGATGGACATTTTCGAACCTTTATGATCATCTCTAAATGGGGTTCAAACAGTTTCATCATGTCACGACACGCTTTTACCCACGGTTTGACATGCATGTACTGCCGATGCTTGCAAATCGTTCGTGTATGTGTTTCCATATAATGATCTGTACACTTGGGTGGACACTCAATATAATTTGAGAAGCACGTTTATATGAGAATATAATTCATATGATAATACTGCTTACGAACATTTTTCGTAAGTGCACAATAGGAATTTAGAATAACATTTACACTAATGGGCGATGTTGATTGACTGTTAGGGATGTGTTCACAGACACTATAGGCCATGGGCCAAATATGGAAACCCTCCCCCCTGTGGTACATAAGCAGACATATTTTTCTGATAACTACAATCAATTACGAGTTTGGCTGCGCTCTGTAACCCGCTGGATGAATGTATGACACCATTTTGAAGAATACCACCCAGCAACATTTTTGCCATATTAAAAAACCACACTTTTTGTACAAATGTGACAAAATTATATTGTTAAACACGGAAACTGCTGTTGTTTTGCAGGTTGTGAGAGATGTTTATAGCAATACTTTGCATTTAAGCACAATTAAGGACCGTCCTGTCCTTTTAAGCAAATATTTTGCATATTTAATTACACCACCCACTCTATTTCAATGGCAACACATGTATTGCCACACATCTCTTCCCATACGGTATTTATAAATTGTAACTATGGAAAATATACATGCATTTGCTCATGAAACATGTGCAAACTACAGTTCCTGTTATCTTATGCTTACTGCACATGATACTAAGTTAACCACAACTGAATTTGAAACCGTTACCCCACCCACTAAATCTACAATGTATATTTTACACATATTGAGTTTCATTAGCTGTCTCCACTTACATTTACTTTTGACTGGTACATATGAATAGTCAACTACTTCAACATGACACTGGCGTCATACACAACAATATCGTGAGTTGACATGGGTAATATTCCTAATAATATTCCATTTCACCCCTACACCACACTACAATTATAGTGAATCACTCCTCCTTAAACCACATTATATCAGGCTGAATTTGCTGGCTAACTGATCAGAAGGTACAATTATAGTAAGTAACTACTCCATAAGCCACGTTATATCAGGCTGCATTTGTTGGGATAACTGATAAGCATCTACAATTATAAGCCACGTTATATCAGGCTGCATTTGCTGACTAACTGATCAACAGGTACAGTTATAGTGAGTCACTATTATATAAGCCACGTTATATCAGGCTGCATTTGCTGGACTAACTGATCAACAGCTACAAGTATAATGAGTCACTACTCTATAAGCCACGTTATATCTGGGTTGCATTTGCTGGCTAATTGATAAGCAGCTAAAGCTAGATAATCCGGTCTGTCTACGCACTTAGGGTCCCTATAAGTTATTTGAGAAACTTACAAAAACTTCCAAAACATATTCACACAAACAGACAGACAGACATACCAAAACCTAAACAATAATAAACAGACGAACGGACGTACGATCGGTAGTGCGGGTAATGTATTACTAAGTAATACCAAAAATAAACGGACAGACAGACAGACGGAAGGATAGGGCGAAACCTATAGGGCGAAATATGCACCGCCAATTTAATGGCGATGTTATTCATGGACAGCCCAATGCCCATCGTAGACTTAGAGGAAAGTTACAAACTTCGCAAGAAAGTTCGCACGAAATTGACGTTAGTAACACGGTAAAATGCGCCTAAGAAGTTCGAACGATAATTTCTTATCGTAAGAAGTTTAGTGAAACGGGCCCCAGAAGTGTACTACTTTTGTACTTATCGATCCCACTAATATGGAGCATTCGGCGGAGAAAAGGGACCTCACACCGTTTACTTGATGAAGAAATTGATGTACTGTTGCATGTACCGGTTTCGTTTAAGCATATCGTATTGCTGTGCTTGATACATTGTACCAAACAAGTTATGTCACTATTCAAACTTTAGTAGTTTAATGAGAGCTTACTGGTACATGTAGTGTTACACGTTGTAACAACATTAATTACAGCCCTTCCCATGTATATATGTGGCTGTGACTGGGGAAATGGGGTTTATGAGAATTGAAACCAATGTAGCTCCTGATCAAATAGACTGATAACGATGTATATTACATTGTTTGTTAGAAGCAGGCCGTGTGTTTGATTGCTGTAATGGCGAAAGGTGCAGAACCTGATTAAATACGGTTGTTTTTCCATTCACTGATTTACATGGTGGTCGTAAACCCCCTAAGGGTCCTTTTGTCAGCCGACGGCCCAGGAGCAATCGGGATCTTCCGCGTACATGACACGCTATATAGAATAGCTTAAAGGTACAGGGGCGGATCCAGCATTTGGAGGGGTGTCTTATTTTCGAGCTCCACGTATATAAATTTTTCCTGGAGGGGGGCATGACCCCAGACCCCCCTAGCATATGCTAGGGTGGTCTGGGGGCAAGCACCGCATGACACATTTTGAAATCTTTCCTGTGTTTAACGGCATTTAAATTCAGACTCCATCCAACTGGTGGTAAACTGTGATCAAGGTAAACTCCGTGGCTGAACGGAACTGTGATCAAGGTAAACTCCGCGGCTGAACGGAGGGGTTGCAACCCCGGACCCGGTTTTCTGGCCAAATAAACATTCATTCACCATTACCCCACGTATTGATTGGCATTATTATACATTTTATATCGGACGAAAATTTCCACACTGATAACCATGTTTCATTAAAATGTTAACGGACATACTTTATAGTATGTCGAAAATATTATTTTTTTAAGGTGACGCATTTAATTAGTCACTATCAGTAAAATAAATATTACTAAAGGATTATATATGTATAGCGGGCACTCGTATTTTTTAGAACCAGTGGAATAGTGACACAATTATGCAATTATTTAATTCCTATAAAGAACATGTTGTGCCTACTGAGTGGGCATGTACCGTTAAAGGCACCGAGTTAAGGAATACAACCATGGACTGCTGTGTTTACTGTAGTACGAACAACATTTGGTCTGTTTAAAGTGCGTGGACTCCTCGCAGACTTTCAATAGACCAAATGTTTCCATACTACATTAAACGCAACTACCCATACTTTTATTACTTATACTTACATTGCATTTTCAAATGTAAATAATCAAATACGGCTTTAAACGTATGACTCTTATTGTTTTTCGCCATTTTTGACCAGTATTAAAATTAATGAGTATCCTCTATACAGATATAATCATTTAGTAAATTGTAATTTATTGATAGAGACGCGCGGTTCTATCATGCTATGTTGATATGCAATTTACTGAATTGAGGCAGATGATAGTTAAATATGATCGTTGCTCTTCGAAAAAATAAATAGAGTGAATACAATAAATTGGCTACCTTTAGGTTTATGCTTGTAACACGCAATAAAGATCGTTGTCAGGCTACATGGGCCCGTTTCACTAAACTGTGTACGACTAAAATGTTCGTAAGAACAAATTTAGGATCATCTGGAAATTTCAATTGACGGATTTACATTTATTGAGCATAGGCTGCATATGCAGACTATGCTCAATACATTTAAATCCAATATTTGTTTACAAGAAAACATTGTTAATGTGAAATTTACAGACTATCATAATTTTGCACATTTTAGTCGTACGAAGTTTAGTGAAACGGCTCCCATAAGTGTGCTATGTGATCAGGAGCTACGCTGGCCATACATTCTATCTTTCTATAATCCCTATTTCTCCAGTCACAGCCACATATGAGACAAGCCATGTGATGTTATACCAATTGTACGACAAGTGCCTTTCAAAGACCATGACATGCATGGTAAATGATTAAAGACCAAACATACCTACCAACAACATGCGGCACTTTGAAAACAAATAAAACAAAACACAACATTACTATCTCGTGCAATAAATAATACACAAGGCTCTTATTGACACTAGATTAAGCAACACGAAGGGATAGATTATGGACGGTGAACTGCACGTCAGGTTATTGGATCATGCTCAGACAGGTGCGGATTTAGAATTAATGTTTAGAGGGGCGAGGGAAAACGTAAAAGTGAATAGGTTTAACGTCCCAGTAACATATAAGGTCATATGTGGCTGTGACTGGAGAAATGGGACTTATGGGATGTGTGACCAATACACTCACGTAACCTGATAACGATCTAAATTGCTTGTTAGAAGCATGCCGGGTGCTTCTACGATACAATGGCGAACACTGCAGATCCTGATCAGTCTGTGCGGATGCACAGGATGATATTGA
Organism: Conchocele bisecta; assembly: GCA_029237695.1. Lineage (NCBI taxonomy): Eukaryota > Metazoa > Mollusca > Bivalvia > Lucinida > Thyasiridae > Conchocele > Conchocele bisecta. The sequence goes on along the minus strand of CM055280.1, from coordinate 52,487,612 downwards.
TCTACATTGGTCGCAAAGCACATACGTCCCATTTCTCCCGTCATAGTCACATATAGAGACGAAACATCGGTTTTAGAGTCGCATCCGACAGATCAGTGGGATGGAATACTATGCAAATATTTGTTCACGCCTAGAATGCGGATTTAGGCTGTGAAAAGTTTCACTAAACTTCGTAAGACTAAGATGTTAGTAAGTGCAAAATTATGATAGTCTGTAAATTTCACATTAATAATGTTTTCTTGTAAACACTTATTGGATTTACATTTATTGAGCATAGCTGCATGTGCAGCCTATGCTCAATAAATGTAAATCCATGAATTGAAATTTACAGGCGATCTTAAATTAGCACTTACGAACATTTTAGTCGTACGAAGTTTAGTGAAACGGGCCCCTGAAGTCCAACGCTCAACACCTAGACCACAACCCAACAAGGGAACGTGGACTATCAAGTGTAAGGAATGTAAAATAGTGTTTATTATAGTGTCACCGCTATTGAAACGGCCAGCCTAGTTTTTACTTATCAGACACTCTAATATATGAACAGCAGGATCGTACCTAGTTATCTCCCTTTGTAATAAGGTTAATAACTAGGTACATGTACATGTAAGATCCCTCATTCCTGTTGGCCGTTTTACTACACTTCGTACGACTAAAATGTTCGTAAGTGCAAATTTATGATAGTCTGTAAATTTGACATTAACAATGTTGTCTTGTAAACAATTATTGGATTTACATTTATTGAGCATATGCTGCATTACATTACCTAAGCTTACTCCACTATTTTTCAAACAGTAATCTCAACAAATCTTGAAATGCATTACTATACAGGTAATTTGCATGAACATGTCACAATTTACCACCGTTGAAATCCGAATTTAAATGACATAAAATGCAGGAGAGTGCATTTCAGGCCATCTAGGTTTAAACAATTTCAGGAGGTGCGTCAGGGGCGAGCCCCATGTAGTGGCGCGAGTTCGCTAGGGGGGTACCACCACCCCCCCATGTAGTGGCGCGAGTACGCTAGGGGAGTACCCCCCCCCCCCACTAGCGTACTCGCGCCACTACATGGGGCTCGCCAGTGACGCACCCTCTGACGCACCCCCCAATAGAAAATCCTGCGTACGGGCCTGAACTGGCGGCTCTCCAATCGACCATACTTATCAGCCCGAGACACACATATATATTTATCTATCTACAAACTTGCCGACTTCCTTAATAATAAATCTCTCTTGGCGCCTGGTATTGTGTACACAATAGTCATACATGTAGTTTGATCAGATAAGGATAATTCATTGATATTATATTTGTATTTAACGGTTTGTTCCGTGTTGGTACGGCAGCGCGCTCCTTGGGAAAACATGCAAATCAGAACGTTGAACGGTGCATTTTATGTACAAATGTAAAATGTAACCCATTCCATGTGTAATACCTATATGTTGGTATAATAAAATAAAAAACAATTCTACGATTGTTCGCATTAAACGTATATGTTGTTACCAAGAACGGTTCAACTGAGCGGTAACAACATACTCTAAGGGCTAGAAGTAGGAAAACAATTCGTTCCCACGGTATCAAAATTCGTTCACATGAATTAACAATTCGTTCCCGTGGGAACTAATTGTTATTTCGTGGGAACGAATTGTTAAATTTAGGGAACGAATTGTTTTTTCGTGGGAACGAATTAATAAAAAAAAGAATTTTACGTCCCATGTGGGGCTCCGTACGCCGGACCCCACCCCTCTTCGCCTGGATCCGCGCTTGAAAGGGAGTCTTATCTGTGAGGGAAAATACCTAATACATTTACACAGTTGTCAATGACCGTACATGGAAAGTCCCAATCAGTTACAAAGAATAAGGGAATTTAATTTTCAGCGGGAAAATACCTAATTAATTATAATACACAGTTGGACTTAAATTGAAAGTCCAGAACAATAACAACGAGAGAAGTGGCGATTGTGCAAACATGGCATGACCAACACATTATCAAATTTCACCAAATAAAAAGAAGGCTCATTCTTAAATTTGATAACATTTAATATTATCGAAAATATATTGTTTTTTTGCATAGTTTAAAATTTGGGCAGATATGTCTGTAACACTAGTTATTGTTTGCCATTGTTTCTCGACCAATGAACGCATAGCATTTCATCTCAATTAATCAAATATTGCGACTATTTCGCCAATATCTATGTATTAAATGTTAAATGTTCCAATACGTAGAAAGTAATATTTAAATCCAGACGTCACGGCTTGTTGTCAGAAATTCACGTGGCACGTTCGTGACGTGTACATGTGCATGGCTGAAAGTGTTGTAAGCGCACCCATTCTAAAGTAAGTTTTATTTGATATTTTCCTTAATAGGCAACGGATTTTGATGAAATATGGCGCAGTAAACGCGTCTTCATGAGCTGCATTTTGGTGGTCCCGGGAGTTCGGCACATACGTTTGTCGTTTTTGCGAAGAATCGATTTCCGTGCCAGTAGACACAGAAATCGATTCTTCGCAAAAACGACATAAGAGTCGGAAAAAGTACAGAGACTACCATATGCAGCTTAACAAGACGCGTTTGATGCGCCATATTTCATCAAATTCCGTAACATAATATGGACAAAATAAAAGAATGCGTACTTTGAATCGGAAGGCTTCTGGAACTTTCATGACTTGTTGTTATTGTAACCACGTGATCCTAACATTGACTTCGGTGTCAAACGGACTATAACGTAAAGCGCGTATGGGCGGGAATTCCATTGAAACAGACATGTGTACGCGAAGAAGGCGGGACAACCAATAAGTAAGTTATAGTTCACATATTGAGTTTTGAATAAACTAGTTGATTAAAAAGTTAAATATGTGACTATAACTACTGTTACAGTAACAGTTAAAACAAGGTTAAGCGCAAAATCGGCATTTGGCTGCCGGACTCGTATACTTTGAGGGAGTAATCATTTATTTTTCCCGAAATGCATTATTTCATATATAACTAACAACACCATATATGTTATGATCAACAAAAACGAAGAATTATTATACTGTGATAATGTAATAAATTCAGTATAATACTTTTGTCAGCAAAATATTTTATTTCATTAAATAAAGTGTAGAAATGTATCCTTAAATTGAAAATTACTCCCTCAAAGTGTACTTAGCAAGATAAGTATACTTTGCCATTTTGGTGAAATCAGCTAATGGCCATTGTTATCACATCGCGTCACGAAAGTGAGATATAGGGATGTAAATGTTGTCCGTCCGTCTTTTCATCATGTTTTATATTATGTTATAACTTCTTTACCGTATTACCGATTGGCTTGAAACTCCATGTGCATGTGTATTATCATCCATACCCCCCCCCCCCCCAAACACACATACGCCTCCATAGTCAATGTCAAATCATTTTTAAATTTCCCGTTCAGTAAATTTTAAATTGTTATTCAGTACATGTATATTCATTCAGCTATAACATCTTTACCGTATGAATGATTCGCTTATAACGTCATGTGAACGTTTATCGTTATGCATCTTTTAATTTCGTGCCCCACCCATGCTCCTGTTTGAAGCTATACGTGGATGTTTTATTTCATTCATATTTTCATTTGCCCGCCTCAACCATGCTTCCCCCGTGTCCCCCGCCCCACACGTGGTTTCCCCGTTCCCAAGCTCAAATCAAATGACTTTGAACATTTCCAATGCATTAGATGCTTGCACGTTCCTACATTGTCCTATATTGTTACATGGTTTTCGTTGTGTGCAAACAAATAGCGCGTGCTGTTTGCACATGGCTTTAGGCAATGCTCATTCCGGGGCCGCGCCTAATGGAAGTGTCTTCATGACGTCACTACTTCATGACGTTCATGACGCGGCCCCGGAATATGCATACCGAAAATTATCTACATGAATGGGACGATTTTATAAAAGTACTGAAAATACTGAATATAATGCTCAGATTACATCAGTTTTTTGTTGGAAATGTAACAATAACGTTTGATCATGTCCAGCCGTGTGCAAACGTTTGCTGTGGCCCTGCGGCCTTGGGGTTCAAACAGTTCCCTCGGGCCACAGCAAACGTTTGCACACGGCTGTACATGATCAAACCTTATAATGTAGTTACTGTGTCAACACTTGTCTTGTAATATTGGCAGAGAAAGTCAAAGCAAGGAATGATAACTCGGGCCAAAGCATTTTGACGAAATGTGAAAGTTGTCCCGCATCGTTGATTGGTCAGAGAGATTTTGCGTAAATTACCGAGCTAAAGGGGGCAGTGACCAGTTAATTTAAAATTATCAATTTCACGCTCTCGGACAGTATGTAATTAATGCAATATTCCAAATAAGTGGGCAGACAGCAATATGCGTTCGACATTTGTGACCTAGACGCACTGGAAGCTTTTACTTGAACACAAATATGCTGCTCTATTAGTGCTCCTTACCTATGCAGGAATGTGAAATATCTGGGTCAGCCTCTTTAAAATGATCCAATTCTGAGGTAAAATATTCACTTTAAAACCATGCCGTGTCACGCTACTTGCGGAACTACAGATTGAATGTTGTATGTGTTCTCAATCATCATCCAGAGGCAAATGCACTATCATGGTGCAAACCAGTTCCCATCCATGAGTTTTCTCTGAAATAAATTCTTGTTTGAAATTCCCAGAAAAATATGTTGTTTTGATCAGTTTTTGTCACAACATACCCTCAAATCGTATTTGCCCATTTCTGATCAATGAGAATAGGTCAGATGGCCCTGGAATGAGCATTCATCAATTAATACGATGTAAAATCTGAATAAAATACAAAATCAACTACAACATAATAATTAAACAATTAAAATGAATTTTAATCAACAGAAAGTGTAATATTTATAAATTTGACCGGTGCCATTGTACGAAACTGGCGGCTAACTGGTCACTGCTACCTAAAGAGGTTTACGCAGTATGAAATGGCGGCCGTGTTCAACACACACACGAAATTTCAACAAACTATTGTGAATTCTAACTAACTTAACAAGTTTCCTGGTGTATGAATATGACAATCATAGACTAATGACAATTGTGAACATTCAGGCATGCATCGGAGATCATGGTAAGTTGTGTGCACAACATGATAGACGTGTGTCTTTTGCCCAAAATGAGTGATAAATACACAGGCGTGTATAGCGATGCTTATCCCGTCAACACAGTGCGTATGTCCCGTGAAACACGGTGCCGTGAAACATTTTTGATATCCTGTCAATACGACGTATTCACTGCGTATGAATATGTGCCGTGGCTGTGTTATCTTTTGCATTTTAAAGCCATTTGTAGGTGTTGACGGGATAAAGAGAATAGTAGATTAGTGCCGTGAATGGGAAAAACATATCTGGCGCGGCACGGAAACTGGATGTGCTCGGCAGAGCCTCGCCCATCCCGATTCCTGAGCCTTGCCAGATATTTTTTCCCATTGACGGCACTAACCTACTATTCTCTATTTCTCTGGTTGGGTCGATTCAATATGGTCAGAGAAAATCAAAGCAAGGCATGGTAACTCGGGCTATATAGTTATCTTCGCATCAACTATGATAGTATCTCCATTATCGGCATGTCTATATGTTTCGCGTCGATATTAATTTAAACTATTGCTCCGAGATTATTAGAGTACGTCGTCGTCTGCAATTTTGGACGTACATTTTGGACGTACGACCAAATTTGGCATATCTCTTGGTGCGTTAGTTGGATCATTACAAAACGTATCAGTAACAACATCACATTGATAGCTTTCTACACAGTGTCATTTGGGCGACCTTGACCTTGGTGTCAAGAATTTTAGATGTACGTCCAACTGTCCAATATGTCTTGATAGTCGGATTATTACAAAACGTTATAAATAGCGTCGTCACATTGATGACTGTCTAACCAGTGACACCCGGGTGACCATGACCTTGGTGAACTTGACCTTGGTGTGAACAATTGTGAACGTACGTCCGAATGTTGAATATCTCTTGATCTGTTGGTTGGATCGTGCCAAACTTGACCAACATCTTCCTCACATTAAAAGTTATTCATCCAGTGCGATTTGGGAGACCGTCACATGCACTTAGGTGACCTTGACATTCATGTCAATATTTTATACGTACATCCAGTTGTTGAATATCTACAAGGGGTCGTTTCACTAAACTTTGTACGACTAAAGTTTTCGTAAGTGCAAAATTATGATAGTCTGTAAATTTCACAATAACTGCAATGTCAAATCATTGTGTAATTTGTCCACAGTATGAATGAATACATGAAATACAACTGATGTATGCCATTTCCATTGTTATTAGTCAATTTTTATTTCAATCATTATAAAACTTGCTGAGCACCAATCGACTCAGAATGAACATGATAAAGTATGTTGATTGGTCGACTGAATGTGATTTTAGGTGTGTCCAGCAGTAAGATAACATGTAGACGGCTTTTTGATTGGTCATGTATTAAGGCTTATGTGCTCAGAAAAGTTTATAATCTTGAAATCAGGCCAATTATGTAAAACACACAGTTAGTGTTCAAGCCTTCTTGCAGATAACTTGTAGTAGTGGTTACAATGATTTATATCTCATCGCGTAGCGAAAATGGGATATATGGATGCAAAAGTCGTCCGTCACATTTTCTATTCTGCTATGACTCTGTTACCGTATGACTGATTGGCTTGAAACTTCATGTGCATGTCTATTATCCATATGTTCATTCCCCGCCCCACCCATGCACCCCCATGCCCAATGTCATGGCCAAATTACTATAAATTTGTGTCCAGTAGATGTATATACGTTTATCAATTCTCTAATAACTTCTTTGCTGTGCATGTTTACTATCATCCATAGTTTGGTTCCCCACCCCACCCATGTTTTCCCCATTCCCAAGGCCAATATAAAATAATTTTGAAAGTTGGGTCCAGTAGATGAATGCGCGTTTCTTCATGCTCCTATAACTTCTGTACTATGTAACACATTGGCTTGAAACTTCATGTGCCTGTTTATTAGCAACCATATGTTTATTCCCCATCCCACCCGTGATATCGCCATGCCCAAGGTCAAACAACTTTTAAATTTGCGTCCGTCCAGTAAATGTGTGTGCGTTTCTCCTTTCTCTTATAACTTTATTTGACTGTGTAACACATTGGCTTGAAACTTGTTTATTATCATCCACAGTTTCATTCCCTACCCCACCCATGCTCTCCCAATGCCCAAGGTCGAGGTAAAATAACTTTGAAAGTTCCGTCCAGTAGGTGTGTGCACGTTCCTCCATTCTCCTATAACTTTTATATTTTATGAACGATTCGCTTCAAACTGTATGTGCATGTTACCCATCATTCATAGTGTACTTCCCCACCCAAGACGTGCTCCCCTTATCCAAGTTCAAGGTCGAATAACCTCTGCTGTGAGATTGATGTGTGTTGTGTGTGGTTAGAGTACAGATGAGCTCCTTTTTATCCTCCCGTTTGAAAGACAGGACATATTATGTCGGGGCGCCATCTGTCCGTCCATACACATTAGTCATGTACATCGAACTAGTCCTACAGTCCTGCTAGTCCCCTCCACCCCACCAATGTATTTGATTAAATGCGGGATCGAACATGTTGGCCCGGCATTAAATAACCGTAGCTGTTGATAGGTCGTTAAATACCAATACATCAAATCAAGTCAACCTACGAAATTTAACATGAGCCAAAAGAGATGAGGATGAGGAGAACAATGTTTTCGACATTTACACTAAACCATGGTGTCTCAATTTGTATATAAGGTAATATTAAAGTGAAACCCAAGATTAAAACACATTAATGTTTTATGTGTGGAGAAATGGGGCTCATGGGATATATGGCCAGTCTTGCTCTGGGTCTTCCAGGTAAGTCTTTAGGAATGATAAGAACATAATATGTTAGAAACAGGACTGATGTTTCACTGACTGAATGGTGACCAGTGCAGACCATGATCAGACTGAGCGAATGTATTGGATATATGGCCAGTCTCGCACTGGGTCTTATAGCACAGTCTTGAGGAATGATAAGAACATACACTATTAGAAGCAGGACTGATGTTTCCCTGGCCAGTACCGTAACTATGATGAGACAGACAAGGCGGCTGATTTGTTTTATGCCACGAATTAAACAAATCCCTGGGGTTGTGGCGGGGATAATGCTCCCTGACCCCCATGTCGGGACTTGGTTCGCCTTTTCTAGTATTTACCTTTGTCTGGTTACGGCCTTGCTGAATGGATAGCGACCAGTGCAGACCCTGATCAGACTGCGCGAATGCGCAGGCTGGCCTGGAACTACACGGGTCGCAGATACCATAAGCTACATTTCTCCAGCCACAGCCACAAATTAACAGTTTACATTTATTTATAAAACATTATTACTGGTAGTCCCTCCAAACTGAAACTGTGAAACTAAATTGTAACGGACTGCAATGCATTATGCTAATTGTTGTCTTGACAACGCAAGATGTCGGTCAATGTATTGGTTCCGTGCTTACTTTCGTCCTGTAATTGGTATGGCTAGAGATTGGGCAGAGTTACAGGTTCCTGGTTTATTGCTTAGTTTTCTGTATCCGGCACCCTGTCAGTTGGAACCCGTAAACTTAGAACTGATGAACTAGAATGGTTTATGAAACGTGTACGAATAGGTAAATCGGTCACACGGAGGCCTTCTGGTATTTCCATAGACGCAATGTAACTAAAAACAATGGTGACCTACCATTCATCCCCGATCCATTATTCTCGATTTGCAGAATGGTGCGAGGGGTTCCGAGTGATATACACGTTCTGCAGCGAGGCATATTAACAGATGATCGCAGTAAAACTTGTTGGATGTAGCGTTACATTGTTGATCGTGATGTGAAATCGAAGCGCAATAAAAGGAAACTGAAAGCAGGTTAGTTCTTTGTTTACCCAGAATGCTTCCGGGTTACCAAGGAAAAAGCAAATTGCGCGCGCAAACGCTTCATGACGTAGTTGTGATGCGTATCACATGATGTTAAAGGAGACAGCCTAAGATCTCCATGGAGTGGAGAGCGCATAAATATTGGAAATTTAAAACCCAATTTCAGTGGGATGATAATAAATGCAAGTCAAGTAAAACCACGATATGTCTTTAATATAGCTATATAATACAAATAATATCAGTTTTGGGGAGTGTGTTATTCTCCTTTAAGAAATACGCCAGAGTTTCTAAATTATGTCATAACTTCTATATCTCTTGAATTATTACATAAATATTTCAACACAGCATACCTGTGGAGAAATGCCACACATACATGCTGCCCTCAATATGACGTTGACCGTTTGAACTTCACAACTTTGAACCTTTTCACAAATTAATAATTTCGCCGGAGTTTCTCAATTCTGTCATAGCTTCTATATTCCTTGAGGATTACTTAAGCAAATACAGCATATTTTTTGAAAAATGCGACACATACATGCTGCCCGTAATATGACCTTCACCTTTTGACCTTCACAACTGTGGTTATGAATACTTATCACTTTCGATTCATTAACTTTGCCACAGTTTCTCCAAGCTGCCACCGGGGGCATCCGTCTGCCGACATGCCACATTTTAGTGTTCGGCTTAAGTAATTTAGCTGTGTTATGCTCTTAAATCTTGATTGACCTTTACATTCAAGTCATTTTCTCAACAACCCCTTGGCCTATGTTCATGACACTTGGACACAAATTCCTTCTTGCATCACTAACCACAAACCACCCACAATCCACCCTCCCACCCGTGTCCTTGACCTACTTATCCCGCTTGAATTACTTAGCAATTATGTGCTCTTACATATTGGTTAACATTTACATTCTAGTCATTTTCTCAACAACCCATTAGCATATGTTCATGAAACTGTGACACAATTTCTACATGCATCACCCACCACAACACACTGACAATCCACCCGCTCATCCATGTCATTGACATGTTTTTTTCCGCTTAAATTACTTACTTGTACATTTATATATTGGTTAACCTTTACATTCAAGCGATTTTCTCAACAACCCCTTGGCCTATGTTTATGAAACATGGACACAACATCCTTCGTGTGTTACTAATCACGAGCCACATGCCCATCCATGTCATTAACCTACTTTTCCGGCTTTAATTACTTAATTATTGTATGTTCCTAAATCTTGGTTATCATTTACATTCGAGTCATTTTCATTGGTTTATGTTCACGTTTTATGTTACAGAATGAGCAAATATGACGTGATTGTCGTTGAAAAGAACGTCAACTTGTTGAAGTCGCGTCATTGCATAGATGTCATTCAATATCGCCATGTGACGTCTTGGCTAAAGAAACGTATGTTTTAATTATTTGTAACCTGATATGTGTATCTAGTAAATGAAGGATGTACGACAATGTGTTATCAGGTCAGAGCTCCAGATACGGTGCGTATTGGCGTATCTTACGCTCTTATTTTAGCAGAATACGCATTTATTATCAAAAGTGGGAGTACAAAATACTCACAGCAATGTGAAAATACCCATTGATTTTCAATTGAGTAGTGAAAATATTGTAATAAATTTAAAAATTTACTTATTTGAGCTGCAAAAAGCAAACAATATTTTGCAGCTCAAATAAGTGAATTTTTAAATTTGATTAATTTTTGTATCATTTATTCCCTTTTTAACAAGGAAAAAAATCAATAATACTTTCGTAAAAGTAAAATACGCATTGCATTTGAAATATGGGGGTATAATACTCTTGATACAAGAGCACTGTTATCTGTCGGTAAGTATTCGGCCAATTCATGCAAAGCTCGTTGCCTCATAAAATAGAATACCAAGCTAGTGTCTCGCATCAAGTTTATCTGTCTTGGAAACCGTAAGAATTGATCGGTGGCCTAGACATTTCTAGCTAGTGTCCTAGCATTGCCTGTAGCCGATTTCACCAAAATTGCAAAGTATACTTATCTTGCTAAGAACACTTTGAGGGAGAAATTTTCAATTTATTAATTTTTGGCTGTGATAATGTAATAAATTCAGTATAATAAGTCTGCATACTTTTAATCATAAAATAAATTATGTCGTTAGTTCTTTATGAAATAATGAATTTCGGGACAAATAAATGGCTACTCCGTCAAAGTTTACTTAGCTAGATAAGTAAGCTTAGCAATTTTCGTGAAATCGGCAACACATAAACTTGTTATCAAAACACAATCCTCGTATGCTCTCTATATATAATAAATATCAAGCTCATCGGATTTGACTCGGAAATGGTAGGAATTCCTCAGGCCGAAATTCCTCGGGCGGAGGAATTCCTACGCGTTTCATAGCCTTGCCAGATGAACTTCATACCGACAGACAATAACCTGGCATTGTATATGTACACACATTACAGGAGACGATAATAAAGTGAAACATGAAGTGTATGTGCAATATATGCGGGGAGTCCTTTCCGTTGAAGGTGAGGCTGAAGTTACACAAGATGAATGATCACAAAAGGGTTTACAAATGCGACGTATGTGGACACTCCTCCGAGTACAGAAGCACATTGCGTAGTCGTATGCGTGTTCATCGGATTCAGGGGGCCGTTTCACAAAACTTCATAAAACTAAAATGTTAGTACATGTAAGTGCAAAATTATGATAATCTGTAATTTTCACATTAACAATGTGTTCTTATCAACACTTATTGGATTTACATTTATATGCAGCCTATGCTCAATAAATGTAAATATATCAATTTAAATTTCCAGACGATTCTAAATTTGCACTTACGAACATTTTAGTCATACGAAGTTTAGTGAAACGGGCCCCCACACTTGCTACAATGTACACATGTTGTCGATCATTTTCTGACAAACAGTCATTTAACCGTCATATGACCAAACACACATGTGAGCAGCTGTTTACTTGTGATCTATGTGGGAAGCAGATGCTTCACAAATTCGCGCTTATAAATCACATATTGGAATTAGTTGTAAAGTGTGCAGCCAGTGTTTCATTAACCAGGGTAGCCTGGATTCCCATTTCACTCGAACGCACGAACAGTCAACGGTATTCGCTTGTACGATATGTGACCAGTCGTATTCACGGCCGACCACTCTCAAGTTACATGCCCGTATACATACTGGTGACGTGCCATATCGCTATGACGTTTGTGGTAGTGCATATTCCACGTCCGCGCTTCTACTTTCCCATATGCCCGTTCATACAGGGGAAGCTCCGTGGCAGTGTAACAAGTGTGAACGATATTTCGCTTATAAATCCTCGCTGGCCTACCACATGAGTACACACACTGACAGTGGAAATATTATAGACACGTGTGATGTTTGCAGAAAAACATTTACATGTAAGTCTAATTTCACGAAACACATACGTATCCATACAAGGGAGAAGACGTTCTCTTGCGACTCGTGCGCTAAAACGTTCATTAATAAAGGTAATTATATAGAACACCTGCGAATTCACTCGGGGATCAGACCATACACATGTTTGCGACATAACATTGTCCCATAGCAAGAGCTTCAGACGTCATCGTATTGTTCACACAGAGGAGCGAGTCGCGTGTTCAACGTGAAATAAGACATTTACATCCATCGAATACCTTCGGAGACACCAGGATATCCACAGCGGGAGACGGCCTTACAGGTGTACAGTGTGTGGGGACGCCTTTACACAGAGCTGCACCTTAATCATGTTAATATCACACATGGTTATTCATACTAGGAGAAACAATATACTTGTGGCGTCTTTAACCAGTCTTACGAACATCGAATGACATTGTACAGACACAAGCGTGAGCATTCTAAATAAATACAGAGCTCCAGATAAGGTGTGCATTGGCGTATTAAAGCATTTACTTTTAAATTAGCTGAATACGCATTGATTATCAAAAGTGGGAGTACACAATACGCACAGCAATACGAAAATAAACATGATAAACTTTTTGCAGCTCAAATACGTGAATGTTTAAATTTGTTATATTTTGTTATCATTTGTTCCATATTTAGTAATGAAGTAAATCAATAATCCATTTGTAAAAGTAAAATGCGCAATGATTTTGAAATCAGGGGGTGTAGTACGCTTTAGACATAAAATTTATCTGGAGCGCTGTACATGAGTGAGGATTTATTATGATATTTATTAAACGAGTTTACAGATTTCATAAGAAACGAAACTATGAAATCAGTAAAGGAAATTAATACATATCGTATTATTACACAAAGATTTCCCAAACGAGAGAAACCAACACGAATTGAAAATGATCGTTTTGTAACGCGATATGCTTAGGAACGATTATCAGTGTTGTTTACGTGAAAACGATATCTTCGTGTTAATACCCCGCTTGCTATTATGTAAACGCCTGTCGTGTCCTACAACGCATGTCGAGTCGTATTTTTTCAACACATATCATGCTGTATTCACATCTTTTTTAAATCGTTTTCGTTTTTTATGCCGGGTTTTTACAAACAATCCCGGCTTATTGGATTGGCGAAAGCTGGTTGGGCGGCGGGCGGCGTCCAATTTCAATGTCAAGTGTTCGTATGTTGTCCATTTCTACGTTACTGTACCACCTAGAACCACAATACTTGCACAAATTCATAACCCACAGGTGCCCATCACACACCACTATCCATCATTTGACTTTGTGTTGTCTTGACCTATTTCTCCGCGCAATCGACTTAGCCATTGTCATTGTTTTGTTTTCGTGTTTATGTCCATTTCTCTGTTACTGTACCACCTAGGACCACCATACTTGCACAAGTTCATAACCAACAGGTACCACTTACCACTATCCAACATGTGACATTTGTTTGACCTATTTTTCCACGTAATTGACTTTGGTTAGCAATGTTCAACATTAGGTTTTCTCGTTTAGGTTCCGTTACTCAACTCCTGTACCATCTAGTATCACAATACTTGCATAGCGTCATAACCAACGGGAGGCCGTTTCACTAAATATCGTACAACTAAAATGTTCGTAAGTGCAAATTTAGGATCGGTTTAAATTTATATTGATGGATTTACAGGTTAGACAATACCAAATGGCGCGTAATCGCCCAGGGGGTATGCAGAAGTAGTCCGGTATAAAAAAAATAGTGTGGGCGTTTTGAAGTCACATACCTAGTTTGCTTGGAAATCTTGATCTATTTCTACCCGGTTTCACTTGTGGAACATTTTGGGGTGCTTTTAACACAAGTTTTCAGTATATATATATAGCATTTAAAAGAAAACACTGTGAACCTGTTGGCCAAGTGATGTAAACAGAGTTTCCGTGGGTGGATTTTTTTTCTTAGGAGTTAGTGAACCTATTAGTAGCAGAAACCAACCAGAGGAGGGTGGGGGATTTTCTACCCCTGTCAGATTGTATTATCAATATTGTGATGCGTTTCACATAATCATCACATAATATAAAATAAACGACAAACAAGTAGCAGAAACAAACCAGAGGCGGGGGGGGGGGGGGTCCACACTTGTGTTTTTCACATAATATTTACAGAGGAGAGGGAATTTACACCCCTGTCAGAAACACATCTACATGTTTATGCTTTTTACATAGCATTCATATAATATACAATCAACTTGAAAAACGTAGTAGAAACCAACCATCAAAGTTGGTGAAGCGGTTTATAAGTTATTGGAAAATGAAAGCTGTTACATACGTAGGCAGGCACGTACGCATGTACATGCACGTACAAGGACTAACGCTATATCGCCCCTTGCCTATCGGCGAGGGCAGAACAAGATGACCATTTCGTCAAGAGTAATTCCAAACATACAAAATCCATAATCGTCTTTCTTGCATGTGACACAACTCTAGGTTGCAATGTATACATGTGTGAAGATGAAGATATGCCAAGCGGTATGTTACAGACTTAAGGAAACAAGGTGAACATATGTGTGTCGGACTGATGGGCTGGGGTACAACATCAATTTTGGAGGCATAAGAAGTAGTAAATTACACATGTTGTAGGAATCCTCCAATGAAAGATACATATTGCGTAAATGTCCATACATTTTCTCGATAATCGTGATAATGTATTGGTTATCACCATAATGCAGGATTAAAACAACAATAAGCCATTAACTGTCAACACCAATAAACCATCATATCATAACATGTTTAGTTTAAATATTTGTACCAATGAGTTATTTATTTAATGAACGGCCTGTCAACAGCTAACAACATTTTAGGCCGGGAGTGAAGGTGGAATTCCATGCTAACCTGTTGTGATGGGGTGTGGGAGGGGAGGGGAGGGTGATGAAATCCCAAAATCAGAACTGAATATTTGCAGAAAAAAATCTATTTTGCCCGGAAATTAGAATATATCACCATATCAGAGTCACTGAGCCCATTTCCTAAATGTAGCATGACTGTATGATTAGTACTAATCTTATAGTGGGTATAATCGGATTCAACTATCAAGTAACAAGGAAACCAAAAAATGCACATGAGGGCCAAAACCAGCGATATCGAGATTCCGGTAAAGATAAACCCCATCGTTAAAAATACGCTTCACATTCTCCAAACCAACCGCCCACCTCATTTACCCGAAAGAGGGAATACGTAAACAATAATCGACTTGGTCCTAACATTCTGAAAGACAATCGTTTAATCCCACAGTAATAAGTAGCACACGGACGGTACGGGAGTAGATTGCAATACAGTGGAACCTCTCTAAACCGGACACCTAGAAACATTTGTGATCTTTATCTCAGGTGACAATGCCAGTTAATGATCACAAAGCACACATGCATGTCTCAGAATGGTCATTTGCCTGATTTACTGCGAAACTTCTTCAATCTGGACACCCTGGCGTCCTCCCAGTGTGTCCAGTTTAGAGAGGTTTCACTGTAGTTACTGTTCGCAACTAACTAATAAGTTGATAGGGAGAATGTTTCATGTTTAAATATGAGTTTACTGGCATCTATCTCATCGGCGAGAATCTAACTTCAGTCGAGGTACCCAGTAAGACTCGGAACCGAGTCTAAAACATACGGAGCCCCGCAGGGGGCATGGCCTTTTTTTTATTAATTCATTCTCACGAAATAATCATTCGTTCCCTCAATTTAACAATTCGTTCACTTGAATTAACAATTCGTTGCCACGAAATGACAATTCGTTCCCTCAATTTAACAATTCGTTCCCTCGAAATAACAATTCGTTCCCACGATATAACAATTCGTTACCTCGAATTAACAATTCGTTCTCTTGGGAACGAATTATTATTTCGTGGAAACGAATTGTTAAATTGAGGGAACGAATTAAGAAAAAAAAAATTATATGTCCCCTGCGGGGCTCCGAAAAAATAATCATGCATTACCTTACCTGATAACTATAACGGTCTTATAGAGAGATACCGAATAACGGTCACTTGAAAACACACATACATAATTTGTATTTCATAATGTAAGGTTGCTGATCTGTATGTAAATGCTCACCAAGAAAATACTTGTACTCGTATGTCTCAATTTGTTATATGACAATTCGATGCGTATTTAGACGGAAAGAAACATAAGTCATTACTATAATGAACGCCAATTCTTGTCGGTGGTTGCCTGCTGCGGATTGCGTTGTTGTAGTGGGCGTGGTTGTAGTTGGTGGATGCGTGGATACAGCTGTAGTGGGCGTGGTGCAAGTTGTAGTAGGTGTGGTTGTAGTAGGCGTGGTTGTAGTTGGTGCAGGCGTCATAGTGGGCGTGGTTGTAGTGGACGTGGTTGTAGTTGGTGGAGGCGTGGCTACATATGTAGTAGGCGTTGTTCTCGTGGGCGTGGTTGTAGTTGGTGGAGGTGTGGCGACAGTGGTAGTGGGCGTGGTTGTAGTTGGTGGAGGCGTGGCTACATATGTAGTAGGCGTGGTTGTAGTGGGCGTGGTTGTAGTTGGTGGAGGCTTGGTTACAGATGTAGTAGGTGTGGTTGTAGTGGGCGTGGTTGTAGTTGGTGGAGGCGTGGTTACAGATGTAGTAGGTGTGGTTGTAGTGGGCGTGGTTGTAGTTGGTGGAGGCGTGGTTACATCTGTAGTAGGCGTGGTTGTAGTTGCAACCGCATTTGATGTCGTAGTGTCTGGAGAACATGTAGCACAACACAGCACGGTTCGCGAATCTGTGGTGTATGTGTCACACGAATCAGCATCGCAATCCGTTACACGATCACCGTATTCACACCCTGCAGGTAAAAATATAATAGTGTGCAAACCAAATGATGAAAATGAGCGGAACGTATTATACGACAAAGAACATTTTTTAATTTACATGTAGTAAACTGGTTCTTTTTACGTGCACGAAAATGAATTAAACGCGGGTTGCATTCACCACAACGGGAATACTATATAATAACACACTTGCAACGAAGTACCCGTTATAGACACTCGGGCCCGTACGCGGGAATTAATTTAGGGGGAGGTGCGTTATCGACGGCGCGAATGGCCAACACTTTTTAGTTTGCACTTTCACGGACAGACATCGGCAGATTAACCCTTTCGCCCATAAGTAAATGGAATGGAATTTTATATGTTAATTTTGCAACCAATCCAATCATCACAAAATGATTTTCATACCAGTCCATTTATGAACATGGGGTGTTTTTGTTCTCAAAATTATGAAAATTGCTTGCAAACAATTCAGATCATGATTAGACGGCTCGTCACGAGCCGGCTCATCTGGATCTACACTTTTTGCCAATACCACTATACAGGCCTTTGGTGTTTAACGGGTTAAGGGGGGGGGGTCGTACGCACCCATCGCACCCCCTCTCGTACGGGCCTGACACTACTGTCTGTTCCGCCTTTTTCTGCTGACGAACGTTTGGCTATTAAATTAAAAACATTAAATCTAAAAAATGTTTAAATGTAAAGTACTTTTTCTTCAATAAGAAAAAAAAAGTCACTCTCTCAATTTATTTATTTTGATTTTTTTCATGAAATTCCATCAACTCTTTGTTTTATTGCGAAAAACACGATTTCATAAGGGGATTTAACATGGGGGCTAAACAATTTGTTTTTGTATTTTTTATTTAATTTGTGAACCGATATTCAAGATCTAACTTTTGTTTTCTTAGTTACATCATTTGTAAGTTATCTAACAAGGTTTCGCCTTTCAAATTTTACTTTGTTTTACTCCTGCCCCCTGCTCCTCCTCCTTTTCCCCCATATTAAATTCCCAGGTACTATAAAAATCTACTATTAGGCTATTTTATACTATTCTGTTTCATCATTTTCTAGATATATCTGAGATCCAGTGCCTTAATATGATATTTATATTTATTAGAAGAGTACTAATTTCATACAAAAAAAAAGGCTCGAATTAAATCAACACAAATGTTTGATTATATTTTATTGCATAAGGTACAAACATAATTCAGTGGAAATAGAGGAGGAAATTCCATCGTAACATTTTGAATAGTGGGAAATAATACACGATGTGCGTCGGCTCCTCCGCGTAGCAAAGAGTGAGTCAAAGCGAACGAGTTTTGCTTGAACGGAGCTACGGACACGATATGTACAATGGAATATCCTATTTATTACACTTCACGGCGGATATATATATATATTTAAAATTTAAAAACACTTCCGGACCCGGAGCCGTTTCACTAAACTTCGTACGACTAAACTATTCGTAGGCCTAAGTGAACAATTATGATGGTCTGTAAATACACATTAACAATGTTTTGTAAAGTAAACAATTATTGGACTTACATTTATTGAGCATGAGCTGCACATGCAGCCTATGTTCAATAAATGTAAATCCATCAATTGCAATTTTCAGCCGATCCTAAATTTGCACTTCGTACGAGGTCTAGTGAAACAGCCCATTGGGCCCGTTTTACTAAACTTCTACTATAAAAATGTTCGTACGAAATGTTGTATTACTTGCTTCTCACATTAACCTTGTAAACTAACGTCACCATTCCACACCTACATGCACACATCATTACGTGTGAACACATCCACTACAGATTTTCCAATATCGGCTGCCAGTGTAAATGTTATTCCGAATTTAAAGTTTTCCTCTTACGAAATTATTAGTCTTGCGAAGTTTAGTGGCACATTTATTTCATTTTATATAAAAATGAAGTGTTATCATTGTTAATTCTCTTGACAATATTAAGCCATGTGCCACCAATTTATTTGGCTAACCCATTCCAGACGGGATAACCCTCTGATAATATAATTTTCAAATATGTTCTCCACATGTTCTCATTTCCAGTCCTCAATACTAGCACGTAGGTACCAGAATATTGAGAAGTACTTTCCTATCGCGAAAACCATGTACATTTAAAGATAAGTCACACATACACACACAAGTTTATTGGGAATGTTATTTGGAAGTACAAGTACAACATGTTTTTATCAGAATGTTGTGAACATTTTTAAAACGACACTTTCAAACACACGGAACTTTAAAGATACATGTAGATGTCCACTCAGTAGGCACAACCTCTTCTTTACAGGAATTAAATAAGTGTAGAATTGCGTCACTATTGCACCAGTTGCAAAACAATAAGGGTGTAGAAAAACGTGGAACAGACAGCAGTCAATGCATGATAAAACATCACGTTATCAGTCATTATGTATTCAGTCAATGCGTAGCGAGTTACACATGTATGTTCACGTGGCAGAAATAGTGATTTAACTCACCAGCAACGTCTGATTTCATTGGTAGACACGTGCCGCAGCATACTTCCTCGTTGTTATAGCAGTCACTAAGAGACACAGTTGAACAGTTGGTTTTATCACCATACGGGCAATCTGCAAAATAGAGTAAGTAACGTGAATTACACATCGACTCTATTCTTTATCAGAGGTTGGTAAGCATTTTGAACACCTCCAGTCCCCAGTGACGCATATGCAATCACAAATCGTGTCAATGCCGTGGACAGATGTATGAACAAAATATATATACAGACGGGCGGCAGAAATGTCTAAACTATAATGTAGAACATTGTTGAAATACTTTAAATGCAAGCTTACCTGGTGAATCTCCCACACGCAGTCTACAGTATATGTCTGGTTACGTATAGTTTAGCACGTGGAAAGACAATTGTCAACGACAGAAATAGAACTCAATGTCACTTTCTCCTATGGTGTTAAGAAAAGTAACAGAAAAGTGTTATAAACTTACACCCACTCGTGAAGTGGCATATTTCATCAGGTCTCACAAACAGTGCTATATATATATATATAGAGGATCTTACTTGTGTGATGATTTACTATGTTATTTATTAAGGAGTTTACTGATGTCATAATAGGCGATGCTGACTTTCTTTATAAATCCGTCAAAAAGCTTCAATAGATATAATATTACATCAACACAAATGTTAGATTTGCTTTATCGCAGGAGCATATCATCATACTAAGCATATACTGGTTACCCAATGTGTTTTATTGTTCCCGTCTGATTTGCACATTTATTACACTAGTGCATAATGATATTGAATACAAACTAGTGCCGGCCTTTTACAACATACGAGTCGAACTTAAGCTATGCTTATTGAATACTTGTGATTAGTGCATATTTAAGATACAATCAAATAGCTGTAACGCTTTTTTTTGGCTCCAGAACATTGTTCAATTGATCCCAGTTATACAACAATAGGATATAATATGTTTTACGCTACCTATGAAAGTCAAAGAGATATGCATTTAATAATAAAATGCATTTGCATGAACACGTGGACTGGCATACAACTATGATATATTCTGCATTTGAATGAGAATAGTTTTATTATCGTACAAAAGGGCATGTTTCATTGTTGAATGACAACTGCATCAATCACTTCAGTTCAATCACTTAAGATGGTTTATTACTGAAACTGCATGTGAAAATACAGTGGCTAAAAAATATGAAGGATTAAATTGTTAACGATGTGCACTCTACAGAGATCCAACTGATGATACATGTATATGACAAAATAGATGTCCTAACGTATTTTAAAGAAACATTGTTTCACATGAAGTTTCAGATGATGTGAAGAAGATATTTATTCAATGTTCCTTTAATTTTCGCTTTATTACTCCAACTGCCATGTACAAGGACTGTGTGTTTTCTTATATACAATGTACGACAATTGACTCTGATGAAGAGGGGATATAAATTGGCAACGCATTTTCGTTCGCTATTTCAGTACAAGGAAGCACACTTTGTGAAACATAACATTTTTTTAGTTTGTAATCAATATACAGTTCCACACATATAATATGTTGCTATTTATAGACACATGTGGAATTAATTCAACTAAATAAAAATAGTACCATCGACTGTCAACAAAACTAGCGTTCGCAGCGCTATTTATGGTTTCGTTAAATACATGTATACATATTTTACCAAATACTGATTCTTTCAAGACGACTTATAAGCATGATTTGCGTAAGACAGACAGTCCATGTAAATATAACATTAAATTATTGTTTCCTAAATTGAACATGTTTCATCACTTTATGCACATAACTCAGATCACATGTCTTTAAATTTGATTGTTGTTTTAATTATACTAATAATTTTCATTCATTAAATTAATGTCATTCCATTTTATTGGGATCATGTATATGTTGGGAAATTAATTACGGAACAGCCCTCGTAAATGACTTTTATAACTGACCATCCAATAATATATATATATGCATTCATATGCTGCACGCGCATGTACAGTTGTACGCACAGCACCAGGCGATGAGAGGCCCTTCAATTACAAATATATTCTATATGGCCGGGTACTTATCACTTCGTCGATGTTTGGACAGAGAACTGCTGAACGTAATCGTGGTGGGCTATGTATGCACGTCTAAACCGGACACCCTGGGGACCCCATTGCGTTTCAATTATATGGCATTGATTTTAGTTTGTTTATGTCATTACCACATCCATACAGGACGACTGTCATTACCACATCTATACTGGATAACTGTCATTACCGCATCTATACTGGAGGACTGTCTTTACCACATCCATACTGGAGGACTGTCATTACCACATCCATGCTGGAGGACTGTCATTACCACATATATGCTGGAGAACTGGCATTACCACATCTATACTGGAGAACTGTCATTACCACATCTATATTGGAGAACCGTCATTACCACATCTATACTGGAGAACTGTCATTAACACATATATACTGGAGAAATGTCATTACCACATTTCTACTGGAGAACTGTCATTACCACATATATATTGGAGAACTGTCATTACGACATCCATAACGGAGAACTGTCATTACCACATATATACTGGATGACTGTCATTACCACATCTATACTGGATAACTGTCATTACCACATTTACACTGGAGAACTGTCATTACCACATCCATAACGGAGAACTGTCATTACCACATACATACTGGTTAACTGTCATTACCACATATTATACTGGAGCGAAATGTCATTACCACACCCAATAACGGAGAACTGTCCATTACCCAAACATCTTACACTGGGAAAGAATGTCATTGCCCAACATTTATATGGGTGGCGAAAACTGTCATTAAAAACTTCATATATACTGTTTTCTGTAGGAGATGTTAAAAGTTTTGAAATACAGAATACAAACTTTACCAAAAAAGAGACTGAATTTATTGAGGTCGATTACATAATTTAATTAATTAATTAAAATTGAAATATGCAAAGAAAAACCTTCGTGTGTGTCATCTATTACATGTGTTCCAAAGATAAATTGTGATTTTAGACTAGTAAGCGATCTACGCCATCTTAACAAAGTTTGTAAAGCTCTAAAGTTCAAGTATGAAGATATAAATACTGTGATTAAACTGGTTAAACCATATTATTTTATTTTGACGGCAGATTTAAAAAGTGGTTTTCATCATGTACCTATACACAACGAACACCGGACATTTTTGGGTTTTAGTTACAAATCGGTGTATTACCAGTGGTCAGTCTTACCATACGGACACGTTGCAGCCCGTATATATTTGCAAAGATTTTAAGACGTTAATCACTTATTTCAGATCTCGTGGAATACGTTTGGTACTATATGTCGATGATTTTATAGTGTTTGCACCAGAAGAACATATACAACGACATTCAAATATATTGTTACAGACGTTTACTATTTGGGGCTGGACAATTAATGATGAAAAATCATCACTAGTACCCAGCCAGTGCAAAGAGTATATTGGATATATTGTTGATAATTCGCAGAGCATAACTGTCATTAGAATACCTAAAAGACGTATTACAAAACTTAAACAAGACATAAAGCGCGCGTTAAATAAAGGTTATGTGTCATCCAGAGGGCTAGCCAGGATTGCCGGCCAGTGTATATCAATGCATAGCAAAGCTTATGTTGAGAAATATATATAGACTTCTGAACACAAAGCAGTCGTGGAATTCAGTTTTAACACTAGATAAGTGTAGAGTGAATGATTTACTGTAGGGGTTATCTTCATTATCACAATGGAATGGTTACATAGTGACAAACACTGAGATAGACATACAGTTAACTTCCGATGCGTCTCACATTGCATAGGGAGCATGGATACCATGTCATCAGGCACAAGGATTTCGGGACCTCCAGATGTACAAACATTCAAACTACCGCGAACTGTTTGCTGTACTAATGGGATTAATGTATTTAAAACATTCCTCGAAAACAAATCAGTGCAGGTAATAGCGGACAATATTACAACTATAGCCTACCTAAACAAGATGGGGGGGGGGGGGGGGGGGCAGTTCAAGGGACCTGAACGAAATTGCTCGGTGAATTCATCAGGAAGCTTTGAACATGAACTGCAAAATAAGTGCAACTTATATATCCGCAACGGAAATCTGGAAAGCGGACCATCTTTCCCGCATACAATCGTCGTACGAATGGCGAATTCACCCAAATATTTTCAAAATGATCGACAGGTTTAGGGGGCCACACCATATAGACAGATTCGCGTCCCTGATGACCACACAGCTACCAGTGTACAACAGTCAGTTTTGGGATCTGATGACAATTCGGCGTCTGATGTGTAACTGATGAATTAAGGTAAGTTACTTGTATATGCCGGGGCATGCCAATGTTTTTTTTGGATATAACAAACACTTTGTGTCTACTGAGTGGGCATGTACCTTTAAATACGTCACCTCAAATAATATTTTCGACAGATTATAAAGTATGATCATTGCACATCAAAAACTTAATACAGAGAATAAATAGCAATGATAGTTAACATTTTAAACAAACGCGTTTATCACCCCTGATACCAGTGTGGAAATTTACGCCTGATATGAAATGTATAATAATGTCAATAAATACGTGGGGTAATGGTGAATTAATGTTTATTTTGCCAGAAAATGTCCCAGATGATGTCTCTGATATAAAGAACATGTTGTGCCTACTGAGTGGGCATGGACCTTTAAGAACACTACATCTCTGAAACCGCTTCGCCAATTCACTTGAAACTTCACAGTCATACGGTATTATATATATTGAAGCTTTTTGACGGATTTATAAAGAAAGTCAGCATAGCCTATTATGGGGGGGGGGGGGGGGGTTCGTAACGCACCCATCGCACCCCCTCTCGTACGGGCCTGACACTACTGTCTGTTCCGCCTTTTTCTGCTGACGAACGTTTGGCTATTAAATTAAAAACATTAAATCTAAAAAATGTTTAAATGTAAAGTACTTTTTCTTCAATAAGAAAAAAAAAGTCACTCTCTCTCAATTTATTTTGTTTTTTTCATGAAATTCCATCAACTCTTTGTTTTATTGCGAAAAACACGATTTCATAAGGGGATTTAACATGGGGGCTAAACAATTTGTTTTTGTATTTTTTATTTAATTTGTGAACCGATATTCAAGATCTAACTTTTGTTTTCTTAGTTACATCATTTGTAAGTTATCTAACAAGGTTTCGCCTTTCAAATTTTACTTTGTTTTACTCCTGCCCCCTGCTCCTCCTCCTTTTCCCCCATATTAAATTCCCAGGTACTATAAAAATCTACTATTAGGCTATTTTATACTATTCTGTTTCATCATTTTCTAGATATATCTGAGATCCAGTGCCTTAATATGATATTTATATTTATTAGAAGAGTACTAATTTCATACAAAAAAAAAGGCTCGAATTAAATCAACACAAATGTTTGATTATATTTATTGCATAAGTACAACATAATTCAGTGGAAATAGAGGATATTCCATCGTACATTTTGAATAGTGGGAAATAATACACGAGTGTGCGTCGGCTTCCGCGTAAGCAAAGAGTGAGCATAGCGAACGAGTTGCTTGAACGGAAGCTGACGGACACGATATGTACAATGGAATATCCTATTTATTACACTTCACGGCGGATATATATATATATTTAAAATTTAAAACACTTCCGGACCCGGAGCCGTTTCACTAAACTTCGTACGACTAAACTATTCGTAGGCCTAAGTGAACAATTATGATGGTCTGTAAATTTCACATTAACAATGTTTTGTTGTAAACAATTATTGGACTTACATTTATTGAGCATGAGCTGCACATGCAGCCTATGTTCAATAAATGTAAATCCATCAATTGCAATTTTCAGCCGATCCTAAATTTGCACTTCGTACGAGGTCTAGTGAAACAGCCCATTGGGCCCGTTTTACTAAACTTCTACTATAAAAATGTTCGTACGAAATGTTGTATTACTTGCTTCTCACATTAACCTTGTAAACTAACGTCACCATTCCACACCTACATGCACACATCATTACGTGTGAACACATCCACTACAGATTTTCCAATATCGGCTGCCAGTGTAAATGTTATTCCGAATTTAAAGTTTTCTCTTACGAAATTATTAGTCTTGCGAAGTTTAGTGGCACATTTATTTCATTTTATAAAAATGAAGTGTTATCATTGTTAATTCTCTTGACAATATTAAGCCATGTGCCACCAATTTATTTGGCTAACCCATTCCAGACGGGATAACCCTCTGATAATATAATTTTCAAATATGTTCTCCACATGTTCTCATTTCCAGTCCTCAATACTAGCACGTAGGTACCAGAATATTGAGAAGTACTTTCCTATCGCGAAAACCATGTACATTTAAAGATAAGTCACACATACACACACAAGTTTACTGCGAATGTTATTTGGAAGTACAAGTACAACATGTTTTTGTCAGAATGTTGTGAACATTTTTAAAACGACACTTTCAAACACACGGAACTTTAAAGATACATGTAGATTTCCACTCAGTAGGCACAACCTCTTCTTTACAGGAATTAAATAAGTGTAGAATTGTGTCACTATTGCACCAGTTGCAAAACAATAATGGTGTAGAAAAACGTGGAACAGACAGCAGTCAATGCATGATAAAACATCACGTTATCAGTCATTATGTATTCAGTCAATGCGTAGCGAGTTACACATGTATGTTCACGTGGCAGAAATAGTGATTTAACTCACCAGCAACGTCTGATTTCATTGGTAGACACGTGCCGCAGCACACATCCTCGTTGTTATAGCAGCCACTAAGAGACACAGTTGAACAGTTGGTTTTATCACCATACGGGCAATCTGCAAAATAGAGTAAGTAACAGGAATTACACATCGACTCTATTCTTTATCAGAGTTTGGTAAGCATTTTGAACACCTCCAGTCCCCAGTGATGCATATGCAATCACAAATCGTGTCAATGCCGTGGACAGATGTATAAACAAAATATATATATAGACGGGCGGCAGAAATGTCTAAACTATAATGTAGAACATTGTTGAAATACTTTAAATGCAAGCTTACCTGGTGAATCTCACACACGCAGTCTACAGTATATGTCTGGTTACGTATAGTTTAGCACGTGGAAAGACAATTGTCAACGACAGAAATAGAACTCAATGTCACTTTCTCCTATGGTGTTAACAAAAGTAACAGAAAAGTGTTATAAACTTACACCCACTCGTGAAGTGGCATATTTCATCAGGTCTCACAAACAGTGCTATATATATATATAGAGGATCTTACTTGTGTGATGATTTACTATGATATTTATTAAGGAGTTTACTGATGTCATAATAGGCGATGCTGACTTTCTTTATAAATCCGTCAAAAAGCTTCAATATATATAATATTACATCAACACAAATGTTAGATTTGCTTTATCGCAGGAGCACATCATCATACTAAGCATATACTGGTTACCTAATGTGTTTTATTGTTCCCGTCTGATTTGCACATTTATTACACTAGTGCATAATGATATTGAATACAAACTAGTGCCGGCCTTTTACAACATACGAGTCGAACTTAAGCTATGCTTATTGAATACTTGTGATTAGTGCATATTTAAGATACAATCAAATCGCTGTAACGCTTTTTTTTGGCTCCAGAACATTGTTCAATTGATCCCAGTTATACAACAATAGGACATCATATGTTTTACGCTACCTATGAAAGTCAAAGATATGCATTATAATAATAAAATGCATGAACACGTGGACTGGCATACAACTATGATATATTCTGCATTTTGACTGAGAATAGTTTTATTATCGTACAAAAGGGCATGTTTCATTGTTGAATGACAACTGCATCAATCACTTCAGTTCAATCACTTAAGATGGTTTATTACTGAAACTGCATGTGAAAATACAGTGGCTAAAAATATGAAGGATTAAATTGTTAACGATGTGCACTCTACAGAGAACCAACTGATGATACATGTATATGACAAAATAGATGTCCTAACGTATTTTAAAGAAACATTGTTTCACATGAAGTTTCAGATGATGTCGAAGATATTTATTCAATGTTCCTTTAATTTTCGCTTTATTTACTCCAACTGCCATGTACAAGGACTGTGTGTTTTCTTATATACAATGTACGACAATTGACTCTGATGAAGAGGGGATATAAATTGGCAACGCATTTTCGTTCGCTATTTCAGTACAAGGAAGCACACTTTGTGAAACATAACATTTTTTTAGTTTGTAATCAATATACAGTTCCACACATATAATATGTTGCTATTTATAGACACATGTGGAATTAATTCAACTAAATAAAAATAGTACCATCGACTGTCAACAAAACTAGCGTTCGCAGCGCTATTTATGGTTTCGTAAAATACATGTATACATATTTTACCAAATACTGATTCTTTCAAGACGACTTATAAGCATGATTTG
This sequence comes from Conchocele bisecta, assembly GCA_029237695.1. Taxonomy (NCBI): domain Eukaryota; kingdom Metazoa; phylum Mollusca; class Bivalvia; order Lucinida; family Thyasiridae; genus Conchocele; species Conchocele bisecta. The sequence continues at coordinate 52,459,557 of CM055280.1, read as the reverse complement.
CGTAAGACAGACAGTCCATGTAAATATAACATTAAATTATTGTTTCCTAAATTGAACATGTTTCATCACTTTATGCACATACCTCAGATCACATGTCTTTAAATTTGATTGTTGTTTTAATTATACTAATAATTTTCATTCATTAAATTAATGTCATTCCATTTTATTGGGATCATGTATATGTTTTTTTTTTTTTTGGGAAACATTAATTACGGAAAACAGACCTCGTAAATGACTTTTATAACTGACCATCCAATAATATATATATATGCATTCATATGCTGCACGCGCATGTACAGTTGTACGCACAGCACCAGGCGATGAGAGGCCCTTCAATTACAAATATATTCTATATGGCCGGGTACTTATCACTTCGTCGATGTTTGGACAGAGAACTGCTGAACGTAATCGTGGTGGGCTATGTATGCACGTCTAAACCGGACACCCTGGGGACCCCATTGCGTTTCAATTATATGGCATTGATTTTAGTTTGTTTATGTCATTACCACATCCATACAGGAGGACTGTCATTACCACATCTATACTGGATAACTGTCATTACCGCATCTATACTGGAGGACTGTCTTTACCACATCCATACTGGAGGACTGTCATTACCACATCCATGCTGGAGGACTGTCATTACCCACATATATGCTGGAGAACTAGGCATTACCACATCTATACTGGAGAACTGTCATTACCACATCTATATTGGAGAACCGTCATTACCACATCTATACTGGAGAACTGTCATTAACACATATATACTGGAGAAATGTCATTACCACATTTCTACTGGAGAACTGTCATTACCACATATATATTGGAGAACTGTCATTACGACATCCATAAAGGAGAACTGTCATTACCACATATATACTGGATGACTGTCATTACCACATCTATACTGGAGAACTGTCATTACCACATTTACACTGGAGAACTGTCATTACCACATCCATAACGGAGAACTGTCATCACCACATACATACTGGTTAACTGTCATTACCACATATATACTGGCGAAATGTCATTACCACACCCATAACGGAGAACTGTCATTACCACATCTACACTGGAGAACTGTCATTACCACATATATACTGGAGAACTGTCATTAACACATATATACTGTTTCCTGTAGGAGATGTTAAAAGTTTTGAAATACAGAATACAAACTTTACCAAAAAAGAGACTGAATTTATTGAGGTCGATTACATAATTTAATTAATTAATTAAAATTGAAATATGCAAAGAAAAACCTTCGTGTGTGTCATCTATTACATGTGTTCCAAAGATAAATTGTGATTTTAGACTAGTAAGCGATCTACGCCATCTTAACAAAGTTTGTAAAGCTCTAAAGTTCAAGTATGAAGATATAAATACTGTGATTAAACTGGTTAAACCATATTATTTTATTTTGACGGCAGATTTAGAAAGTGGTTTTCATCATGTACCTATACACAACGAACACCGGACATTTTTGGGTTTTAGTTACAAATCGGTGTATTACCAGTGGTCAGTCTTACCATACGGACACGTTGCAGCCCGTATATATTTGCAAAGATTTTAAGACCGTTAATCACTTATTTCAGATCTCGTGGAATACGTTTGGTACTATATGTCGATGATTTTATAGTGTTTGCACCAGAAGAACATATACAACGACATTCAAATATATTGTTACAGACGTTTACTAGTTTGGGCTGGACAATTAATGATGAAAAATCATCACTAGTACCCAGCCAGTGCAAAGAGTATATTGGATATATTGTTGATAATTCTTTAGACTAGTAAGCGATCTACGCCATCTTAACAAAGTTTGTAAAGCTCTAAAGTTCAAGTATGAAGATATAAATACTGTGATTAAACTGGTTAAACCATATTATTTTATTTTGACGGCAGATTTAAAAAGTGGTTTTCATCATGTACCTATACACAACGAACACCGGACATTTTTGGGTTTTAGTTACAAATCGGTGTATTACCAGTGGTCAGTCTTACCATACGGACACGTTGCAGCCCGTATATATTTGCAAAGATTTTAAGACCGTTAATCACTTATTTCAGATCTCGTGGAATACGTTTGGTACTATATGTCGATGATTTTATAGTGTTTGCACCGGAAGAACATATACAACGACATTCAAATATATTGTTACAGACGTTTACTAGTTTGGGCTGGACAATTAATGATGAAAAATCATCACTAGTACCCAGCCAGTGCAAAGAGTATATTGGATATATTGTTGATAATTCGCAGAGCATAACTGTCATTAGAATACCTAAAAGACGTATTACAAAACTTAAACAAGACATAAAGCGCGCGTTAAATAAAGGTTATGTGTCATCCAGAGGGCTAGCCAGGATTGCCGGCCAGTGTATATCAATGTATAGCAAAGCTTATGTTGAGAAATATATATAGACTTCTGAACACAAAGCAGTCGTGGAATTCAGTTTTAACACTAGATAAGTGTAGAGTGAATGATTTACTGTAGGGGTTATCTTCATTATCACAATGGAATGGTTACATAGTGACAAACACTGAGATAGACATACAGTTAACTTCCGATGCGTCTCACATTGCATAGGGAGCATGGATACCATGTCAACAGGCACAAGGATTTCGGGACCTCCAGATGTACAAACATTCAAACTACCGCGAACTATTTGCTGTACTAATGGGATTAATGTCTTTAAAACATTCCTCGAAAACAAATCAGTGCAGGTAATAGCGGACAATATTACAACTATAGCCTACCTAAACAAGATGGGGGGGGGGGGGGCAGTTCAAGGGATCTGAACGAAATTGCTCGGTGAATTCATCAGGAAGCTTTGAACATGAACTGCAAAATAAGTGCAACTTATATATCCGCAACGGAAATCTGGAAAGCGGACCATCTTTCCCGCATACAATCGTCGTACGAATGGCGAATTCACCCAAATATTTTCAAAATGATCGACAGGTTTAGGGGGCCACACCATATAGACAGATTCGCGTCCCTGATGACCACACAGCTACCAGTGTACAACAGTCAGTTTTGGGATCTGATGACAATTCGGCGTCTGATGTGTAACTGATGAATTAAGGTAAGTTACTTGTATATGCCGGGGCATGCCAATGTTTTTTTTGGATATAACAAACACTTTGTGTCTACTGAGTGGGCATGTACCTTTAAATACGTCACCTCAAATAATATTTTCGACAGATTATAAAGTATGATCATTGCACATCAAAAACTTAATACAGAGAATAAATAGCAATGATAGTTAACATTTTAAACAAACGCGTTTATCACCCCTGATACCAGTGTGGAAATTTACGCCTGATATGAAATGTATAATAATGTCAATAAATACGTGGGGTAATGGTGAATTAATGTTTATTTTGCCAGAAAATGTCCCAGATGATGTCTCTGATATAAAGAACATGTTGTGCCTACTGAGTGGGCATGGACCTTTAAGAACACTACATCTCTGAAACCGCTTCGCCAATTCACTTGAAACTTCACAGTCATACGGTACTGTGTATTTATCACCGGCATTTTCATTATATGTGCCCAGTTTCAAGGTCAAATTACTTTGAAATTTCATTTAATGTTTTTGTTGGGCCCGCTTGCAGACAGCGCAATATAGTCGGCACATTGGCGTGCATTCAGGATAAAGTTTTGTGTTAAAGTGTTTTTTTGGTTAAAACTTTTCGGTATACTATCAAAGTCGCGGGTGCGGCATGTTTTTACGTCAATTAGCTAAAACCTTTTTGCAACACAATTTTGTTTTTACTCCTGCCCCCCCCCACCCCCACCCTGCTCATCCTCCTTTTCGCCCATATTAAATTCCCAGGTAATATAAAAGTCTACTATTGGGCTATTTTATACTATCCTGTTTCATCATTTTCTAGATATATCTGAGATCCAGTGCATTAATATGATATTTATATTTATTAGAAGAGTTTACTAATTTCATACAAAAAACTGCCTCGAATTAAATAATTAAATCAACACAAATGTTGGATCATATTTATTGCATAGTTATGTGTACAACATAATTCGGTGGAAAGAGAGGATATTCCATCGTACATTTTGAATAGTGGGTAATAATACACGAGTGTGCTTCGGCTTCCGCGTAAGCAAAGAGTGAGCGTAGCGAACGAGTTACTTGCACGGAAGCCGAGGGACACGATATGTACAATGAAATATCCTATTTATTACACTTCACGGCGGATATATATATATTTAAAATTTAAAACACTTCCGGACCCGGAGCCGTTTCAATAAACTTCGTACGACTAAAATATTCGAAGTACTAAGTGCAAAATTATGATAGTCTGTACATTTCACATTAACAATGTTTTGTTGTAAAAAATTATTGGATTTACATGTATTGAGCATGAGCTGCATATGCAGCCTATGTTCAATAAATGTAAATCCATCAATTGCAATTTTCAGCCGATCCTAAATTTGCACTTCGTACGAGGTCTAGTGAAACAGCCCATTGGGCCCGTTTTACTAAACTTCTACTATAAAAATGTTCGTACGAAATGTTGTATTACTTGCTTCTCACATTAACCTTGTAAACTAACGTCACCATTCCACACCTACATGCACACATCATTACGTGTGAACACATCCACTACAGATTTTCCAATATCGGCTGCCAGTGTAAATGTTATTCCGAATTTAAAGTTTTCTCTTACGAAATTATTAGTCTTGCGAAGTTTAGTGGCACATTTATTTCATATTATAAAAATGAAGTGTTATCATTGTTAATTCTCTTGACAATATTAAGCCATGTGCCACCAATTTAGTTGGCTAACCCATTCCAGACGGGATAACCCTCTGATAATATAATTTTCAAATATGTTCTCCACATGTTCTCATTTCCAGTCCTCAATACTAGCACGTAGGTACCAGAATATTGAGAAGTACTTTCCTATCGCGAAAACCATGTACATTTAAAGATAAGTCACACATACACACACCAGTTTACTGGGAATGTTATTTGGAAGTACAAGTACAACATGTTTTTGTCAGAATGTTGTGAACATTTTTAAAACGACACTTTCAAACACACGGAATTTTATAGATACATGTAGATGTCCACTCAGTAGGCACAACCTCTTCTTTACAGGAATTAAATAAGTGTATAATTGTGTCACTATTCCACCAGTTGCAAAACAATAAGTGTGTAGAAAAACGTGGAACAGACAGCAGTCAATGCATTATAAAACATCACGTTATCAGTCAGTATGTATTCAGTCAATGCGTAGCGAGTTACACATGTATGTTCACGTGGCAGAAATAGTGATTTAACTCACCAGCAACGTCTGATTTCATTGGTAGACACGTGCCGCAGCATACTTCCTCGTTGTTATAGCAGCCACTAAGAGACACAGTTGAACAGTTGGTTTTATCACCATACGGGCAATCTGCAAAATAGAGTAAGTAACGGGAATTACACATCGACTCTATTGTTTATCAGAGGTTGGTAAGCAATTTGAACACCTCCAGTCCCCAGTGACGCATATGCAATCACAAATCGTGTCAATGCCGTGGACAGATGTATAAACAAAATATATATACAGACGGGCGGCAGAAATGTCTAAACTATAATGTAGAACATTGTTGAAATACTTTAAATGCAAGCTTACCTGGTGAATCTCCCACACGTAGTCTACATTATATGTCTGTTTACGTATAGTTTAGCACGTGGAAAGACAATTGTCAACGACAAAAATAGAACTCAATGTCACTTTCTCCTATGGTGTTAACAAAAGTAACAGAAAAGTGTTATAAACTTACACCCACTCGTGAAGTGGCATATCTCATCAGGTCTCACAAACAGTGCTATATATATATATAGAGGATCTTACTTGTGTGATGATTTACTATGATATTTATTAAGGAGTTTACTTATGTCATAATAGGCTATGCTGACTTTCTTTATAAATCCGTCAAAAAGCTTCAATATATATAATATTACAACAACACAAATGTTAGATTTGCTTTATCGCAGGAGCACATCATCATACTAAGCATATACTGGTTACCTAATGTGTTTTATTGTTCCCGTCTGATTTGCACATTTATTACACTAGTGCATAATGATATTGATCATAAACTAGTGCCGGCCTTTTACAACATACGAGTCGAACTTAAGCTATGCTTATTGATAACTTGTGATTAGTGCATATTTAAGATACAATCAGATAGCTGTAAAGCTTTTTTTTGGCTCCAGAACATTGTTCAATTGATCACAGTTATACAACAATAGGACATCATATGTTTTACGCTACCTATGAAAGTCAAAGATATGCATTATAATAATAAAATGCATGAACACGTGGACTGGCATACAACTATGATATATTCTGCATTTTGACTGAGAATAGTTTTATTATCGTACAAAAGGGCATGTTTCATTGTTGAATGACAACTGCATCAATCACTTCAGTTCAATCACTTAAGATGGTTTATTACTGAAACCGCATGTGAAAATACAGTGGCTAAAAATATGAAGGATTAAATTGTTAACGATGTGCACTCTACATAGATCCAACTGATGATACATGTATATGACAAAATAGATGTCCTAACGTATTTTAAAGAAACATTGTTTCACATGAAGTTTCAGATGATGTCGAAGATATTTATTCAATGTTCCTTTAATTTTCGCTTTATTTACTCCAACTGCCATGTACAAGGACTGTGTGTTTTCTTATATACAATGTACGACAATTGACTCTGATGAAGAGGGGATATAAATTGGCAACGCATTTTCGTTCGCTATTTCAGTACAAGGAAGCACACTTTGTGAAACATAACATTTTTTTATTTTGAAATCAATATACAGTTCCACACATATAATATGTTGCTATTTATAGACACATGTGGAATTAATTCAACTAAATAAAAATAGTACCATCGACTGTCAACAAAACTAGCGTTCGCAGCGCTATTTATGGTTTCGTAAAATACATGTATACATATTTTACCAAATACTGATTCTTTCAAGACGAAAAATTATAAGCATGATTTGAGTAAGACAGTCCATGTAAATATACCATTAAAATTATTGTTTCCTAAATTGAACATGTTTCATCACTTTATGCACATACCTAAGATCACGTGTCTTTAAATTTGATTGTTGTTTTAATTATACTAATAATTTTCATTCATTAAATTAATGTCATTCCATTTTATTGGGATCATGTATATGTTGGGAAATTAATTACGGAACAGCCCTCGTAAATGACTTTTATAACTGACCATCCAATAATATATATATATGCATTCATATGCTGCACGCGCATGTACAGTTGTACGCACAGCACCAGGCGATGAGAGGGCCTTCAATTACAAAAATATTTTATATGGCCGGGTGCTTATCACTTCGTCGATGTTTTGACAGAGAACTGCTGAACGTAATCGTGGTGGGCTATGAATGTACGTCTGAACCGGACACACTGGGGACCCCATTGCGTTTCAATTATATGGCATTGATTTTAGTTTCTTTATGTCATTACCACATCCATACAGGAGGACTATCATTACCACATCTATACTAGATAACTGTCAATACTACATGTACATCTATACTGGAGGGAGAACCGTCATTACCACATCCATGCTGGAGGACTGTCATTAACACATCTATACTGGAGAACTGTCATTACCACATATATACTGGAGAACTGTCATTACCACATATATACTGGAGAACTGTCATTACCACATCTATACTGGACAACTGTCATTTCCACATATATGCTGGAAAACTGTCATTACCACATCCATACTGGAGTACTGTCATTACCACATACACACTGGATAACCGTCATTACCACATCTACACTGGAGAACTGTCATTACCACATCTATGCTGGAGAACTTTCATTACCACATATATACTTGATGAATGTCATTACCACATCCATACAAGATGACTGTCATTACCACATAATTATATACTGGAGAAATGTAATTACCACATCCACAACGGAGAACTGTCATTACCACATCGATAATGGATGACTGGCATTACCACATCCATACAGGAGGACTGTCATTACAACATATATACTGGAGAACTGTCATTAACACATATATACTGGACAAATGTCATTACCACATTTCTACTGGAGAACTGTCATTACCACATCCATAACGGAGAAATGTAGTTACCACATATATACTGGATGACTGTCATTACCACATCTATACTGGAGAACTGTCATTACCACATTTACACTTGAGAAACTGTCATTACCACATCCATAACGGAGGACTGTCATTACCACATACATACTGGTGAACTGTCATTACCACATATATACTGGAGAACTATCATTAACACATATATACTGGAGAAATGTCATTACCACATTTCTACTGGAGAAACTGTCATTACCACATATATATTGAAGAACTGTCATTACCACATATATACTGGAGAACTATCATTAACACATATACTGGAGAAATGTCATTACCACATTTCAACTGGAGAACTGTCATTACCACATATATATTGGAGAACTGTCATTACCACATCCATAACGGAGAACTGTCATTACCACATATATACGGGATGACTGTCATTACCACATCTATACTGGAGAACTGTCATTACCACATTTACACTGGAGAACTGTCATTGCCACATCCATAACGGAGGACTATCATTACCACATAAATACTGGTGAACTATCATTACCACATATATACTGGCGAAATGTCATTACCACACCCATAACGGAGAACTGTCATTACCACATCTATACTGGAGAACTGTCATTACCACATATATACTGGAGAACTGTCATCAACACATATATACTTCAGAACTGTCATTACCACATACATTACAAGAGAACTGTCATTACCACATCCATACGGGAGGACTGTCATTACACATCCATACTGCAGGACTGTCATTACCACATATATACAGGAGAACTGTCATTACCACATAATAATATACACTGCAGAACTGTCATTACTACATCCATACAGGATAACTGTCATTACCACATCAATACTGGAGAACTGTCATTACCACATCCATACAGGAGGACTGTCATTACCACATCCATACTGGAGGACTGTCATTACCACATCCATACTGGAGAACTGTCATTAACACATATATACTGGAGAAATGTCATTACCACATCTCTACTGGAGAACTGTCATTACCAAATATGTATTGCAGAACTGTCATTACCACATCCATAATCGGAGGGACTAGTCATTACCAACATCTTATACTGGAGGAAATTGTCATTTTACCACAATACTTACTGAGAAAATGTCATTACCCACGGTGCCATAACGGAGAAACTGTCATTAACCAACATCTATAACTGTATCAATTTGCCATTAACCAACATCCATTTCACAGGGAGGACGTGTCACTTTCCACATCCATTTACTGGACTGGTGGACTGTTCATTTACCACATTCCATACTTAGAGGACTGTCATTACAAACAACATCTTTTCTGGAGAATTGTCAATTACCTCATATATACTTGAGGAAATGTCATTACCACATCAGTACTGGAGACTTGTTCATTACCAACATCCAATAACTAGAGAAATATAACATTTACAACATCCCAATATGGAGGACTGTCAATTACCACATATATACTGGAGAAACTGTCAGTTAACACATATATACTGCAGAAATCTTGGTCATTACCACATCCATTACAGGGGAAGAACTGTCATTACCACCACAGTCCATACAGGAGGACCTGTCATTACCACACATCCATACTGGAGGACTGTCATTACCAAAACTTGTATACTGGAGAACTGTAAGTTAAACACATATTATACTGGATAAAATGTTCATTGAACCACATTCTCTACTGGAGAACTGTCATTTACCAAATATATATTGGCAAAGAACTGTCATTATACCTATCCAGATAAACGGTGAAAGAACGGGTCATTACCACTATCCATACTTGAATGACTGTCATTTACCACATCTATGACTGGGAGAACTGTCATTAACCCACATGTACTGGAGACTTGTCATTACCACATCCATACTAGAGAAATTATCATTACAACATCCATACTGGAGGACTGTCATTACCACATATATACTGGAGAACTGTCATTAACACATATATACTGCAGAACTGTCATTACCACATCCATACAGGAGAACTGTCATTACCACATCCATACAGGAGGACTGTCATTACCACATCCATACTGGAGGACTGTCATTACCACATGTATACTGGAGAACTGTAATTAACACATATATACTGGATAAATGTCATTACCACATCTCTACTGGAGAACTGTCATTACCAAATATATATTGCAGAACTGTCATTACCACATCCATAACGGAGAACGGTCATTACCATATCCATACTGAATGACTGTCATTACCACATCTATGCTGGAGAACTGTCATTACCACATGTATACTGGAGAACTGTCATTACCACATCCATAACGGAGGACTGTCATTACCACATATATACTGGAGAACTGTCATTACCACATATATATACTGGAGAAATGTCATTACCGCATCCATAACGGAGAACTGTCATTACCACATATATACTGGATCATTGTCATTACCACATCCATACAGGAGGACTGTCATTTCCACATCCATACTGGAGGACTGTCATTACCACATCCATACTTGAGGACTGTCATTACCACATCTTTTCTGGAGAATTGTCATTACCACATATATACTTGATAAATGTCAATTACCACATCCATACTGGAGGACTGTCATTACGACATCTATACTGGAGACTTGTCATTACCACATCCATACTAGAGAATTATCATTACCACATCCATACTGGAGGACTGTCATCACCACATACATACTGGAGCACTGTCATTACAAAAATCATACCAGTCTGTAGGACTGTCATTACCACATCTATACTGGAGAAATGTAATTTCCACATCTATACTGGATAAATGTCATTACCACATATCTATGGGAGAATTGTCATTACCACATCCATACTTGATAATTGTCAATAACACATCTCTACTGGAGCACTGTCATTACCACATCTATACAGGAGACATTTAATCACCTCATCTATACTGGATAAATGTCATTACCACATCCATACTGGATAATTGTCATTACCACATCTATACTGGAGAATTGTCATTACCACATCCATACTGGAGAATTGTCATTACCACATCTATACTGGAGACTTGTCATTACCACATCTATACTGGATAACTGCCATTACCACATCCATAACGGAGAACTGTCATTACCACTTATATACTGGAGGACTGTCATTACCACATCCATACTGGAGGACTGTCATTACCACATCCATACAGGAGAATCTTCTTACGACATATATAACATGCATACTGGAAGACTGTCATTACCACATCCATACATGAGGAATGTCATTACCACATCCATACTGGATACATGTCATTACCACATCTATACTTAAGACTTGTCAGTACCACATCCATACTGGAGGACTGTCCTTACCACATCCATACAGGAGGACTCTCATTACCACATCTATACTGGATAACTGCCATTACCACATCCATAACGGAGAACTGTCATTACCACTTATATACTGGAGGACTGTCATTACCACATCCATACTGGAGGACTGTCATTACCACATCCATACAGGAGAATCTTCTTACGACATATATAACATGCATACTGGAAGACTGTCATTACCACATCCATACATGAGGAATGTCATTACCACATCCATACTGGATACATGTCATTACCACATCTATACTTAAGACTTGTCAGTACCACATCCATACTGGAGGACTGTCCTTACCACATCCATACAGGAGGACTCTCATTAACACATCTATACTGGAGGGCTGTCATTACCACATCCATACTGCGGTACTGTCATTACCACATATGTACTGGAAAACTGTCATTACCACATCTATACTGGAGGACTGTCCATATCACATATATACTGGAGGACTGCCATTACCACATCCATACTGGAAAACTGTCATTACCATATCCATACAGGAGGACTGTCATTACCACATCCATACATGAGGAATGTCATTACCGTATATATGCTGGAGAACTGACATTGCCAGATCTATACTGGAAAACTGTCATTACAATATATATACAGGAGGACTGTCATATTAACACGTCCATACTGGAGACCTCTTATTACTACATCCGTACTGGGGATTGTCATTACCACATCCATACTGGAGACCTGTCATTACCACATTCATACCGGAGAACTGTCATTACCCCATATATACAGGGGGGCTGTCATTACCACATCCATACCGGAAAACTGTAATTACACGTATATACAAGAGGACTGTTATTACCACATCCATACTGGATAATTGTCATTATCACATCCATACTGGAACACTGTCATTGCGACGTCCGTCCCGGATAACTCTCATTATCACATCCATACTGGATAACTGTCATTACCACATCAATACAGGATAACTGTCATTACCACATCCAGACTGGAGAACTGTCATTACCACATCCAGACTTGAGAACTGTCATTACCATATATATATATACTGGAGACCTGGCATTAACACATCCATATTGGAGAACCGTAATCACATACATACAGGAGAACGGCCATTACCACATATGTACTGGATACCTGTCATTACCACATCAATATTGGAGAACTGTCATTACCATTAACGTATCTATACTGGAGAGCTGTGATTACCATATCCGTATTGGAGAACTGTCATTACCACATCCATACTGGAGACATGGCATTACTACATTCATACTGAAGGACTGTCATTACCACATCCACACTGGAGAACGGTCATTACCACATCTATACTGGAGACATGGCATTACAATGGGTCCAGCGTGTAAGTGCACACACGAACGAACACTACACCGTCTCCACACGGCACTCACACAACACCAAATTCCACACGATATACACTAATTTGATCAATCAAATACGACGGTGTGGTGTTACACCACAATATTGTGGTGTTACAATACACCAATGTGGTGTCGTGTGGTGTTACAGGCATTGGTGCCGTTTTACGTGACACCCCTACCAGCAAGTTTAAAATTAAACGAGTCTCGCTCGGGAATAAAAAGAGAGGACCAAGGAACTCTGGATGTCATTACAAAGTGCGGTAGGTATGTATACACCGCGTTTTGGTGAAAGGACGTTTTGATGCACCGACATCATCGAAGAACACCTCTGGTTTTGATAGCAGAAGTCTGCATAACGTTAAAATTGCTGCAGAATTATCGGGTTTGTCGACACGTCAGGCAGTACCACAACATTTCAGGGGCAGAGGTTACTCCAAGGGACGCGGCGGTGTATATCTACAGTTCATATTTGGCGGTCCACCTCTCTTCCGACCACCATTCAATCAGTTTCAGGAAGATTAGTTTTACATATACATGTGTTGTTATTCAATGTGCATGAACAATTATGAGAAATCCACTATCAAAAAATTTAAATAATTGGCAAAGTATAAACACACCTGAATTAATATTAAAGTGGTTAGAAGAAGGAGTGAAGTTTCCTGTAGGAGATGTTAAAAGTTTTGAAATACAGAATACAAACTTTGCCAAAAAAGAGACTGAATGTATTGAGGTCGATTACATAATTTATTAAATGAAGGTAAAATTGAAATATGCAATGAAAATCCTTCGTGTGTGTCATCTATTACATGTGTTCCAAAGATAAATTGTGATTTTAGACTAGTAAGCGATCTACGCCATCTTAACAAAGTTTGTAAAGCTCCAAAGTTCAAGTAAGAAGATATAAATACTGTGATTAAACTGGTTAAACCATATAATTTCATTTTGACAGTAGATTTAAAAAGTGGTTTTCATCATGTACCTATACACAAAGAACACCGCACATTTTTGGGATTTAGTTACAAATCGGTGTATTACCAGTGGTCAGTCTTACCATACGGACACGTTGCAGCCCGTATATCTTTGCAAAGATTTTAAGACCGTTAATCACTTATTTGAGATCTCGTGGAATACGTTTGGTACTATATGTCGATGATTTTATTGTGTTTGCACCAGAAGAACATACACAACGACATTCAGATATATTGTTACAGACGTTTACTAGTTTGGGCTGGACAATTAATTATGACAAATCATCACTAGTACCCAGCCAGTGCAAAGAGTATATTGGATATATTATTGATAATTCGCAGAGCAAAACTGTCATTAGAATACCTAAAAGACGTATTACAAAACTTAAACAAGACATAAGGCGCGCGTTAAATAAAGGTTATGTGTCATCCAGAGGGCTAGCCAGGATTGCCGGCCAGTGTGTATCAATGTATAGCAAAGCTTTTGTTGAGAAATATATATAGACTTCTGAACACAAAGCAGTCGTGAAATTCAGTTTTAACACTAGATAAGTGTAGAGTGAATGATTTACAGTGGTTGTTATCTTCATTATCACAATGGAATGGTTACATAGTGATAAACACTGAGATAGACATACAGTTCACTTCCGATGCGTCTCACATTGCATAGGGAGCATGGATACCATGTCATCAGGCACAAGGATTTTGGGACCTCGAGATGTACAAACATTCAAACTACCGCGAACTGTTTGCTGTACTAATGGGATTAATGTCTTTAAAAACATTCCTCGAAAACAAATCAGTGCAGGTAATAGCGGACAATATAGCCTACCTAAACAAGATGGGGGAGGGGGGGGGGTGCAGTTCAAGGGACCTGAACGAAATTGCTCGGTGAAGTCATCAGGAAGCTTTGAACATGAGCTGCAAAATAAGTGCAACTTATATATACGCAACGGAAAACTGGAAAGCGGACCATCTTTCCCGCATACAATCGTCGTACGAATGGCGAATTCACCCAAATATTTTCAAAATGATCGACAGGTTTAGGGGGCCACACCATATAGACAGATTCGCGTCCCTGATGACCACACAGCTACCAGTGTACAACAGTCAGTTTTGGGATCTGATGACAAATGGAGTGGACGCGCTAGCACAACAGGATTGGGCAAAATACAACAACTTTGTCAACGCACCATTCTACATGCTCCCAAGAGTGGAAAACATCGCACAGCAACAAAAGGCAGTTGCGACGGTTATATCTCCAAAATGGCCAAGCCAGCATTGGTATCACCAGATGCGGAAAATGTTAATCACAGTCCGATACGACTACCATGACTACAGTACCAGTTTCCAGCAGAACTGTTTGGTCAGTAGGCAGAGTGGCAGAACCATTGGGAAACAGAAAGTGGCAACTATGGGTTTGGAGAATAGATGGAACACATGGTTACGTTGTTTAGGTTGGTCGCAGCGTGCAATTAGACAATCAAACATGTGTTTGGCAGAATCTACATAGCGTACTTACAACACACAGGTGAATACATATTTAACATTTTGCAAGTTAAAAGGGATATAATGTACAGAGGAGAGTTATTGAAAAAGACTATTACACAGACTTGGGCGAATAATCTCTTGAATATATCACGACGGGGGACCCCTCGGGCACAGGATTATTCGGGAGACAGCATAAGCATTACACAAAATAGGTAAGATAACGTAGGTATAAACTGAAAACGGTGTCAATAAATACAACAACGGCACAAATGTATCCGTGTTCAAATCCAAAATTATATCCCATCTATTTAATTCAAAGTGACTAGAAAGTCAGTTGTATTGGTGATCTGTTTTTATTCTTCACCCACTTATATGGTGCGCAAATATAAATCAGCGGGTTATTGCGAGACAAACAGTGAAACATTGACCTTGACAATTCCTTGGACAAAAAAAATGTCATCACTGGCGTTCCGAATATCAAGATCAAATTAATAGACACCGCCATGCTCACAATATATTTATTTTCATATAAAATCAAATTATAATGTGTGGTCTACGGTATGATATGACAAAACTAAACACAAATTTAGCGTTTTGTTTCCTTTTGCGTCGGTATCAAATTACGTTTTCCTATTATGTTAACATTATTTCGAGTTGACATGACATTTTTTGAGATCAACACTTTTCATAATGTCTTTCAATTTCAAGCTGCAAGGAGACTGTGAATTGCTTATTAACCATAATAACATGGTGATCATATTGATAATAATTTTAAAAGAAAAGTATAATTTAATTTTCGAAACCTGATAAAACTTATTTTGGCATTAGATTTCCATTACTGCAAACATTCCGCTCTGGCTGTTGATTTCTGTTGGCCCGAATCAAATGGTGTGAAGATGATATTTATACCGGTGATAGCCATTTCTTTAAAACAAAACGATTTACTTGTGTCACAGAATGAGAAAGATGTATACCGGCCCGGAATCGAACCGGGGACCTCGTGTTTACCGTACCATGCCCATGGATCTACAGACCAAGCTAACCAGGCACAGATCATGCACACTTCCTCCCCATAGTCAGTTGCGTACCATGACATTCTTCTCCGCCAAATTGAAATTCGTCTTCAAATTCCATGTTTAATTTTTGTCTCCGAATTTCATATGTTTTGGTACAATTTTGGGAGTATTTATCAGTGACGGTCCTTCGTTGGGCACCAATTGTCACTGCGGAGAAAAATTTACACCCTGAATTCCATATTTGTGGATACATTTTGGAAAATCTTCATATGTCATTACTCCACTTTGGGAGTAGGTGCGGCAAGTACCTCTGCAGAATACTCAATTATCGTCAGTACCCAGAGTTACGGTGCTCCATAGGTTTATCCTGCAGAGTACCGAATCGGATCTCATTCGTGCTTTATCTGTTAATTGTGTCATATTTTTCTGTACTTATTCCACAGAAATGAATGTCAGTATAATACTGACATTTCTTTCAATTGAAAAATACAGAAAATATGTCGTAATTAACAGCTGAAGTGCGAATCAGATGCGATTTGGTACTTTGCAGGGGAAACCTACCTAACTCTTGGTACGGACGATACGGGATTATTCTCGTTGGGTGCTAAATGTCACAAGGTGAGAAAGATGTGCACCAGCCCGGAACCTCTGGTTTATCACACCATCGCTCTACCTGCTGCGCAAACCGGGCACAGATACACACTTCTTCACCATAGTGATCACTTCATTCAACCACAAATTCACAAGCTAGAAGTTATTCCAAATTATTAAAGTCGACGTCACAGATTATGCTCTTGACGACATTAGGGGACACATTTTTCCATCAATTTGATCAAATAAACAACGGAATCTGACAGATAACACTATGACGGCGCATGTTAAACATCATTATTCTGGTGCTTGGAATCAAAATGGTGGAGAGTAAGATCAATATATGAGGCGCTGACAGAACCTTTAACATTTTGTATCACGATAGCAGCTACAGGGAATATTGGACACAATTATTTAGAGAAACAAGAGATTACAACCCGCATTGGATAATATACTAAGTGACATTTTGTTCATACACTAACATAGAGGATTAAATTTGCGACAATGTTGGATTCTGGATTTGGCGGACAGGTGACAGAAATTGGAGCTGGATAAGAACCGACAGGCGTGATTCTGAATATTCGTGCTTGGTATGTTGTTATTCTTCCAGATCATGTCATGCATGTTTTAATTTTACGTCGTGTCAAAGCAGCACTATTGAACATAATGAATAACTTTAAGAGAGGTGTGGTGAGAATGAAAGTTCATTCGGCGTCTGATGTGTAACTGATGAATTAAGGTAAGTTACTTGTATATGCCGAGGCATGCCAATGTTTTTTTTTGGATATAACAAACAGTTTGTGTCTACTGAGTGGGCATGTACCTTTAAATACGTCACCTGAAAACATAATATTTTCGACAGATTATAAAGTATGATCATTGCACATCAAAACTTAATACAGAGAATAAATAGCAATGATCGTTAACATTTTAAGCAAACGCGTGTATCATCCCTGATACCAGTGTGGAAATTTACGCCTGATATGAAATGTATAATAATGTCAATCAATACGTGGGGTAATGGTGAATGAATGTTTATTTTACCAGAAAATGTCCCAGATGATGTCTCTGATATAAAGAACATGTTGTGCCTACTGAGTGAACACGCACCTTTAAGAACACTATATCTCTGAAACCGCTTCGCCAATTCAATTGAAACTTCACATACGGTACTGTGTATTTATCACACGCATTTTCATTATATGTGCCAAGTTTCAAGGTCAAATTACTTTGAAATTTAATTTAAGGTTTGTGTTGTGCCCGCTTGCAGACAGCGCAATATAGTCGGCACATTGGCGTGCATTCAGGATAAAGTGTTTTGTTAAAGTGTTTTTTTGGTTAAAGTTATTCGGTATACTATCAAAGTCGCGGGTGCGGCATGTTTTTAAGTCAATTGGCTAAAACCTTTTTGCAATACAATTTTGTTTTGTACTATCAAATGCCTCGGTGGATGTGATATGCAGGCCACGGCCATCTAGTTATTATGATATACGATTTGGTCAGTCGGCCATCGCACCATGACTAGTACAGCATCTTATTAGTCGGCGACTACACCATGCCCAGTATAGCACTTGATCACTGGCTATCTCACCATGTGCAGTATATCACTTTATCAGTCAGCCATCGCCCCATGACGAGTATAGCACTTGATCCGTCGGCCATCAGCCCAGGACTAGTTCAGCACTTGCTAAGTCGGCCATTGCACCATGACTAGTTTAGAACTTGATCAGTCAGCCATTTCACCATGCCCAGTATAGCCCGTGATCAGTCGGCCATTCCGAGTATAGCACTTGATCAGTCGGCCAACAGACCATGACTAGTATAGCACTTGATCAGTCGACAATCTCACATTGCCTAGTATACTAACTATTCAATCAGCTGTCGCACCATGATTAGTTTAGCACTTGATATGTCGGCCATCGCACCACGACTAATTTAGCACTTGATCAGTCGGTCATCTCACCAGGACTAGTATAGCACTTGATCAGTCGGCCATTACACAAGGACTAGTTTAGTACTCGATCAGTCGACCATCGCACCAGGACAAGTTTATAACTTGATCAGTCGGCCATCGCACCAGTACTAGTTTATAATTTGATCAGTCGACCATCGTACCAGGACTAGTTTAGCACTTGATCAGTCGGCCATCGCACCAGGACTAGTATAGCACTCGATCAGTCGGCCATCGCACCAGGACTAGTGTAGCACTTGAGCAGTCGGCCATCGCACCGGCACTAGTTTAGCACTTGAGCAGTCGGCCACCGAAACATGACTAGTATATCAACTGATCAGTCGGCCATGACTAGTAGTCTGCCTGCAATTGAAGTCATGCAAGTCGTCCTGCGTTACAGACAGAAGTGGGGGTCGGGGTATAGTGTAGTCATAGACAAAACCTGGTGGTGGTGATACATATTGTTCCCACTGTGGGATATAGACCGGAACCTTTAGGACGCTAAATGTAGATGGCTGGTGTGTGTGGGGAGTCATACTTTGTTTTGTGTCCCCGGCGGTGGTGCGGAGTACAATGATGAATTACCGATGAATTACTTTATTGAACACACATGTATAAGATGCATTGTGATACTTCACAATCCTCAGTTTTAAATTGATTCCGTATCGTAAAACTGAAATTGTTTTCATTTTGAAAAACTTGAAATCGTGGCCGAAAATCTAAATGAAAACTGGATGTTTATGTGAGACACCACCAAATAGTTGTTGTACATACCCCCTGGACTATTTCGCACCATTTGGTATCCTCTAACCTATAAGTGCACCAGTCTCACTACAAAACATTCTACAATATTGAATATTTAAAACTAGGTTATATTCCTTGATACAGTACCAAGTTTAGAGCAACTATCTCAAATGGTTGTCACACAGCAGCTGTGTAACTCCACCATGTGACTGTCCACATTCTGCCTTAAATTGAGCTACTACAGAATTATGGCGAATTTTAATAGATAATGAATTAAAAGCACAAAAATCCATAAAACACATACCATTACAATAAATAGTGTTATAGCTAACCATTCTACATACAAAGACTCATCACTCAAACTATACCAATATGTATGCCACTCTGGACTGGTCGACAGAGAAAAGGGTACTAGCTTCCAACGGTCAGTCAATAAATTTGCTTTATGATACAGGAGGAAAGGAAAAACAATGTTGTCTGTGTACTAGTGTATTGGTACCATGCCGATATGGGAAAACAATGTTGTCTGTGTACTAGTGTATTGGTACCATGCCGATATGGGAAAACAATGTTGTCTGTGTACTAGTGTATTGGTACCATGCCGATGTGGGAAAACAATGTTGTCTGTGTACTAGTGTATTGGTACCATGCCGATATGGGAAAACAATACACTTACGCCTAATTTTGGCAATTTTGGAACAGCGTCGCGATGTCGCGCCACTTTCCCGAACTTCTTAATTGTCCATCAGGAAGACAATATCAATGAAAACAAAAATAAAAAACACACTATTATGACTGTTTTGGTGTATGTTTTGGTGTATAATACTGTCACATTCCAAGCCCAATCACCTACAGGTATTAGAAGATTTTAAAGCCGATAACTGTCCGTCTGCGATACGAAACGAACAAATGTGTTGCATCTTGTCGCAGTAACTTTAAATTATGTTCCCAGAGACATAGCTACAAGAAACATAAACTTCCAAATTTAAATTCTACAAAAAACATATCTCACATAGCGCCTAGGATCACCTTATAGGTCAGACACCACCAAATAGATTTACTATATAATTTAACCGAATACCATCCAATAAGGCCAGTCTCTCCTACTTTCACTATTTGTATGGATGCTGTGGGACCCACTTGTGCATGACCTGCAGCCAGTCTGTACTGGTTCTGCATGAACTAAGCAATAGGTTCATTACTCCTAAGAAAGAAATATCCAACGTTGTCATATCCTCCAATAGTGTTTACATTTTTTGGCCACGGAAACTCTGTTTGCATCACGTGACCAACAGGTTCAGTGTTTTCTTTTCAATGCTACAAATATGCTGAAATGGTGTTAAAAGAACCCCAAAATGTTCCTCCAGTGAAACTGGGTACTAATGGATCAATATTTGTAAGCAAACGGTGTCTGTGACCTCAAAACACCCGCACTATTTTTTTATACCTGACTATTTTTGCCCTGGGCGATTTCGCACCATTTGGTATCCTCTATCCTTTACATGCGAAATGAACCGGTGCATCGGTATGTTTTAATCGCACGATTCTGACAATCTCATTGGTTAATACAAATCGTCCCGTGTGGCACGGCACGAATGCCGTATAACACGGCACCTATCTTCTAATTCGTTTCGTTTTACACGGCACGATTCACACCAACACGATATGCAAATTAATAAAATGAAACGAACTTCGTGTCCTCATTAAAAGCACTGCACGAGACGAACACGGGACGCACACGACACGCGTGCGTGGAAACAATACACGTACACGATGACCCCACTGTACCATATCCATACCTAACGTCAAACTACCAATATCATTTGAGGATATGTTTTTACTATTTGCTTGATAATATAAGACGCATGGCCACCAGGACCAATGATCGTTGACTCTTATAGTGCGTAATTATATTTCATGGTCTGATTTTATATTTTTAATTTCATTTTGGTTATTAACAAAAACCTAATTTGATTGCTCTTTAAATATGCTGCCAAACCAACAACATCAGATGACAATTTTCATTTCCAGCGTTTTATATGTTCTAAGGGGTCACCATCATACCGTTCAACATCATATAGGTCAAACCTGCGTACACGTTGTATGTGGTCATGCACGTGCCACAACACTCATTGTTAGCAGTATTTAGAATAAATACAAAATATATAACAACATCAGACTACAATTTTTGTTTCCCATATGCTACATGTTCTAAGGGTTCAACAGCTTACCGGTTAAACCAGCGTATACATCGGCTATGGTCTGGCACGTGTCACAGCAATACTCATTGTAGATGTAGCAGTCTACGCCTGTGTATGCGCTACATAGTTTATCGTGTTCCCAAACAGGCTGTGGTTGGTCACCGAACAGGCAGGTTTCTAAATAAAAACAAGACAAATCAAAGTATGGAAACAACTGAAACTGTATAGCCAGAAGTCAAACGTAGCAAAGTGTGCCTGCCCCACACTGATGATGCCCACATTGGCAGCCTTTATATCAATTTGATCTGGTGTCAGGTGGGCTAACAACACACACTATTACTTAATACATACCATTGTAAGGGCATAACTTGATCCGACTCTCAGATTCTTTACGAATTAATTCACTAGACCAGGTGCAAAATAGGGAACCGTAAAAGATGGATCACATCGTAAATGTTACCCTTCACATTTCTCCCACCAACCAAAGCGATTTGAAATTGGTAATAATTACCTTTACATGAACCACGGGACACTATTTTAACAAATCTCAAAGAGCATCAGTGGTCGATTAATTCTGTAAAGTTTCGTTCAGATCGGCTTGTCAGTTCATGAGAAAATGGTTAAGAATGTTACATACGTTTGGGATGGCGCCCGTTTTGGATTTATTAAATTTGAAAAGGCTTCAGCAAAGAATCATATCTGTAACATTTTACCAACATCTGTCAAGCGGTTCATGAGCTATAGAAATGTGAAGTTGTTAACTGAAGAATTATAATTTTACCCTTCAGCGGCCATCTTGGATGACCTAATTATACGATTGCAATACAAAATGGGGATAGTGACTTTTTTGTTATTGATGAAAATGAAAAAGTACTTACATTTAAATATATTTTAGATTCAATGCGTTTAATAGCCAAAAGTTCGTCCACAGGAAAGGAACGGACAGTAAATTATTCTTAAATTATTTCGAAGACCATTCATTATCTGCTTCTGCTCCGTAATTAACGGCGTAATAATTACATTAGCCTTGGTACTTGATATTTCCATTTGATCAATTACACTACACATAAACGCGTTCGCCACGCATTATAGTTGTCGTTATAGAGGTACCGGATGGTACCGGTCCAGGTTGTTACCGTTACCGGCTTATATGGATCGTCAACAAATGGCGACCGACAGCCATAGTTAATGTTTCTAAAAATATATAAATAAAATGGCGATGCCTAATAATATTAAGATACATCGGACGCTTACATAACTGTATCTAACGATGCAGTAAAAAAACAATAACCATAATAATAATAGTATAAGAATAATGAAGGAAAAAAACAATAATAATAAGAAGAGCAACACAATAGGAAACACGACCAATAACAATAAATACAATAATAATAATAATAATAAAAATAATAATAATGATAATAAATAATGAAGAAATACCAATGACAACCGCAATAACAGAGACACGAATAATAACAACAATAGCAATTTAATCATGACTAATAATTACAATTTATAATATTAAATAATAATAATACATATACATCTACTACTAATACTAATAGTAATTAACATCAATGTATATGAACAACTTTTTCAACATTCAAAGAGAGTGCCAACAATTCGCTCTATGCTACTCACAGGCCCAGACCATTAACGTGACTATACAAGGGTGGCACTCACCTGTTAGACCAGAGGGCGCCAGAGCCGAGACAACGCATTCTCCCCCAATACAGATCTGAAATAAATGTGGCTGCGACTGAAGAATTTGAGCGCTTTGTGACTAGTATAGCTCCTGGTCAAATAGCACTCCCTTGAAAGCCCGATAATGATCTGTATTGCTTGTTAGAAGTATGACGGGTGTTTTATTGATGGAATGGCCAACAGGGCATATCCTCATCATACTGTGCGGATGAACACGCTGATTTGCAGCTACACTGGTGGTAAAAACCAATGAGCCTCATTTCTACAGTCCCATCCATAAATAGAGAAGATCAGGCTAGTGTATTTTGGTATCAAGTGTGTCATGCAAGGCTAGGAAACGCGTAGGAATTCCGACCGTTTCGCGAGACATGCGTGATAAACTTGAGGACAAAACACTCGACTAGCATGACATTTCATTCATCCGGTAATGTGTGATAGAAGATCGTATGGAAGCGTTCTGCTGCCGATGTTGAACTATTTGTATCTCCTAATTAGGACTTACTATCTCCTTTAAGATATACTAACTCCTAATTAGGAGAAAACGTCCTAATTAGGAGATATGACGTCCTAATGAGGAGATACCAAGTCCGAATTACGAGATTTTAAGTCCAACTTATGAGATTATAAGTCATACTTATAAGATTATAAGTCATAATTAGAAGATAATATCTCATAATTAGGACGTAGTATATCTTAATTAGGACATAGTATCTCCTAATTACTATCTCATAATTAGGAGTTAAAGGTACATGCCCACTCAGTAGGCACAAATACTTCTCGTTAGGAATTAAATATTAAGTGTATAATCGTGTCACTGAATAGTCCGCAAGTTCTAAACATTACGAGTGTCCGCTATACAGATATACTCATTTAATAATATTTGTTTTACTGATAATGACACGCGTTCGTATCAGGCAATTTTCATATGCAAATGAGGCATGATATATTTTTAATTATTTATACTAATTAAATGCGTCACCTGAAAAAATAATATTTTTGACCGATTATAAAGTATGATCATTGCACTTCCAAAAAATAAATACAGAGAATAAATAATATTGTCCGTTAACATTTTAAGGAAACATGGTTATCGCCCCTGATACCAGTGTAGAGTTTTAAGTTTGATTTGAAATGAATAATAATGCCAATCAATACGTGGGATAATGCTGAATGAATGTATATGTTTCCATAAAATGCCTCAGATGATGCCTCTGCTATAAAGAATATTTACTGCCTACTGAGTGGGCTTGTACCGTTAATTTCTTCTAATTACGACTTAGTATCACCTAAATATGAGTTACTGTCTCATAATTATGAGTTACCATCTCCTAATCAGGACTTAGTATATCCTAATTAGGACATATAATCTCCTAATTAAGACTTAGTTAATATGACTTAAAACTATTTCAGCATCTGGCACCAGGACGCTTCAGTGGGATCGGCATATACTTACATATATATAGCGAGACACAATTCGATCAAAGAAAATGCAGAGCACTCAGTTGCGTCATATTTATTAGTAGGGTAATTTCTGAGGATTCTGTGACCATATTGTTCCTACCTTATTTTCATCATTTATTATTCCAACTTGAACCATTTTATGTAAAAAATAGCTCCTATGCATTTTCCAACAAGAGTGCCGCAAGTCACAAAATACGCCCGTCGAATATGGGCCAGACAGCGAAGATGCAGAAATGCGAAGCTGTCACCAAGGCAAGAAACATTAATGAGAATTTGAAAGTCTATAGCATTATTTCTTCATCTCGTTGTGCTAAATATGTACGCTAATTTAGGCAGAGATAGAAAAGTAGAGTGTAAAGTAGAAATGATAGGAAATTGGATACAATAAGTAGAACAAATGGGTAAGTTAAAAAGGTGATATTTTTGTTAACAAATATTTTTTCGGCATCAAAACACGAAGGTGCACATGTTCAATATGTGTAGAAGACGTGTGTATAGTTTCAGAACGATCATCTGAACGGTTTCGGAGGAGTTGTGTACAAAACTCTGTACCGTATATAGAATTGTATAGAAAAGTGTAGAAACAATGGCTAAGTTAAAAAGGTGATATTTTTGCTAAACAATATTTTTTCGGCATAAAAACACCAAGGTGCACATCTTCAGTATGTGTAGAAGACGTGTGTATAGTTTCAGATCGATCGACAGAACGGTTTCGGAGGAGTTGTGTACACGAACTATGCGCTTTTTCTTCAGCCGCCCGCCCGCCGTGCGGTAAAACATAATACTATAAAAATGATGGGAAATTTGAATTATATAAAATGCATTATCTCTGTAACGAGATAAGCAAGAAACACAAATGATGTGTCGTTTCCCAATAACACGTGCCAAAACTGCTGGTATGGTTACTTTTTATCAAAATACAAGATGGCTGCCTCCCATTATCTTAAAATACATTATTATCCATAGTGCTAGTTGGAGCTAAGCCATAAGTAAAACCAATGCGTATATACTCACGAATTTTAGCCTGCCACACCTGCTGGAGGGGTTGTGAGTTGGATTGAAAGTCACTAAACCCTTGAAATCCAAGATGGCCGCCTTTCGCCATCTCGGACAATAAACACACAATATTTGTCTGCGGATATATCAAGCTAAAGGTACAACGTGTGAGCCATTTTCGCTAATTTTAGCAGAGCACACCTAATGGAAGGGTTGTTCGTTTGGTTGGATGCTATCAGGGTCAGGAAATTCAAGATGACCACCGTATATCATATTGGAAACAATATTTAAGATACAATAGTTTTGAGATGGCATATATAAGCTAAAGTAAAAACAGTGCGATTTCTTGCTATTTTTAGTATTGTCTATTGGCTTTAAGGGATCTTTATGTAGAGATTATCATCACTTCCGAATTCCAAATGGCAACCTTCTATTGTCTTGGAAAAAGATATGTAACGAATTTTCTATTGCGCAATACAAGTTGCTCCCAGGATATTTTGGATGATTATCTATGGTACGACAACCCCGCTGAACTGTTGACGTATATGTTTAGTCTACCTCTATATATTAATCTTACCTTTTTAAAAAAAAGGCACTGTTTAGTATTTACCATATTGAAAATAAAAATCAATGATTAAAGGTTGGTAATATATTTTGAGTCCGATAAGAATTAACATCAAAGTGGAAGATTGTTATTACTGGTACAGCAATGCGATATTGTACAAGCGGAAATGGACTGGCTCAATGACTACTCAAATTACTATTTGTTAAGGTCCCTGTTATCATAGCACATGAGTCAAGGCTGTCCGATATATTCCTATGCATAACATGAACACTTTAATGTGTGGATGATAACCAATTGTTTCCAATCAAATACATGTTTATTATTCACAATTAATATGAGAGTCACAGTCATAGACATGTGTGTGTATGCTATCCTCACGTATTCAGTGTTTTGGTGGTAGAAGCTGTCATAACCAGCAACAAGCTTGAATGTGAGTTGTCTCAATGAGTGCAACTCAGTGACTACATTGCAACGGATACATCTTTTATATAATTGTAGATAATTATAAACTTTGAACTGAACACGTACATACAATGTTATGGTTGTAGACAGTGATTTAATTTTAGTAGACATGGGGGGGGGGGGTAAATCCCAAAATCAGAACTGAATATTTACAGAAAAAATATATAAATGCCAGGTCCTCACCACTCCAAAGTCACTTGGCCCCTTCCCCTAAAAGTAAGGAATAATCGTATTTCATGTACTCCTTTAAGGGGTAAAACGAGATTCAACTATCACATAGAAGATATTCCAAAGACGTACCTGAGGGCCAAAACCAGGTATCGGGTCGGGATTCCGGCATGAATTAATCCTAATCGTTAAATTACCCATCGTATGCTCCCAAATAACCACCACTTGTAGATAGTGATACACATTGAATACGTGGCATTATCTAACGTGCTACAGCAGCTGTCAGAATCTCAGTTCTCATCGTTAGTAGTATCACTGAAATCATATTGCTGATAGTGTATGCATAGTTGATGCTCTGGGAATGGGTGATAAGTATATGCCAACATACATTACATGTGGTGGTATGGCCTTGTCAATCATATACTGCAACCGTATGTATAATTAATGTTTGGTTGTCTATTCACTATGAGTCAATTTGAGTTTTGGTGACATTGTCTGTGTTGTAGAAATTTCTGCATTTCATAAGCAGTGATAGTTCCACACGCCGAGAAACATATACATATGTGTGGCCCAGGAAATAGTTTATACGTGTACATGCTGAACACGAACAGGCCAGGTGTGTATAATGGGCGTAACACATTATGTTATTGATGCGTTCATTTATAAGTAGTTAGCTCAACACTGACTAGTTATTCATGGTAGTTATACAATTGAAATCACACTAACATGCTATATTTACATGTATATGACTTCAGTGCGTGTAGAGGCAAATTGCCATG
This sequence comes from Conchocele bisecta, assembly GCA_029237695.1. Classification (NCBI taxonomy): domain Eukaryota; kingdom Metazoa; phylum Mollusca; class Bivalvia; order Lucinida; family Thyasiridae; genus Conchocele; species Conchocele bisecta. Next base: position 52,431,540 of record CM055280.1, on the reverse strand, counting down.
TAAGACGGATTCATCAAGAATGTATAGATTGATTTAAAATAATTTTTCATCAACAGAGGCCGCCATAACTCATGCCCCTTGTAGATTCATATTTTAGAATTACATAACTATGATAGACGACATGCGAGCAATATCTAGCAAACAACACCTAGCATCATGGTCAGTCAGTTATGAATTGAACAATTGACTGATACTTATAGATTGAAGTAAGAACACCATGTAACACATCTTCTTGTATTAACTTACGTGGGGACTCATGTAGTAACCATAGAACTCATGTAATATTGCAACACTAGTATTACTATGTATGCTTTTAAATATGGAATAATGCCACCATTTTGGAGTCAAGATCGCAAATTTAATGAACAATAATGATGGATAAAAAATATGTACTGACTTTAACTAGCCCTAATAGTATAGCACTGCATGATGTTACAGAACTCATTTAATGGCTATCTGAGAATTGTTTATCCATGGAAGGCCACCGTCATCATATATTTAACCCTAAAATTAAATAATAATAATTAATTCATGTGGTTTCTCCTATCTTCTTTCATTTAGAACAGCCACACAATTTGATTCTCCATCCCTAGGATATATTGAAGTTCATATTGACTTTCAAGATGGCATACAGAGGCTATCTTGGATTTAAAACTAAGCATAATATACAGCCAAAATACAAAGTCATAAAGCCATTTGTTGTTTAAAATGTAACTTACAATGCCCCATATATAAGACATTTACGATTGTACAAAACAGCGGCCATCTTGGATTTCATGGCAGTGATTATCAAAGTGTTTTTACAGCGGATGTGGATTGCTAAAATGTGTTTATTTTTTCAAGATGAGGATGGTGGCCATCTTGGACTTTCAAACCCCAATAACATACATTCTAACAATCAGTGATTCCAGTAGGTGAGGTCTGCTGAAAGTATCGAAAATATCGCACCAATTGTATTTTTAGCTTACTTATTCCCACACAAATATAGTGTTTCATATGTCCAAAATATTTGGCGGTGGCCATTTTGGATTTAGAGGGCCTACTGCCATCCAAACTAGCACGCACCCCTCCAGCAGGTGTGGCATGCAACGATTTGTGAATATATAAACGTTAGTTTTACTTTTAGCTTAGCTCCCACTAACGATCTGGAGTAGTATGCATTTTAAGAGGTGGGACGGCGGCCATCTTGGATTTAGAGGTCCAACCTAAAAAAATAACCATACCAGCAGTTATAGAGATAATGCCTTTTATATATTTCAAAATGGCGTTAGCGGCCATTTTGAATTGTGTGCTCTAAAAATGTTTCATGCTTAGGATCTATTTTTACCTAAACTGTTTCAAGTTGACAAATCAACAATACAAAAAAGGTAGGAACAATATGGTCACGGAATCCTCAGAAATGATTCGATTTCGAAGAATCGATTTCAGTGTATGTAGACACGGACATCGATTCTTCGCAAAAACGAAAGACGTTTGGGCCAAAGTACCGAGATCACCAAATGCAGCTTAACAAGACGCGTTTGGTGCGCCATATGTCATCCAAATTGGCTACAAAATAAGGACAAAATAAAGAAATACGCACTTTGAGTCGGAGGGCTTCTGGAAGTTCCAGTTCCAGTACTTGTTGTTGTTGTTGTTGTAACCACGTGATCATACACCTTGACTTTGCTATTACTCAACGTATATACGGCCAATGTATAGAATATGGAAGCCAACACCAACATTGCAAAGTATACTTATCTAGCAAAGTATACTTTGAGCGAGAAATTTTCAATTTTAGGATAAATTTATTTCTTGTTATTGTACTGAATGATTCACATTATCACAGCCATTTTGGCTGTGATAATGTAATACATTCAGTATAATAAGTTTGCATACTTTTAATCATCAAATATATGCAGTTGTTAGTTCTATATGACATAATGCATTTCGGGAAAAATAAATGATTACTCCCTCAAAGTATACTTTGCTAGAAATGTTGGTGAAATCGGCTACTGGAGGCAATGCTAAACTATATAACTTTGTATCTCCTAATTATGTGTTAATGCTAAATACTCTTAATTAGGAGATATTAAGTCATAATTAGGAGATAGTAAGTCATTATTTTAGTATATTTTATATTTTACTCATAATTAGGAGATATTAAGTCCTAATTAGGAGATAGTAAGTCCTAATTAGGAGATAAATATATTTCAGCATTGGCACCAGGACGCTTCCATAATAGAGTGTTTCCTTATATCATGACAACATTTTGAACCAGGATATTTGTCCACGAAGGATTCATTCAACTGTCAGGAACAGTATCTATTCGATGCAGAATACGAAAATGTGTCATCGTTTAGCGTGAATTATTCCAATGTATGACGCGTTACCTTATAAGAGGAATGTTCACAGTTTGTCCCGTCCAGCAGTCGGTCGACTAGAACCATACCTTCAACGAGTTACGTTATAAAGGAATTTCTACAGTTGTCTCAGTCAGTAGTCGGTCGACAAGAATCACACCTTTCGATTTTCACAGTTTGTCCCGTCCAGTAGTCGGTCGACAAGAATCATACCTTTCCCTTTGCGCAGGTTGTCCCACCCAGCAGTTGGTCAACTAGAATCATAACTTTCCATTACCACAGGTTGTCCCACCCAGCATTTGTACGACTAGAATCATAACTTTCCATTTCAACTGGTCGTCCCACCCAGCATTTGGTCGACTAGAATCATACCTTTCCATTTCCACGGGTTGGCCCGCACAGCAGTTTGTCAACTAGAATCATACCTTTCCATTTCCACAGTTTGTCCCACCCAGCAGTTGGTCGACTAGAATCATACCTTTTCATTTCCACAGTTTGTCCCACCCAGCAGTTGGTAGATTAGACTCATACCTTTCCATTTCCACAGTTTATCCCACCAAGCAGTTGGTCGACTCGAAGTATACCTTTCCATTTCCACAGTTTGTCCCACAGTTTGTCCCACCCAACTAGAATCATACATTTCCATTTCCACAGTTTGTCCCACCAAGCATTTGGTCGACTATAATTATACATTTCAATTTCCACAGTTAATCCCACCAAGCAGTTGATTGACTAGAATCATAACTTTCCATTACCACAGGTTGTCCCACCCAGCATTTGTACGACTAGAATCATAACTTTCCATTTCAACTGGTCGTCCCACCCAGCATTTGGTCGACTAGAATCATACCTTTCCATTTCCACGGGTTGGCCCGCACAGCAGTTTGTCCGCTAGAATTATACCTTTCCGTTTCCACAGGTTGTCCCACCCAGCAGTTGGTCGACTAGAGCCATACCTTTCCATTTCCACGGTTTGTCCCACCCAGCAGTTGGTCGACTAGAATCATACCTTTCCATTTCCACAGTTTGTCCCACACAGCAGTTGGTCGACTAGAATTATACCTTTACATTTCCACGGGTTGTCCCACCCAGTAGTTGATTGACTAGAATCATACCTTTCCATTGCCACTGGTTGTTCCACCAAACAGTTGATCGACTAGAATCAAACCTTTCCATTTCCACAGTTTGTCCCACCAAGCAGTTGTTCGACTGGAATTATACCTTTCCATTTCCACAGTTTGTCCCACCCAGCAGCTGGTCGACTAAAATCATACCCTTCCATTTCCACAGTTTGTCCCACCAAGCAATTTTTCGACTATAATTATGCCTTTACATTTCCACATTTTGTCCCACCCAGCAGTCGGTCAACAAGAATAATACCTTTCCATTTCCATAGTTTGTCACACCCAGCAGATGGTCGACTAAAATCATACCTTTCCATTTCCACATGTTGTCCCACCAGCAGTTGGTCGACTAGAATGATACCTTTCCATTTCCACGGGTTGTCCCACCCAGCAGTTAGTCGACTAGAAGTATACCTTTCCATTTCCACAGGTCGTCCCATCGAGCGGCATCTTGGCCGTATACGTGCCATCGTTTCCTTCCACGGAACAGAACAGTAGGCTGCATATTGGGGAGTAGTCGAAATTGTACAACGACTGAAATATCAGATATGGTGCTCAGTTAAATCTGGTTATACCCCTTGTATGAGTAATACGGTTATTCCTAATCGGAATAGTTAAAATATGATCATTGCACATCAACAACTAAATACAGAGAATAAATAAATAGTAGTGTTCGTTAACATTTAAGGAAACACGGTTATCGCCTGTTGAAAATTACGTCTGATATAATATATATAATAATACCAATTAATACGTGGTGTAAATGATGTCTCTGATATAAAGAACAGTTTGTGCCTACTGCGTGGGCATGCACCTTTAAATGACCTAAGCTGTTGATAGGCTATTAAACACGAATACATCAAATCAAATCGATCCTGTTTCACTGGCAATAAGCTATAAACAGGATCGATTTGATCGAACTATGAGAAATAAGGGTTCAGAATTCGAGATAAAAACTAATTTATTTTCGAAGGACTTGTCACATAGCATGATTACAGCTTTCAGTGTCCGCATTCGTTGTTACCTTCGCGGTCTGTTGTCTCTGATTAACGGGTGTGAATAAGTTCGTAAAAAAGTAAATGGTTATTTTTGTTGTGTCCAACTACGTACAGTATTGTTCACATATTCGATAAATAAATAGAAAAATAAACTTCAAAATATATTTTGACAACTGATAGATAATGACAATACATACCACATGCAGCTTAATCCAATCAAAAGTTATGAACGTTTCGTATCAGTTCATTTTATGCAAATGTATGCATTTTCTTCCCCAAACCTATTCTAAAAATCGCTAGATTAAAGTTAGTTTAAATAAGTACATGTATAAAAAAATTGTCATGTATGACGTCATGATGGAACAAGCATATTTCAGCTAATTAAAACATTAGAACAACTCTATCATTTAAAGAAACACAAAACAAAATATTTTGTTTCCACTTTCAGTCAGTAGTTTACGGAAATATATAGCTTTCGACCATTCAGATCATGTTCTTGGACACGACATCTGAATTCCACCACAGTCGCCTTCACTACAGCCCGCCTCCAGAAATTAATTCGAACAGATATTGGCCATATATTCCGCTTGATTCCCTTTGCTTTTTATGATGGCATATTTCTGCCGTCAACATAACGGGATCATGGTCGTCTTACTGCACCCTATAAGTCGTCTTAACTACATAAATATCGCGTCAAGACGTCTTACTAACTGGTCAGGCCGACATAAATCTGACGCGATAACTCACGAAATACTGTCCACTGGTGACATTTTTTATTTCAAGTTCCACAACTTTCCTCGTCGAATAAAGACAATAAGACGAATTAATATAGTTTATGTCGTCTTGACCAGTTTAGTAAGACGTATAGACGAGATAATAAGTATCGCGTCAAGACGACTTACTAACTGATCAAGACGAGATAAAATATTATGAAATCAATGTCACTAGTGGGCAGTATCACGTTTTTGACGAGCTTTTGCGTTCGTTATCGCGTCCAATTTATCTGGTCTGGACGCGATAATTATGAAGTTGAGACGACTTATAAGGTGTATTAAGACGACTTACAGCTATCACGTTAAGTATATGGCATAAATATGCCACCATAGCTTTTTTATAAAATGTGAAATATAAGAAAATGTTTATTGCACCAGGTGAGCTGACTATCTACAAACAATGCCCTCGTGATTGGGTCCTGCCGCGAAAGAAACAGGTTTCACTGTAAATGAACAAATAGATCGTTATAAGCCTACACGAATGTATTAATTATGCATATATCAATATGTTAATATGAAATGTATGTTTCATACATAACAAACATTAAAGGTACATGTCCACGCAGTAGGCACAAACTGTTCTTTATAGGAATTAAATAAGTGTATAATTGTGTCACTATTCTACCTGTTCTAAAAAGTACGAGTGCCTGCTATACAGATATAATCAATTAGTAATATTTATTTTAATGATAGTGACGCGCGGTGGTATCAGGCTATTTTCATATGCAAATGAGCCATGGTATTTTTTATTTAGTTATACTAATTAAATGAATCACCTGAAAAAATAATATTTTCGACAGATTAATAAGTATGATCATTGCACATCAAAAAGTAATTACAGAGAAGAAAGAGTAATATCAGTTAACATTTTAAGAAAACACGGTTATCGCCCCTGATATCAGTGTGAAAATTCATGTTGAATATGCGAAGTATAAAAATGCCAATTATATCGTCCGGAAATGGTCCATGACTGTTCATTATGCCCGAACAATGTTATATCTAATGTATAGACGAAAAAAATATACCTCCCTATATTATAACCTGGCACGTGGGCATGTACCTTTAACGAGACATGATATTTGTAAAACATGGATATGCCCCCATGGCATACTGGACTCTAACTAGAGATTGTGGTTAAAAAAAGCAAACTTTAAGCTTACACAAATTTCAACTTCATTTGAGAAAGTCTTACAAAAAAATTGACATAAGAAAAAGGTTATATGTTTCAGCACCATTTTAAAGGTCGCAAAGGTCAATGTCATGTCATTGGTGATGCGAGTGCGTCACACATGTTCAGGTGAATGAACTGTCCAAATATTGAAGCATTCCTTCATTTAATATTGAAGATATCACATGATGGACAGACTCGTACAAACTTTTCGACGTAAATGTACACGGATGGACGTACGGACGGACGGACGGACGGACGGACGGACGGAACACCCAGAGCAACGTAATATGCAACCTGGCTATCGCATAGGGGGCATACAAACGTTACAACGTTTTGAAATGTGTAATTAGCTGAAATATGCGCGTTCCCCTATAATAATCAATGTTAATTATGTTTTTATAATTATTTTTGTTAAGTCTAAAGCTATTAATCTAATGATTGTATTCAATGAACTTACTAACTGATGATGAAACAGAAGAAAACTGTAATAAAATGTTTTTTATTTCAAATAAAATCTTTTTATTGCGATTTAGAATAGTTTATTGGAATAAATTGGCATAAATTTGCATAAAATGTTATCGTATTTAAATCTTGTTCAAGCCTTTCAACACTACATACCTGTATAGTGGTATAGAAAAACAGTGTAGATCCAGATTAGCCAGCTCGTGACGAGCCGTCTAATCAGGATCTGCACTTTTTGCAAGTAATTTTCATATTTTTCATGACAAATATACCCCCTTTGTTGGATTGGTTGCAAAAGTAAAACTTCAAAATCCATTCCAGTTACTTAGGGGTGCAAGGGTTATATTTGGAATTACCCTGAACAGGAAAGAGTCGCTTGCAACTGATTCTTGACACTGGACGTCTGGTGGGTAGATTTGGCCGGCCAAGTCGTTGGTATAGATGTCTAATGCCGCCGGATCGTATGTGTCAGATCTTGATGTCATACAATTACTGAAATAGGAGCAATGCCGTTAGCATAGGTGTCTCATGCCGCCTCGGATCTTGCTCTCATGTAATTGCTGAAATGGGAACAAAGTCGTTGACATAGGTGTCTAATGCCGCCGGATCGTACATTTCTAATATTGATATCATACACTTACTGAAATTGGAAAAAAAAACGTTAGCATATATGTCTAATGCCGGCTGGGATCTTGCTCTCATTTAATTGCTGAAATGGGATAAATGTCGTTGGCATAGCTTTCTAATGCCACCGCGGGTAGTATGTTGCTGACATTGGTGTCATATAATTGCTGAAATGGGAAACATCTCGTTGGAATAGCTTTCTAATACCGCCGCGGAACTTCCTCTCATATAATTGCTGAAATGGGACAAATGCCGTTGGTATAACTGTCTAATGACGCCTGATCGTATGTTTCTGACCTTGCCGTCATAAACTTACTAAAATAGGAAAATTTATGTTAGCGTACATGTAGCTGTCTAATGCCGCCGCGGAAGTTGCTTTCATACAATTACTAACAATGTCTTTGTATAGCTGTCTAATGCCGACGGATCGTATGTTTCTGACCTTGCCTTCAGACACTTACTGAAATAGGAAAATTGCCGTTCGCATAGCTGTCTAATGCCGCCGCGGATCTTCCTCTCATACAATTGCTGAAATGGGACAAATGTCGTTGGCATAGGCGTCTAATACCACCGCGAGTTGTATGTTTATAACATTGATGTCATGCACTTGCTAAAATGGGAACAATGTCGGTGGCATAGGTCTCTAATGCCACCGGATCATATGTTTCTGTTCTTGATGTCATAGAATTACAGAAATGGGGAAGCAATTGTTGGCATAGTTGTCCAATTCCACCGGATCGTGTGTTGCTAATCTTGATGTGTCATACACGCGCTGAAATGTGGCAGTTACTGGAGAGAAATTTGGCTTATGGGTTTGGTGACCAGTGTATCCGCACAGTCTGATCAGGATCTGCACTGCTCCATATTACACCAATTAAACAATGCAGCCTATCTTTCTAATGCCGTCTAGTGCCGTCTGATAGTATGTTTGTGATATTGATGGCATACAATTACGGAAATGTGAACAATTCTAGGTGTTATTCTTTATGTTCTAAATAAATAATTCACACTAATATTGGTATGACTGTCCTATGGAAGCGTCCTGGTGCCATTGCTGTAATATTTTATCTCCTAATTAGGACTTAGTAACTCCTAATTAGGACTTACTATATCCTAATTAGGACTTATTATATCATAATTAGGACTTACGATAATTTATTATTATGTGTTCATGCTAGAAAATGTTTTATCTCCTAATTATGAGATAGTAAGTCCTAATTAGGAGATAATACGTTCTAATTAGTAAATACTATCTCCT
>CM055280.1:52367303-52422288 GCA_029237695.1 Conchocele bisecta | reverse complement strand
GCCGCCAGCTAGTTAAACAATGACATCGTTATGCTAAGATAATCCCGTCGCTGGCAGACTTGATAATACATGTTTTAACGCATTAACCTGGTAAGTGGCATTGACCATGCGCGGTCTGACATGTGGTAAGCAAAACAAAGCACCATCCATAGACACACATTGAATAAACAAAAATAAGAACTTTCACGACACACATTGTGGCCAAATATTATCAAAATCAGTGCAGCGGTTCATCTGTTATTAAAAAAAAGAAAGATGGTACACAAACTAAAGTACATACGTACGTACATATGTTGACGCAATATCCCCTCTTGCCTATCGGCGAGGGGATAATAAACGGTACCAAATGCCTACCTGACCGATGCCTGGCATATATGATAGTTTGTTTGCTTATTGTGTTTAACGGCCTATCAACAGCTAAGGTCATGAAATGCAGTCTATGCTCAACAATTTAGTCGTACGAAGTTTAGTGAAACGGCCCCCAGGAATGAGGGATCTTAGCTAGTTATTTCCATTATTACAAAGGGAGATAACTAGCTACGATCCCGCATTGATAAGTACTGCTGTTCATATATTAGAGTGTCTGATAAGTAAAAACTAGGCTGGCCGTTTCAATAGCGGTGACACTATAATAAACACCATTTTACATTCCTTACACTTGAGAGTCCACGTTCCCTTGTTGGGTTGTGGTCTATGTGTTGAGCGTTGTACTTCAGGGGCCTGTTTCACTAAACTTCGTACGGCTAAAATGTTCGTAAGGGCAAATTTAAGATTGTCTGTAAATTTTATTTCATGGATTTACATTTATTGAGCATAGGCTGCACATGCAGCCTATGCTCAATAAATGTAATTCCAATAAGTGTTTACAAGAAAATATTAATGTGAAATTTACATACTATCATAATTTTGCACTTACTAACATTTTATTATTACGAAGTTAAGTGTAACGGCCCCCTGTACAGGAGTTAAATCCGCATTATAGGCGTGAACAAATACTTGCATAGTATTCCATCCCAATCATCTGTCGGATGATACTCTAAAACCGATGCTTCGTCTCTATATGTGATTGCATTTGCGACCAATGTAGTTGATCAAGATCAGCCTGTGCATCCGCACAGACTGATCAGGATCTGCATTGTTCGCCATTATATCAAAGAAGCACCCGACATGCTTCTGACAAGCAATTTAGATCGTTATCAGGCTACGTGAGTGTATTGGTCACAAATCCCATAAGTCCCATTTCTCCAGTCACAGCCACATATGACCTTAGCTGTTACTGGGACGTTAAACCTATTCACTTTTACGTTTTCCCTCGCCACTAAACATTAATTCGAAATCCGCCCCTGTCTGTGCAGGATCCAATAACCTGACATGCATTTCACCGTCCATAATATATCCCTTCATGTTGATTAATCTAGTGTCAATAAGAGTATTGTGTATTATTTATTGCACGAGCTAGTAATGTTGTGTTTTGTTTTATTTGCTTTCAAAGTGCCGCATGTTGTTGGTAGGTATGTTTGCTCTTTAATCATTTACCATGCATGTCATGGTCTTTGAAAGGCACTGGTCGTACAATTGGTATAAAATCACATGGCTTGTCTCATATGTGGCTGTGACTGGAGAAATAGGGATTATAGAAAGATAGAATGTATGGCCAGCGTAGCTCATGACCACATAGCACACTTCTGGGAGCCGTTTCACTAAACTTCGTACGACTAAAATGTGCAAAATTATGATAGTCTGTAAATTTCACATTAACATTGTTTACTTGTAAACAATTATTGGATTTAAATGTAAATCCGTCAATTGAAATTTCCAGACGATCCTAAATTTGTACTTACGAACATTTTAGTCGTACGAAGTAGCCTGACAACGATCTTTATTGCGTGTTTGAAGCATAAACCTTAAGGTAGCCAATTTATTTTATTCGCTCTATTTATTTTTTAGTTGGGCAACGATCATACTTAATTATTGTCTGCCTCAATTGCATATCAAAATAGCCTGATAGAACCGCGCGTCTCTATCAGTAAATTACAATTTACTAAATGATTATATCTGTATAGAGGATAGTGACATAACTTGCATGGTATCAAACACAGCAATACCGTTACGATATGCTTAAAAGAAACCGGTACATGCAACATTACATGAATTTATTCATCAAGTAAACGGTCTGAATGAATGCTCCATATTAGTGGGATCGATAAGTGCAAAAGTAGTACACTTCTGGCGTACAGCATAACTCCTTATTTTCGAATTTGCTGAAAACAATAGCAAATGCAATTAATGCATCCTTCCGATGATTGAGCCACCATGCCACAGTTAGATCACGGTTCGACCACATGTACGAGGAGATAATCCGCGAGCTTTAGCGAGTGGATTATCGATCGTACGTGCGGACGAACGTGAACTAACTGTGTTCTCACATTCTCAAATCCGCCATTTTGAACATGAAGGACACATATTATCTCGGCCATTAGTGTAAATGTTATTCTAAATTCCAATTGTGCACTTACGAAAAATGTTCGTAAGCAGTATTATGATATGAATTATATTCTCATATAAACGTGCTTCTCAAATACAATGAGTGTCCACCCATGTGTACAGATCATTATATGAGAACACATACACGAACGATTTGCAAGCATCGGCTGCCAATGCATGTTATTACAAATATATGGTTCGACCATGTCAATCCGTCGGAAATATTATGCATTTGAGGATATATGCAGTGCATTCGATACTTTGATAATCTGCTCCATTCAAACATCTGATTTACACATACATATTCCGGGGCCGCAGTACACAACGCGTGATGCAGCCGCATCAATTTAAAAATGTCAGTGCGACCGTTGTGAACTAGTTTGGTGACGTAATGGCGCGTTCTAGTAACGTCATGCGACACATGCATTACGTATGTGTTGGTTTGACCCCGGAATGAGCATTACCTACAGCCATGGTCAAACAGCACGCGCTATATGTTTGAACACGTGGCATTGTCGAACAACGGCAGTCATGTTACAATATTTATTTTCTACTTACGAACTTCTTAGTCGTACGACGTTTAATGAAACGGACCCTCTGTATTAATTGGCTCGTATCTACCCCACTATAAACACGGACACGTATCACATGTAATCCATAGGTTATATAATGCTTCATTTTTCTGTTGACGCGTATTCAGTGTAATATTGGTTAACTGTTAACATCGACAGTAATTCCGATCGATAGCCTATAGTCTATGTTATGTGTTCACTCATTCGCTTAACAGTGTATGATTATTTAAACGCGCGATTTTATTAATATACTCATATCACGGATTTGTTTTCCTGTTACATGTAACAGAAACATGTTTTAGCAACATATTAGTATCATCGAACAGTATTATATTAAATGATTAAATAAATAACGTTGCCATTAAGTACTCGCACATGCAGTTTACATAGTTACATAATTATCAACAACGCGCGTTGACAAATACATAACGGAGCGGTTACTCCGAAACACTGGAATTACTGATTAACCCTTTGAACCCGAAAATCCGCTATAGCGGTTTATGCAAACAGTGCAGATCCAGATGAGCCGGCTCGTAACGAGCCGTCTCATCAGGATCTGCACTTTTTGCAAGTAATTTTCATATTTCTTAGAACAAAAACGCCCCTTTTTCATAAATGGACGAATCTGAAAATCATGTTGTGACCATTGGATTAGTCGTATCATTTGCATATCACAGTCCATTCCAGTTCCTTACTGATTAAGTAGAAACATCATTCTAAATAAGGCCATACAAACACTTTGGTTCTCAGACACGGGTTATGCGGAATGTGACGCGGTTACAGTTACAGTTTATGATTATTTAAACGCGCGATATCATAATTATACTCATATGACGGATGGATTTTTTAAATACATGGTTTTTGTTTGAGATGTTCGTCTAGGATTGTTTTTGTAGATGCATACGTGTTTTTATTGATCATGTGGCCAATTTGCAGTAGCATACAGAGACAGAGAAAGGTTTTATTTCTCCATAACGACAAATGCTTGACGCGCAGGGAATTTTTTGACGCGGCTATATCTGAGAACCAAAAAACTTTTTTTGTATCGCCGAAACATTCACACTGAATCGTTCGACTGCTTTGGGAAATATCGCAAATTTTACATAAATACAAAGAATCATGATTTCTCGGCAACTGCAGTTTACTTGTGTATTAACAGTTTTCGTGGTGAAGAGACGCAATTTTGTATTGTTTCTTCACCGAAGTATATGTTGTTACCATTCATTTGAACTGTCACGCCGAGACTGTTCGAATGAGTGGTAACAATACATTATGTAAATTAGCTCGTGACGGAAAACACATTTGATGACCAGAACAGCCTCAATGATGTGTTTATACTCTAACATGTTTGATAATTTGATATGATATTAATTTTATTAAACGTGTTTACTAATATCAGTGTTTACTAACATAATGGAAATCAGTAAACTCGCTTAATAAATAACATGTGAAATCATCACTCATGAAAGATCCTCTATTTACAATAAATTTACATTATATCTTAATTCGAATAGACTAGCATCGTCAACAATGAATGGACTTATCGGTTTAACGCTATCTTTGTTCGTGCTGGGAACACGAATTTCGCCGTGTTTTCCTCTGGCGAGATTTATGGAAAACACCAACCCAGAGTATACAGGTACAGTGTAACCCAGGGTCACGTGGTATCGTAACAATGTGACGCAATGTATTACGTCACATTTACTATTTACTTACCTTATATTAACATCCAAACGAAAATATTGTAAAGTTTTGTAAACGTATTTAATGAAATTATGCAGATGTCCGAACGTACAAAGTCTCATTTGTAAGTATAAGCGGGTCAAAAATATCTCTGTCAGCGATGATTAATATTTTCACGGTTATTCACCTTTTTTAATGGTCAATAACAGTATTTCAATCCTAAGATAAGTGGTGGTGAATCTGAGGCCAGGTATTGCCGATTTAAATTATTATAAAGATCCCATTGCCCCGCCCACCCGTTGTCGTAATACACGTTGCGTACATGCAACGTATACTACGACAACGGGTTGGTGGGGTAATGGGTTTTCTTTTTCAATCGGCATTTCTTTTAATATCAAAGGTCCGAATTTAACTCAACCACCTGTGGTATTGTCTATTTCCAGTTTTGACGATAGAAACGTCAATCACTGTCAATGAGACGTTTCCACTGCGGCATGAACGCGCCGCTGATACGGATGAGCTGCCCAATGAAATGGACATCGAACTTCCGTTGGGCACGGATAACGACACGGTCCAACTACATTTACAAAGGAACAAACTGATCAATGACGCCGTGACGGTGTCAGTGGAGCGACACGGAAAGATAGTCTATCAACGTCTTCCACACACGCAAGTACGCTTATGTATGGAAGCACCCTGGTGCCCATGCTAAAATATGTGTATCTCTTAATTAGGTGGTACTAACTCCTAATTAGGAAATACTAAGTCCTAATTATGAGATCGTAAATTATAATTATGAGATACTAACTCCTAATTAGGTGATAATATCTCCTAATTAGGACATACTATATCATAATTAGGAGATACTAATTCCTAATTAGGAGTAGTAAATATATCTCCGACTTAGTATATCCTAATTAGGAGTTATTATCTCCTAATTAGGAGTTAATCTCTCCTAATTAGGAGTTAGTATTAGGAGATACTAAGTCCTACTTATGAGATAGTATCTCTTAATTAGGAGACAGTATCTCATAATTAGAATATAATATATATATTATATCTTTGCGTTGGTACCAGGACGATTCAATACTTGTGGTTTAGCCACACTAAATCGTTTCACTAACCTTCGTACGACTAAAATGTTCGTAAGTGCAAAATTATGATAGTCTGCAAATTTCACATTATGCATGTTTTCTTGTAAACAATTATTTGATTTATATGCAGCCTATGCTCAATAAATGTAAATCCAACAATTTATATTTCTACACGATCCTAAATGTGCACTTACGAACATCTTAGTCGTACAAAGTTTAGTGAAACGAGCCACAGATATGCATGCGCGGTGTAGTACAGTATCACACGAGTCAATTGGTTTGAGATGTATGAAACTCGTCAGCAAGTTTATGCACCTCGCCAGACTCGTTTCATAAAGTTCATATCCAAGGGAAATTCGTTTGGGATCCTCTCTTTATGGAAGGTGTAAGTTAAATTACTGCTCAAGTGCCGGGTAGAGGGAACAGTCAACGCCTTTAATCACGAGCACAGCACTGAGACATATTAAAGGTATATGCCCACTCAGTAGGCTCACACTCTTTATAGGAATTAAGTGTATAATTGTGTTACTATTCCATCAGTTCTAAATATTACGAGTGCCCGCTATACAGATATAATCATTTAGTATAATATTTATTTTACTGATAGTGACTCGCGGTGGCATCAGGCTATTTTCATATGCAAATGGTTAGTGTACATCAAAAAGTAAATTCAGAGAATAAATAGCATTGTCCGTTAACATTTAATGTATATTTAATGTATGTGTACTACCTTGGTCCGTTGCTTCAACCTGTGTATTGTGACGGACCATAGTCTATAAATACATTATAAATGGACATTTGTTTTTTAAAGAATTCTTTACTTCCTCATATACACATTAACATTAATGTGTTACAAGATGGAATAAAAACTGTTTGCTTATTTGTTCTCACTTATTGATGCTTTTATGTATATTCAATGCATACATGTACAATACCTTGGTCCGTTACTTCAACCTGTGGATTGATGATGTGTGACGTCTCTGTTATTATAGAACATTGGTTACTACCAGGACGTGGTCAGAGGATCCGCCTTCATGGTGGAAAGAAATAGCAGTGAGGAGAGAGAAGCCAAAATGTATTCATTCGTAAGTTGGTTATTTTATTTTATTATATTTAGACTGTCATAAAGGAAACATATAGACCCCCCCCACCACGAAATAACAATTCGTTCCCTCAATTAACAATTGGTTCCCACGAATTAACAATAGAGTGTAGCTCCTGATCAAATACAATGTAACATACACCAGTATTCATTATAGGAATGAATGGCTTTTTTTGTGGAATTTATCGGGGTATAAACTTGTATTTTTTGAAGGCCTCGTCCAGTATTCCCGCGACTTTTCCAAGTTTATATCCCCGATAAATTCCACGAAAAGGCCATTCATTCCTTATAATTCCAGCATTTTAAATAAATTCATCAAGAAAATGTGTTTATTTTCCGTTTTCTTAAGAATTATTTTAACTGCGCCTGACGGTTACGGAAAGTAGTTCGGCATTGAGTTTACTGGGATATAAATTTTGGACGGAGACTTGCAACGGACCAATCAAATGTTAGGGAATTGTGTAAATATTTTTGTGCTGGAATTATATAACGATATTGCTTGTTAGAAGCACGACCCGATTCACGCTTGTTGTATCAATGGAATCAAAACAATGATGATCCTTATTAGACCGTGCGTATGCACAGGTTGATCTGGATCTACACTGGTCACAAAACCAATAAGCCCCATTTATCCAGTCACATCCACACAATATTATGTACAATAAACTGTGTAATTTGTTTACCTCCAATTCTAGTAACAACCATGCGTCAATAGGTGCCCATTTAACAGATTTGGTACGATAACCCTGCTTGAAAGAACAAGTTCATAGACTTGCTACAACACTGTGCTTATAATATGTGGCTGTGACTGGAGAAATGGGGCTTATGGAATATCTGACCAGTGTAGCTCCTGATCTAATAGAACACTCAATGACATGTAGTCTGATAACGGTCTATATTGCATGTCACCTGTAGCACGACGACGGGTGTTTTATTTAAGGAAAATCATGGTCGTGTCCGACTATCGTTAGAAGCCGTGTTCATGTATATAGTGTTATAGCGATGAAAGCAGAAACACGCCGAATGCCTGTGTGCAAAATTGCCTGCACTGCAGAACCTGATCAGATTGTGCGGATGATCTGGAACTCACAGAACCAATAATTTCCATTTCTCCAGTCACAGCCACATATGTAAAAACTAAGCTTCTAATAAATGAGACACGGAATGCGATTTTGTACCTTCGGACATCTGCTTAATTTTATTAATTATGTTTACAAAATTTACAATATGTTTCATAAATGAAGTCAAAAGTTGACAACATTTTTAGAGTGCATCCGAAGGTACTGTAACAGCGCTGTATGATGGGTTGCATATTTTCCTGTTTACATTTGTGAATACATGCATTGCATTAACAATTATTTCCCACGATATAACAATTCGTTCCCACCAATTAACAATCTGGTTGAAATTCCGAGACGTAAAGCGACTGATCATCAAGTTGTCAATAAACTATAATACGTTCATTCAGATATCCAGTTATAACATCTGAAGTTACTGAGTACATTTCTACATATATTGAATAATCTACACACATGGCTGTAATGCTATGTGTATGGAAGCGTCCTGGTGCCAATACAAAAATATGTTTATCTCCTAATTAGGAATACTAACTCCTAATTAGGAGATATTATCTCATAATT
Organism: Conchocele bisecta; assembly: GCA_029237695.1. NCBI lineage: Eukaryota > Metazoa > Mollusca > Bivalvia > Lucinida > Thyasiridae > Conchocele > Conchocele bisecta. Next base: position 52,413,713 of record CM055280.1, on the reverse strand, counting down.
AGGAGTTAGTATATCCTAATTAGGACGTACTATCTCCTAATTAGGACACATTATCTCATAATTAGGGGTTAGTATATCCTAATTAGGAGTTAGTATGTATCACCTAATTGGGAGTTGTTATCTCCTAATTAGGACTTAATATCTCCTAATTAGGAGTTAGTATCTCATAATTATGACTTACTATCTCTTAAATAGGACTTACTATATGTGTCAATGCTAACAAATGTTTTATCTCCTAATTAGGAGATAATAACTCCTAATTACGATATACTAACTCCTAATTAGGCACCATTACGCTTCCATACATGTGTTTATTGGTCTCCCGTCAATATTCCTATTTTAGACGCAATTTTAGCTTCATGACAGTACAAAATCACATGGCGTGTCTCATATTATTGCGTATGTTTACTTTATCGGCTGCGTAAATTTTGACAGATGCCAGGAATTTAAATTTTTAGGCTCTATATTTCATCATTCAATCATGGATAACGGTATAGATTTTAATATAGGATTACCACAACTGCCGGATCTAAGTAATACATACGTTAATACGTGTCTTGTTTGATATCGGCCTAGGTATCGTCCCTCGGTAAATCCCATAAACCCCATTTCTCCAGTCACAGCCACATACATGTAACAATGTGAAATACTTGGCGTGTATAACAATGCACATTCACGACAGATAACTAATTCTTTGTTCCTAATTCCCAACAAGTACAATAAACGTGCACAGATAGATTACAGTTCAAACCAAATAAAAGTGCATAACCGCTCTGTTGGAGACCGTCTATTGGCAGTTATGTTGACATCCGCCTGTACTGAATACTACGGAGGCCAGCAGGGGACATGGAATATTTTTTATAAATTCATCCCCACGAAATAACAATTCGTTCCCTTAGTTCAACAATTCGTTCCCTCGAATTAACAATTCATTCCCACGAATTAACAATTCGTTCCCACGAAATAACTATTTGTAGCCTCGAATTAACAATTCATTCCCACGAAATAGCAATTCGTTACCTCGAATTGACAATTTGTTCCCACGAAATAAAACTGTGTTCACTCAATTTAACAATTCAACCAGTTTCAAAGTAGATCAAACGTGTTGCGCGCTCAGCTGGGCGCCAAACAATTCGTGGGAATGAATTGTTAATTCGTGGGAACGAATTGTTATTTCGTTGGAACGAATTGTTATTGCGTGGGAACGAATTGTTATTTCGAGGGAACGAATTGTTATTTCGAGGGAATGAATAAATAAAAATTAATTCTACATCCCTTGCGGTGCCCCGTAGAATACACAGTCACGTCGGAACATCAGGCAGCAGGGGGGCGAATGCACCTCTCCCAGCCGTGCGGCAAGCCGCGGCCCCCACGCCTCTTTCCGGGAAAAAAACGAGACCCCTGGGGTCGAATGCACCAGCCCCCTTAGTCGAAACACATATGACGCTTGCTAATACAACGGAGAGCCAGTGACGAGCCCAAGGGACGGCCCACGCCCCTCGCCGGTCCATGGCTCGCCCCGAGCACAAGTCGGACGATGCACAAGTGGCGCTGCGGCAACAAACATGGTGGTGAAAGTTTTATATGTTTCGTAAGGTGGCGCCGACGGAACTATGGTGCTCGGGTACTATGGCGGACACTGCTGAAGACACGCGAACAAGCCTATCACGTCCCGAGGCGGGCGAGAAAAGTCTTTCTTTCGTCGGCCCGCCCCTCCATGACGAGTTTATTTATGTCGTCATGTCCCAAACCTGCGGGTGGGCCTTGGACAGGATAGCACCCTTTAACTCCTTGTTCCTGGCCATGTCTTCGACGACCAGTTTGAACTCACTATCTAATATATCGGTGTCGGCTATTGCTTTCAACACGATAACGTCGATACTATTTTTCTTTGACCTCGCAAGAACTGGTATTCGGTCGTGCTTGCGACTCTTGGCATCGAGCTTGCGGGCCACCAGTCTGCCCGTCATGCAAAGCAGGCATGCCCCTGCCGCGACCGCACTCGAAGCCACCGCAATCGGCGAGGCAACGACTGTTGACAATAAAGACACACCCCATCCCGCTCACAACGGAAACTGAGGCTAGCATGGTGTTCACCCCCTGGACGACATTGACTGCCCGCCTATATTTGTTTGCATGACCTGCCCGTGTCGCTGGCTCGTCCTGGATAATATGTTGTAACTCGACAATCCTGGTCATCCTAAAAGAGGTCTGGTCAGCCGCCCGGACGGCAGCTCAGGATATAGTTTTTCTCGGCATTCATCACAAATCAAGCTGGATTAATAGTGTAACCACGGTGGAATAGCTCGATGGGTCGGCGATTGTTGTAACAAAGTTAATAACACACCCGGTGGAAGCTTTAATTGGTGTGTCATCGAATATCGTAAACCCTGACCTCTGACCCGCATATTTGATGACGCCAGACGTCTGCCCTACCCCCTTCATGACGAGATTCACTCGGACTTCGGTAGTAGCATGTCCCTTAAAGTTGACCGAGCAGACTACCATTCGTAGAACCGTCCCGGAGGCCGACATTGTATAGATCGTATGTCTGTTGCTCGCGTTGGCGTCAAATGAATATTCGTGGTCCCCCGCACGCAGTGCGCCCCGCACCTCGACCCAAACTGTTATGACGGGCTTTGGAGCTTGCAATCGCTGCAAGCGCCGTAGCCGCCTGTATGCGGGCCGGCGCTACGCTCCCTTATATCCTTCTAATTGCCACCCCATCATTGCTGTCTGTGCCCGCGACGGGAACGTCCTGTTCTGCGCTTGCGCTGGAACTGCCTGGCCCGTATATGCTCATTATTCTGTTATTTCGAGAACGACTGAAATCGGGTAATCCTTCTTTAATTCTTGCGCTTTATCATCGAGAATAAAGATCTTCAATTCGTGGATGTACTCCGATTCCAAAAGTTTCATCTCGGGGCTTGGGAAATCTAAGGTCAGTGTCTCACCATAGAAACGGTCGCTGGCATGCATAACCTTAAGGAGGGTATTGCGGTCCCCGTCTAACGTGTTGTATGATGTGTTCAGTTGATGTAGGTGCACCCTGAGCGTTTTCGTGAAGGAGAAGCCCATGTGGCCGTCGCCGACTTGCTCGCCCGGGCACAACCCTCCGTTATTGCTGGAGTATGTTGTTGTAAACCGAGCCCGACGGCCAACGTCGGGGTGATCGTTACCCGGTTGGCGTGCTCGGAGGACTAGGTCGCAAGTCCGGTTGCTTTCGAAATTGTGAGGCTGGTTCCGCCATCAATCTCCGACGCGACAAAAAATGGAGGGCTCTCGAACTCCAAAGACCGGGGGTCAGCTTTGTGCCTACTGGGCGCCCGTCCATCTCCTAGCCAACACCTCATTCGCCCAAACGTTTCGCCAGACGACCGTGAAGGTGACCTATCTGAGGCCACGTGGCTTTCTCCGCAAGAATTGTCGATCGGCCACTGAAGCGTGCAAGCCCTGGTTTGAATATTGGTAAGCATGTAAGCGTAGAAAACAAGATAATATCGTTATGGACACCAAGGCGTTCGGCCTTATTTCTGATGCAAAATACTGGTCCGGCGTGGACTACATCGCTAAGGCGGGCGCTCCCCAGCTGGTGCACCCCACTATCCAAGTTCGCAGCGGGACAGGCTTTCAAACCAACTTCCCCAACATCTTTGAAAAATATAAGCTGCCCAAGATTAATACCAGCGATGCCGCAAATGGGTGGAAAACGTCGCCGATGCAGTTTTGGCAAAACCAGTTGAACTTCGCCGTATGGTGTGCAACAGTCGGATGTGGGGTTTCCTCTCAGGATCATACGGCGGCGGAGAACGCCTTCTTGAGGGCTGTTTACAACGTGTACTACACTATCAGGCGGATTCTGAAAGAACAAAATCTCTCTGCCCCAGGATGACGGCTGGAATCCCATTTCAAACGCCTACGACCGTAGGGAGTTTGAAATACTTTGTAACGAATTTGGGGTCTCAAAAGTTACGGACTGGCGCCAGAGAGCATTTCCGAGCAGCACAGGTCTTGAGGATGTTCTCATTCGGAGCCACGGGGCTTGGACGCAGAAGGATTGTAGGCACGATGCTTCGGCGACCAGATCGTCAGTTGGAACGCCGGGAATTTTGACCCCACAACGATGACCTTTGGGCCGGAAGTGTATGGCGGCCGGCACTGCGGTGTCTCATCCTGCGATTGGCTACCTCAGAAAAAAGCTCACGTTGATTATATACAGCAAGCTGCTGGGGTCCATGACGTTTGGTGTACATTTATATTAGACAAGGGTCTAGGGTTCGCGCAGGCCGGGGTTCCTCGCTTCAACGACTCCATTCGTGCATACGTCTGGGCCATCCTCTGCGCACAGGCGCAAGCGCGCAGTGTTATACTGGGGTCAGGAACAGCGTTCGATACCCAGCAACAGTTCTTGGCAAATATTTAGGACGCCATCTCATCGTCGGTGAACCTCCCGACGGCGGTCCAGGGGTTCTAACTTGGTGTAGTCACGGCCAGTAGATGGGATCATACCTTTTTCTACCCAATAGTTGTAGTAGTCACTTGCTGACTCGAGTAATTCCTGGCTTAGATCACTGGCGTTGGTAGCGCCGCCTATACATAGGAATATGTTATAATATGTGGTCACGGTCTGCATCCTGGACTTCCTCGAGGGCCCCTACCGCGATGTTTTTCGACACATTGTGATCCTGTGTCCTACTGTGCAGCGCAACAAGACTGCTCAGCCAAGGAAGCAATGACCAAAAAGAAGGACATGGTCTCTGAGCTCGCATTTTCGGCCGGTATGCGGAACAAAGCGTATGGATCTCCACTCAGAAGAAGGACGCCGTCCACAAGGATCTGCGCGAGCGACTGCAAGGACAGAGACTCCTTCGATGTCTGCCTTCGAGAGAATGACGTTATCCCAACGCGTGAGCAGCGGCTGGAGGTTCGACATCTGCTTTCAGAAACTAAGCACATCAAGCTTATGTTAAAGACTGATCGACAAACTGCTTACAACGTGGTAAACGCAGCTTTTTGTGTGATAAACACTGCTTAGCTGCAGCTAAGAAATATGTGGGAAGCAATTTGGTGCTCTGCCACAAACAAACAGTGATCATAATTTTCGGATGGTGCGCTCGGCAATATATTAGACTCACGAGGCGAGTCAGAATAGCACTGCTTAAAGTCAAGCGCATAATGAACTGCGACGAACCTCTCTAACAGCTGCTAGAAGATGCTGTTCCGGCTGCCGAAACATCTGTCGAAACAACTGTCGGCACGAGAGAAACAACTGCCACTTCGGAGCGGCGCTAGCGGCTCGCTGCACTGGTTGTAGTGGACAGGCCGAGCAGTATCTGGGGCGACGTCTTACAGTCGACCAGGTTGATAATATGCCAGACATAGATATTGAGAAATGGTATGCCCAATACTAATCGCGTGATAACAAAAAGCCTAGGCGCTGCAGCCATTCAGCTCTACGCAGCAGCAGCAAGTATGCTTCTGCCAATCCAGAATCAATCGGGATTGGTTGACGACATCGAGACTGACCCTTTTGTTGGACTTGCACTACGATTAGCTTGCTGCGTAATCTACCGTAAGTTTGGCATGTTCTTAGCACCGCTGACAACTGCGTTGACCACTGCTAAGCACTGCCATTTTTGACATGTATGCCCACGGACTATAGAGTCAAGCTCAGGAAATGTCGACGCACGACGCACCTGTGAGAGTGACCGAGCTGGAACCGCTGGAGCACCCGAAATGACATGAAGACCCAAAAAGACAGGCAGTGGGGAGGGCAAGTGCTGCTGCCATGAAAGCTAAACAAGATAAAATACTCACCGAGCCTCGAGAGGCCACACAGTTGTTAGTTGTTCCTTCGGAAGAACACCCGAAAGCAGTTCCGAAGGAACAGGCGCCGACCTGGATCATCCCGTAGGTTGTTGGTGGGCTTGTAGATGCAGGTGCTCTATGGGTGAGTCTTTCGCGACAACCAGTTGCCACAGTCGTGATTCCGAAGCCGGCTGCCACCCATTTAAGCACTGCCTGTGTTCCCATTCATATCCAATAACTGGCAATAGCTGAAGACGATGGTAAACTGGTACTGAATACGGCATATCATGCCGTGGTGATAGCGGCACTCAGTACCGGGTTTGCTCGACTATCAAAGATGGCCTTTGGGGGGCCCGTCCCCAAGTTGGACATGACGGCGAGAGACGCGGATCTTGTAACCTTAGATATAGCGGCCGCAGTTAGGACCCGAGATTATCTAGTTAAAACTGGAATTCTACCGGGTAATATATGGAAGTAACCAATAGTGATGGCTTCGATCGCAATGCTCGTAGGTGGATCAGTGGTGAACACATTGGTATTCAATGGTAGCAACTTTCTATTCTCAAATCAGACGTAGAAGAGGAGCGTAAGCGTCATTATTTAGCTGTATAGCAACTCCAGAACGCCCAGGCAGAATTGTCCCGATAACCATAGCACGATGTGTTGACAAGCTTTCTTTCGCTCTCCTTGCAGAAGGTCACTCGGCCCTTAAATACCGTTTAGCTGGCGCAAACGCTCTGATCCGTTTGGCCCACGATTCTCTCGCGACATGGCGCGAGGATGAAAAAGGCGGTGATGGTGGAGCCGCCCCAAGATCGCGTGCGGGCCTGTATAGTATCGACGACGCAGTTCCCAGACGATCCGGCAAAGGCATGTTGGAGACTGTTCGATATGCTTAAATATCTTGCAGACAATGGACACGCGCAAGCTTAGCTCGTTATACTACAGCACCCGCGGCTACTGGAAAGGACTCACAGCCATCAAAAAAATGTTTCTGAAAACGCTGCCAAGGACTGGCTCAAGAAGCAGGCCATCCGGCAGATCTATTTGCCCGCGGTGCTCGGTATTCAACGCCCGAAATTCGACGTGCCACCACGTCCACTAAGCCGACCTCCTGTTTCTCCCTCACGATCGCGTCGGTCGCAAAACGTACAGGTACGCCCTGACAGTCGTTGACGTGGCCTCCCGCTATAAGGAGGATGAGTCGCTGTCCACGAAGGAGGCCAAGGGGTGGCTGAAACTCTTTCCCGCATCTATAAGCGAAGCCCACTTAGATGGCCACAGCTTCTCCAGGTCGACCCGGGGCGCGAAATCTCTCAGCTGGTGACCAAGCACGGGGTCTCGGTAAGAAACGGCCGTGTGGATGTCCATCGGGATCAGGGGATCATATAGCGCTTTAACCGGACCATGACTGAACGGCTTTTCGGGCACCAATATGCCCAAGAGATGCTGCTCCCACAGCGAGACCCTCATTCCCGATCAACTGAGTGGGTGGGCAGGCTGCCCGACGTGGTTTCTGCACTGAATGGTGATGTGACCAGATTGATCGGCGAGAAGCCCTCCAACGACATCACGGTCAAAACGGTGCCCGGCAAACCCTCCTCGATGGTCGGTCGCCGGGAGGCCCGTTCGTCTGGAGGAGCAGAAACTCCCCTCGGCTGTTGGTATTAGGTACCTCTACCAACACGGAGAGCTGGAGGGTGGTCCGCCGACGCATTACGGTCCCCGTGTGGTTCCTCCGCGTGTATCAACTTGGACGCTCGGTTACCAAGCCTGAAGAGCCAGTGCTCTATTATTTGGATTATGGACCCTCTCGCTGATTCGTCCGGGAAGAGCTTCGTGTGGTGCCACCAGATGGTGTGTTCACTCGCTGAACGCCGCGCCTCAGCGTTTTCGGTTGCATTCTAGACAGGTCAGATTGACATTGTCACGTATGTGCACCCTGTTGTTGTCCACACTAAACTGGTGTGTGTCTTTCGGGGCGTACCACTAGAGGAGCTCTATGTTGTAGGCGACGCAGTGATTCTCCTGGGCCTCCTTGAGCTGCAGGATGTAATCAACTTTCAGGTTGAACCCCTGGTGACCTTAGACCTGATCCTGGTGCTTATATGCGATAGCCTTGCGGAGTTGCTTGTCACTTTGTCACTTTGTGATGCTACCTCGGTACTATCATCCGGAGGGAAGGTTACCCGTTCGAGCTGATGCATATACGTATCCCGCGACACCGCGAGATACGCGTGGTTCGACCATTGGAGGTAATCTTCGATGATCCATACTTTATGTGGCTTTTTTATCGTGAGGCACTGGGAACTGTGGACAGTGAGGGCATAGCCGAGGCGCCAGTCATCAGTATTGATGACATGTGCTGCAGCCTCTAGTGTGACCTCTACGACGTCGTTGAGGACGAGCTCTTCTTTTTGGTCTATGCCAGGTATGGGGACCGTTGGGAAAACCTTTCAAAACTCTTGGCAATGGACCCCGTCAGGTTGGATACGGATGCGCTTTTTCAGGACTTTATGGGCGTCGTCGTTCGCCCTGTGGTCTACTTCGACATTTTCGTAGTAGTCTGCCGGCTGTTGCAGCCAGCCGTGCGGCATCTCGCCCGCTATCGGCGGTGGCTGGCATTGATCACCGCAGAAGATAACATAAAACCCTTGTTGCTCCAACCAGTCCAAGAACATATCTAGGTTAGGCTCGGGCACAGTGGTGCAGACCTGGCCCCAGATGATGATACGTGGGATGAACTTTTGGCCCATACGCTCAGGCGTCCAGTCATTTTGTACGCACTGGTATCGAAAGCTGTGGTAGGTCTGGGCTTTGACGCCTCGGGCTCTCATTTCTTTGGCGAGACGGTGGGTCGGGGTAAACACGACGGGGACTCTCGCCCGGAAGAGCCCAAAATAGCTCTCGTCGTCTTGCCGCTCCCGCCGCCGCCAGGTAGCTCAATCGGTGCCGTGTCAGCGGGTCGTTGTAGCTTGGCGCGGTGCTGGCATCAGATAGTTTTCTGTTCATCGGTATTCCTGGTTGGCGAGGTAGTTGGCGTGTTCCTGCGGGATGTACAGCTGCTGGCCCTTGGCTGGGGCCAACTGGTGGAAGGTACGCCTTGCATATAAGGCAGCTTGGGCATGAGTCTTCCCCACAGTCGCACAGCTGACATGGTACATACGCCTTGACTTCGTCAAGCTTGTACAGCGCGGTCTTCTGGATGGACTCTGGACGTAGATGCTTTCAGTGGCCACTCGGACAGCCTCCCGGGGTTCGAATCTCGTCAACATAGCGAGGAGGTTGAAGTGGGCGTACGCTAGCATGCTAGATATTCGTGCCCATGTATGTAAGGATGTGGCGCAAATTGGGCATTTATGAGGTGCGCCAATCAGGGTGCCGCTTTGGCGGGTGTCTCTCACCAAGTAGTCAAGTTCACCAGCGTCAGTGACCAGCCGCCGGGTGAGCCTTTTGCCACCTGCATTGCTGCCCTGTGTCAATGTGCTGATGATGCTGCAGACCTGGTCTTTGTCATCTGGGAGCCAGACATCGGTTTGTTTCTCGAACGCTATGATGGCTCCACGGACTGTCAGGCTCTTAGAGTCCGGATTCTATTAGTTTGGCGAGCAGGGGTGTCGTTGACCAGCCCTGCTCTGTGAAATGCTTCCAAAACCGGGCGGGCATGGCGGGGTAGATTTGTGGTGCAAACTCCCACTCCTGGACCTCGGCAAAGCCGGTACCAATGTCTTTGGGAAGGGGACCATTGATGCCGACCCTTGTCATACGGTTGGTCGGATGTCCGAACCGCTCGAAATACGGCTTGGACTCACCCACATATTGAAAGCTCACCGGGTAGCAGGCTTTAATGTTATCTCGTATCGTACACCATCGTGTTCCAAAGACCGCCGTGGCCGTTTTCTGCGCAGGAATTCTGGATGTCATCTGGGAAAGGTGCCAGGTTGGGCTTCCAGCCGTTCTTCTCTCTGGCCATGCCCACAGCAGCATGATTGATGCTGAATACCTTTTATGCAAGAGACTCATCACCTAGTTGAGCGCACGCTTTTCGAAGTCGGTCTTGGTCTTCCTGTGTCCTATAAGTGCTGCCATCTTGAAGCACAAACTGGTCCACGTTGAGCCGATTGCCTCCGCATCCAAGAAGCCAGACGGCTAGTGGCTGTTCTCGGGTGGCCTCTCTGGTTGCTTGCCAGACATCGCCGTCGTTGATACGGACCTGGCTGGACTGCGTGAAGTGGAGGTATTTTTTGCCCCAGGCCTTACCGTTGTGGACGATGAGTTCTACTTTGTCTCGAACCCCGTTCCCCCTTTTGGTATTTACCGCTATTGTAGATATCCTCGCCAGCGACGTCCTGCAGGATGATCGCACGTTTGAGGATCCTCTCCAATTCAGCAACGTGGCCGACCGTAGCGCCGATTTCATGGACTCTCTTCTCCCACTCCTGTATCTTCTGGCACCTTGTGTGGGTCAGCCCCTGGCGTCTCAAGGCGCCTTCTGAATTATCCACCACTCTTTGGGCAACACAGTTAAGATCACCGTCGCGCATTGGGGCCAAGTTGTTAGCGGAGTTTGGGTGTCTGAGAGGGTAGAACCCGTAAATGACCGCGTTGACTGGGTATCATTCTGGTAGAACACCTTGTCGATTCCCGTCAGCAAGCCAGGCTTGGTGTTTCGAGTGATCTTCACAATACATTGGCCCTTCTTTCTCTCAGCTTAAACCAGGTCAATGTTTTCTTCGGTCGGCGTGTCGCACTCGGAAGAACTTTATTTTCAGGACGATTTTGGTCGAACCGCGGTGCGAACTCACAACCCGCATCTCCGTAATCTCTGATCTAAACGACGGTAGGATAGAAACGCCGTTGTCATGCTGTTGTTTACCTTAGCAGCCGGTAGTCCATCTTGTTTTTGTAAGGCTAAAAATATATCAAGAGTTTGGTCCAGTCGCGGCGTCAACTCACAACCCGTGTCTCCGTAGCACAGCGCCTTAACCCACATGACCACAGAGATAGTTGACAAAATGAAATCGCAATATACATTATATATAAACACTAGGTAGTGTTGAGCAATATAGATTAGCGAAATACTCGGCCGTTCACAAACATTCTTGCTTTAGGAAAATGGGGCTGAGCGACGCGGCGACCCCTTGGCCGGCGAGGGGCGTGAGCTGTCCCTTGGGCTCACCACTGGCTCTACGTTGTATTAGCTAGCGACATGGGTGCTTCGAGGAAGGGGGCTGGTGCATTCGACCCACGGCCTCGTTTTTCTCCCCGGAAAGCGGTGTGGGGGCCTCGGCTTACCGAACAGCGCCCGCGATGACTGTAAGAGGTGCATTTACCCCCCCCCCCCCCCCCGCTGCTAATCGGTTTCGGAATCTATTTGATCCCACACCCTGAATATGTCAACATATATTTTTAGTTTGGAGAAATATTTCAAGACAACGACACCTACTTGGTGCAGCCGCCAGATAAGACACATAAGAGACACACTGTCACCAGAATGCCGGAAGTACGACCCGTCGTCGGCGATTATCTCCTTCCATCGGACGTTGGTAAGATCTAAGCCACCGTTTAAAAAAAATAAAAAAATGAAATTAAAAGAAAAGCTTGATCGAAACAGATAAGCCACTGTCATATCAAGATTCATCCGCATGTACGAGGAGACAATGGATTATGCGACCAGTATTGATCCACGTCTGATCAGAATCTACACCGTTCGCCATTACATCAATGAAACGTCCGTCATGCTTATTACAAACAATATAGGTTGTTATCATGCTACAGGAGTGTGGTATTTGATCAGAAGCTACACTAGTCACAAAACCCATAAGCCCCATTTCTCCTGACACAGCCACATAATTATGTAGAAAGCGATTAGGAAAGAATACACAGTTAGATCACGGTTCGTCCGCATGTACGAGGAGATAATCCGCGAGCTTCAGCGTGTGGATTATGTATCGTACATACGGACGAACGTGATCTAACTGTGTGATCACACCCTCGTGTCCGTTCAGTGTCCATATTCTATGTAAATGCAGAAAGAAAACTCGAAAATGTATCAAATATGTGATAAGGTTTAAACAAACTTGATCTAAGTCGATATCAAATGTATTCAATATGTAGTCTAAATGTTGGCTTTATGAATTTCAAAGGAGTTACGACTGTTACTGGATAATGCCATTAATGGATCTTATGGGTTATGCGACAAGTGTATGCCTAGGCTACTTTCATTAAATATATTATTCTAAAAAATATTGAAATGTAAGTACTTTTTCATCAATAACAAAAAGTCACCATTCCCGTTTTTTTTCATTTGATCAAATTCCGTCAAATATTGATTTAATTGCGAAAAACTATTTTCCTATGAGAATTTAACATTGGGCTTATTTTTACTTTTGTTTTGTTAGTTATATTTGTTCCAATCTATCTCGCCAGGATTCAGAGTCAATTTCCAAATGTTTTCTTTTTTTTGACACTCATTGTCACTCAGGAGCCTCTTTTTTCCCCATGTTAAATTCCCATACGAATATTGTTTTTCCCAATAAAATCAATATTTTTTGGAATTTTATCAAATAAAATACCTGGAGAGGGTGACTTTTATTATTGATGAAAATGTATTTACATTTAAATTTATTTTAGATTTAGTGTGTTTAATAGCCACAATTTCGTCGGCAGCAAAACGTAGAACAGTCAGTAGATCAGGATATGCGCTGTTCGTCATTCCATCAATATATCGTTATCAGACTACACGTCTGTGCTATTTGATCAAGAGCTATACTGGTCGGAAATCTCATCATTACAATTTACAAGTCACGGCCACATACAACAACGGTTTTATTTGATACAATTCCTTTGAGTTTTTGTTTATCAACTATAATATTAGCATAGACCGAGATAACCATGGGAAATAATTTCAAGTGGCAATGCATTTTAACTACTGTCTGTTTCACGAAACCTGCCCAATGCAAACTATTTTTGTTTTCGATAATGATAAATTTTATCAAAATTTAAGAATGAACCTTCTTGTTATTTCGTGAAATTTGATTAAATATTGATTTTATTGCAGGGAAATATTTCTAATTTCAGAAATAATGGACCGATTTTCAAAATCTAACTTTTATTTTCTTAGTTACATCATTTCCAACCAAGCTATATAGCCACGTTTCGGAGTCAATTTCCAAATATTTTCGTTTTTTTTGACCCCTCACACTGATCCTCTGCCTCCTTTTCTCATAGACACATCAATGTTTCGTGATAAAATCAATATTTGACCAAATGATAAATTAATGCAATTGAAATAGTTTTCATTCTTGAAATATTTGAGCAAATTTACAGTCACGGCCACAATTATGTTTGCAGGGTCCAAGGTCACCGAGACGGTCAGGAATCGAGGTCGACACCGGAGGGCAACAGATACGACCACATATGAGGTGGAGCTCCTTCTCGTGACTGACTACGAGATTTACAATTCGTAAGTCAGACTGTGAGAGCACGTGATAACTGAAATGTGTGACGTATTTATACTCCTACATGTAATTGAGAGATACTATATCATACTTAGGACTTAGTATCTCTAATTATGACTTAATATCTCCTAATTAGGAGATACAACATGTTTTGGCATTGGCACATATAGTAACTCCTAATTAGGAGATAGTAAGACCTAATTAGAAGATACTAAGTCCTAATCAGGATATAGTATCTCATAGTTAGGAGTTGGTATCTCTTAATTAGGAGATAAAATATATTTTAGCATTGGCCCTAGGATGCTTCTATGCAGAACAGCCTGCGATCCGCTGATGAATTCTCAAAAACTAGTGTTTATTCATATATTATTATTATTATGATTATTATTATTATTATTATTATTCGAGCGCCAGTGAACAATTTTACAACCAACATCCGTATTTGAGGTCTGACCGATTTTATGCAAATGAGCTTGTCGACCACAGCACATATTTTGCAGGTTGAATTTTACGCCATAAAATAGTTCCAACAGCTTGATCGTCTTTTCAGTGTGGTAAATGGTGTGTTTGATTTTTTGTGCTAACTTTATTTTATTGCAAATGATTCTGTAGTCTAAAGGTACGACGATTAACCACCATACTCAATTATTCGCGATTCGTAACTCATTGGTTCAGTGCACGAATACAATATTCGGTTTAGATTTCCATTCTCAGAATAGAAATCTATTTATCATTTTGGGTTTTTCAAAAATCTTATTTTAATTCAACGCTTATTCGGACACTTATTACTCAGATGTTCCGGGTTTGGATTGAGCGGTTTTTCAGTGCTTATTCGTTTATTTGAGTACTGTTAGGCTGTTCACGACATCATGTCGTTTTTTATTGAGGACATATTGTTAGAGATCGAAAAACCGCATCAAATATGCGGAACTGACATGATCTGGGCCAGTTTTCGTAAGGTTTCTGAAAACGTGTTATTGTTTGATGCTGTTGCTGTGAAATTCCCGCCCTTATTTTCCCCGATACGCCTTCCGCTCTAAATTTATTATTAGTATATTTCTCATCCACAAACACATACTGCGAAGAATTTCAGGACGTATATACATTCCTTTGGTTATTATTATACGCCCGTGTGTACGAAAAACATAAGGTACGACCATGACCATGTCCCGATGACTTATCTCTCCTTGGCGGCCATTTTTCATGTTCAGACTCTGTATCCTTGTCCACGCAATAACTTCAATTTTACTAGACGGATGTCAACCAAATTCTCAATACATGTCTATCACGGCCAGACGAAGAAGCCTATTGATTCTCATATTTCCGATTACTTATCTCTCCTAGGTGACCATTTTTATTTTGTCACACTCTGTGCCTTTGACAACGCAATAACTCAAAGTTTTACTTGACGGATCATAACCAGATTCGGAATACATGTTTCACGGCAAGGCGAAGCATCCTATTGATTTTCCAAATGAAGCTCCGACTTATTTGCTTGTCCAGACAATAACTCCAGTTCTACTTGATGGATCGTAACACAATTCGGTTAATTAATTACTATTATTATTATTATTATTGTTAATGGTTTCATTATTATAAATATGATTATTAATATTAAATTATTATTATTATTATCATAACAGTTGGTATGACCGTTCCACTGCGGAGACCCCAGTGGCGAAGGACCTGGACGCCAAGACCAACATTAAACAGTTCTACGCTTTTGTCATCAATGCGGTACGTAGTGGTAAATAGAGGATCTTACATGAGTGCTTATTTGATATGATATTAAACGAGTTTACTCATTTCATAAGTAACGAGGCTGTGCCTTTTTTTCTGAAAATTGACATATTGCAATACTTTTTGGCACCGCTTGACTGTGTTTCGTTAGTGCTAGGGTATTTAAAAATGGTTATCGCTCAACGCGTGTGTCCGTCCGTCTGTCGTCCATAAATACCTCCATTAGTTCGTCACGTTTCTTGTAAGAGGTACACAACTTTTTAACCGTAATAGGTAGGGACTAGAAACGTGGTGTGTGCCTTCCTTATAGCGTGTAGATGCACAAACTGAATTTCGATTTTCTATTCGACCCCCGGCCATGGAGTATCTCGCCCTTTTCGACTTGGAATTTCCAAATTTGCATTGCAAGAAGTAAAACCTATTAACCGTAATAGATAGGGAATTGAAACTTGGCGTGTGCCTTCCTCAGATGCGCAAAGTGAATTTCGATTTTTTATTCGACAACAGGCCATAAAACATTGTAATTTTAATAGGTAGGGACTTGAAACCTGTGTGCCTTTTTCATAGTGCGTAGAATCGCAAAGTGATTTTCCATATTTTTTATTTTACCCCCGGTCATGGATAATCTCCCCCTTTTCGACTTATAATTTCCCAATTTTGGTGTGTGCCTTCGTTGAGTATCTCCCCCTTTTCGACTTAACATTTGGTAAACGTGGATATTTGCGATGGCACGCCATCAACTGTGTTCTAGTATAACTTAAACAATTATGCTGGCTGAAAAAAACGGGATTCGTACGAACCTATCGACCACCTCCCCACCACCCATGACGACACCCTTGCCTTTAACTTTACAGATTGACCTCCGGTATACGACGATCACGGGCAGGGGCTACACCATCGACGTCCTGTTTGCTGGACTGCATATAGCCGATGTGAGGATTACGGAGTCCCGCAGGAGACATGGATATTTTTTTATTAATTCGTTCACACCAAATAACAATTCCTTCCCACGAAATAACAAATCGTTCCCTCAATTTAACAATTCGTTCTCTCGAATTAACAATTCGTTCCCTCGAATTAACAATTCGTTCCCACTATATAACAGTTCGTTCCGGGACCTGGAATTAACATTTCGTTCACACGAACTGACAATTCGTTCCCTCAAATTAATAATTCGTTCCAACGAAATGACAATTCGTTCCCTTAATCTAACAAATCGTTCCCTCGAATTAACAATTCGTTCCCACGATATAACAATTCGTTCACACGAAATAACAATTCGTTCCTAAGAAATAATTCGTTCCCTCATTTTAACAATTCGTTCCCTCTAATTAACAATTCGTTCCCACGATGCAATAATATCGTTCCGGGACCTCGAAATAACAAATTCGTTGCCACGAACTGACAAATCGTCCCCTCAATTTAATAATTTCTTCCAACGAAATGACAATTCGTTCCCTTAACTTAAAAAATAGTTCCCACGAAATAACAATTCGTTCCCTCAATTTAACAATTCGTTCCCTCGAATCAACAATTCGTTTCCACTATATAACAATTCGTTCCGGGACCTCGAATTAACAATTCGTTCCCACGAACTGACAATTCGTTGCCTCAATTTTATTGTTCGTTCCAACGAAATGACAATTCATTCGCTCAATTTAACAAATCTTTCCCTATGATTAACAATTCGTTCCCATGAAATAACAATACGTTCCACGAATGAACAATTCGTTCCCGTAGGAACGAATTGTTATATCGTGGGAACGAATTGTTAAATGGAGGGAACGTTGTCCACGAATTGTTAATTCGTGGGAACGAATTGTTAAATTGAGGGAACGAATTAATATAAATAAGAATTCTACGTCGCGAGCGGGACTCCGTAGCATGTAGCCGACGTGAGGATTCCTTGTCTGACTCACAGGTGGAAGACTCGGACCTATGACACCAAAAAAATGCCTATTAAAAAAAAATCCCATTACCCCACCCACTTGGTCTCGTACAGTACTATACGTTAATTCAAGGTGGGTATAAATAGCGCTATTATAGAAAGAGCCCTCTTTTTTCCGGCTCGCACAAACACAATAAACATCGATTAAATGTATGAAATATGTCTCTGGCAATCGATAAAGGTATTAGGTGTGTGAATATACTCACTTCAAATCGCTGTTTCAAGTATTTATTGAGTTATTCGCGTTTTGATTACCCCATCCAAAGCGAAAGTTGCGTGTACGAAAGAATCTCACACAGAATCGAAGGCCGTCCGGCATGGATTATCGGTCATATTTGACCAATAACTGATCGACAGCTCAAACTAAAGTGGTGCACCATGACCATATACATTAGCAACTCCAACCATACAAAGTTCGTCCAATTGTGATCATTCACCGATCTAAAAAACACTTTTTTTCCATTTTCATTCATGATTCACGTACTATCAGATTATGTCTTCCGCAATCCCGAAATAGGTTGAATGACGTCATACAGTTTAGATTTAGCCATTCGGAGATGTTCTTTACATAGACGATTCCGGTTGTATTATGGAAGATGGTGCATTGACCCAGTTCCAGATAATGAACGAAATAAGACAAAAAAGTGTTTTTTAGATCGGCAAACGATCACAATTGGACGAACTTTGTATGGTTGGAGTCTCTAATGTATATGATCATGGTGCACGACTTTAGTTTGAGCTGGCGATCAGCTATCGGCCAAATATGACCGATAATCCAGCCGGACGGCCTCCGATTCTGTGTGAGATTCTTTCGTACACGCAACTTTCGCTTTGGATGGGGTAATCAAAACGCGAATAACTCAATAAATACTTGAAACAGCGATTTGAAGTGAGTATATTCACACACCTAATACCTTTATCGATTGCCAGAGACATATTTCATACATTTAATCGATGTTTATTGTATTTGTGCGAGCCGGAAAAAAGAGGGCTCTTTCTATAATAGCGCTATTTATACCCACCTTGAATTAACGTATAGTACTGTACGAGACCAAGTGGGTGGGGTAATGGGATTTTTTTTAATAGGCATTTTTTTGGTGTCATAGGTCCGAGTCTTCCACCTGTGGTCTGACTGTGGTCATTGTCATCACCAGCATTTATGAAAAGGGGGTTCGACTTTCTGTGAAGCAACAGAAATATGTTTGCCAGTGTACCCCTTACAGATTTAGGTTGCTTCACAGCCCCGACCCAGAACATTTTTTATTGCGATACGCCAAATGCTGCATTCGGGTCTGTCTGGACAAAAACATGCTCCTGGGCAAGGGATGTTGGTTAAGAAGCATATCGCAATATATTTGCCGTCGCTTGACTGTGTTTTGTTAGTAGGGCATTTGAATACTATTATAATGTCTGCTGATCCATGCACGAAAAATGGCTATCACGGATACTCGTAAACAAATAATGCTGAAGGGGGGTTCGAACCCATCTAACCTTCCCTGACGACGCCCTTTGTGTTAGTCCAGGTGAAGGACTGACTTCATAGAACATCGTCCTGTGTTACGACCACATTTAGCTTCGTAATAAGGTCATTGCAGATTTCAGTATAAACATATTTCATTCTATAATAATGTACAACAACACAATTATATTCTAGGTTTGTCTGAAAACGTTTGGAACGAAAGATAACTATCTTGTAAAGTTCCTCTCCTTAAACAAGGCAAATATGGTTCGCACACTGAAAAAAGTGTCTCATGAAACTAAGGAAGTGTTGTCAGTTTGAGACCACTTATGTGAAAATGGCAGATACAAGTAGCAAATATGTTTACGGATTTTCAAATACAAATGTATGTATATGTACATAATACTGTTTCTCAGAATATCCTTAGAATGTATTTGTATTAAGAATGGAAACTACCTTCAACTGTAACTGACAGAAAGGGTAATTTAAACATTATGATGTGAACAATAGAGTTATAAAAACGATCGAAAGAAGGTGCAACTATGTATTTGTCACCAGAGAGGACAACGTCGTCCACAGTAAATAGCGAGTACACGTGTATAATTCCAGCACACAAATATTTACACAATTCCCTAACATTTGATTGGCCCGTAGCAAGTCTGTGTCCAAAATGTATATCCCAGTAAACTCCCACGCCGAACTACTTTCCGTAACCGTGAGGTGCAGTTAACATAATTCTTAAGAAAATGGAAAATAAACACATTTTCTTGATGAATTTATTTCAAATGCTGGAATTATATGGAATGAATGGCCTTTTTTGTGAAATTTATAGGGGATATAAACTTGGAAAAGTCGCGGGAATACTGGACGAGGCCTTCCGGCCTTCGTCCAGTATTCCCGCGACTTTTCCAAGTTTATGCCAACATAAATTCCACAAAAAGGCCATTCATTCCTTATAATTCCAGCATTTTAAATAAATTCATCAAGAAAATGTGTTTATTTTCCGTTTTCTTAAGAATTATTTTAACTGCGCCTCACGGTTACGGAAAGTAGTTCGGCATGGGAGTTTACTGTGATATAAATTTTGGACAGAGATTTGCTACGGGCCAATCAAATGTTAGGGAATTGTGTAAATATGTTTGTGCTGGAATTATACAAGAATGCACTACTGCCGAAAAGTAGTATCTCAATCATTATGGTACAATTTAATAATATTTGAAGATTGTAGATTTTAGAAATGACTAAATGTATAATAAATAATGGTTTATACATTGGCATGAGGTAATTAATAGCGCGCTGTAAATGATTATCCTTGCAACATGTTGTCTCAAATATATGTAAATACTAAGATGGCCGAGATGGCAACTCCATATGCCGTCAAGGATACAGTAACAAGAGAATGTTCACAAATATGTTGTTTTGTGCACCAATTTTATATATGTATGCAAGTACATGTTGAAATAAATGAAATAAATGAAATAAATGAAATAAATGAAATAAATGAAATAAAATAGTGTTTAGATCAAATAAATTCAAATATGTAAAATAATAAAATCAATATGAAAATGATAGTGCTGTCATACCTTGGTGTTTTTATTTAATAAAGACGGTGCGGTATTTTACCGTGAATGTCATGCGTATGCACAGGCTCATCTGAATGTACACTGATCGCAAAACCCATAAGCCCCATTTCTCCAGTCACAGCCACATATAGTCAATGTTAGATAAGATAACTTGTTGCCAGATATCCTGTAGTTGGTCAAAATAGCGAGGTACCTGATAAAATTCAGCTTTCGCACAAGCACTAGGAGGCTCAATGGTTTGGAATCAGGTCAAATCATCCGCAAGTCAAATTGTCCGCTATTTGGTCTAATCGTCCGCCTTTTGGTCAATTCTACCACTACCCCAAGACACCAATAGTCAACTCGTACGCTATTTGGTCACATCGTCCGATATATGGTCAATTCGTACTCTATTTGGTATTTGGTCAAAAGAGCAGACCGTGGCCGAGGGGTAACACCGTCGGACTGCCACGCTGGCGACCCGGGTTTGATTCAGGGTTCTGTTCAGTATTTCTGAGATACTGTACTTTGTATATCCTGCTCTACTAGTCCTTTCGGATGGGAACTTTAAAAAGGCGGTATTGTGTATCAGATTTAAAGGAGAGCCTGGGCACGTTAAATAAACGGAGGGGACTATTCTAATAAGAGCTAGGCTACATGGAGCAGGTTTCCTCTGTATCCAAATCCCTCCTTTCTCACCTTCTTTGGAGACGACATAGCGAGCCAGTGCCGTCGTTAAATTTACATTTAGATGTGCTCAAATGGGACACGCCATGTGATTTTGTACCTTCGGACATCTGCGTAATTTCATTGAACACGTTAACAAAATTACCAGATTTTTCATAAATATAAATCCGCATGTACTATGAAAAGTTTGTAACTTTTTGACGCCATTTACTGAAAATATTGTAAATTTAGTAAAGTTTTTTTTAACGTATTTTATGAAATTACGCAGATTTCCGAAGGTACAAAATCACATGGCGTGTTTCAATTGGTTTTGCGCAACACCCCGGATTTATTTCAGACGGTAGAAACGTCATCATGGACGGAGGATAACAAAGTAACGAGTGTCACGCCCAACCAGGTACCGTCTGCCGACGGGCTGGAGACGTTCCAGACCTGGGTGGCGGCTCAGACCGGCCTGCCGGGATACGACCACGCCATGCTATATACCGGGTAAGATGGTAAGATCCGCCGGCAACGTGTTTAAATCGCCGGTACGATGTTTAAATCGCACAAAAATGTATTTAATCCACCCGTAATGGTGCGTGCTTACTTCACCGATAAGGTGCTTAATTCACCAGGTGTTTAATTCGCCAGTAATGTGCTTAATTCGCCGTTAAGCCGTTTAATTCGCCGACAAGGTGGTTAATTCGCCGGTACATGTACGATGTTTAATTCTCCACTAAGATGTTTTTTTCTCCGGCAATGTGTTTAATTCACGGTAAGATGTTAATTTTCCAGTTAGTTGTTCAATTCGCCGATAAGGTGTTTAATTAGCATGCAAGGTGTTTTATTTGTCGATAGGATGTTTAATTTGCCGGTAAGATATTTATTTCTTCCGTTCCATGTTAAATTCGCCGGTAAGATGATTAATTCTCCAGTGAGGTACTTAATTTGCAGGTAAGGTGCTTAATTCGCCGGTAAGATGTTTATTTCGCCGATAAGATGTTTAATTCGTCGGTTATATGTTTAATTCGCTGGTAAGAAGCCGCCGCCGGTACGATGTTTAATTCTCCAATACATGAGGTAGCCATTGCGGAGCTTAATTCTCTGTTCTCTGGTCAGATGGTTGTTTAATTCGCCGGTAAGATGTTTACTTCTCCGGTAAGGCGTTTAATTTACCTACACTACGTTTAATTCCCCGGTAAGGGGTTTATTTCGTCTGTATGCTTTTTAATTAGCCGGCAAGGTGTTTAATTCACAGCTAAAATGTTTAATTCGCCGGTATTGTACTTAATTCGTAAGCGAGGTGCTTAATACGGCAGTAACTTCGTGTTTAATTCGCCCGTAAGATGTATAATTCACCGGTAATGTGTTTAATTCGTCAGATTTTCATTCGCCCGTAATTTGTTTAATTCGCGGGTACATGTAAGATGTTATTTCGGCGGTGACATGTGTGATTCGCTGGTTAGATGTTTAATTCGACGGTTAAATGTTTAATTCGCCAGTTATGCTTTTAATTTACCGGTAAGATGTTTATGTCGCCGGTAAGGTGTTTAAATCGCCGGTAAGCTGCTTAATTCGCCGGCAAAATTTTCAATTCGGTAAGTTGTATATATCGCCGGTAACATGCTTATTTCGTCGCTAAGGTGCTTACTTCACCGGTAAGATGTTTGATTCGCCGGTAAAATGTTTACTTCGCTGGTAATATGTATAATTCGCCGGTAAGATATTTCAATCGGTAAGATATCACCGGTAATATGTTGAATTCGCCGATAAGGTGTTTATGTCGCTTGTGAGATGTTTAATTCGCCGGAAAAGTGTTGAATTCGCCGGTAATTCGCTGGTGAGGTGTTTATTTCGCCTGTAATGTGCTATTTCACCACGAAGATGTACTTCGGTATAGTACTTAATTCGCCAGTAAGGTGCTTAATTCGGCAGTAACGTGTTTAATTCGCCGGTAATATGTATAATTCGCCGGTAATGTGTTTAATTCGCCTGTCAGATATTTCATTCGCCCGTAATTTGTTTAATTCGCTGGTTAGATGTTTATTTCGACGGTGTCATATGTGATTCGCCGGTATGATGTTTAATTCGCCAGTTATGTGTATAATTTACCGGTAAGATGTTTATGTCGCCGGTAAGGTGTTTACATCGCCGGCAAAATGTTCAATTCGGTAAGTTGTATATATCGCCTGCAACATGTTTATTTCGTGGGTAAGGTGCTTACTTCGCCGGTAAGATGTTTGATTCGCCTGTAAAATATTTAGTTCGCTGGTAATATGTATAATTCGCCGGTAAGATATTTCAATCGGTAAGATATCACCGGTAATATATTGAATTCGCCGATAAGGTGTTTATGTCGCTGGTAAGATGTTTAATTCGCCGGTAAAGTGTTGAATTCGCCGGTAATTCGCGGGTGAGGTGCTTAATTCGCTGGTAAGGTTTTTATTTCGCATGTATAATGTTTATTTTGCCGGTAATGTGCTCGATTCGCCGCTAAGATGTTTAATACGCCGGTATTGTACTTAATTCGCCAGTAAGGTGCTTAATTTGGCTGTAATATGTATAATTCGCCGGTAATGTGTTTATTTCGCCGGTCAGATGTTTCATTCGCCCATAATGTGTTTAATTCGCTGGTAAGATGTTTGTTTCGACGGTGACATATGTGATTCGCCGGTAAGATGTTTACTTCGACGGTTAGATGTTGAATTTGCCAGTTACATGTATGTGTTTAATTTACCGGTAAGATGTTTATGTCGTCGGCAAGGTGCTTACTCGCCGGTAAGATGTTTGATTCGCCGGAAAAATGTTTACTTCGCTGGTAATATGTATAATTCGCCGTTAAGATATTTCAATGGGTAAGATATCAAAGGTAATATGTTGAATTCGCCGATAACGTATTTATGTCGCTGGTAAGATGTTTAATTCGCCGGTAAAGTGTTGAATTCGCCGGTAATTCGCGGGTGAGGTGTTTTATTCGCCGGTAAGATTTTTATTTCGCCCATAGCATGTTTATTTCGCCGGTAACGTACTTACTTCGCCGGTAAGATATTTGATTCGCCGGTAAAATGTTTACTTCGCCGGTAATGTGCTTAATTCGCCAGTAAGGTGCTTAATTCGGCAGTAAGATGTATACTTCGCCGGTAATGTGCTTAATTCGACAGTAAGATGTATAATTCGCCGGTAATTTGCTTAATTCGCCGGGAAGATGTTTAATTCGCTGGTAGGTACGATGTTTAAATCGCCGGTAAGAAGTTTAATTCGCCGATAAGGTGTTTATGTCGCCAGCAAGATTTTCAATTCGCGGGTAAAGTGTTGAATTCGCCGGTAATGTGTTGAATTCGCCGGAAATCCGCGGGCAAGGTATTTACTTCGTCGGTAATATATGTTTAATTCGCCGGTAAGATGTTTAATTCGTAGATTCATAACGGTAACGCACTTTCAATGTATTGCATTTATATCCCAGTACCAATGTGTATGATCACGTAGTTACAACAACAAGAACAAGTACTGAAACTTCCAGAAGCGCCTCCGATTCGAAGTACGTATTATGTTATTTTGTCCTTATTAAGTAACGGAGTTTTATGAAAGATGGTGCATCAAACGGGTCCTGTTAAGCCGCATTTCGTGGACTCTGTACTTTGACACAAACGTCTGTCGTTTTCAGTATATACCGATTTCCCGGGACAACCAAATGCAGCTCATGAATACGCGTTTGCTGAACCATATTTCATCAAAATCAGTTGCATATTAAGGACAATATAAAATAAGTCTTACTTTGAAATGGGCGAGCATTCAACACTTTCACCTATTGTTGTTGTTCTTGTAACCACGTGATCATGCACATTGGTTACATTAGTCCCATGTGACGTCGTGCGACGTTGTTGATTATTTAAAGTTTGTTTGACGTCATTAAAACACATGGCGTCATCGTCGTTGTCAATAACGTCACGCTATTGGCCGGTAACATCGCTGTTCTTCGTGGATTGCGACATATTTATGTAAACAACAAGATTGTTAAAGGTACATGCCCACTCAGTAGGCACAGAACATTCTTTATATCAGAGACATCATATGAGACATTTTCTGGCCATATTAACATTCATTCATCATTACCCCATGTACTGATTGGCATTATTATACATTTTATATCATACGTAAATTTCCACACTGATATCAGGGGTGATAACCGTGTTTCCTTAATATGTTAACGGACATTACTATTTAGTCTCTGTATTTATGTTTTGATATGCAATGATCATACTTTTTCAGGTTATGCATTTAATTAGTATTAAATAATTATAAAATAGCATGTCTCATTTGCATATGAAAATAGCCTGATACCACAGCGAGTTACTATCAGTCAACAGATACGACTAAATGATTATATGTGTATAACGGGTACTCTATATTTTTAGAACCGGTATAATAGTGACACAATTATATACATTGTACTTACTTAATTCCTGTAGTTAGGACAGTTTGTGCCTACTGAGTGGGCATGTACCTTTAATTTTGAAACTATCCGAAAATGCAATCCTGTAAATACCAATAATCAAACCATGGCAGTTGCGTTTACTGTAGTATAACACTATTTGGTCTGTTTTTCATATTTACTACAATAAACGCAACGGCCCATGTTTTTATTCCTAAATATGTCTTCTTACAGACTCGACCTAACCGGTAATAACGGGAGTACATCAGTAACAGGTAAGGAAGATTTTATCGGATGGGCGGGTGTCTATTTATTCAGTATTTATTGATATCAGTATGTTGTTTTATTTTAGTCAATAAATTAATACTGAATGAGTAAAGAGCGCTTTTACACTAGATTAATAAACATATACTATCAATGTATTAATATAAATAGAGGATATTCCATTATACATTTTGAAAAAAAGGGAAATAACACATGAATATGTGTCGGCTTCCGCGTAAGCAACGAGTGGGTGTAGCGAACGAGTTGCTTGCACGGACGCCAACGCACGCTCGTGTATTATTCCGCTATTCAAACATGTACGATGGAATGCCCTATATATTACACTTCGACGGCGGATACATATATATATATATATATGAGATTATATTCAATTCATTATGATGTGCGCATGATTAGTTGCACAATGACGTGTTACCGCGTACCATATGATTTGATTTAGCTGCTTCCATAGAAACTTTCAGTTTCATAAGACCTCACCCCAATCGATCTGTTCTTCACATTGTTTATGTAATACATTATATACATATTTACATTATATTTAAATAAATACCTGGCAATTCTATGTGATATACGTCATTCACCACATCAGCCCGGGCAAAGTACAGAACCCTCGATCTCCCTGTTGTGAGGTCGATGATTTATCCACTAGGCCACGCCACCGCATTTTAATGAAGACGTGTTTGATTCCACCATGATTTCTTGTCAGGTCTGGCGTACATATGTGTCCTGTGTAACGAGACGGCGATGTATATTAATGAAGATAGGCTTCATCTGTTCATTTTATCATTATTTCTTTCGAGGTTTCGCGTACATGTGTGCCCTGTGTAACGAGACGACGATGTTTATTAATGAAGTCAGGTGTGATTCCACCATTATTTCGTGTCTGGTCTGGCGTACATATGTGTCCTGTGTAACGAGACGGCGATGTTTACTAATGAAGGCATGTTTGATTCCACCATTAGTGTCGTTCAGGTCTGGCGTACATATGTACTCTGTGTAGTGAGACGACTATTGATGAAGTCATGTTTGATTCCACCATTATAATTTCGTTTCAGGCTCGGCGTACATGGGTGCCATGTGTGGCGAGAACGCAGTGTCCATCAATGAAGACAGCTTTGACGCAGGCATGGCCAGTGGCGGTGCTCGTGTTCTCGGCTTCAGGTAATAGTCACACGCCCTGTGATTTAGTACCTGCGGACATCTGCGTAATTTCATGAAATACGTTTATAAAATTTACACTATTTTCCGTAAAAAAATGGCGTCAAAAGTTGACAACATGTTCAGACTTCCGCATGTCAAATGTTGTCAACTGTTGACTTTACTCATGCAAAATATTGTAAATTTTGTAAACGTATTTCATAAAATTACGCAGATGTCTGGAGCAATGGGGCTTATTGGATTTGTGACCAATGAAGATCCTGATCAAATAGCACACTTACAAGTGTTCCCTTGATGGAATGGCGAAAGTTGCAGATCCTGATCAGACTGTGCGTAATAATTCCGCAATGGGTACGAAGCGGTGCCGTCGAAAAAGTATGGAAAATCCGATTTGTGCATAGAGTGGTCTCTGTAAAGGTAATATGAACAGAAAAAAATATTTTGTAAACTGGTAGATAATGAAAATACCAATGACATGCAGAAAACCCCATGCAAAAATTATATCCGATCAAAAGTTATGCAAGTTTTCATAATTGTACATTTTGCAACATTGTTCTAGCACTAACACAAGTAGTATATAGGGAGTCAAAATGATACCACCTACGTTGGTATCGTTTCCACCCCTCTACACTACCCCCACCACCCCCGAAAAATCCAAAATTGGTTAACGAGGAAATTGTCCCCCACCACCCCCGAAAAATTGGTCGTGAAAAAAAAAAAACATAATGTTTTCCCGACAGCAAATTTATGAGAAAATAATTTTGAAAAGAGGGAGTCAAAATGATATCGTAGTCCCAATTATATTGGAAATTGAACAGAAACACACTATCAATTATACCACTATTATTAGAGAAAATGGATAATAAAATACAATGGGAATTGGCAGTTTTTAATGGCTGTGTTGAAGAAGTTTATGAAGAATACGGGGGTTATAATCCTATATATAAATTCTATAAATTGAAAACACTAGGCGATGTCGAATACATGAAATATCAGCGTAATTTATTACGCTGCGATAAAAACGTTGCATTTACAATATTATACCGACAATTATGTGAACTATACAAGAGGCAAATACAAACATTAAGACGGATAATGCGTATCGGATATGAAACTAGGGTGTATTATATAAAATTGTTTACACCCAACGAATCGTTTACGAATATACATTTCTACGATATCGCTTATAAAGATATTGAAAAAATTATTATTGAACAGAACTAATTTATGTTGTAATTACACCAAGCAGACGACAATGTTCCAATTACACGTGTTATGAACATAGAAATTAGGTGTCCCACCTTACACGTATATTAAGTGTCCATTTTATAGAGAGATTTACACGATTACGTCTTCCGGGATGGAAAATAAACACACTGTAATACACACACGGTTATTTATAGCCTTATCGATGGTATGTAAACGGGCTATCAATTTACATAGGTGGTGTGTACACAGTTTATAAACACTTAGTGAGGGTTATATAGTTCACGAATTTCCGGGATGGTTCGGTTAGTTATTTAATTAATTAATTTTAATAAAATTATTTATAATTTAAAGCGGAACACCCCCTATTATATTAATTAATAAAATTATTTATAATATTTTCACCAACAAAGTTAGGTTTATATGTATCGAGAAATAAACACAGTTCATTGTCGGGACGCCGTCACTAATATCTCAACAGTGAGATAGGTTTCGCCACATGTACTTCACTCTGGCCGCTCTACACATTATATTGGATGGAGGTAATGAAGAGGAGGGGTCCGCGGTATCGGTCCAATGATGGGGTGGAGGAGATGTGAGCGTGACACATCCCACTAAGCCAAAAAAACGAGAAGAGAAGAGATTTAAAGCGAAGGCTTAGTGGGATGGGCCCAGAAGGGTTTTGCTGGCGCGGGTTCGAGCCTTGGTGGGACCTAAACTTTTTTTTTTTTTTAATTGTTTATTTATTATTAATAAATTATTTACTGCACCAATATAATTAATAATTAATAATTTTGAAAAAATTAGGAAAATTAATTATTTTTTTAAAAATTAATTTTATAAAATATCACAATGGTGCTGTAACATTTCCTCCGACTTTATTTCCAAGTTTTGCACTAAATTTATCCCAATCAGTACACTCAATTTTGGGCATGGTGGCGCGCGCCTTGATTCTTATATCATTTTTTAATTCTTCATATCTCCCCATTTCTTCCACCACGGATTCAAACTCTAAATTTGATATTTTCTTATCGGCCAACTCTTTGGACACCATAACGTCGATGCTATTTTTCTTAGACCTAGCGAGAACGGATATTCTATCATGTTTTCTACTTTTTTTCTCGAGTTTTCCACCCGCCGCTCTAATTATCATACAAAGTATTCCAGATAAAACGGTAATTCCACTCAAAACCCCTGCAAGTGGAACCGCTACAATTGTAGATAGCGTTGCAGCAGTCCCCGCACCACTCATTACAGATAAACTTGCCAGAACCGTACTAGATGCTTCAGCTATGTTCGCCGCGCGCTTATATTTGTTAGCGTGTCTTTTTCTATTTGCACATTCCCTAACTAAAATATCCTGCATAGCGACGATATTATTCAACCTAAAATCTGAACTTCTTTCGTTAATTGGATATAGTGTTGGTGGAGTGGTATTGAGAGTTGGATACAGTGTTGGTGGAGTGGTATTGAGAGTTGGATACAGTGTTGGTGGAGTGGTATTGAGAGTTGAATATAGTGATTCGTTCATGACTTTCAATATATTAGTATTTTACAAATTAAGTTCAATTAACAATGAGACAATAGTGGAAGAACTCTCTGGGTCACCGATTTTCGTAACAAAGTTAATAACACTACTTTGTGAAAGTCTAATTCGATCATAACCGGCGAACGCAACAATCGTCGAACTATCTCCAGAGATTTTAGTGACTCCAACCCCCCGTTCTTCCCCATCTACTACAATATGTATCGCGATATGTTTATCTTTTCGTCTAGTTCGGCAACCGCCACTTCTATGCTGAGAGAGTCCTTTAAGACCAACACATCATAAGCCTCCATAATATCCACCCGGTGGTCTGCTCGGACTTTATCAATATCCGACCTGCTCTCTTTTTCAAATTCGGTTATTTTTCCGTCTAGTTCAGCAACCGCCGCTTCTCTGAGAGAGTCCTCTGAGCGCAACACCCTATAAGCCTCCGTAAGGTCAGCCTGGTGGTCTTCTCGGGCTTTCTCAATACCCGTTCGGACTCCACCAAGATCCAACCGGGTCTCTTTTTGAAATTCGGTTATTTTTTTGTCTAGTTCAGTAAGTGCCGCTTCTTTGCTGTGAGAGTTCTCTAAGCGCAACGCCACATAAGCCTCCTTCTGGTCTTCTCGGACCCCCTTAACCCCCGACCTGGTCTCTTTCAGAAATTCGGTTATTTTTTCGTCTAGTTCAGTAAGTGTCGCTTCTTTACTGAGAGAGTTCTCTAAGCGCAACGCATCATAAGCCTCCGCAATGGCCTCCGCAAGGTTCGACTGGTGGTCTTCTCGGACTTTATCAATACCCGACCGGGTCTCTTTTCGAAATTTGGTTATTTTTTTATCTAGTTCGGCAACCGCCGCTTCTCTGACGAGAGAGTCCTCTGAGCGCAACACCTCATAAGCCTCCGTAAGGTCCGCCTGGTGGTCTTCTCGGGCTTTCTCAATACCCGACGTGGCCTCTTTTCGAAATTTGAAATTGGTTATTTTTTTACCTAGTTCGGTAAATGCCGCATCTCTAATGAGAGAGTCCTCTAAGCGCAACGTAAGGGCCGCCTGGCGGTCTGCTCGGACTTTATCAATATCCGACCTGCTCTCTTTTCGAATTTGGTTATTTTTTTACCTAGTTCGTTTAGTTCCGTTTCTCTGATGAGAGAGTCCTCTGAGCGCAACACCTTATAAGCCGCCTGATCTTTCTCAATATCCGTTAGGACTCCCTCAATTTGTGCAGTCGCCGTCAGCACTTCTACTCTAACATCTGATATACTCCTGTGAATCTCGTTTGTGACCTTCGATATAGTTTTATTGATCAGGGCCTTGGTTTTTTCAGTAGTTAAAAATTCGCCCTCTGTCGGGATGAATCCACCTTCTGCCGGTTCCAAATTCTTTGAATTTGTCACCCAATCGGAAGAACTACCTGGTCCGTATATACTCATTCTTATTTTTTTCAAAATTATTAATTATAATATTGGGCACCTATACTCAATTGGAAATTTCGAGAACTACCGAAATTGGGTAATCGTTTTTCAACTTTCTCGCTTGATCATCGAGAATAGAGACCGTAAATTCGTGGATTTGTCCCGATTCCAAAACTTTCATCTCGGGGTGTGGGAAGTCTAAGGTCACAGTCTCGCCATAGAAACAGTCGCTGGCAGGCACAGTTTTCAGTAATGTGCTGGGGGATCCGTCTACCGTGTTGTACGATGTGTTCACCCGATCCAGGTGCACCCTGAGAGTTTTCGTGAAGGCGAAGTCCACCGGATTATCACCGACATACTCACCCGGCGTAAACACTCCTTTGTTTGAGGAGTATGTCTCTCTAAAACCGAGTTGAATACCCAACCCCGGGGAGACCACTACCTTATTATCACTGCTGATGGTCATTGTTGCGAGCCCGGTAGCATTCGATACTGTGAGGTTCATTATACCGTCAAGCTCTGAGTTGACAAAATCTTTGAGCTGTCTTATTCCCCACAGTCCGTGAGGCAGCTTTACACCGAATTGTTGTTCACCCTTCACATAGTAAAACCCTTCACTCTTTCCCACATTCTGCCACCCGACCGTGAAGGTGACTGATCTGAGGCCTACCCGGCGTTTTCCGCAGCAGTTGTCGATTGATTTTTGAAGTTCACAACTCCCTTTTTGAACATTAGTGATAGTAGCAAACATAATAATATCTTTCAATGGATACCAAAGCATTTAGCTTTAATTATAATGCAAAGTACGCGGTCGGAGGTAAATACACGCAAAAAGACGTTGTTAACCGCCTTGTACACCCAACCGTAACGGTTAGACCGGACAGCGGCTTTGCCACCAATTTCCCCGACATCTTTGAACAATATAGGCTGCCCAAGATTACTACGATGGAGGCGGTAAACGGGTGGAGAGCAACACCGATGCAGTTTTGGCAGAACCAAATAAATTTCGCTGTATGGTGCGCAACAGCCGGGTTTGGAGTTTCACATAAAGACCATCTGACATCCAAGAATGTCATGCTCCGAAGTGTCTACAACTTTCACGCGTATTATACTATTAGGAGGATTCTCAAAGAACGAGGTATTTCACTACCTCAAGACGACGCCTGGGATCCCATTTCCAACGCATACGACCGTATGGCGTTTGAAAGACTGTGTAACGAATTTAACATTTCAAAAGAGGCGCGGACTGGAGACAGAAAGCATTTCCTGGCATCGGGGACGTTCTCATTCGGGGCCAGTCTGGAAATTGGACACAGACTGATTTTAGACACGATCACTCCGGTGACCACATCGTCAGTCGGAACGCCGGGAATTTTGACCCCGCGACTATGACTTTCGGGCCGGAAGTGTCTGGAGGTCGGCACTGTGACGTGTTTTCTTGTAAAATGTTACCTCCGAAACGGGCTCACGTCGATTACATACAGCAGGCTGCTGAGGTTCAGGACGCGTGGGGTACATTTATGTTAGATAAGGGTATAGGGTTCACGCAGGCTGGGGTTACTCGCGTCAACGACTCCATTCGCACATACGTCTGGGCCATCCTCGGCGCACAGAAGCAAACTCGCAGTTCTATACTGGGCACGGGAACAGCGTTTGATGCACACAAACAATTCTTGGCACTTGTAGAGGACGCCATCTCAGCTAGGGTGGACCTGGAGAAGGCGATCCAGAATTATCAAGACGTTTCGCAGAATGCCAGCACCCCAGTAGACTATGTATTTGGAATAGGTCTTTATATGGCGCCGAGCAATATGATACTACGAGACAACCCGGCTGACGGTTACAATGATCAGATCGTAATCGCCACCGCCAATCAAAAAATCGGCCACAACGGTAACGTGAACACGGATATCATCAAGCGCACCCCCAACAGTGGAACCGATTTCATAAAACACAAAATGGATACACCTCCCTCAACACAATCGAACCCAGTACCCCCAATTCGTAAATTAGATGCACCATCGAGTTCCATCAACAGACCAATCGCGATTGAAGAAACACCAATCATCAACAATGTTGCAATTGGAAGCACAACACACGAGGAGGAGAAATTAGGGCTCGTCATCGCCCTCGTGGCAATCGGATTATTTACGCTTTGGTTGTAGGAACTCTCTGGCGAAGAATAGTAGGAGACCGGCGATTGCCATGATTAAAGCCCAGGTATTTTTGGCTAGCCATCCGGCCGTTTTTGATAGTATAGATAGCAAGTAAGAAACGATACTTCCGATCAGTCCAGGTAGTGCGGCAGCCGCATTTTCGGCTAATTTAGCCAGGAGACTGGCGAGGGCTTTTAGTTGTTTTTTTACCCACTCCTTGGCTCCACCGGATGGAGCGGGTGCTGGTGCTGGAGCGGGTGGTGGCGCCGCACCACCAGTGAAAGCTAGAACTATGGTCGATATAGTCATGCCGATAGCAACGAGGATGCTTGCTATCGTGACGCCCTGCTCTCTGAACAGAGTGCGAAGACGCTCACCGAGTGTCGTCTCCTCGTGCAGGACCCTCGAGATTGTTTCGCGGATCCGACTTATTTGTGTGCGGAGAGCCTCACGGTTAGCCGAGGCGGCCTCCAAGAGAGCTTCTCTTTCGTCCCGCAAAGACCGCAGGCGTTCGGTGATTCGCTCGGTAGATTCTCTATCGTCACCGGCTTCCTCCAGTTTTCTTTCTTCTAGCGCGATATGTTCATCCAGCGCCGTGAGTTTGGAGAGGTTAAGGACCAGTTTGCCCCGGACCGTTTGTAGAGCCTTATCGAGTCCACGGAGTTCTCGAAGAGGTAACGGTGGGTCATCGTTGAGTATTTCCCCCAATTGCGATTGGACGCTGAACGTGGTCTCCATCGTGTTAATAACGTCGGTGGCTATTTGAGGGATCTCGCTGAGCTCTACCGTTTCTATCGCGGTGGCCGTCTTCGCCATTGTTTTATCGGTATCCTGTAGGGCCTCTACAGCGCGGGGCGGTATAATTGTTTTACCCCTCTTCCAATCCGTGAATCCTAGTTCGTTTCTTATGATTTCACCACCGCCCGGTTTCCTGCAATGGTGTTTAGCAATAGGGGTTTACCGGTCCTATTGTTGATGATCGGGATATTTGATGATTTTAGTCGCAATCTACCGTTCAGATCCAATTCGAATTTGGAGTAGTCGCGACCGACAGACGGCACCAGACCTTTTTCTATCAAACTGTTGTAGTAGTCGTTTACAGCTCCCTCGAGTAATTCCCGACTTTGACCAACGCTGCTGGTAGCGCCACCTATTTCCTCCAATTCACTAATTGGAGGGGGTGTTTTGTCGAAGGTTGTGAGGGAATCCTCGAAGTTATCATCATCATCATAATCATCGATGTAATCGTCTCTGCTGATTTCATCCATGTCAGCATCGTAATCAGCCATCTTTAATAATTTGTTTACAAAATTAATTATGTATTAAAGACAAAACCATACAGGTTTAATAGTTTCAATAAAATTAATTATGTCTTCGAGTCAATACGGTCGCAAACTCAATCCATACCGCAGACTGCGTGAGCCCCTCGGGGCAAAAGGCGTGAGACAGAGTGTCGTTATTACGAACAACCCATCGACGATCGACCAGAACCAACAGCTCTTAGTCCGCTTCCCCAACCTCGGAACTCACGACGTCATTGTGCCGGGTACTGTTCGCCTCGCTTTCACTATTTCGCTAACGTCGACGGACGCGGACCGAACCGTCGTTCAGAACATTGGTCGCGCCATAGTCAAGAAGACTATGATAAAGATTTCTGGTAATGAGGTGATATCGATCGACGACAGCGACGTCTACCATTGCTACCAGGACCTGTGGAAGACGGCGCAAGAACGCGAAAACGCTGTCTATCAAGGTATTGACACCAGCAAAAATAAGAACGTAACCAAACTTAGAATCGGGGCTGATAACAAGGTAGATAACGACGCGAGCGACAACGCGATCGCGGCCGCTTATGGCAACCGCTTCTACATCCCGCTCGACTTTGAGTTGCTGGAGAGTCACATGCCCTACTATCAGAGTGCTTTGGCTGACCGCCTCGAATACGAACTAACGTTCAACGACTACGGCCGAGTTCTCATAACCACCGACATGTTATCGACGTATACGATCGACAATGTTTCGCTGGAGTACGACATGGTCACGATGCCCGAACTCGCGCGATTGATCAGAACCCAGTACGCCGGGCGCGTTGCCATACTTTACGACCGAGTTCTTCGCCATCGCAAGATGACGAAAGACAAAAGCGACACATTGTGGAATATTAATGTCAACGTACCCGCCCGCTCGATGAAAGGTATACTGATGCTGTTTGAGGATGCTCGGTTCGCGTTCGGTGCTAGAAAAACCGACAAATTCTATGGCCCCAAAATCACGAAGGTAGAGGTGACGATCGAGGGAGTACCCAATCAACTCTACAGCGCGGGTCTTCGCGCGCACCAGCAGTGGGATGAAGTAAGAAAGCAGTTTGCTGCCGGCTCTAAGCGCTCTCCGGAGGTTGCAGCAGTTGCCAAAGACCCGCATCTCTCGGACGTCTCCCTCTCGGAGTTCCTGACTACCAAATACGCCTTATGGCTAGACATGCGAGCCAGCGACGACGACCAAATGCACGGTAGCGGACATCAAGTTGAGAACGCTAGCGAGGGTGTGACGATCCAGATAACCAAAGAGGCTGATGGAAATGGCGCATTGAACGTGTACTTATATATAATTACAGACGCACAACTGAACATCGAAGATGGCCGATACGTATCAGCGATCTACTAATTTTAAGAATCAATACCAATTCACGATTGGAGATGCCCACTCTGCCATAATATGTGGGCAGACAGGATGTGGAAAAACGGTTTTCATCCTCGACTTACTCGAGGGATCCTACCGCGATGCCTTTCGTCACATTGTGATCCTATGTCCCACTGTGCGGCACAACGATACTTATCAGCGGCGCCCGTGGATATGGACCGACCCTGAGGTATACGTTATTGACCCCGGTGATAGGCTTCACGATTGGCTGCGTGGTTTATACCAAAGATTCCAGGGTGAGCCCACCCTATACGTGATTGACGATTGCTCAGCCAAGGCGGCGATGACCAAAAAGAAGGACATGCTCTCCGAGCTCGCATTTTCTGGCCGCCATGCTAGGCAAAGTGTATGGATCTCCACTCAAAAATACAACGCCGTCCTCAAGGATCTGCGCGAGCAAACGAAATGGGTCGCCTCTTTTCACTGCAAGGACCGAGACTCATTCGATGACTGTCTTAGAGAGAATGACGTTATCCAAACGCGCGAGGAGCGCCTGGAGGTTCGACAGATGCTTTCGGAAACTAAGCACGCCAAGCTTCTGCTAAAGACTGATCAACCAACTGCTTATAAAGTTATCAATTAATTAATAATTTTGAAAAAATTAGGAAAATTGCAAAGTAATAAGCTAATTGCAATGCTTAACAATGCTTAGCAATTGCTGAACAATGCTTAGCAATTGCTGAACAATGCTGAACAAATACTGAACAAATGTTGAACAAATGCTTAACAATGGTTAACAATGTTAACAATTTGGTGCTCCATGCTGAGCGAGCTTTGTTGCGAGCATAATGGTGATCATAAGTATCGGGTGGTGCCCTTGGCAATATGTTAAAGTGATGAGACTTGTTAGAATAGTTAAATTAATTTTAAGAAAAATGAACTACGACGAACTTCTCGATCAGCTAATGGAAGAAACCTCAACTCCGACTGCCAACATTCTGAAAGATAATGAAACATCAACTCCGACAGAGCAATCGGGATCAACTCCAACTCCAACGGCAGTTGGTATTGGGTTGAGTGCAACGACTCCGAATGAAAATGCGGCGCGACGCGAGCGTCTAGCTGCGCTGGTTGCTGGGGGACAATCTCGGTAGGCGTCTCTCAGTTTGTCAGGTGGATAAGATGACAGATGCGGAGATTGATAAAATGTATGCGCGATACGAATCCAAATTGGGAGCAGAGATGACAAAAACTCTTGGATCGGCGGCTATTCATTTGTACGCTACCGCCGTTAGTATACTTCTCCCTATACCAAACACCGAGGGGTTGATTCACGATCTATAGACTGACCCTTTTATAGGACACACTCTTAGAACAGCCTGCTGCTCAATTTATCACAAGTTTGGAATGTACTTAGCTCCACTGACAACCGCGTTGACCACGGGTAAACACTGTCAATTTGGACATATATGCCCACGAACTATAAGCTCTGAAAATGATGACACAAGACACACCCGCGAGAGTGACGGAGTTGAACCAGATTGCTCCAACACAATCGAACTCGAGTGTTACTCCGCCACTGGATGACATACCGCATATAAAAAATCCCAAAAGAGAGGCAGCTGGGCGGGCGGCGGCTGCCACCCGAAAAGTTAAACAAGATAAAATACTCGCCGAGCTTCGAGAGGCTAAACTCCAATCGAGATTGGGGACGGAGACAGCAAAACATCTGCAATCGGGTTCAACTTCAATCCCGAGTACAACAACACCCCCAATTCACG
Organism: Conchocele bisecta; assembly: GCA_029237695.1. Classification (NCBI taxonomy): domain Eukaryota; kingdom Metazoa; phylum Mollusca; class Bivalvia; order Lucinida; family Thyasiridae; genus Conchocele; species Conchocele bisecta. The sequence continues at coordinate 52,376,470 of CM055280.1, read as the reverse complement.
AATTAGAAGCACACCCAAATTCTTTGAATTTGACACCCAATACCAACTGCAGTTGGAGTTGGACTGAACCCCAATTCACGAATTGGGTTGTTGGTGGTGGTCTGGCAGTTGTTGGTGCCCTGTGCGTGTGGAAATTACACAAATCCTTATCGAAAAAACAACCCCGATCAATTCATCCAAAAACAGTTACGAAACACCAATCGCAATTGGATGCGCCCCATTTAAACATTGATCACGATCCCTTTTATATGCAATAATTATAACAATGGCTGAACGAGATGGTAAAATATTAGTAAATGCGCTTTATCAAGCCGTGGTGATATCGGGTTTCAGTATCGGGTATGCTCGAATATCAAAGATGGCCCTAGGAGGGTCCACTCCCAAATTGGACTTTCCTGTGAGAGACGCAGGGCTCGCGACCTTAGATGTAGCGGCCTCAGTTTGGACCCGAGATTATCTAGTTAAAGCTGGAATTCTACCAGCTAATATATAGAAATAAATGGCTTCGATCGGAATAATGATAGGTGGCGCACTTGTAAACGCATTGGCGTTCAGCGGTAGGAAAATCGGACGTGGATGAGGAGCGCAAGCGTCACGATTTAGCTGTAGAACAACTCAATAGCACAAAGGAAGCGTGGTCGAAAAAACGAACCGCCCATCTGGACTTGGTCAACGAAGAGCTGCGCCGTGAGAATCACGCCGCGCAAACTTTCCAGAACGTTGAAGAAGCCAACCGCGAGTACGCGCTGGCATATCCGCAGAAAAGTCTCGCGCCGCTGGATCGAGAGCCCCAACTTTCAGATTTCTATGTACCGTCAGAGGCCCAAAAAGACCGCGAGATCGCGTTCATCGTCGTGGGAATGGGTGTGGTGGGTCTCGTCGGCTACTACGTAAAATAATTAATTAATTAAAACAATTTTTTTTTATAAAAATATATATATAGAACGATGTTAGTTGACGAACTTTATTACGCTATGATCGATGTAGGCTACACTGCCCAAAAACATCGTTTACCTGGTGCAAAGAGTATGATTCATCTGGCCCGAGATTCTCTCGAGACGTGGCGCGAGGACGAAAAAGCGGCCACCCTTTTCGCAAAGCGGATGTTAGATTCCTCCGAGTTAGATTCCCCTCTCCTGTTCCAACCCAAACGCGATTGGGGCTGCAGCGAAACTTCCAACAAAGGTTTATTATTAACGACGCAGTTACCGGACGAACTGGCGAGGGCATGTTGGAGATTGTCCGATATATTAGAATACTTCGCATACGATGAACACGCACAAACTTGATACCAAACTAACGCGCAAGCTGTCGAATACATACTATAGCCCACGCGGCTACTGGAAGGGACTCGCGGCCATCAAGAACCTCGTGGCGGCGACCAAGGTTTCAGAAAACGCTGTCAAGGAATGGCTCAAGAAGCAGGCCATCTGGCAGATCTATTTACCCGCGCCTCACAATATTCTGCGCCCGAAATGCGACGTGCCGGTACCGAACCAAGTTCACCAAGCGGATCTCCTGTTTCTCCCTCACGATCGTGTCGGTCGCAAAACGTACAAGTACGCACTGACAATCGTTGACGTAGCGAGTCGTTATAAGGGGGCTGAGCGGTTGGCCACTAAAGAGTCTAAGAAAGTGGCCGAGGCTCTTTCCCGAATATATAAGAGGAGTCCTCTCAAATGGCCGAATCTTCTTCAGGTCGATCCTGGCCGCGAGGTCTCTCATCTATTGTCTAAACACAAAGTTTCTATCAGACGCGGCCGCGTCAACATCCACCGGGACCAGGGGATCGTGGAGCGCTTCAATCGAACCCTGGCTGAGAGGCTGTTCGGACACCAATATGCCAAAGAACTTGTAGACCCTCATTCGCGATCGACCGAGTGGGTGGCCAGACTGCCCGCCGTGGTCTCCGCACTGAACGGAGAGGTGACCAGATTGATAGGTAAGAAGCCTGTAGATGCCATCAAGTCTAAAAAGGTGACGAGCAAGCCCTCTGCCGTCTCGCGCAGGCGACCCGTTGGTTTAGAGGAGCAGCAATCGCCGATTGCGCTTCCATCGGGTGTTGACGTCCGGTACCGCTATCAACCGGGAGAGCTTGAAGGTGGCAGCCGCCGCGCGACTGATCCCGTGTGGTCTCTGAATGTATATCATCTGGATCGCTCTATTACCAAACCCGATGAGCCCGTGCTCTATTATTTGGCTGATGGTCCAACTCGCGGTTTTGTTCGCGAAGAACTTCTTATGGTACCTTCTGACACCCAGTTACCCCCGATTGCTTAAATCAAGAGAGGTTCTGTATGTATTCCGTCTGGTAACACTCGTCTTTTATCGTAGTACGCCGATAGTCCTAATTTTCGTTGACAGTACGTTTTCATAACGCCGTCTTTCATTTTAATTCCTCTATTGTGTGCTACATCTATAATGTGTTTTCCATCTTCTGTAGTTTCACTTAGTACTCGTTTATATCTATCCCAATTTAAATTGTTAGTTCTCTTGGACATTCCTTTCGCAGAGTTTTTATTAATTTTAATTTTAATTTTTTCTACGAAATAACACTTACTAGATAACGCTATCGCCTTATCTCCGCTGAATTCAATTTTGAAAAGTCCTGGCTCTCTTTCGCTCCATTTATAAGCCAACCATTTCTTTTTTTCTTTTTCTAACTCGTCTATTAAGTTAGGTCTAATCAATTCCTCTATCGTTTTTCCACTAACTCCTATATACATACTATCCGTGTCCATCTGTATTAATTCAAAGTCTTCTATTTTTACGTATTTGTCTAGAAATTCGTAGTAAAATTCCAACATTCTCAATTTAGCTAGTTGATAAACCGCTATTCCACAGTGGAAGGGTCTCTTTACTGCACACCGGTGTTTTCGGGAAGATATTTCGTGCGCACCTCCTATCTCTTCCAAATCATCAAAGAATGCAGATCATAACGCTTTGTCAACACAGGTTTAGTCTTGTGTATATGTCGTATTTAAATGTCTCTCTTTTGCCTCTATCATTTTTCCACAACACGAATTGCCTAATAATTTTTTTTTTTTTTTTCATTATATCCGCTACAGGTTTCTTATTTGGTTCTACATCGCCTGTTCGTCTTGCGGCTGTAACTTCTTTTGCGAACCATTCGAAGGGTTTACCACTAATTTAATCTATAACACGATGAACTCCCGTTATTTCTAGGCCGTGTTTTAAATACCATTTCAATAGTGGCGCGTACAGCAGTACTTTGGTGGCCGACATAGATCCCACCAATTTTCTTCCATTTCCTCTAGTTCTTCCAGTATCTTCCAAATATTTTATCATGTGTGCTGGAACCTCATCAACATCTACTTCTCTGTTTATAAAAAGTGGAGACATTTCAGAAAACTTATATTTTAAGTTGTGTGGAACTTCTATATCCACCTCAGCAAACCCAAACCAGTCTCCAGATAAAACTATTTTACAAAACTTTTTAATAAATTTAGGATTATGTGGGGTATCTATATGATGTATTGTTTCTTTTCCACACGGCATATCTTTATTTAACGTAGATAAATATAACGCGTTTGCATCATACCCCAAAATAGCCTTGCAAGGTTTGTTAATTCCATTTGATCCAAATGATCTAATATTTGAAACACCGGCTTCTGCATAGCGTGTAAATACGATTGATGGACCCCCGACTAGAGCGTCTTTCATCATTTCGTATGTTTCTTCTTTTGGTGCATATAGAGCCCGCTCCGGTATAACCACCTTTATAGATTTTTGTTCTTTAATGGTTCCTCTCAATAAATATTGTATAGCCACATCCGGTAGTGTTACCGCATCTTTGAAAATATCCACACCTCTGTGTTTATAAAATTCACACATTTTTTCTACCGCTTCTAGGAACGGTGCTACATCTAAATCGTTATAATATTTCAACCAATCTCTGAAAGTTTTCATATTCTTTTCTTCGAAAATTCTACGACATTTACTTAATTCTGTTTCATCTAGTAACATTTTCCCCGATAGTTTGGAATACCAATTCTCTATATCAGGCAGTCCTGGGTAATCAAGTTTGTTTGTCTGGAGAATCGAACCACTCGTAAGGAAAGAAATATTTCTGTCCTTTGCAGTCCTAGGCTTTTATCCAACTATCGTAGCTTACACCCGGTCCTAGGTAAAGTATTACATCAAGAAATCTAAACTCCGGAGTAAATAGAAATATTGTCGCGTTTGCCCGTTTTCCGACCATTACTTTCTTTGTTGTTGCAGATAGTTCACCTACTAAATATTTCTTTATTAAGTTTATATCGTACTTACTGCTGTTAAAACCTATAACCGGTACTTGCTCTATCCACTGTTCGATCTTGGCGATTTGGTTTTTACGTAAATGTTCTGTATTAAACCCATATCTTGACCACACTTCTTCTCTTATAGCTTTTCCCCTGACTTTCAAATCTTCTACAAATTTTTCTATAAGTTTTGCATGATCTTTATCACAAATATGAGTTACTGTTCCTGAGAAATTATCTCCTATACTAACACTTACCGGAACGTGCTCAGCTTCGTACTCTAAACTATTGCCTAGCGTTTTAAGTAATTCTTTAGAATTAGGTGGGTTGAGATACGCCTCAAAATCATATACTATCTGATATGGATAAAGAGTAGTGTAGCAAACGATCTTTATATCTTTACCCGTTCTTTGGAATTCGCATTCCCACATAACTACTAGGTTGAATTATTTGCTTCTTCTAATAAATGTATCTCTTCTCATAGTGGATGCGCGTTCTTCTTTTCTATGCTTTGCATGAATCTCACACCCGTGCCAGTAACAGCCGTGATATTGATATACGGTATTGTTTTCTTGGCAGTATCCATCTACTGGAGCTCCTAAAATCCATCTTTCACCCCCGTGTCCGCACTGTTCGTGGTGAATGTGAATTCCCTCCCGCTTTTCCACAGAATACATCCAATCGATCGCCCCATAACTGTTAGAACCTTTTGGGTAAAACGCTTTCTCGAACGACGAACGCGGGCGCTCTAAATAATTACCATCACATACTATTTTTGTCTCACCTTTCATACATGTTGGTCCGTGTCTCTTCATATTACTCGCTTTTGTGAATTTCTGTTTACAATTATTGCAGGCGTAAGTTTTAGATAGGTTTTTAAGGTTTTTTATCAGAAATGCGTGATTATTAAACAGTCCTATTGTCATTGGTTTATTACCTATTTCATTATAGTGCGCTGGTACCTTTTTCAACCACCATACATTACATTCGGTGGGTTGATATACTTCTATACCGATTTTAAAAAACTCTTCAACCTTTTTCACATCTGAAAAATGAATTGGTGAAACAACATTACTACCGAAATATTGCTTACTAAGTTCTTCCGCTTTTTCTGTACATCTGTCAGGTCTGATCTTTTTATCAAGGTGCATAGCTAGACATCTGAACAGACAAAGATCGTCATTATACTTATCTAAAGAATACATACCTTTTCTATTCCTCAACCATTCTGGAAGTTCTCCTCCTGCTGCTTCTTTGGATTGTAGTCCCAAATCTATTCCCCTACTTCCCTGTATTAACTTTACAAAAACCATTACCCATCTTACAAACTTCCACTTTGTATTCGGTCTGTCTATTTTATCGGACATTATTCGTGTTTGCTCCTTATCTGACAGCCATTTTTTAACGGTTTTCATTGATGATAGTGGTTCGCTACCACCGAGATTTTTGTGAAATATTAGAGTTTTAGGTTTTCCATTTTTAGTTTCCTCCATATGTTCTAGCTTGTAAGAATATGAATATCTCAAATAAAAATTTGTTGTTAGATACGGAGCGAGTTTATCGGACATGCGTTCGGACTCGTTGATGTCAATGTTTTTACGAAAGATAATGTAACTACCCGTCTTCCATTTTCTACCTTTTCCAATTTTTCATCGTGAGCCCCCAATATTTCTTCACCTTTTTCCACTATCGCGCGAACTATAGATTTTTTCTTATTATTTGGTATTGGGCGTCTCAAATTATTGGTGCTTGAAGGTAATTCTTTAGACTTAATTACACTAGCCCTTAACCCCGCAATACTTTCTTTTTGAATTATGTTACCAACTTCCTCTGCTAGTGAGAGGTCTTTAAAGGCTCCTCGTTTGTGGGCGCGGGTAAACCGCTTCATAAACGCCTCATTCTTTGTGGAGTTTATCAGCTTTGTCAACCCCCTAACTCTCAACCGTTTACTATAACTAATCCCTAGAGATTCGGCTTCTCTTCTCAAACTTTCTATTTCTGACGTTATCATATTTTCTGCAATATAACCAATGAAATTTATCTGTTCAATTGGTCGTGAAAACATTATGTTTTTTTCACGTCCAATTGAATATAAACATATATATATATAATGGAGTGTGAGACTTGTTGTAAGACGTTTACGCGTAAAGACTATCTACGAAGGCATCTAGCGAGACGTAGAAAAAATCCTTGTGTCCCCCCGCAATTTCAATGCCCCAGATGCCATTGTAAATTCGTTAGTGCCCAAACTCTTTGTAGACATAAGCAATTACGCTGTCAGGTGGCTACAGGTGAACGTGGTAGACTAGAGCTGGTAGAATTAGTTGCTGATCTGCGAAATCAATTAGCTATATTGGAGGAGAAAAATGGGGTGTTGGAATATAAATCTCATTGAATTAATTTTGTAAAAATTAGATAATTATTTTCTCATAAATTTGCTGTCGGGAAAACATTATGTTGTTTTTTTTTCACGACCAATTTTTCGGGGGTGGTGGGGGACAATTTCCTCGTTAACCAATTTTGGATTTTTCGGGGTGGTGGGGGTAGTGTAGAGGGGTGGAAACGATACCAACGTAGGTGGTATCATTTTGACTCCCTATATACTACGACACATATCGCAATATCGCATTTATTTCATCATAAGTTACCAAGGTCATGTAATAAAATAATGAAAAAAAATCACTTAGACTTAATATAAAAAAATGTTCTTCTATGACCTCATAGTGGAACACGCATATTTCAGCTAATTAAAATATTCTAACCATTGCAACTTTTTAATATGTGTTATTGTTACATGCGGTTTTAGAACTGGTGGAATAGTGACACACTTATATACTTATTTAATTCCTAAAAAGAACAGTTTGTGCCTACTGAGTTGGCATGTATCTTTCCTGCCCACGAAACCCATCAAACATAAGAACACATAATTATGTTTTCTTTGTGTCCGGTTTAGGGAGGTTTCTCTGTACTTTAGCGTGGTATGCCACATTTTCAGCCTAGGGTCGCAGTATGACAGCGACGGAAACAACTGTTCGGAGAAGGGATACATTATGGCCGCGGTCAGTGGTACAACACTGGACAATCCTTCCTTTAACAAGGACCATCATTGGACATTTTCAAGATGTACGATGGACTACTTCGATACTTTCTTAGATGGCCTGGCTACTGAGTAAGTGTATTTAATGCTTTCACCCCTAAGTAACTGGAATGGAATTTGATATGTTAATTGTGCAACCAATCCAACCGTCACACAATGGTTTTCAGACTAGTCCATTTATGAAAGGGTGTGTTTTTGTTCTCAAATATATGAAACTTTAAAAAATTGTACATCCTGAAGAGACGGCTCATTATGAGCCGGCTCAGCTGTATCTGCACTGATTGCAAAGACCGCTATAGCCGGTTTGTACGGAGCCCCGCAGGGGACATGAACTAACAATTAGTTCCCTCAATTTAGCAATTCGTTCCCTCGAATTATCAATTCGTTCCCACGATATAACAATTCGTTCCCTCGAATTAAGAATTAGTTCCCACGAAATGACAATTCGCTCCCTCAATTTAACAATTCGTTCCCTCGAATTAACAATTCATTCACACGATATAACAATTCGTTCCCACAAATTAACAATTCGTTCCCTTGGGAACGAATTCTTATTTCGTGGGAACAAATTGTTCAACTGAGGGAACGAATTGTTAATTCGTAGAAACGGATTGTTAAATTGAGGGAACGAATTTTTATTTCGTGGGAACGAATTAATAAAAAAAAAAAATTATACGTCCTCCTCCAGGGCTCCGTAGGTGTTTGGGTTCAAAGGGTTAAGGATAAAGCAATGGGCGGTTGCCTTGGCATGGCCATCGTGAGGGGAGGTTCGATGGGTTCGTACAAACTACCCTTTTTTGGACCAAAAGTTTTTCTTTACGTACATGAGGTTCGTGATAGTCACTTTCAGGGCATGAATGAGCAGACATTATATTATTCAAATGCCCTACTAACAAAGTACAATCAAGCGACGCTAAGCGTATTGCAATATGCCAATTTGCATAAATAAGCTTCTTAAATTGGCTCAAAATTGTTTGTCCAGGAGTTAGTTATTGTCCAAACATGCCCAAAATGCAGCATTCCAAATGCAGCATTTGGCTTCTAGAAATCAAAACATGTTCCGGGGATGTGATGCGACCGAAATCTGTAAGGGGTCCAGGGGCATAGTTGTATTTAGTAAGCATGGTAAGACTAAGAAGTACATAACTTCAAACTGAAATAATGCAGACGCATTAACACCAACAGCCGATCATGTTGTAAATTATGTATACACAGGGGCGGATCCAGGATTTCAGGTTAGGTGGGGGGGGGCGGGACATTTTAATTGAAATAGTTTAGTGAACTATATGATCACGTCGTACTAACAACAACAACAACAAGTACTGAAACTTCCAGAATCCATCTGATTCAAAGTACGTATTCTTTCATATTGTCTTTATTTCCTAAGGAATTTTGATGAAATATGGCTCATCAAACGCTTCTTACTACGCTGCATTTGTTGGTCTCTGTATTTTCGCCCAAACTTCTGTCGTTTTTGCGAAGATTCGACACGGAAATTTGATTCGTCGCAAAAACTACTAATAAGTCTGGGCCGAACTCCCTGGACCACAAATAGAGCTCATGAACACGCGTTTGCTGCATCCGTTGATATTAAAGAAACTATCAAATAATACTTACTTTGGATGTGGGCGAGCTTTCAATACTTTCAGTCGTTGTTGTTGTTGTAACCACGTGATCATGCACCTTAATTATGAATTTAAGGACATTGTAAATATTGTAGATTGGTTAATGGACAGTATGGAAGCCTCCTGGTGCCAATGCTAAAATATCATTTATCTGTAATACTAATCTCCTAATAGGAGATAGTA
>CM055280.1:52330411-52366803 GCA_029237695.1 Conchocele bisecta | reverse complement strand
TAATTGCGGAATATATCTACATGTATTTTGTCAACTTTTAACTTTATTTATGAAAAATATTGTAAATTTTTAATGAAATTACGCAGATGTCCGAACTTACAAAATCACACGGCGTGTCTTCATTGTAAGTGTAAGCGGGTCAAAAATATCTCTGTCAGCGATTAATATTTTCACGGTTATTCACTTTTTTTAATGGTCAATAACAGTATTTTAATCCTTAGGTAAGTGTTGGTGAATTTGAGGCCAGGTATTGTCGACAGGTTGAGGACTCGGACCTACGACATAAAAAATGCCGATTGAAATTATTATAAATATCCCATTGCCCCACCCACCCGTTGTTGTACTATACGTTACGTAACGTATACTACAATCGGCAATTGTTGTATCACACGTCCGAGTCCAGGCCCGTAGCCAGACTTGTTTGAAGGGGGGGGGGGTCGTTTCGAAGGCCCAAGGGGCCTGAGGTATCTAGGGGATCTAAAAATGTTGACCTCGAGGCTAAAAAAGTGGACCTCGAGGCTGGGCGGGGGGGGGGGGGTCGTCCGACCGCTCCGACCCCACCCCCCCCCCTCCCCCCTCCTGGCTACGGGTCCAGAGTCTAACTCTTCCACCTGTGGTATTGTCTATTTCCAGTCTGGACGATACAAACGTCAATCACTGTCAATGAGACGTTTCCATCGCGGCATGAACGCGCCGCTGATACGGATGACCTGCCCAACGAAATGCACATCGAACTTCCGATGGGCACGGATAAAGACACGGTCCGACTACATTTACAAAGGAACAAACTGATCAATGACGCCGTGACGGTGTCAGTGGAGCGACACGGAAATATAGTCTATCAACGTCTTCCACACGCGAAAGTACGCTTACATGTATGTATGGAAGCGTCCTGGTGTCAATGCTAAATATGTTTATCTATTAATTAGGAGGTACTAACTCCTAATTAAGATATAGTAGGTCCTAATTATGAGACAATAAATTATAATTATTTGATACTAACTCTTAATTAGATGATACTATCTCCTAATTAGGACTTAGTATATCATAATAAGGAGATACTAAGTCTTAATTAGGAGTAGTATATATATCACCTAATTAGGACTTAGTATCTCATGATTAGAAGGTAATCTCTCCTAATTAGGAGTTACGTTTAGGAGATACTAAGTCCTACTTAATCGATAGCATTTTCCTAATTATGAGTTAATATCTCATAATTAGGAGGTATATATCTTAATATTGGTACCAGGGCGCTTCCATACTTAGGGTTTAGCTACACAAAATCACATGTGGGCCGGTTCACTAACCTTCGTACGACTAATATGTTCGTAAGTGCAACATTTCACATTATGTATGTTTTCTTGTAAACAATTATTGGATTTACATTGATTGAGCATAGGCTGCATATGCTCAATACATGTAAATCCGTCAATTGATATTTCTAGACGATCCTAAATTTGAACTTACAAACATCTTAGTCGTATGAAGTTTAGTGAAACGGGCCCCATATATTCATGCGCGGTGTAGTACAGTATTAAACGAGTCATTTGGTATGAGATGTATGAAACTCGTCAGCAAGATTATGCACCTCGCCATACTAGTTTCATTAATCTCATATCAAGTTCACAAAAGTTTATTCACTCTGACCATTTTTACGAATGATATAAGAGGTAGATATACATGTATACATACATAGAACTGCGTGGAATATGTCAAACAACAATTGAAGTATGCTAGAACAAATGGTGTCGCTTGGTTAATTACATCTGACAGACGTGCGACGGAGTCGCCTAGTGAACTGAGTGGATATAAACCAGATCTTAGCACTTTTAGAGCAACCCCTTTGCCGATTCCATAATATGAGCCCACTGTGTCACATCCGGTAAGACCATGTGCAGCTAACAAATCTCGCGCAATGTGTATGGACCTATGTTGCGTTTGCTCGATGTCAATGGCTGTACGACCTTGTACTGGAGACACCATTGTGACTTTACCAGTTATATCACCGCTATGATAGAAATGTAACAGCAACACAAATATGTCTGTGTCATCGGCTATTACAAGAGATGTCTTGGCAGCAACACTGGAAACCTGCTGTACCACGATAGTGTCTCCTTCTTCATGTGTAGTGGCCATATCATGTCGACTGATAGCTAACCCATTGTTAACTTATACTGGGACTGGATCACTACCTGTCACAACTAGTTTGTGCAGTGTGAAGTCATTCTTGTGCGCTACGATATCTGCACATATGAGATCAACCAACTGGACTTTGTTCGCAGTAACAGTTAGGATGACTTTCTGTGACGGCAAGCGTGAAGTACTGCGTAGTGTGTACACCCTGCTGGCTCCCTTGTCCCTTCCGAGCCGAGTCGACTCCTTAGTACTGCACTTCTGGTACCTGGATTTAAATACTAGTATTAGTGTTGTTCGACATGTAGATTCTGTTAGATGGTAGTATTTAATATCGCTTAATTGATGGATGATTGGTTGGGCTTAACAATGTTTTAAAACATCTATTTAAATGTGGTTATTGCTGGGTATATGGAGGTTTGGTATTAGTATCTGAATTCCATCACTAAATTTGACCTGCCGAATGCCACAAAATCACTTAGACTTTCCACCATACATCCTGAAAACAGTGGCACATACATATACATGTACATGTATTAATGAACGAGAGCATGACATTGTATGTACGTATGGGATAACACTGATGCCATAGTATGTGTTTGTTATGCTTTATTTTATCAGATGTTTGCTAATATAAAGATACTCACAGTCATGCTCCCTTCCATAAATATGTGTAATACCTGTCGAGGTAGACATCACTGATTTTCAGACGATTATGGACGTGTTCTCGGAAGAGATCAAGGTATTCATGGACAGTCCCAGTGGCCGGCCAATGTATCACACAGAGCACAACGCATCCATCCAGAAATGACGCATCTACACTGTCCTCCGTATGCCGGCTAGAAACATCTACCTTAAGTGTTGATTTCGTTTTGGCTTCTCTCAAATGTCCATCGGTATCAAACATGGAAGTAGGATAAGGTGCGAGTTCATGCGCAAGTAAACTATCTGCATCTAGACTACGTGGACTTGACTGCAGTCCCATTGCTCTTGCATATATAGTCTCTGTATCAAATACCTTAGCGTCATCTACCTTTAGATGCTTACGTGTCAATGACATATTCACTACTGTCTTTTGGATTGTGTCATGGAATCCTTCTGGTAACCTATGCTCAAATGAGCCCATTTGACGTTTACCTAGTTCAGATGCCTTATCATCATTTATTGACGCATGTGTGAGAATCTGGCCAGTTACAATATTGACGAGACCATCGGGACGTTGTTCCGGGTCCAGTGGGTCAATACAGAGCTGAACTTTGTCTCGAACAGCTTTCCTATCCTTTGCATCAAGTTGGATTCTCGCAGGCATCTCCTTTTTGTGGTATTCTTGGGCGGGTGGTTCCACCTCTCTCATGTCATTCAAGTCATTTGTGATACCATTGCACGTATGTAACCTGTACGCCCAGGTTTTTAGGGTATTTGGTTGCAGTGTTATTCCAATCATCCCACCCCTGCTGTGACCATATCGCATCAGTGTACTTTCAATGGCCATGTCGCTCCAGATCCCGTTATACAGGCCATCTCTGTGATGCACGGTGTGCTCTCCGTGGATGAAGTGATTGCGCACATCGTCTAGCAAAGCTTCCATCGAACGTAGATAGTACAATCCATATCGCGCATAATTCATATGTCCAGCAGCGAAGAACAGTGGCATCATTTCGTTCACGGCTGCTAGGTGGAGAAGCCAGTCGCCTTCACGCTCCGCTAGTGTGTATTTCAATATGGTGAATACTGGCTTAATTAGGCAGTCCATCCAAAGTCGCGCTGTTCTGCTTTCTGCTGAAATTCGGTCAAGGACTTGTTGCATGTCATCCATGCATTCAATCTCATACTTGTGTAACAGTGGGCGTAGTAGTTCCTTCACCAGCATTGTCAAGGCTCTAACATCTTGTGGATACTTTTTCCCAGAGAGCATTTTCATCACTCCACCAAACGGGACACTCAGTATTTCAGCTATGCCAGAGTCAGCCATCAGTGTACCAACACATCCACAGTAACTCATTAATAGGTGCATGCCTCCTAATCTGAGGTAGAAGTCGTTGAACAAATTCTGGTTGTCCCACAAAACATGAAGGGCTACTCTATATAGCTGTTGATCAGCAGTATATATCACATATGTTTGTCCAACATTGTCAGTTATTTGTTTCGCTTTCAACATTGAGGCCATTATTGTGTTCGAATCTGCTGGCGGATTATCTATGAGCGGCATAAACACAACAGTTGTTTTCGGTTGTAATGTATGTCCCTGTTCTCAGCACAGTTTTGTGTTGTACCCACCGAATTCGGGACATTTGTCATGAGTAGTAATATCCTGAAAGAATGCCAGATTGTTATCTTCAGCTCTAGTTTCAGAAACCTGCTGTTGTTGTCTAAGCTCTTGTGGTAGTGGTTTTGTGGCTATTGCCGGCATTGTTGGTTTCTTTTGTACGGTACTGTTTGTAACTATACCTTCATTCTCATCGGCAATAGGTTTTGACATTTCATCTTTACTAATTCGCTTGATAGTGTCATTGTCATATTAGACATTCTTCTGGTTTGATTGCGTAATGATCATACCGAGTGAATGTGTTGATAGTTTTCCATTAGGTGAACTAATATCTGCATCAAAGTTATCTACAATTACCTGAACCATGCCATGTTTAGCGTCTGTTATTCCTTGCTGGTTAGGGTCATTGGCTGCATCGATTGCAGCAGACTTCTTGAAACGAAGCAATTCATGATTGAGCAGTGTCTTTGAATCCCGTAGTAATATTCCTAGTGCGATTTGAAGACATGTGGACTGATTTGTTAGCAAATCGGTTACAATATTTCCTATCAACATACTTGGTAGGGAGTTGTCTAATTTTGGAGATATTGCAGTTAGCAACATTTGTAATGTCCTAGATGAACATTCAGATGCATTCTCCCTATCAATGTGTCGATTATATGTAGACCTGGAAATGTTCATGCTCTTGATATCTGTCACTATATGCTTCGCTACATTGGCGACATCATGCACAATATTGTCGTCTTCATTATCATCCTTCATCACTTTCAATACTGTGGCCGATTTTTCTCGGAATGCAACAATATTCGCATAGCCATTAGCGGACAATACTACAATGCAGCCCTTCCAGCGGTCCCATAATTCCTATAATTCCTATATTGTTCAGACTTTTTCCTATATCTTGGGCAAAATTCCTATAATTCCTATAATTCCTATATATTTTTTGGGTAAGCAAAAGTTTGCTTTTTCTTTGGTTAAAATAGAATTTTTTTGTTAAATTTGTTGCACTAAATTCATCATGCAATTTAAAGTACATCCATAAGTATTTATTAATGTAATGTTGACATCATTTCAACAAAATTAATTTATGTAGTACCATGATGTGTGCCAATTCATTCTTAATTGTTTTTCAAAAATCCCTTTTTTAATGTAATAAGTTAAGGTAAATGATTTATTTGCACAAATAAATGATTTGTGGTGGAAGTCGGCTGGCTAGAAGGGGTGTTGGGAGGCCAGATATAGTGTCCTATATTTTTTTGAAAAAAATCCTATCTTTTTTTTTCACTGTGCTGGAAGGGCTGACAATGTCATCTTGAAAATGCTCTCTAAGTTTAGTAATCAAACCGGTACGGATTAGCTCTTGTCCTGATTGACTAGAATACTCACTGAATAGTTATATTGAGTTCCATATTCGAGCTTGGTCGTCTAACATCGTATTTATCACACGTGATCAACTAAACCTTCATCATTTTTCTCTTGTGTCGACGTACTACATTCAAATTCACCAAATTTGCGACTTTTGTGTTCGCGAAAACGAGTTGAACAGTCTCTGTGATACCGTGCGTCAGCAGCTGGAATATCCGCGACCGCGCCCTCAATTCTAACACTAACTTCCTCCGCCCATTTGTCAGCACGAGATTTACATATATCCAGCAGAAACTGTTTGTAAGGTTTACCACCAAGTTCAGACTCAGTGGAACGGCACAAGTATGATGGTCTCCACCGGCTGGGATTCTTTGGATCTTTATCAATTTCACATGAATCACCACAGAAGATACAATGTTGATGGAAATCAACTGGATTATACAATGAAATAGGTACAGAGTTTATGTACACTACTCCTCTGGCACTACTCTTCTGGCACTCTCCTACATACACTTATTTGTACTTTTGTCACAACTTCACCATCCTGGGTTTTTGCAATGGCCCAATGTTAAGAGCTACACATCTGGCAGGTTCAGTTGCTGCAATTTCAGTGTTAAGTTATGCCAATGAAGAAAGAATGTTTCCAAAAGTTTGGGTTTGATCGATAATTGGTCTTCTATTGCTAAATCTTAATAAAATATACAAATTACTGAAGTTTTTGGCGGCCATCTGTGATGTAATTTATCAAGGAAGCCAATAAATTGTAAAATAATGCCAGATTCGTATTTCTCGAACCCAGAAACATAAATATAGAGCCCAATATCAGCATTCTACTGTACTTAGAACAAAAGTTATGTCAAACTGTAGATTCGGGATTTATGCGGCGGCCATCTTGAATTTCTGGAATTGCTCAAGGGTGAGAGTTTCATATCATGCGGGATCACGTTCTACACACATCAATGATAAATAATCAACAATAAAAACAACTTTAACCGAGAATTTTGGGTTAGGCCAATAATCGGCGTTTCACTACCAGACTACGGCTACTATAACATACATGAGGTAGTATTTAGTCATATATGTCTAAATTATGACATGGTACTGGTATATACAAGTTGTGGTGTTCTATGGTGGTTTAAATTTCTTATTGAGTATTTCCTTTAGGAACCTGCACAGTTTTATTAACGGGCCAATCCTTGATTCATTAAATAATTTCTCTAGTTTGAAAGTATTCGGTTGTCTACAAACATATTTTGATACATATTTATTTCGTATTTCGCCGAAATACGAACATTCGAATACAAAATGAAACTCGTCACCTATTGCAGACGAGCCACATGAGTTACATATTTTGTTGTTATTTTGATCTAGCTGTCGTCATCTACCAGTTTCAATTGGTAAATAATTGTTCCATAATCTATAATTTATAAAACATTGGGCAAGATTTTTCCAATGGAAACTCGTTTGGGATTCTCTATTTATGGATGGTGTAAGTAAATTACTACTCAAGTGCCGGGTAGAGGGAACAATCAACGCCTTTAATCACGAGCCCAGCACTGATACATATTAAAGGTAAATGCCCACTCAGGAGGCACATATTATTATACTGTTCTTTATATGAATTAAATAAGTGTATAATTGTGTGACTATCCGTTCTAAAAATTACGAGTGCCCGCTATACAGATACATGTATAATAATTTAGTAATACTTATTTTACTGATGGTGCAAATGGTCAGTGCACATCTAAAAATAAATACAAAGAATAAATAGGTATATTAAATGTATGTGTACCTTGGTCCTTTACTTCAACCTGTGTATTGCACAGGTTGAAGCGAGGGACCATAGTCTATTAATACATTAACATGGAGAGAACAAAATGATCTAAACACATTTGTTTACTCCCTCCTATACTCATAAACAATAATGTGTTACTAAATGGAGTAAAAAATGTTTGCTTATTTCGTTCTCACTTATTGATACGTGTATGTATATTTAATGTACACAATACCTTGGTCCGTTACTTCAACCTGTGGATTGATGATGTGTGACGTTTCTGTTACTATAGAACATTGGTTACTACCAGGACGTGGTCAGAGGATCCGCCTTCATGGTGGAAATAAATAGAAGTGAGGAGAGAGAAGCCAAAATGTATTCATTCGTAAGTTGGTTATTTTATTATATTTTATTTACACTGTCATACTGGAAACGTACGGAGCCCCGCAGGGGACGTAGCTTTATTTTCATTAATTCGTTCCCACGAAATAACAATTCGTTCCCTCAATTTAACAATTCGTTCCCACGAATTAACAATTCGTTCCCTCAATTTAACAATTCGTTCCCACAGGATCTAATTGTTAATTCGTGGGAACGATTTGTTAATTCGAGGGAACGAATTGTTAAATTGAGGGAACGAATTGTCATTTCGTGGGAACGAATTGTTAATTCGAGGGAACCAATTATTATATCGTGGGAACGAATTGTTATTTCGAAGGAACGAATGAATAATTCCAGGGAACGAATTGTTAAATTGAGAGAACGAATTGTTATTTCGTTGGAACGAATTAATGAAAAAAAAACATGTCCCTCTGGGACTCCATATGAACGCCCATTCAACGTATTGCGCTTATATCCCAGTACATTACATTAGCCCCACGTGACGTAATCAATCGCACGACCTTGTTGTTTCGTAAACGTCCGGCAACTTCGCTGTGCTACGAATTGCGAAAACATGACATAAAAAATGAGATTCCTAATTTTAACGCCGTATTTGGTTCGCCGTGGTATCAGGCTATTTTCAGATGCAAATGAGGCATGTTATTTTCTAATTATTTATACAAATTAAATGCATCACCTGAACAAAATAATGTTTTCGGCAGATTATAAAGTATGGTCAGTGCACATCAAACAATACATACAGATAATAAATAATAATCTGATAATGTCTGTTAACATTTTAAGGAAACACGGTTATCGACCCTGATATCAATGTGGACATTTACGTCTGATATAAAATGTATAATAATGACAATCAACGTGGGGTAATGGTGAATGAATGTTTATTTTGCCAGAAAATGTCTCATTTGATGTCTCTGATATAAACAATAGTGTGTGCCTACTGAACATGCTGAGTGGGCATGCACCTTTAAAGAGACACCATGTTGTTCATACTACAGTAAGCGAAACAGCCCATGTTTTTATTCCTTAAAGCCCCTATTCGGCTCAAGTTGCCGAATTTGGCCTCCTATTGGGTTTTCCCACACATAAATCCAACAGGTTTCTATTTACACACACTTTAAAACTGTTTGCATTCATTTTGGTACAAAAATGAGTTTGTAGTCGATGAAAATATCAATAGTTGTTGATAAACAAACAGCAGGTGCGTGTTTCAAAGCCCGATCGATTTTCCGATAGACGCTCGGGTCAACTCCTCAACTACCCGATTCGCTGCCGATGAATTCCGATAGCCGTAGTTTATCGACTCGCTTCCGAGCCGAAGCCGTTGGGTTACGGAAATTAAATTGTCAATATTGACATTTTGCACTGAGTGGTACACAAAACAAGTTTTTGTTGTCTTCACATTGCGATTAAGATGTAAATCTGAAGACTTCAGATGTATATATTAGGCAGTATCTGTTAGTTTTGTGTACTAAATCAGTTGCCAAACATGTTTTTGTGTTTGAAAAAATCGGAAAATTGTAATACTGAGCCGTTCAGGGCCTTTACGTATGCAATGGGCATTCGCAGTGGATTATTAACACAGCGTATTAAAAGCATAATAGCCTAGTGTAATACATATGCGAATGAGACATCATCGACGTCATGACGTATGGCGTGACGTCAATACAACCTGTAGATGAGTCCCTAGCATATAAATAATAATGTCCGTTAGCATTTTAAAGAAACACGGTTATCGCCCCTGATATCAGTGTGTACATTTACGTCTGATATAACATGTATAATAATGCCAATCAATACGTGGGGTAATGGTGAATTAATGTTTATTTTGCCAGAAAATGTCTCATATGATGTCTCTGATATAAAAAAGTGTTTGTGCCTACTGAGCATGCTGAGTGGGCATGTACCTTTAAACAGACAAAATGTTGTCCATACTATAGTAAACGAAACAGCCCATGTTATGTTTTTATTCCTTAAGTATACAATGGGCGTTCGCAGTGGATTATTAACACAGCGTATTAAAAGCATAATAGCCTAGTGTAATACATATGCGAATGAGACATCATCGACGTCATGACGTATGGCGTGACGTCAATACAACCTGTAGATGAGTCCCTAGCATGTGGAACTAATTAAAAGCAATTATGGCAGCCATAACAAGCAAACATATAATAAGGCATAAACTCAAAATGCATATTTTTTACCGAACTGGTCCCTTGGCCTTGGAGAAATTGAGATTTTGGGATTCGTGACCAGTGCTGCTCCTGATCAAATAGCACACCCATACGATCTGTATTGCTTGTATTGCTTGTTTGAAGCATGGCGGTGTTTCATTGATGAAATTACGAGAGTACAGATCTTGATCAGAATGCAGGGATCTACACTAATCGCAAAACCCATACAATTTTTGCCAGAAAACATCTCAGATGATGTCTGTGATATAAAGGACAGTTTGTGCCTACTGAGTGGGCATATTAGTGTGGCTCTGACTGGATACATGGGGCGTATGGGTTTTGCGACAGTTGCATATCCAGATATGTCTGTGCATCTGCACAGTTGGATCAGGATCTGCACTGTTTTGAAACACCGGTCATACGTCTAACAAGCATCACATATCGTTATCAGACTAGATAAGTATGCTACACAGGTCTCACACCCCGTAGCATAAGCCCCATTTCTCCAGTCACAGCCACATTAACAATGTGAAATACTTCGTGTGTATAACAATGCACAGTCATGACAGATATCTAATCCATTGTTCCTAATTCCACCACCAGCGCATGAAACGTACATAAATAAATTACATTTCAAACCAAATAAAATTGCATTACAGTTCTGTTGGAGACAGCCTATTGGCAGTTCTGTTGATTTACTCTTATACTGAATACTACGGAGCCCCGCAGGGGACGTGGAATATTTTGTATTAATTCGTTCCCACGAAATAACAATTCGTTCGCACGATATAACATTTCGTTCCCACGAATTAACAATTCGTTCCCACGAAATAACATTTCATTCCCTTGAATTAGCAATTCGTTCCCACGAAATTGCAATTCGTTTCCTCGAATTGACAATTCGTTCCCACGAAATAAAATTTCGTTCCCTCAATTTTACAACGGTTTCAAAGTAGATCAAACGTGTTGCGCGCGCAGCTGGGCGCCAAAACAATTCATGGGAACGAATTGTTAATTCGCGGGAACGAATCGTATAATTGAGGCAACGAATTGTTATTTCGAGGGAACGAATTAATAAAAAAAAAGAATTATACCTCCCCTGCGGGGCTGCGTAGTATACACAGTCACGTCGGAAAATCGGGTTCGAAATCCACGTGATCCCACACCCTGAATATAGAGAATATTAGTATAGTGTCATGAACGTGAATAAATATCTGTCGAGGCTGAGAAATCAGGATGGGCGAGGCTTGCCGAGCACATCCTGATTTCGAGCTGAGTCAGATATTTATTCACGTTCATGACACTATAATAATATTCTATTTATCCCGTTAACCACATCAAAGTTGTTCAAATGTCTCTAAAAATGCATTTGTGGCCTCATAAGTTTGTCTTCTGAAGCGACAAGATTATCGTGTTACGTCATTCACATAATGACGTAACGTCATACATAATGACGTATCTACTAGACGTGAACGAGAAAAAATACACGTACCTGCTTTTCACGTCTAGTAGCGACATAGTTGACGGGATAAATGTAAATATATGTATTTTTAGTTTGGAGAAATATTTCAAGACAACGAAACCTACTTCGTGCAGCCGCCAGATAAGACACATAAGAGGCACACTGTCACCAGAATTCCGGAAGGACGACCCCTCATCGGCGATTATCTCCTTCCGCCGGACGTTGGTAAGATCTAAGCCACAGTTAAACAAAAACCTGTTCCACGTTTTTCAGCCGACGAACATTTGGCTATTAAACACATTAAATCTAAAAAATATTTAAAAGTAAGTACTTTTTCATCAATAACAAAAAAGTCACCCTCCCCAAAAAAATGAATTTGATGAAATTCCATGAAATATTGATTTTATTGCGAAAAAACTATTTTCCTATGGGAATTTAACATGGGGAGTCAATTTCCAAAACTTTTCGTTTTTTGATCCTGAAGGAAATTGACTCAGAAATCTGGCGAGATAGCTTGAAAATGATAAACAATAGTTCAATGTACATGTACATACTTTTTCATCAATAATAAAGAATTCAACCTCCCCAATGTTTTGCTTATTTTATAAAATTCCGTCAAATATTGAGTTCATTGCGAAAACCCAGTTTCCTATGAGAATTTAACATGGGGCTTACACAAGAAAAACATGTGTGGATCCATTTCCAAAATTTAAAAACTTTTGATCCTTCCGTTAGTTATATTTTTTCAATTAGTCAATTTCAAAACGTTTTTTGTTTGAACTTCCTCGCACCCAGGAGCACCCATGTTAAATACCCATAGGAAAATCGTTTATTCATCAAATAATTTTTTTTTTTTTTGGGGAGTGTGACTTTTTTGTTATTGATCAAAAAGTACTTACATTTAAATATTTTTTAGATTGAATGTGTTTAATAGCCAAAAGTTAGTCGGTGGAAAAACGTGGAACAGACGTTCATGGGGACGTTTCGCTAAACTTCGTACCATTAAAATGTTCGTAAGTGCAAACTTATGATAGTCTGTAAATTTCACATTAATAATGTGTTATTGTAAACAATTATTGGATTTACATTTATTGAGCATAGGCTGCATATGCAGCCGATGCTCAATACATGTAAATCCATCAATTTAAATTTTCAGACTATTCTAAATCTGCACTTACGAATATTTTAGCCGTACGAAGTTTGGTGAAACGGGCCCCAGGATATGCCATCTTAATCATTTCATCAATGCACACAGGCAGGTGATGCTTCAAACAAGCAATGCAGATCGTTATTTATCCGGTCAACACAGTGCGTATGTGCCGTGAAACACGGTGCCGTGAAACATTTGTGATGTCCTGAGAGCCTCGCCCATCCCGTTTCCTAAGCCTTGCCAGCTAGTTTTCCCATTCAAGGCACTAACCTACTATTCTCTATATTGATCGTTACCAGACTACACATCTGTGCTATTTCATCAAGAGCTCATCAATACAATTTCCCATTCACTGCCACATATAACAACGGTTTTATTTGATACAATTCCAATGAGTTTTTGTTTTATCAACTACATGTATAATATTAACATAGACTGAGATAACCATGAGAAATAAGTTTCAAGTGGCAATGCATTTTAAATACTGACTGTTTCACGAACCATGCCCAAATTTTACGGCTATATATGCAAAAATAATGCTTTTTCGATAATGTTAAATGTTATCAAACTTTAAGAATGAGGCTCCTTTATATTTCGTAATTTTTTTTTAAATATTGAATTTCCCCATGTTAAATTAGCCATATTCATCTTCAATCTGTGAAGATGTTTATGGGAATTTAGCATTGGGTACATTTTTATAATTTCAGAATAGTGGACCGATTTTCAAAATCTAACTTTTGTTTTCTTAGTTAGATCATTTCCAAGCCATCTAGCCAGGTTTCTGAGTCAATTTCCAATTCTTTTCGTCTCTTGACTTGTTTCCCCATGTTAAATTCCCATAGACAAATCAATTTTTCGTGACAAAATATCTGACCAATATTTGACCAAATTTCAAGAAATAAAAAGAAGGTTGGTTCTTATATTTTGCTATAATATAATATTATCGAACAAAATATAGTTTTTTCATTGTTTATATAGTCGCAACATTTGGGCAAGTTTCCTGAAATAGACAGAAGTAACGTACATGGCAGCACAACTGTCTTGTCCACGTTCTTCTGCCGACGACATTTTGGCTATTAACATGATTAAACACAATAAATCTAAAAAAAATGAAGTGTAAGCACTTTTTCATCAATAACAAAAAAGTCACCCTCCACCATTAAATGTTGATGAAATCCCGCAAATATTGATTTTATAGTGAAAAAACGATTTTCCTAATTATGCACATTTAACATGGGACACAAAGGAGGTGGGCGGTGACTGGCAGAGACGAAAATGAAAATAAATATAAATTTACTGCGAAACCTGGCTAGATAGCTTAAGAACGATGTACAACGTACTCAACAGTAACTAAGAAAATAAAGTTATATTTTGAAAATCAGTCCATAAATTCCAGAATTAATTTTTAAAAAACTTTGTTCAACCCCCATAGAAAAATAGGTTTTTTCTCAATGCAATCGATAAAGATGGAATGTCGTCAACAAAATCACAACTGAATATTTACAATAAAAATACTATATATTCAGCCCTGAAATCAGAATAATCCTGATCTGATGCCAGGTCCTCGCCACACCTGAATCACTTGGTACCGTCCAAAAAGCAGTAAGATCATTACTAATCTAACTACTTTTATAATGGTCAATAACCCAATTTAACTCCCAGGTTACAACAAAGCCAAGTGAAAGATAAAAACGTAGATGAGGGCCAAACCAGGCAAGTCTTGATTTCTATAAGGAGGAACACCTTAATGTATCGCCCGACTAACCACCCACGACCTTTTCGTTATCGGTGAAAAAGTACTTACATTTAAATATGTTTTAGATGTAACATAACGCTTAATATAATTATTTTTAAAAGCGATGTTTTGGACCTAAGAGGATTTGTAAATGACGTCGAAAGTTGACGAAACGTTCAGAGCAACGCATTACAACTTTCGACGTCATTTAAACGTACATGCCAACTCAGTAGGCACAACATGTTCTTTATAGGAATTAAAATAGTGTATAATTGTGTCACTATTCCACCAGATCTAAAAATTACGAGTGCCCGCTATACAGATATATTAATTTAGTAATATTTATTTTACTGATAGTGACGCGCGTTTGTATTGATCTATTTTCATATGCAAATTAGGCATACTATTTTTTAATTATGTATACTAATCAAATGCCTGAACAAATAATATTTTATGCACAGATTATAAAGTATGATTATTGCACATCAAAACATAAATACAGAGAATAAATGGTATTGTCCGTTAACATTTTAAGGAAACACGGTTTAACTTATCGCCCCTGGTATGGAATTATACGTCCTATGTACAATTAAATTTATTATGATGCCAACCAATATGTGGGATAAAGGTGAATGAATGTTTATTTTAGCAGATATATTATGTTACCTGATGAAAGAACATAGTGTGCCTACTGAGTGGGCATGTACCTTTAATGCTATTGAAATAGTTTTCATTCTTGAAATATTTGAACAAATTTACAGTCTCGGCCACAATTATGTTTCCAAGCTACAAGGTCACCGAGACGGTCAGGAATCGAGGTCGACACCGCAGGGGAACAAAGACGACCACATATGAGGTGGAGCTCCTTCTCGTGACTGACTACGAGATTTACAAGTCGTAAGTCCGGCTGTGAGAGCACGTGGTACCAGAAAGGTGTGACGTATTTATTTTGTTTGCATCGACTGTTGAAATGGGACTTTGAAACCTTTGTAGGCAGAGAACAATGGAAGCGTGCTGGTATCACTGTTAAAATGTATGTATCTCATAATTAGGAGATACTAACTCCTAATTAGGGAGATATTATCTGCTATTTAGGACTTAGTATCTCCTAAATAGGACTTAGTATCTCCTAATCATGACTTAATATCTCTTAATTGTCCTTATTATGTGATAATAGTAAGTCCTAATTAGGAGATACTATAAGTCCTTAGGAAATAGTAAGTCCTTATTAAGAGTTACTAATTCCTAATTAGGACATAATATATCCTAATGAGGAGTTACTATCTCCTAATTAGGAGTTACTGTCTCCTAATTGGGAGTTACTATCTCCTAATTAGGATGTAAGCATATTTTCGCATTGGTACCAGGACGCTTTCATACAGAACAGCCGGCGATCCGCTGATGAAGTCTAAACAAATATTGTTTATTCATATATTAATAGTATTATTATAGAGAATAGTAGGTTAGTGCCGTGAATGGGAAACAATATCTGGCAACGCTTAGGAAACGGGATCTGCGACGCTCTGCCGAGCACATAACGTTTCCCTGCCGCGCCAGATATTTTTCGGTTCACTTCCGAGTTGAGGTTGAGCGGTTTTTCAGTGATTTTTGTTTATTGGAGAGCTGCTAGGTAGTTCACGACATCATGTCGTTTGTTTATAGAGAACATATTGTTAGAGATCGACAAACCGCATCAGATATGCGGAACTATCATGAGTCGGGCCAGTTTTCGTAAGGTTTCTGAAAACTTGTTGTTGTTTGATGTTGTTGCTGTGAAATTCCCGCACTTATTTTTCCGGATGGGCCTTCCACTCTAGACTTATTATTATATTTGTCATCCACAAAGACATACTGCGAATAATGTCAGGACGTTCAGTCCTTCGATTATTATTATTATTATACGCCCGTTTGAAAAGAAAAATAAGGTTCGACCATGTCCAGCCGTGGGTAAACGTTTGCCGTGGCACGAGGGAACTGTTTGAACCCCAAAAACCGCAGGCAGCGTGTTCAAACAGTGCCCGAGTGTCACGGCAAACGTTTACCACTGCTGGATATTGTCGAACGTTATTGGTACATTTCCATCGAAAATACCATGCAATTTGAGCATATACATGTATGCAGTACTTATGGTACTTTGATAACCGGTTCCATTCAAACAGCTGATTTACACATACATGTTCCGGGTCCGCAGTTCGCGTCGCATGATACAGCCGCATCAATATCAAAATTTTAGTGCGACCGTTGTGAACTAGTCTGGTTACGTAATGGCGCGTTCTAGTAACGTCATGCGATACACACATCACAGGTGGAAGACTCGGACCTAGGACCATTTCCTTACACTTTACAGTATAGCCTTTCAAGGTGGGCAAGAGCTTGGGCAAATGCCATTGACAGGCTTAGTTTCGGACTCGCTCAAGCACTACACATTTCAAATTTTCTACTGACTTACGCCTCTGGCAAATAATAAATGCCTTAGGTCCGCATATATATTCACTTTAAACACATGTTTTACCTACCAACGTTAAAGAGAAATATCTCGTTCCGAAAGAATCCCACACACACACATCGCCATCTGATTGGCTGTAGTATTTGTAACGCTCCAGTTTAGGTTTCCCGTGACGTCATTATTTATCATTCTGCGAATATATCAAAGGAAATCCGAAAGTAAAATTAACGGAAGGTTATGTCAAAATTTGGGGACGCAAATCAAAATAAACGCACGTTTTGGATCATTCAAGGTAAGTGAATGACACTTTTTAGTCACAAATTGTAACATCGGATTTACTGATGTTTATTTCACGTCAATATGTTGAGACTGTAATGGGATTTCAGCCAGATTTTACATGTAATGTATGCTTGCACAGCCCACAGCAATGTGTGACATTATTTCGTACATTATCTCATTGGCTGTGGTAGCTAGTTTGCCAGTAGCTAACGAAATGCTTAAAGAAGATGGTTAAAGTAAATATATTTGAAGCCCTAAGACATTTATGGATTGCCAGAGACATACGTCAGCAGAAAAATCGAAATGTGTAGTGCATATTGTACAGAAATTGGTGGGTGGAGTGACGGTTTACAAATGAGCCATTTATCAGATCCTAGGTCCGAGTCGTCCACCTGTGACACGCATTACGTATATATTGGCTTGGCCCCGGAATAAGCATTGTCTACAGCCGTGGCCGAACAGTACGCGCCGTACGTTTGAACAAGGCTGTGAGCGGTGTCGTACAGCGGCAGTCATGTAACAATAGGAGGTATCGTGTATTCACGATGTACTGGCGGGCGGGCACGACCTGTTCACGCAATAATTACTTGACGGATCGTAACCAAATTCGGCATACATATTTATCACGCCAAGACGAAGAATCCAATTGATTTTCGAAGCTTCCCATGACTTATCTCCTATTGGTGGCCATTTTTAATGCTCGCACTATATAATCTTGTCCACTCAATGACTTAAGTTCTACTAGACGGATCGCAACCAAATTCGCAATACATGTTTATCACGACAAGCCGAAGAAGCCTATTGATTCTCAATATGTCCGATGACTTATCTCCCCTTGGTGACCATTCTTATATTCTCACACTATGTACCCTTGACCACACAAGGTTCTACTTGACGGATCATAACCAGACTCAGAATACATGTTTTCACGGCAAGGCGAAGAACCCTATTGCTGTTCAAAAATATCCGATGACTTGTTCCCCCTTGGCTGCCATTTGTATTACTTTTCGCACTTTGTACCCTTGTCCGCTCAACAACTCTACAATTTTAGCAAATTCTACTTCACAGACAGTAACTAAATTCGGTGTACATGTATATGTTTATCACGGCAAGACGAAGCAACCTATTGATTTTCAAAAATAATCAATCAAAAAATAAATCCGTTGACTTAAAAC
The DNA here is from genome assembly GCA_029237695.1 of Conchocele bisecta. Classification (NCBI taxonomy): domain Eukaryota; kingdom Metazoa; phylum Mollusca; class Bivalvia; order Lucinida; family Thyasiridae; genus Conchocele; species Conchocele bisecta. Next base: position 52,348,442 of record CM055280.1, on the reverse strand, counting down.
CCATTGGCGGCCATTTGTATTAATTTTCGCACGCAATATCTCAAGCTTAATAATTAATTAATATTATTATTGCATGTATTATTATTATTAACAATGGTGTCATTATTATAAATATGAGCATTAATAATTAATGATTATTAATATTATCATAACAGTTGGTATAACCGTTCCACTGCGGAGACCCCAATGGCCAAGGACGTGGACGCCAAGACCAACATTAAACAGTTCTACGCTTTTGTCATCAATGCTGTACGTAGTAGTAGGGGTAGCTATATAGAGAATACCAGACTATTGTCTTTTGATATCAAGTTTATCAGGCAAGGCTAAGAAACGCGTAGGAATTCCGAGGAATTCCTACCTTTTCCAAGCCGAGCCTGATTAACTTGATATCAAAAGACAGTAGTCTGGTATTCTATTTATCAGGTAACGTTGTATGCTCGAAAATGTCCACAGGTGACATCGTTATCTATGGACAGAACGTGGATTTGTTTACGTTGCGCCATTACACTGACGTCATTCGGTAACGTGACGTGATGTCATCCGACAAATGGAACATCAGTTTTCATTTCCTTGTAACACGGATGTTTTTATCAGGCCAATGCCTGACTATGTTATCAGACAGTACGCATTCGGTCAATACAGGGCAGTTTACCTGAAAATAGATGATCTTACTCAAGTGATGATTAATATGATATTTATTGAAACGAGTTTACTCATTTCATAAGAAACGAGGCTGTGCCTTTGTCTGAAAATTGATATATTGCAATTATACTTTTCGCTCATCTCATTTATTATACCTAGTTTTTAAAACAAAAAGTGGGCATATATTTTTTTGTGACTGGTGTCCGTCCGTCCGTCCGTCTGTCGTCCGTACATACGTCCGTTCGCCCGTCACGTTTCTGGTAAGAAATAAAACGTTTAACTGTAATAGGTAGGGACTTGAAACTTGCTGTGTGCCTTCCTTATGGTATGTAGATGCGCAATGTGAATTTTGATTTTTGATTCGACCCCAGACCATGGATTATCTACCCCTTTTGACTTATAATTTCACAATTTTGCGTTGTAAGACGTAAAAGTGTTTAAGGATTGACTATGTAGAATTTTACCGTTTGTTTCAAATGTAGTGGGATCATACATGTGACTGAATATCTGTATAAAGTATATCTGACCCTGTTCTTCTTCGAGTATATTATACAGAGCATTAAGTTGCCATCTCCGCCAGTTTAGTTTGTACATGTTATCGGACTGTTTCACCACTTGGAGGGTTTGACACCTACAGCAAATAATGTGACAGAATATCTAATACAATTTGGTGCAATATTTAGAATGACAACGTCCTATAAATATTATTTCAGCAGACTACACAAAAGTCCATGTGTAAAATGTCAAAGAGATGCACTGTCTATTATTGGAAATACACCTGCCACAGGTAAACACGGTATTTACTCACATAGCAGGCAAGTATACTGTAGTGACACTACACTCAGATAACTGCTTACAATTCACTGGATTCGATACAGTATTTAGGGTAATACATGTATATGTCTACAGCACTGTGTATTGTTCTTACTGTTACACAGTCGTTACTGAATTCTTAAACATTTTAACAAAGGGTCAACAAACCCTTCAGATATCAGACTTTGTATATACATTTGATGAAAACAAGGCATAGCTTGCTGTAGACAGATGTCACCCCATCATGTTGCACCAAATTGTATTCATGTGTTTGTCATTTAATTAGTGGTATGTGTCAAATGCAATAAGAGACTGTAAGAAGAGAATGTTCACATGTATGTTATGTATATATCCCATCACATTTACGAAGAAATTATGAATGAGTCATTAGATGATCAGGGGCCCCACGGATCCGTAACCGTAATAGGTATGGACTTGAAACATGTTGTGTGCCTTCTTTATTTTCTGTAGAGTGAATTTCGCAAAATAAATTTCCATTTTTTTTACTTTACCCCCGGTCATGGATTATCTCCCCCTTTTCGGCTTAGAATTTCCAAATGTTGTCTTGTAAGAAGCAACACTTTTTAACTGTAATCATGGTAATGGCTAGAGACTTGAAACTTGAGTTTGATTCGACTCCCGGTTACGGAGTGTCTCTCCCTTTTCGATTTAGCATTTGGTGAAAGTTGATATTTGCGATGGCACGCCATCGATTATAACTTAAGCAAATCTACTGGCTGCTGAAAACGGGTTTCACACGAACCCATCTGCCCCCACCACCACACCTTTTATTAATTCGTTCCCACAAAATAACAATTCGTTCCCGCGATATAACAATTCGATCCCACGAATTAACAATTCGATCCCACGAATTAACAATTAGTTCCCTCAAATTAACAATTCGTTCCCACAAAATAACAATTCGTTCCCTCAATTTAATAATTGGTTCCGTCAATTTAACAATTAGTTCTCAGGAAATGATAATTCGTTCCAACGAAATGAGAATTCGTTCCCTCAATTTAACAGTTCGTTCCCTCGAATTAACAATTTGTTCCCACGATATAACAATTCGTTCCCACGAATTAACAATTTGTTTACGTGGGAAGGAATTGTTCAATTGAGCGAACGAATTGTTAAATTGAGGGAACGAATTGTTAATTCGTGGGAACTAAATGTTAATTCGTGGAAACGAATTATTAAATTGAGGGAACGAATTGTTATTTCGTGTGAACGAATTAATACAAACAAGAATTCTACGTCCCATGCGGGGCTCCGTAGCATATAGCCGACGTGAGGATTCCTTGTCTGACAGTGGTCATGGTCATCACCAGCATTTATGAAAAGGGGGTTCGACTTTCAGCTGTGAAGCAACAGAAACATGTTTGCCCCTGTAACCCTTACATATTTCAGTTGCTTCACAGCCCCGGAATGTTTTTTATTTCCAGAAGCCAAATGCTGCATTCGGGTATGTGTGGACAAAAACTTGCTCCTGGCAAGGGATGTTGGTTAATTTAAGAAGCATATTTCTGAAAATTGGAATATCGCAATACGTTTGGCGTCGCTTGACTGTGTTTTGTTAGTAGGGCATTTGAATAATATACATAAGGTCAAAAGAAACTTTACAATATATAAATGGTTAAATATTTCGTGAACAAGTATGTTTAAGAACCTGATATGAACTGTTAATGCTGAATCTGTTATGCAACTATTGCACCAAAATATTAGATTCATGTGCAGTAAAGAGAACACAATTTCCCTGTCAATATTGATATCCCCGAAAATAAAACGGATACTGGGACGCAGCGCTCGGTCAAAACCAAATCCACCTGATATTGTTAGACAGCTTGAAATAGCTCGTCAGAAAGAATGGGAAGGAATGCCTCAATGTGTCATTCCGTCTTGTGTACATTCAATGCGGAGAGGTTGCCAAACATTGATCAACGCCCAAGGAAGGGCACATTAGGTACTGAATACGGTCAATTCATAATTGTGATCAGTTTTATGCTCGGGATATCAATATTGATGGTATTGTCGCCCATACAATTTCGATGCCTCTCTCGGTTGTTTTTTGCTCCGCACCGGCAAACTGAAATACTATCCTTGTGGAGTTTTGTTGCATCCTCCTACAACCTAGGACCGCAAATGTGCGTCCGGTCTGTAGGTTGGAGACCTTGCCTGTCTGGAGTGGTAGGGCATCTACGACACGTGTCTTTTTGGATTGCTCGGCATTTCGACGTACGTCCTCCAACCTTGCCCATGCGGCTCGCTTCCACTCTTCGGCAGCTTCGGAATCTCGGATTTCCAAGAGCCGTCTTTCTCGCGATCTAGTAGCAAGTGTGGCTATGCGCAATCTCTAGGACCTCGTGGAGCGGAAAGTCGACACGTCTACTCCTATCGTGTGGCACATTTTCGCCCTCCACATCCAGGATACCGCGGTTGTTGGTGGCAATAGTGCAGCCAGGTCCTGACATACGATGTAGTTGTGCGGGCGCCTGCACGCGGCCAGTATTTTCGACGTGTCGGCATCCATCGTGTAGCATCGTAGTGGTCCTAGGTCTATGCTATCTTCTCCAACGGCCAGAATGTCGATTCCTCACATGGGGCATGCTCGAAATCCAAAGTCGGCGGCTGCCCACTCCACAGCTTTTTCCCACGATGCATCGTCGTCCGCCTTGGCCTTGATAGGTTGGACTCGAAGTCCAGAAATTCGGCTCGTTCCAGTATGGGCGTAACACGCGACAAATATTTGTTTTTGCGGGCGGTCGGCCAATACTAGTCATCTATCGAGGTGCTTCGCGAGGTTGCTCCATTGGGCCGTTCGGGTGGGACAATGAACAAATCGTGCCCAGGTGGCGATACCAGATACTAGGCTTATTGTACGACCTCGGTGGCTGTGTCGGCGGTGAGATCTAGCCCACAAAAACATCTCGATACGGGTACACCCCCGCTCTTGGACATCCGGGTGTCGACACGCGGTAGAGAGATGCTCATTTGGGCATTCGGCATAGTCGGCAAGATGGCCAACGATACGGTCGCAATGCGCGCCACGATTTCTTTTGCGGACCCATCTTCTTCGGTGGTGCAGGCCATCTGTCCACCAGTTTTCGCTTCGTAGATACCCGAATACGTACACATCGTCGACAAATGGGGGCATGCCGTCCAGAGGGCGCAGCTTTGTCGGCCTCTGTTTGTCCGCGAGGTAAGCCTTCTCGGCATATACTTTGGAACGTCGTTTGTATTTCCATATTTGGTTGTTGTACTATGTTTGTATATAGCTTGGTTGCTCGATATTTCCTCGGCTACAATATGTTCAAATGTAAAATGTGTTGCCCAACTTCTGTATACATTGGACATGGTTCGAGCAAAAAAGGTAGCCACAAACGTGGTAGCCCCGACCAAATTTGCGCTATAGTAATGTCGACGTCACCTTATAAATCATAAAAGTTAAAGATATTTTTCCCGATCGAGTCCCTTTGATCAGCCTGGGGTGTGGCCCGTCCCCGGGCTCTTTATAGTATTGCTAATTAGCAAAGCGACATGCAGAACCCATGGGTGGCCCAGACCCAGCCTTATCTTCCGCATGTATTCTGAAAATGTTGTCACCTGTTGACTCCATTTACAGAAAATATTGCCAATTTTGTAAACGTATTAATTTCGTGAAATTACGCAGGTACAAAATATTCACATGGCGTGTCTCAAAATGGTATTGCGCAACACCCCGGATACATTTCAGACAGTAGCAGCGTCATCATGGACGGAGGACCACAGAGTGACGGGTTTCACGCCCAACCAGGTACCGTCTACTGTCGGGCTGCAGGCGTTCCAGACCTGGGTGGCGGCTAAGACCGACCTGCCGGGATACGATCACGCCATGTTATACACAGGGTAAGATGGTTAATCCGCGGGCAACGTGTTTAAATCGCCGGTACAATGTTTAAATCGCCAACAAGGTATTTAATCCACACGTAAAGGTGCGTGCTTACCGCGTCAGTAAGTTGTTTAATTCGCAGGTAAGGTGTTTAATTAGCTTGTAAGGTGTTTAATTAGCTTGTAAGGTGTTTAATACGCTGGTAAGCTGTTTATTTTGCCGGTAAGATGGTTAATTCGCCGGTACATGTACGATGTTTCATTCTCCAGTAAGATGTTTTATTCTCCGGCAAGGTGTTTAGTTCATCGGTAAGATGTTAATTTTCCAGTAAGTTGTTTAATTCGCCGATAAGGTGTTTATTTAGCCGTTAATGTGTTTTATTCGTCGGTAGTATGTTTAACTTGCCAATAAGATGTTTAATTATCCGGTTAGATGTTTAATTCACCGGTAAGGTGTTTAAACCGATGATATGTCTAATACGCCGGTGAGGTGTTTAATTTGCCGGTTAAATGTTTAATTCGCTGGTAAGATGTTAAGCCGCCACCGGTAAGATGATTAATTCTCCAATACATGTAGTAGCCATTGCGGTGTTTAATTCGCGTGTTTAGAGATGGTTGTTTACTTTTCCGGTAAGATGTTTATTTAATTTGTTTGTAAGATGTTTAATTCGCTGGTCATGTGTTGAATTCGCCGCTAAGACGTTTAATTAGCCGGTAAGGTTTTAATTCGCCGGTAAGCTGTTTAATTCGCCCGTAAAGCTGTTTAATTCACCTGAAAGATGTTTAATTCGCCGGCTAGATGTTTATTCCATCGGTAACATGTTTAATTCGCCGGTAAGATGTTTAATTCACGGTAAGGTGTTTTATTTCGCCGGTAACATATTTATTTCGCCGGTAAAATGCTTTATTCGCCGGTAAGGTGCTTACTTCGCCGGTAAGATGTTTCATTCGCCGATAATGCGTTTAGTTCGCCAGTACCATGTTTCGACTGTGATATGTTTGATTAGCCGGTAAGGTGTTTAATTTGCCGGCAATGTGTTCAAACAGGCGGGTTCAAACAGTTCCCAAATGCCACGGCAAACGTTTACCCACGGCTGGGCATACATGGTCGAACGTTATTGTTAGATTTCCGTCGAAATATCATGTAATTTGAGCATATATGACACATACATATTCCGGAGCCGCAGTACACGTCAAGTGATGCAGCCGCCCCAATTTCAAAAGTTCAGTGAAACTGTTATGAACTGGTCTCGTGACGTGTGGCGCGTTCTAGTACGCATTAAGTAGATGTTGGCTTGGACCCGGAATGCGCATTGTCTACAGACATGGTCAAACAGCACGTGCTGTATGCTTGAACACGGCTGTGTGCGGTGTCGAACAACAGTCATGTATAGATCAAGTGTAGACTATGGGGATGTTTCTCCGGCCCATGTTAAGTATGAATATTTACACTGTTCTTAAATTCATAAAGGAAACGCATAATATTATTCAACATATTGCGTGTGATGTTACGCTACACCAATGTGGTGTCGTGTGGTGTTACACGGCATTGGTGCCGTGCTACACGGCATTGGTGCCGTTTTACACGGCATTGGTGCCGTTTCACACGATAAGGTGGTGTTCACGACACTAATATGGTGCCGCATCAGACCAGCAACCATAAACCGGTGTCAATAAATAAAACAACGGTACAAATGTATCCGTTTTCAAATCCAAATATTTCACAATTCTATCCCATCTATTTAATTCAAAGTGACTAGAAAGTCAGCTGTATTGGTGATCTGTTTTTATTCTTCACCCAATATGGTCATGATGGTGCGCAAATATAAATTGGCCGGTTATTGCGAGACAAACAGTGAAATATTGACCTTGACAATTTCTTGGACACAAAATGTCGTCACTGCCGTTCCGAATAGAAAGAATAAATTAATAGACACCACCCTGCTCACAATATATTTATTTTCATATAAAATCAAATTATAATATGTGGTCTACAGTGTAATATGGCAAAACTAAGCACCATTTTAGCGTTTTGTTCCTTTTGCGTCGGTATCAAATTACGTTTTCCTATTATGTTGACATTATTTCGACGCGACCCTGTAGTCGACATGACAATTTCAGAGATCAACACAACTTTTCATAATGTCTTTCACTTTCAAGCTGCAAGGAGACTGTGAATTGCATATTAACCATACTAACATGGTGAATAATTTTAAAATAAAAGCATAATTTAATTTCCGAAACCTGATAAAATTTATTTTGGAATTAGATTTCTATTGATGCAAACATATTCCATTCTGGCTGTTGATTTCTTATGGCCCGAATTTTTTGAAGATGATATTTATACCGGTGATAGCCATTTCTTTAAAACAAAACGGTTTATTTGTGTCACAGAGACAGTGAGAGAGATGCATACCGGCCCGGAATCGAACCGGGGACCTCGTGTTTACCGCACCATGCCCATGGCTCTACAGACCAAGCAAACCAGGCACAGATCATGTACACTTCCTCCCCATAGTCAGTTGCGTACCGTGACATTCTTCCCCGCCGAATTGAAATTCGTCTTCAAATTCCATGTTAATTTTGTCTCCGAATTCCATAAGTTTGGGTACAATTTTGGGAGTATTTATCAGTCACGGTCCTTCGTTGGGCACCAATTGTCACTGGGGAGAAAAAATATCCACCCTGAATTCTATATTTGTGGAACATTTTGGAGAATCTTCATCAGTCATGACTTCACGTTGGGAGTAGTTGCGGCAAGTAACTCTGCAGAATACTCAATTATCGTCCGTACCCAGAGTTACGGTGCTCCATAAGTTTTTCCCTGCAGAGTACCGAATCGGATCTCATTCGTGCTTTAGCTGTTAATTAAGACCTATTTGTCTGTACTTATTCCACAGAAATGAATGTCAGTATAATAATGACATTTCTTTCAATTGAAAAATACAGAAATCATGTCGCAATTAACAGCTGAAGTTTGCAGGGGAAACCTACGGAGAGCACCATAAATCTTGGTACGGACGATACGGAAGTATTCTGCAGAGTTTCTTCCCGCAACTACGTTGGGCGTTAACTGTCACAGTGTGAGAAAGATCAGCACCAGCCCGGAATCGAACAGGGGACCTCTGGTTTACCACACCATCGCTCTACCTACTGAGCAAACCGGGCACAGATACACACTTCTTCTTCTTCATTTCTTCAACCAAAAATTCACAAGCTAGAAGTTATGCCAACTTATTAAAGTCGATGTCACAGATTATGCTCTTGGCGACATTAGCGGACACAAATTTGTCCATCAATTTGATCACATAAACAACGGAATCTGACAGATAACACTATGACGGCGCATGGAAAACATAATTATTCTGGTACTTGGAATCAAAATGGTGGAGAGTAAGATCAATATGTGAAGCGCTGACAGAACATTTAACTTTTTAGATCACGATAGCTGCTACAGGGATTGTTGGACACAATTATTTAGAGAAACAAGAGGCTAAAACCCGCATTGGATAATATACTAAGTGACATTTTGTTCATACACTAACATAGAGGATTAAATTTGCGACACTGTTGGATTCTGGATTTGGCGGACAGGTGACAGAAATCGGAGCTGGATAAGAACCGACAGGCGTGATTCTGAATATACGTGCTTGGTCTGTGGTTATTCTTTCAGATCATGTCATGCATGTTTTAATTTCACGTCGTGTCAAAGCAGCACTATTGAACATAATGAATAACTTTAATATTCAACAAGTGGTGTGGTGAGAATGAAAGTTTATTCGGCGTCTGATGTGTAACTCATGAATTAAGGTAAGTTACTTGTATATGCCGGGGCATGCCACTATTGTTGTAGTAGAGCCCGCTTGCAGATAGCTCAACAGTGATCACAACTACGTGCAGGTGTGCGGATGTCCGTCCATATTATTTTCAAGTTTTCGAAAAGTAGAGTCCAGCCCTTAAAGGGCTCGTTATCCGGGCCGTCTCAAACTCGTTAACTTGTTAACAAGAATGACAACTTTTGCCTCACTAATTTGTATGCCCCACCACGATAGTGGAGGGGGCATTTAGTGTTACCCTTGTCCGTTCTTCCGTCTGTCACCAACCTAGTAACTCGTAAAACTTTTAAACCGTAATAGCTACTGACCTGAAACTTAGTATGTATGTTTGATTCGACCCCATGGTCATGGATTATCTCACCCTTTTCAACTTAGAATTTTCCAATTTTGGCTTGTATCTCGTAAAACTTTTAAACCCTAATAAATACACACCTGAAACTTGGTATGTAGCTTCCTTATGATGAGTTGATTTGCAAAGTTTATTTTGATTCGACCCCCGAGTCATAGAGAATAGTAGGTTAGTGCCGTGAATGGGAAAAAATATCTGGCAATGCTTAGGAAACGGGATGGGCGAGGCTCTGCCGAGAAAATATCTGGAAAAAATATCTGGCAAGGCTTAGGAAACGGGATGGGCGAGGCTCTGCCGAGCCCATCCCGTTTCCGTGCCGCGCCAGATATTTTTTCCCATTCACGGCACTTACCTACTATTCTATTTATCCCGTTAACACCGACACATAGCTTTAAAATGCATAAGATAACTCCAGCCACATTCTCAAAATCGGAGAATCGACTAGAGTGATAACCGCATCACAACTTTTATTGTTGCTACGCACACACAAAATAAGTATGTGCCTTTTGGAAGTAAACATCGCTTAATGTCACGGTAGTTTGGCATATTTCACACAAAAACATTTTACACCTATTTCTACTTTTAATAATGTCGAGAATCATGAATATTAAAGTATATTTAATAATTACACAGCTGTGTAAACACGTGTGTTCATGAGATTTTGGAGCGGCAACTTACTCGTTGCGTTTCAAACACACTGTCATTGGGCAGATATTTTACAATTAACGGCATGTACAGTTACTGTTTGTACACATGGAAGTTGTTGATGTTCAGTGTGGCTCCGGAAAATAGTGACTGGAAATATTGCTGATTCGTATTACTGGATATTGTCAGCGATTGAAGTGCGACACCACTCTGCCTCTGGCCAGTCTGGGTATGTAAAGTTTCATTTTCACACGTGTTTACATTTGTCATAGCCATAGCAGAATTCCCATTTCAGCACACACGTCAGCACTGATCTCTACTACTTCAACACCAACATGTTCAGCACTGCCACTACGACTAAAGTCGACCCAGAAATTTTCAAATGTTCCTGGATCTAAATAATCAGACATCTTTTTTTTTGCAATACTTTTCCAAACTCAAGTACAATTTATAATTTATCAATGTTTTTGCTTTTTCCAATTTTATTCTTGCTTGCAGAAGATAGCAAAATACAATGGATTGTGGGACTTGGAAGGCTGCCAGTTAATGCAGCAAAAATGTAAACAAATACTCTTAATTAGATGCATTTTAATTTGTTTTTGTTTTCTCTCTTTCTGGTACTTTTTTATTATCATTTTACATTATTTCATAAGTAAGTGCCAAATCTCAAATGTCTCAAGCGTATCATTTTGTTTTAATACAAGAATTCACCTAAATGTCAAAGGTTACTGTGTTAAAGTAGTTCTAAAGCATTATTGAAACACATATTCATACGCATTGATTGGGTCGTATTGACTGGATATCAAAAATGTTTCACGGCACAGTGTTTCACGGCACATAGGCACTGTGTTGACGGGATAAATGGATTATCTCCCCATCTTTTACTTAGAATTTGATAATTTTGCCGTGTAGCTCGTAAAACTTGTAATAGCTACAGCGCTGAAACTTGATAGGTAGCTTCCCTTATGATGAGTAGATGCGCAAAGTTTATTTGATTTTTGATTCGAACCCCGTGTCATGGATTATCTCCCCCTTTTGGACTTGGATTTTGCCTTGCTTACTATCAATGATATATGTGAGATATCCGTGTTCTATGAACACATTTTCTAGTTTAGTTATCTCCTTTGTTTTATTCGCGCACTGATTTGTCCGGATAATAACTCGAACACCCTTTGCAATATTGTTATGAAACTTAACACATGCATAGGTCTGACAGGACAGTGCGGAGCTACCGTTAAAGGTATATGCCCACTCAGTAGGCGCAAAATGTTCTTTATATCAGAGACATCATCGGAGACATCTTCTGGCCAGATAAACAATCATTTACCATTACCCACGTATTGTTTGGCATTATTATACATTTTATATGAGATTAAAATTTCCACACTGATATCAGGGGCGATAAACATTTTTCCTTAAAATATTGACAGACATTTTGAGCCTAGTGAGTGGGCATGCAACTTTAAAAATGGGTTGGACAATTTTTATTGAGCGATATAGTCTGCACATTGACGTCCATCCGTTGTTTTTTGCTGAGCCTGCTTGTGGAAATCGAGACATAGTGAACACAATGACGTCCGGGTGTCCATGCGTCCGTCCGGCCGAAATCGCTGTATGTTTTTAAATACCATATATATCTCTGCAGTCGTAAGTCACATTGACTTGAAACTTCAAATTCTTATTAGTCATCATCCATATATTAATTCTGTGTCCCACTCATGTGGCCCCTGTGCCCCAAGGTCAAGGTCAAATGACTTTGAAATTTGTGTTAATGTTTTACATACCTTATATCTCCACAACACTTAGTGACTTACTCAGATTTGCTTCAAACTTCAGATAATTCTTTATTATCATTCATATTTCATTCTATAGCCCACCCATGTGACCCACATGCCCAAGATCAAGATCAAATGACTTTCAAATTTGTGTTAAAGCTTTTACATACCTTAATTCAAACTTCAAATAAATATACTCTGAGACCATCAAATGCCTCGATGGGCTCGACATGGGGGCCGCGGCCATCTGGTTTTTACTTACCGTAGGTTAAAGTTGTTAAGAACACTATATGTCGGAAACCGCTTCGCCAATTCACTCGAAGCTTCACATGTGTGTTTATCATCATCAATATTTCATTCTATGCTAAACCCGTGCAACCCCTGTGCCCAATATCAAGGTCAAATTACTTTCAAATGTACTTTAAAGTTGTTGACGTGCCAGCTTGTGGAGAGTGCGATATAGTTGTCACATTGGCCTACATACGTAAGTACATCCATATGTACGTCACTTCGTGCATCCGGTTAAAGTGTTTTTGTATTTAGATTTTTAAAGGTACATGCCCACTCAGAGGGCACAAACTATTATTTATGGGAATTAAATAAGTCTATAATTGTGTCACTATTCCACCAGTTCTAAAAAATTCGAGTGCCCGCTATACATATATATAATCATTTAGTAATATTTATTTTACAGATAGTGACTTGCGGTGGTATCAAGCTATTTTCATATTCAAATTAGGCATGATATTTTTTAATTATTCATACTAATTAAAGGTACATACTCAGTAGGCACAAACTGTTATTTATAGGAATTAAATAAGTGTATAATTGTGTCACTATTCCACCAGTTCTAAACAATACGAGTGCCCGGTATATGGATATAATCATTAAGTAATGTTTATTTCACTGATAGTGACGCGTGGTGGTATCAGGCTATTTTCATAGGCATATGGGGCGTGATATTTTTTAATTACTTATACTAATTAAATGTGTCCCTTGAAAAAATAATATTTTCGACGAATTATAAAGTATGATCATTGCACATCAACAAATAAATACAGGTAATAAATAGTAATGTCCTGTAACATTTTAAGGAAACACGGTTATCGCCCCTGATAGCAGTGTGGAAATTTACGTCTGATATAAAATGTATAATAATGCCAAGAAATACGTGTATTAATGGTGAATTAACGTTTATTTTGCCCGAAATTGTCTCAGATGATGTCTCTGATATAACAAACATTTTGTGTCTATTGAGTTGGCATGTACCTTCAAATACGTCACCTTGATAAGTATGATCATTGCACATCAAAAACTTAATACAGAGAATACATAGCAATGTTAGTTAATATTTTAAGCAAACGTGGTTATCGCCCCTGATACCAGTGTGGAAATTTACGCCTGATATAATATAATAATGTCAATCAATACGTGGGGTAATGGTGAATGAAAGTTTATTTTACCAGAAAATGTATCAGATGATGTCTCTGATATAAAGAACATTTTGTGCCGACTGAGTGGGCATGCACCTTTAAGAACACTATATCTCTGAAACCGCTTCACCAATTCATTTGAAACTTCACATACTGTGTATTTATCACCCACATTTTCATTAAATGTGCCCAGTGTCAAGGTCAAAATACTTTGAAATTTCTCTTAATGTTTTCGTTAGGCACGCTTGCAGACAGCGCGATAAAGTCGGCACATTGGCGTGCATTCGGGATAAAGTTTTTGGTTAAGGTGTTGTTTTGGTTCAAAGCCTCGACGGGTGCGGCATGTTTTTACGTCAACGGTCTAAAGCTTTTTTTGCAATGAAATTTGTTTTTGTACAATCAAATGCCTCGGCGCGTGTGACATGCAGGCCACGGCCATCTCGTTATTATGGCATGTGATTTGATCAGTCGGCCATCGCACGATGACTAGTACATCATCTTATCAGTCGGCCGCCACACCATGCCCAGTATAGCACCTGATCACCGGTTATCGCACCATGCCCAGCATAGCACATGATCACCGGTTATCGCACCATGTCCAGTATAGCACTTGATCACTGGCTATCTCACCATGTCCAGTATAGCACTGGATCAGTCAGCCATCGCACCAAGACTAGTATAGCACTTGATCAGTCGGCCATCAGCCCAGGACTAGTTCAGCACTTGATCAGTCGGTCATCGCACCATGACTAGTATAGCACCTGATCAGTCGGCCATTGCACCATGACTAGTATAGCACTTGATCAGTCGGCCATCGCACCATGCCCAGCATAGCACTTAATCAGTTGGCTATCTCATCATGCCCAGTATAGCACGTGATCAGTCGGCCAACGCACCATGACTAGTATAGCACTTGATCAGTCGGCCATCGCACCATGCCCAGCATAGCACTTAATCAGTTGGCTATCTCATCATGCCGAGTATAGCACTGGATCAGTCGGCCAACGCACCATGACTAGTATAGCACTTGATCAGTCGACCATCGCACATTGTCTAGTATAGTAACTGATCAATCAGCTGTCGCACCATGATTAGTTTAGCACTTGGTTAGTCGGCCATCGCATCACGACTAGTTTCGCACTTGATCTGTCGGCTATCTCACCAGGACGAGTTTAGCACTCACTTGATCAGTGGGCCATCGCACCAGGACTAGTTTATCACTTGATCAGTCCGCCATCGCACCAGGACTAGTTAAGCACTTGATCAGTCGGCCATCGCACCAGGATTAGCTTAGAACTTGATCAGCCGGCCATCGCACCACGACTAGTATAGCACTCGATCAGTCGGCCATCGCATCATGACTAGTTTAGCACTTGATCAGTCGGCCATCTCACCAGGACTAGCATAGCACACAACAGACGCACTTTAACAGACCAACTGTTGTTCATGTTTACTACAGTAAACGCAACAGCCCATTATTTTATTCCTGACCATGTCTCCTTACAGACTCGACCTAACTAAGGACGGGAGTAATGCTGCAGCAGGTAATGAAGATTTTATGGGATGTGCGGTTTTCTATTTATTCAGTATTTTATTGATATCAGTAAATTATTTTATTGTAGTAATAATACTGAATGAATAGTAAAAGAGCGCTTTTACATTAGCATAATTTATATTTATCCCGTCAACACAGTGCGTATGTGCCTTGAAACACGGTGCAGTGAAACATGTTTGCTATCCTGTCAATACGACCTAATCACTGCGTATGAATATGTGCGGTTGTCATACTAGTCGATTCTCCGATTGTGAGGATACGGCTGGGGATATATTTTTGCATTTCAAAGCTGTTGACGGGATAAATAGAATAGTATGTTATTGTCGTGAATGGGGAAAACACATCTGGCGCGGCACGGAAACGGGATTGACTTGGCAGAGCCTCACCCATCCCGTTTCCTAAGCCTTGCCAGATATGTTTTCCCATTCCCATTCACGGCACTAACCTACTTTTCTTTGTATACTATCAATTTATTAATATAAATATAGGATATTCCATCGTACATTTTGAAAAGCGAGAATAATACACGAGTGTGCGTCGGCTTCCGCGCAAGCAACGAGTGAGCGTAGCTCGTGCATTATGTCCGCTATTCAAACAACTACGATGGAATATCCTACTATGGGGGATATACAATATCCATTCAACACTGAAACTACCATTTGCGTTATGGTGACAGGTTCCCTTACCACACCAACTGAACATCACTTGGCCCAATATATATAACGGAATGTACTTATTTTGCTCAAATATACCAGCATATAGAGAAATGATTAACACATTAGAATGTTTTATAAACTTGTGGCTAGTTAATTTACATTTGACTACCATAAGTATTGCTATGATCAGATATGAATGATAGCTAAATATATCTGGGAGAATTTGGTTGGGGAGGAAATCAACACTTCTCTCACTTTTCCTTGAGATTCCGTAACTACTAAAATGTGGATATATATTGAACCCTGATTTGATCGGCTAATAACATCATGCTCTGCATGACTTTTCATTGAATTGTTGACTACATGTACATGCATGGTCTTTCTCAAAATTGTTGGAAAACGTTACCAGCGAGTATATATATATATGTGATAGACATCCCTCATCTACTGAGCCCTGCAGGGGACATTTATTATTTTATATTAATTCGTTCCCACGAAATAACAATTAGTTCCTTCAATTTAACAATTATTTATCTCGAATTAACAATTGGTTTCCACGAAATAACAAGTCGTTCCCTAAATTTAACAATTCGTTCCCATGAAATAACAATTCGTTCCCTCAATTTAAAAATTCTCTCTCACGAAATAACAATTCGTTCCCGCGATATAACATCAAACAGCTTCAAAGTAGATCAAAGGTGGAGCGAAGCTGGGCGCCAAAACAATTTGTGGCACACCAGCCCGAGCAAAGTACAGAACCCTCGATCTCCCAGTTGTGATGATTTATCCACTAGGCCACGCCAAGGCATTTTAATGAATAGTGGGGCGGATAAACAAAAAAGATGTTCCCCTTTTGGAGGAAAGTATGAAAATTTGTATATAGGGGTTTAAATGGGATACATTTGATCCAAGATATGTAACCTCCTCAACATCCAAGATGGCCGCCATCCGCGTTTGGTAAATAAAGAAATGGCAATAACTTCAGATAGAAGCAAGCTATACTGAATATTTTGATGACTATACATAGGTTTTCATATATAACGGATGTGTTGAAACTGTTTAAATGTAACTATGATATAGCTAGACCACTGTAATTCAAGATTGCCGCCATTTTTGTTTCATGGAAATGAGAAAATACGTATAGTATGCAAACTTGTCATATTTTCTAATCCTAATAGCAAATTTTCTAATCCAAGTTGCATATAATATGACTAGAATAATGTGTATTTACACACATTGAATATATATTACGTAATTGGGATTATAATACTACTATCGTACGTATGAAAACGTGGCGAAACGTCAAAATTGACACCCAATTTTGTCCTTCACATAAATACTCATAATTGCTGACCAACACAAATTATGCATTTGATGTCTAACCGTAAGTTTTTCGGACATGTGGGTTCTAATAACATTGCATTATAAAATTACGAAATGTATATTTTTAACCTTTTGATTCAATGAATATCACACAACGCATTGGATGCTCGGAATTTCATGTATACTGTCCTTCACATACGCAGAGCTGTGTACATGGTAGATTAGCCTTGCCACATTTGCGCCAGTACAGTTGCTGATTCGGCAAGTACACTCTGTTTCCTGCAGGCCATCGCTGCCTCAGGTGTCAGGCTCCACACAGGACACCAGGTGCTTCCCTTCTTGGCCCAGCCCCACTCCGTCGGATCAGGAAGGTTTGGCGTTGCAACCATAAATGGCCAGCTTGGTAGGCAGATCAAGGCGTCACTACTAGGAGGGATGTTGTCCAACTGCCGTGTTCCGGATGCAAAGAGGCGTTTTCTAGCTTCATTTACTGTGGTCAATGTCGACGTATGATTGTACAGGAGGACTACAAATCTTTCTAGTGTTTCCATTTCTTGATCTGTGATCAGGCTCGGTGAGTCAGATAGTTTTTTGAAGACTGTTCCGATTAAGTCGGAGCTTCGCCACACTTCCCACATGGTCTTCTTGCCTATTCCGAAAAATGAAGAAACTGTATCACAGCCCGAGAAAGCATACATGAATAGTAGACAATGTGACCGATCATTTCCGAGTGATGCTGCGATGCGGTCTGCTGAGACATGGCGAACTGTTTTTGCATGACTGAATATTACCCAAATTCGACATTCTGAGAGAACTAGATCAGTCGAAATGGCAAGTACCACCAGATCCGTATCGCTGGCTTGTATCATTATATTGCGATGGCCTTGTTTATAGACATGAGCAGCATGAAGCAACATTCTTCCATCAGCTTCCTCATGTGTACATGACGCTAACTGGGATAGGTCACACTGCGGCATGGACAGCCCTGTGTCCACACGTGTCGTGATGAGAAGCTTGTCTGGTGGAGGCTCATACGTCTGCATAGCGCCAGCTAAGTACAGTAGCGCTTTTCTGCAGGTCAACTATACGTACTATATCAATAATATACGTATACTATACCAATAAGATATGTTTTCT
>CM055280.1:52291938-52329911 GCA_029237695.1 Conchocele bisecta | reverse complement strand
AAGATATGTTTTCTATACGATATGCATATAATATAAACGTACGGTATGTTTGTACCGTACGTACCAACCAATATCGTATAAAGTTACCATTCAAATCGTACGTTTATACGATGTTTATACATGTGTATAATTCTAGTACGTTTGTATCGTACAAACATACCAGAGTGTTGTATATTCATACCATATCCGTACGGATATATCGTATATACGAACGGATATCGTATATTTGTATAATATTCGTATAGTACGTTTGTACTATACGACGACACGGTACAAACATACCAATATTATATGATCATACGATATGCTCATTAAATATACAAATAATATACGATTACGATATGTATACGATATTAGTATATACCAATAGGTAAGGAGCAGAAAAGCGCTACTGTACTTAAATAGACCTGATATTGTTGGAATCCACACTCAGAAACATTTTCCAGTTTGGAGGTAACCGGGTGTTTGTTGCTACTGACAATGGGTCTCCATTGCCCCTGCTTGCTCGGGTCTGGGGGTTCAAGCTGCCAGTTCTGTAGACATCACACATGACATCTAGGAGACTCACATACTGTAGCTGTTTGGCGATATATGGCAAGAATACCAATGTTACATAGTCACCGAATGTCTTAGCAACTGTCTTGTTCGGGTTGAGTGTGTGGACAAGGGCAGCTCCGTCAATAATCTTGGCATCAGGTCGTGTGTCGTCATCATTGTTTTCTTCAGCTAGTGGCTCCAGACAGGTCATGAGATCAGATTTTGAAGTTTGGCGCATTACATTATTGTCAGCTAAGGCTTGTGGCCAAGGGTGATTCTCATGCTCGAAGAAAGTATCTAGGTCGCCGTCTCTAGACTGACAGGAGATGTACACCATGAAAATATATCCACATCACTTTTTATACCCTTTGTTTTCTTACTTGCTTTAGAGTCATCATTTCGTTTCGATTTGAAGAGTGGAAGCCGATTTTTGTGAATTGCCTCATATAAAGACTCTGAGGAACCGACCAATCGGTCTTGGACGAATGTCTGATATTGCGCTGTGCCTATTTCTTGAGCTGTGCGAATTGATTCAATGACGTTATCAGACATGACGACTTTGGTGTCTAGTGTGACCAGGTATGTACTTTCATCTGTGAATGGGTTGCCATATTCATCCATCACTTCAACCACGTTTTTCACATTCGAGGTGAATCTTTTCTGAGTATTTGGTGACTGCTCATGCAGACGGCCATCCTTGTTGTTCTTGTCTTTTTGTCTGGTATTGTACTCACTAAGCATCCTTCCGAGTTCAGGGCCTGCCACCATCCAGCGTTTCAATGCTGCTTCATTCTCGCTGATCCCAATAATCACAGCATCTCCCTTCACAATGGCATTTAATTGCACATGTACGTGATCATGTGCCATACATGTAAACCGGCTAGTAGTTTGCTGTGTGACAAAGTGTCCTGCTAGAAAGTTGTCAATGACTTGTGGACACTGTTCTGGTAGAGGGAGCAAATCGATTACATGGAATGTTAGCCATCTGGCATAATGGACGTGATCCATGGCAAACATCCACGAGAGTATTTTCCCTAAGGTTTCCACATAAAGTTTAAAGTCATCTGTCCTCTGTGACCTGATAGACTGCACGAATAACAGCTCCAACTTGAGCACAGTGTCCCAGTAGTGAAATTGGGGGTGTCGTTCTCTCATCTGCTTCTGCCAGTCTTCAAAGTTGGCATATTCTTCTGAGGACAGGGACGCCTGATGCATGTCAAATGCCCGTAGTATTAGCACATGCAATGATGCAGCCGTTACTTGATGTGCCCATTGACATCTGGGTACATGTGATCCCTTTTGTGCAGCATCTGCTCTGCCATCAGACATCACGCTGGCTGCAGCTAATACTGAAGACCATCCGCTGCCATCGAGCCAATCACCCATCAGCTGTAGCATGGATATTTCAATGTGAAGGCCCCCGAGTAATACCACTTGTTAGCTTATCCTCACCAATGATGTCAGACCATGACCACTGTATTTTCTTGGATATGGCATAAAATGGCTTATCCATTGTGGCCACTGGCACTTGGCCTGGATTCAGGTGTTCGGTTGACTTTGATATCAAGTCCAAGCCATGTTTCACCATAGGCAATGAGTGAGCACTCTCACGAAACAGCGACAAGAGTCCAGTAATTGCAGGCGGGTGAGGAGCTGTAACTTGCAAATTGGCAAAATGCGCTGACCATGATGAGCTGTCTATGTTACCAGTCCCACCATCTTTACAAATAGTTGTGATCTTGTCCAGCCAGGCACATTCGGCAGTGTCCATCTTAGTGAGGTTGTCAGATGGGTTCAAACGATCAGTTGATGTAAGCAGTAGAGGGTTTTCCTTTGAAAATTTAGATGGTTTCACCATTGTGTACTGATCCGGAAGTAGCTGAATTCCCTTTGCTTTAGGCCCTTCGCTACCTGGTAGATGTGCATCTATATGACGAAGTACCCCTTGATTTTCATCGGAGCAGTGCTGTGACAATGATATAGCCGTCCCATGGAAAGATGAGTGTGCCGAAGTGAATGTTGGATCGTGATCAATGTTGTCCACATTCCAGTTGTAAACAGTCCTGCACGAAGCTTGGTGGGACAGACAACGCCATCTGTTTTAAAGTTGTTGATGACTGTGTTACTAATATCGGTTGGTATCTGTAAAACGCGATCATACGAAACTGAAAGACCTAGTTCAAATAGAATATTAACTAGCTCACGCTTTCTAGTTTTGCCATGGATTAGGAGTGCCAAATAGAGTGGTAGCAAGGTTTCTCTATCTTGACAGTCACGAATGCCATGCGCGGTGTTTGATGCTTTCTTAAACGAATTGTAGTAGTTGTGCAATCGAAGACACAGCACGTCGGATATCACTGTTGTTATATTGCTGGCTCTGAATGGTGGTGCCCCCAACTATCATCTGTATGATAGCCACTAGTGATGGCGGCAAGCTATCACATTGTTCGTCATCCAGCGATCCATTGAACTGGTACTTTGTATTGAAGAGCTCTGTGCGAATAATCTTAGCAGCCCGCATCAAGATAATTGCATCATCGTCAGCGTTCTTCTTACTAGCCAGCAATCAGTTGGCACCAATGTCATCCTAGAAACTAATTATCACTTCATAATTATAGTTGTTTGCTTGACGATCAGGCATATGTCGAAGTATCCTCTCTTTTAGTATTGTTGGATTAACCCTACTGGAGACATCACCACCAATCTGCTACACTCGATCAATATAGAGCTTCACCAAATTGGACAGTTTCATTATACGCGACTGTGGTTCAGCATGTCGTTGTTCTTCGATGTATGACAATAGTTCAGCAAATGATGCTGATTCGGGCGTCATCTCAAATATGTGCTCTGAATTAACTTTCCTTATATGAGATTTATGGCGGTTGTGTAGCGTGGTTAAACACGTTTTATGATAAATAGCATCCAGCGATTTCAAATGTCACACTTCGATAATGCAATGTGATAAATTAACTTATTATATCAAAATAAGTTTTTTTTTTTTTTCAGGAACAAAAATTGCGGCCATCTTGGATAACAGTGGCCCAGCAACATCTTACTTACTTTTAGACAATACCAATGCATTATGCATATGGAAATCTATATATAGACATCAAATTTATCGGTATATCTCGCTTCTATCTCAAGTTATTGCCAATCTTATTTACCAAACGTGGATGGCATCTTGGATTTTGAGGAGGTTACGTACCTCGGATCAAATGTATCCCATTTTTAATTAATTCAGCATACCTTAAAATCCCTATATACAAGGTTTCATGCTTTCCTCCAAAATGGGAACATCGTTGCCAATAATTGACCTTTATCCGCCCCACTAGAAGACAGGTTTGATTCCACCATCATTTCGTGTCAGGTCTGGCGTATAATTCGTTTTGTTTCAGGTCGGGTGACTATACCTGTACCTTGTATGTGTCCTGTGCAACGAGACGGCCATGTTTATTAATCAAGGAAGGTTTGATTTCAACATTATTTCCTTCCAGGTCTGGCGTCTATATGTGTCATGTGTACATGTAGTGAGACGTAAATAAAGTAGGTGTCCTGTGCAACGAAACGGTGGAATGTTTATTAATGAAAACAAGTTTGATTCCACGAGTATTTCGTTCCACGTCTGGCGAACATATGTGTCCTGTGTACATGCAGTGAGACGGCGATGTATACAATGAAGACAGGATTCATTCTATCATTATTTATGTCGAGGTCTCGCGTACATATGTACCCTGTGTAACGAGACGGCGATGTCTATTAATAAAGACATGTGTAGTGCCAGTATTATTTAGTGTCCAGTCTGGCGTACATATGTGTCCTATGTAACCAGACGGCGATGTTTATCAATGAAGTTATATTTTATGCAGCCACTACTTCTTTCCAGGTCTGACGTACATATGTGTCCTGTGCAACGAGGCGGCGATGTTTATTAAGGTAGGCAGGTTTGATTCCACCATTATTGCCTTCCAGGTCGGGCCTACATTTGTATCCTGGGTAACTAGATGGCGATGTTTATTAATGAAGGCAGGGTTGATTCCACCATCATTGCCTTTCAGGTCTGGCCTACATTTGTATTCTGGTCAACAAGACGGCGATGTTTATTAATGAAGGCAGGTTTGATTCCACCATCATTGCCTTTCAGGTCTGGCCTACATTTGTATTCTGGTCAACTAGACGGCGATGTTTATTAATGAAGGCAAGTTTGATTCCACCATTATCGCCTTTCAGGTCTGGCCTACATTTGTATCCTGGGTAACTAGAAGGCTATGTTTATTAATGAAGGCAGGGTTCATTCAACCGTTATAATATTGTTTCAGGTATAACGTACATGTGTCTGTTAATGAAGGCATGTTTCCGGCATTATAATTTCGCTTCAAGTATCGCGTACATATGTGCCCTGTTTCGAGACGGTGGTGTCTGTTAATGAAGGCAGGTTTGATTTCGGCATTATAATTTCGTTTCAGGTATCGCGTACATATGTGCCCTGTTTCGAGACGGTGGTGTCTGTTAATGAAGGCATGTTTGATTCCGGCATTATAATTTCGTTTCAGGTATCGCGTACATATCTGCCCTGTTTCGAGACGGTGGTGTGTGTTAATGAAGGCATGATTGATTCCGGCATTATAATTTCGTTTCAGGTATCGCTTACATATGTGCCATGTTTCGAGACGGGGATGTATGTTAATGAAGACAGCTTTGATTCCATCATTATTTCCTTCCTCGTCTCGAGTACATATGTGCCGTAATGAGACGACGATATTTTATTACTGAAGGCAGGTTTGTCATTCCTCATTATTTCGTTTCAGGCTTGGCGAACTTAGGTGTCCTGTGTGCCGATAACGCAGTGTCCATCAATGAAGACAGCTTTTCCGCAGGCATGGCTAGTATCGGTGCTCATGAGCTCGGCCACAGGTAATAGGAGACACGCCCTGTGCTTTTGTACATTCGGACATCTGTAATTTCATGAAATACGTTTATAAAATTTACACTATTTTCTGTAAAAAATTATAGCATCAAAAGTTGACAACGTTTTCAGAGTTCCGCATGTACTGTAAATTTCTTGTCAACTTTTGACTTTATTCATGCAAAATATTGTAAAGTTTGTAAACGTATTTCATAAAATTACGCAGATGTCTGGAGCAATGGGGCTTATTGGATTTGTGACCAATGAAGATTCTGATCAAATAGTACACTTATACACTTGTTCCCTTGATGTAATGGCGAAAGTTGCAGATCCTGATCAGACTGTCCGTAATAATTCCTCAATGGGTACGAAGCTGTGCCGTCAAAAAAGTATGGAAAGTCCGATTTGTGCCTAGAGTGGTCTCTTTAAAGGTCATATGAATAGATAAATATATATTGTAAACTGGTCGATAATGACAATACCAACGACATGCAGAAAACCCCATGCAAACATTATAATCCGATCAAAAGCTATGCAAGTTTTCATAATTGTACATTGTCCAAGAAAACTTTGAAAATACCAAAAATATTTTTTTTAAATATTGTTTTTACATTTTTCATTTTATTTCATCATAAATTATCATGTTCAAGTTCGTGTAATAAAATAATGATAAAAATAACTTAAATATATAAAATAATTGTTCTTATATGACCTCATATTTCAGCTAATTAAAATATTCAAACATTTGCAACTTTTTTAATACGTGTTATTGTTACATGCGGTTTTTGAACTGGTGGAATATTGACACACTTATATACTTGTTTAATTCCTATAAAGAACAATATTGTGCCTACTGAGTGGGCATGTACCTTTACTGCCCATGCAACCCATCAAAATAAGAACACAGATGTTTTCTTTGTGTTCGGTTTGGAGAGGTTTCACTGTACACTAACATAGTATGCCACATTTGCAGCCTCGGGTCGCAGCATGACAGTGACGGAAACACTTGTCCGGAGAAGGGATATATTATGGCGGCCACTAGTAGCACAACACTGGACTATCCTTCCTTTAACAAGAACCAGTATTGGACATTTTCTACATGTACGATGGACTACTTCGATACTTTCTTAGCTCGTCTGCCTGTTGCGTAAGTGTATTTAACCCGTTCACCTCTAAGTAACTGGAATGGAATTTGCTATCATGTTAATTTTGCAACCAATCCAACCGTTATAAAATGGTTTTCTGACTAGTCCATTTATGAAAAGTGGTGTTTTTTTTTGTTCTCAAATATAGGAAACTTACTTTAAAAAATTGCAGATCCTGATGAGACGGTTCGTTACGAGCCGGCTCATCTGGATCTGCACTGTTTGCATAAACCGCTACTGTGTAACAGCAGGTTAATGAATAAAAACAATGAGCGGTTGCATTTGCATGGCCATCGTCAGGGGAGGTTCGCTGAGTTCGTACAAACTACCTTTTTTTGGAGCAAACGTTTATCTTTACATACATGAGGTTCGTGAGAGTCACTTTCAGGGCATGAATGAGCAGAAATTATATTATTCAAATGCCCTACTAACAAAGCACAGTCAAGGGACACTAAACGTATTGCAATATGCCAATTTTCATAAATACGCTTGAAGTTCGTAAATTGACTCAAAACTGTTTGCCCAGGAGTTAGTTGTTGTTCAAAAATGCCCAAATACAGCATTTATCCGGGGATGAGATGCAACCGAATTTTGTAAGGGGTTCAGGGGCATAGTTATACTTAGTAAGCATGGTAAGACTAAGAAGTACATACATGTAACTGCAAACTGAAATAATGCAGACGCATTAGCACCAACATCCGATCATGTTGTAAGTTATCTATACCTGATTTATATGAGTACATGTATTAAGGAATAAAACCATGGGTTGTTGCGTTTACTGGGGTGCACAGTACATTTGGTCTGTTTAAAAATGCGTAGAGTCTGTTTAAAGTGTGTGGAGTCCGAAGAACTCCTCGCAGACTTCATTCAGACTAAATGTATTATTCACCCCAGTAAACGCAACAGCCCATGGTTTTATTATTTATATTTACACTACATTTTCTGATAGATTCAAACATGTAAATAAGCAAATATGGCATTAAAATTAAGAATAATCTTGTTTTACGTCATTTTGTCCCAATTGCCGGAACAGCAACGTTACCGGTCAATAGCGTGACGCTATTGACAAGGACGATGAACGTTATGTATTGTAATGACGGCAAACAAACGTTAACGAATCAACAACGTCGCCCGACGTCACATGGGTCTAATGTAATGTACTGGGATATAAACGCAATACATGTACGTTGAATTGGTGTTTCCATTATCATTGTGTATGATCACGCGGTACTAACAACAACAACAAGTACTGACATTTCCAGAATCCATCTGATTCAAAGTCCGTATTTTTCATATTGTCCTTATTACGTAAGGGATTTTGATGAAATATGGCGCATCAAACGTTATTCTTAAGCTGCTTTTGGTGGTCTCTGTGTTTTCACCCAAACCAAATGTAGCTCATGAAGACGCGTTTGCTGCGTCATATTTCATCAAAATCCGTTGCATATTAAGTAAAATATCAAATAATACTTACTTTGAAGTGGGCGACCTTCAACACTTTCAACCGTTGTTGTTGTTGTTGTTGTTGTAACCACGTGACTATGCACATTGATTATGAATGAGATACTATCTCCTAATTAGGACATAGTAGCTCCTAATTAGGACTTATTAGCTCCTAATTAGGCTTACTATCTCATAATTAGGAGCTTGTACCTCCAAATTAGGAGATACAAATATAATAACATTAGTACCAGGACGCTTCCATAGGACAGTCATAAAAGGATTAGTGTAAATGATTTATTCAGAACATAAACAATAATATCTAGAATTGTTCACATTTCAGCAATTGTATGCCATCAAGATCACAAACATACGATCAGACGGCATTAGGCGTCATTAGACAGCTAGGCTGCATTGTTTGATTGGTGGAATATGGAGCAGTGCAGATCCTGATCAGACTGTGCGGATGCACACAGACTGTGCGGATGCACAGACTGATCTGAATCTACACTGGTCGCCAAACCCATAGGCCAAATGTCTCTCCAGTAACTGCCACATTTCAGCGTGTGTATGACATCAAGATTAACAACACTCCATCCGGCGGAATTAGACAGCTATACCAACGATATTTTCCCTATTTCTGTAATTCTATGACATAAAGATCAGAAACATACATGTATGATCCGGTCGCATTAGAGACCTATGCTAACGACATTGTTCCCAACATACTACGTGCGGTGGCATTAGACACCTATGCTAACGGCATTTTTCCTATGTCAGTAATTGTATGATATTAAGATCAGCAACATACGATCCTGTGGCCTTAGACAGCTATGCCAACGATTTGTCCCATTTCAACAATTGTATGAGAGCAAGATCCGCGGCGGCATGAGACAGCTATGCCAACGACATTGTTCACACGTCAGAAATTATATGCCATCAATGTCAGCAACATATTACGCGCGGTGGCATTAGACACCTATGCCAACGACATTTGTCCCATTTCAGCAATGATATGAGAGCAAGAACCGCGGTGGCATTAGACAGCAATACCAACGACATGTTCCAATTTCAGCAATTATATGACATCAATGTCAGCAACATACTGCCTGCGGTGGCATTAGACACATACGACAACGACATTTGTCCCATTTCAGCAATTATATGAGCGCAAGATCAGCGATGGCATCAGATAGCTACATGTATGCCAACCACATGTTCCCATTTCAGCAATTATATTAAAACCAAGATCCGCGGCGGCATGAAACACCTATGCTAACGGCATTGTTCCTATTTCAGTAATTGTATGACATCAAGATCTGAAGCATACGATCCGGCGGCATTAGACACCTATGCCAACGACTTGGCCGACCAAATCTACCCACCAGACGTCCAGTGCCAAGAATCATTTGCAAGCGACTCTTTCCTGTTCAGGGTACTTGTAAATTTAGCCCTTACACCCCTAAGTAACTGGAATGGATTGTGACGTGTTCTTTTGCAACCAATCCAACAAAGGGGGTGAATTGGTTCTCAAAACTATTAAAACTATGCAGATCCTAATGAGACGGCTAGTCACGAGCCTGCTACATTGTAATCTGGATGTACACTATTTGTCAATACCACTATACTACGGTGTTCCGTTAAGGCCATCGTAACTTCGCTATCGGGTCGATACTACGATAGTACATTACTACGATACTACGATGACGATAGTACGATACTACGATGACGTAAACAGACCAACTGTTGTTCATAATACAGTAAACGCAACTGCCCGTGGTTTTATTACTTATATTTACACTGCATTTTCGGATAGTTTGAAAGATGTAAATTGTAGAGTATAATTTACAGAAATAAAAATACAGTTGTTTTATTCCACTTTAACACATTCATGTCTGCTTATATAGAGGATATTCCATCGTACATTTTGAATAGCGGGAAATAATACACGAGTGTGCGTAGGCTTCCGCGTAAGCAACGAGTGTGCGTAGCGAACGAGTTGCTTGCACGGACACTGACGGACAAGAGTGTATTACTTCCGCTATTCAAACATGTACGATGGAATATCCTATTTATTACACATCCACGGCGGATATATATGCACATTTAGTCTCTTTTTGAGATTATAATAAATGAAGTGTGATGTGCCCATGAATAGTTATACAATGGCGCGTTTTCCCGCGTTTTGACGTTACGTTGTGTGACGTCAAATGTGACGTCATGTAAACTTTTTGAAATCCAAATTACTCAGCTGTTTCAATGAGTCAGATATATTTGAGTGCATGTTTGAAATGAATCACATTAACATTCTAGATTAGTCGAGACCCTTTCCAATTTTCAAATTTGATTGTAATCAAAATTAAAAATGTTGCATGGTAGCTCGTGGTTTCCAAGAAAACAGGTGCGCAATTACGGGTGTTCGCTTCACGGTGTATTATTTGTAAGGAGTTTATTACGGGTTTTCTCTCACAGCGAAACCCGTGCAAATAATTTGCATGAGTGTAATAAAACGATACATTTTTTCTTTTAGAAGCATGACGGTGTTTCATTGATGGATGGTAAACGGTACCTATCATGATTAGACTGAACTACACTGGTCATGTGGCACTACACTGGCTACTGACTGAAAGTGGAATAAAAACAACTTGTTGTATTCTTTGAATGATAGAGTTTCATCAGTTCTTAACATTTGATTGGATTAATATGTTTCGATGGGGCTTTCTGCCCGTGGTATGTACATGTATTGTCCTTATCTATCAGTTTACAAAATATATTCGGAAGTTTAATTTTTCTATTTACAAATGTACTTCTCGAATATGTGAACAATACCGCGTACCGTATACGTAATTGGACAAAAGAAAAAGGAAAATTTGCTTTTTACGTTATCTAGAGTCAACAAACCGCGAAGGTAACAACGAACGCGGACACTGTAAGTAGTAATCATGTTATGTGGCAAGTCCTTCGAAAATAAAGTAGTCGATAGTTTTTCTCTCCAAATCTGAACACGTATTTCGCAAAGTGGCACTGCAAATAGTTCCATTCAAACGTGCTAATCACTTATTGAAACAGGAGAGCTAAAACTGACTTATATCACAATTTTGAAACTGGTAGAATGCGGTGCCAAGTTATAGCATCAACGTTAGTTTGTTGCCATCGGGGTATGATGTCTCTGGGTACAGATTTTGTTCTGATTGTTATCATACCCAGTCAGTGAAACGGGCAATATCTCATATTTCAGCCGGTGTACAAGTTCAACTACTCTTCAATATGCAGCCTACTGTTCTGTTCCACGGAAGGAAACAATGGCACGTATACGGTCATGATGCCGCTCGATGGGACGACTTGTGGAAATGGAAAGGTATGATTCTCGTCGATCCACTGCTGGGTGGGACAACCTGCGGAAATGGAAAGGTATGATTCTAATCGACTGATGGTGAATGGGACAACTTGTGGAAATAAGCGGGAATGATTCTTGTCGACCGACTGCTGGGTGGGACAACCAGTGGACACGGAAAGGTATAGTTCTAGGCTATCGATTGCTCGACAGGACAACTTGTAGAAATGGAACGGTATGATTCTAGTCGACCTACTGATGGACGAAACAACATGTGGGAATAAACGGGAATGATTCTAGTCGACCGACTGCTGGGTGGGACAACATGTGGAAATGGAAATATTTGATTCTAGTCGACCGACTGATTGACGGGACAACCTGTGGAAATAAACCGGAATGATTCTAGACGATCGACTGTTGGATGGGACAATCTGTAGAAATGCAAAGGTAAGATTCTAGCAGACCAATTGCCGGGTGTGACAACCTGTGGAATTGCAAGGAATGGTTCTAGTCGACAGACTGCTGGATGGGACAACCTATGCAAATGGAAAGGTATGATTCTAGTCGACCGACTGCAGGACGGGACATACTGTGAAAATGGAAAGGTATGGTTCTTGTCGACCGACTACTGGATGGGACAACTGTAGCAAATTATTTTATAAGGTAATTCGCTGAAGGTATGGTTCTAGTAGACCGACTGCAGAATGGGACAACCTGTAAAAATGGAAAGGTATGGTTCTAGTCGACAGACTGCTGGACGGGACAAACATTGAACATGGAAACGTATGATTCGTGTCGACCGACTGCTGGATGGGAAAAACTGTTAAAATTCCTTTTATATGGCAACTCGCTATGCATTGACATAATTCAGGCTAAATGATGACACATGTTCGTATACTGCATCGAATAGATACTGTTCCTGACAATTGAACGTATACTTCGTGGACATGTATCCTAGTTCAAAATGTTGTCATTATCAGGAAACAGTCTATACCCTGGCCATATTTACGCCGAGTGATAACAAAGTGTCGTATGGACTAGATATTCACATAGTTACGCGACGTAACTACATGTACTGTCTCCCGTTGAAATTTATTTTTTGTCATAAGGCCTAAAAAAAAATTGTCTGTTTCGGGTAACGCCTGAAAAAAAGTTAGGTAGGGTAGGGTAATTTTACATTTTTTTTTTGTATTTTATTTTTTATTAAATTTGCTGTTTTTAGCGACTTTAATATTCTATTAAATTGAATAAAACGTCACTGTTTGTGTGCATATACATTGTAAATACTCTTTATATAGCTCTGTGTCTCATTATATGAATATGTAATCACAGTCTGTTTCCATGAAAGAAAATGTTACATTCATTGCAGGATGTCATTTTGAATCACAGATCCATGTTTCGTGGCTTTGTGCAGTCTGACTATTAAACAGCACACACTATGGATATACACCATTAATATAATATAGAACCCTTATTTGATCAAAACTGACCAGAACTAGCATGTTTTGGATATTGGACATTTAATTTGTCAAGCTGAAATCAGACAAGAGTTGTCAGAAGACAATGAAGCGCACCTGGTGGTGCTTGACCGTGAGAAAATATAGGCCATGTACGGACGGACATACAGATGGACGCCTATGACGCCGAGGGCATAAGCACCCCTTCCTTGGGAAGGCGCGCTAAAAATGACGAACGTTCGTTGACGATTGCAGTTGGTATTATTAAATATGTATGAAAAGTGTGCGAAGCCAGGTACACTTAATACTCTAAATGTAAAACAAGAATGATGATGATGAAGCAGTGTTTGACTGCTCAGTGACAAACACATACTAAGGACCGTAAAGACAAGTAGAACTGGACATAGACTACCTCTTTAAATGCCTGTATGCCTGTAGTGGGGGGATTTACACTGTTCTGATCTCTTGCTAGATGCTGGTGTTAGAAGTATTAATTTAGATCTGTAATTGGTTAATGGGTGATGGTCTCTTTTGAGGGACCTTGGATAGAAAGGAAATGTTCAAGGTCCCTCAAAAGACACCAGCACCTGTAGATGTCGGTATTATAGTCAAAATGTAACATAATTATGAAGTATAAACCTCTTTCATCAAATTGACAATCCTCGATTGGTACAGTTCGGGATTGACCAGAGACCACGGCCCGACGTCGTTCGACCCAATGCAAATCTCCAAAGTACAAGCCCCTCCTCCACCAAACTCAGCCTGCATATATGTGAACACGGAGTCATTCGAAAATATATCGAATGTGCGTCATTCCAATGCGTGCCGGCAAGCTTCCTTATTTATTTTTTAAAACAAAACGGTCGGACACCATGTTCTGTTGTTGTTGTTGTTGTTGTTTCGTTTCAAATGTCCGCGCTTACTTTTTGGCTGAAATGTCTCACGAACAAGATCGAAACTGCGAGATTTTATTGTATATTTTTCCCAGAAATGGCTAAAAAATGTAGGGTCGGCGTTTTTAAAAATGTCAGGTAGGCTCGGGTTACCCGAAATAAACACTTTTTTTTAGGCCTAATCAGTAAGAAATAAACGCTGAAATAAAGCATACAACCGGATTTCTATAAATAGATTTGCAAAGGGAGATAAGTAGCTACGAAACCTCATTACTTTATATCCGAAATTCTGTACCAGGCTAGTGTGTTTTGTTCTCAGGCTCGTCTCGGGAAACGGTAGGAATTACTACGATTTCCTAGCCTTGCATGGCAAACTTGATAACAACATACACTAGGCTGATATTCTCTATTTATGGATGTGACTGGAGAAATGAGGCTCATTTGTTCTGCGACCAGTATAGCTACAGATCAGCATGCAATCCGTATAGTCTGATGAGGATCTACACTGTTTGCCATTCCATCAATGAAACACCTGCCATGCTCTAACAAGCAATATACAGATCATTATCAGGCTTTCAATACGATTTTATTTGACTAGAAGCTACACTAGTCATACAACGCATAAGCTCCATTTCTTCAGTGGCAGCCGCATTTATTTCAGATCTGTATTGGGGAAGAATGTGTTGTCTCGGCCCTGGCGCCCACGGGTCAAACAGGTGAGCGCCACCATTGTAAGTTACCTTCATGGCCAGGGTTTGTGAGAGTGAGTGTTTGTACTGAGTAGTATAGAGCGAAGTTATCGCTACCGAAGTTATCGCTCCAGATAAGGTGCGTATTGGCGTATTTTACGCAAGTATGTTAGCAGAATACGCATTAATTATAAGAAGTGGGAGTACCAAATACGCAAGGCAATGTGAAAATACGCGTTGGATTTCAAATTGAGTAGTGAAATTACTGTCATAAAGTTGAAAATTCACTTAGTTCAGCTGCAACCTTTTCGCAGCTCAAATAAGTGAATGTTTAAATTAAATAATAAATCAAATATTAAAAAATTAAACATTCACTTATTTGAGCTGCAAAAAGCATTTTGCAGCTCACATAAGTGAATGTTTAATTTTGTTTGCTGTCCAGTTACTATGACGTCATTCTCTGCACCTACATCGGTGTTATTGTATCCCCCGGACTCCGTCGGGGGATACTATGGATTTGACAGCGAGCTGCGTCCGCGTCCGCGTCCGAGTCCGCGTCCGCGTCCGCGTCCGCGTCCGCGTCCGCGTCCGCGTCCGCATCCGCGTCCGCCGCAGACACTTATTGTCCGGAGCATAACTCGAACACCCTTTGGAATATGTTCATGAAACTTCACACATGCATAGACCACGACCCGAAGGTGTGTCGCGCGCAAGAATGACAACTCTTGCTTAGCTAATTTTTTAGTTATCTCCCTTTTTTGTTTCGCGCACTGATTGACCATAAGTCGACCACCCTTTGGAATATTTTTATGAAACTTCACACATTCAATTAGACCACGAACCGAAGGTGTGTCGTGCACAAGAATGACAACTCAAGCATAGCTAATTTTTTAGTTATCTCCCTTTTTTGTTTTTGTGCACTGATTTCCTGTCCGGAGCATAACTCGACCACCCTTTGGAATATTTTCATCAAACTTCACACATGCATAGACCACGACCCGGAGGTGTGTCGCGCATAAGAATGACAACTCTTGCGTAGATATTTTTTGAGTTATCTCCCTTTTTTGTTTTGCGCACTCTACAAACTGGGCAATAATGCATGAAGACCCGTTTTCTCGTCTTCTCTGTACACCTTTTCTCGTGTGCTCTGTACACCTTACCTGTAGAGAGAACAATAGAGACTGGGAGAACCATTCACCTGTTCATGTGCTAGCATGTGCAAATGTCCAGTCTTGACCACTATATCTGACCACAGGTAATTTATACAGGTAAATTACTACATTCTATATTACATTTCCGTAACTGTGTTGAAAATATTGTGGCTTTATGTGGACCTGTGCAGATATATGTAGATAAATATAGGACTATTAAAAAAAAATTCTGGGCTCCAGTAGCAAGCATTATTATTTTTAATTTTTAAACTTTTTTTTTCCATTTTTTTTTTCATTTTTTTTTCAAATTCTTTTTCAATTTTTGTCTAGTAGCATAAGGTCGTAAGTGCTATATGCAGACTATTCACCTGTGCATGTGCTAGCATGTGCAACTGACCACTGACCATTTATTATCAAAGCGATATGTGGGACATCCGTGTTCCGTGAACACATTTTCTAATTTATTAAACTTCACACATGCATAGAAGACGACCCAAAGGTGTGTCGCACGTAAGAATGACAACTCTTGCGTCGTAAATTTGTTAGTTATCTCCCTTTGTTGTTTCGTGCACTGATTTCGTGTCCTGAGCATAACTCGAACACCCTTTGGAATATTTTCATGAAACTTCACACATGCATAGACCACGACCCTAAAGGTGTGTCACGCAAGAATGAAAACTCATGCATCACTATTTTTCTGGTTATCTCCCTTTGTTTTTCCGTCACTGATTTTGTCTCCGGAGCATAACTCGAACACCCTTTTTTCAAACTACTTGTGTATCTGGGGAAGGGGATACACATGCGCTTGTCGACAAGCGTCCATTTCTAGTTTACTATTATTATTAGTAGTGTATGTACATGTATTATTATTATTATTATTATTATTACTCAATATTAAATATTATTACTTGTGATTAATTTGTTAATATTGTTATTATTCGTGTCTCTGTTATTGCGGTTTCCTTCATTATTCGTATTATTATACTGTTATTATTATTGTTATTGATTTTTTTTCTGATTTTTATTTAGAAACCTGCCTGTTCGGTGACCAACCACAGCCTGTTAGGCATTCTACTAAACTATGTAGCGCACACACAGGCATAGACTGCTACAACTACAATGAGTATTGCTGTGGCACCTGCCAGAAAATAGCCGACTTGTACGATGGTTTAACCGGTAAGTTGTTGAACCCTTAGAACATGTAAAATACGGGAAACGAAAATTGCCATCTGATATTGTTTTCTATTTAAATTTGTATTTATTCTAAATACTGCTTCATCGACACTACATATTGTTGTGGCACGTGCCAGACCATAGACAACGTGTACGCTGGTTTGACCGGTATGATGTTGAACCCTTAGAACATGTAGAACGCGGGAAATGCAAATTGTCGTCTGATGTTGTTGGTTTCGCTGCACATTTAAAGAGCTACAAAATTAGGTTTTTGTTGGTAACCAAAATCAAATTAAAAATATAAAAGCAGAAAATGACATTTAATTCAGAACTGTAAGAGTTAAATACCATTGGTCCTTGATAACGACAGGTCTCCAGTTAATATGTGGTAATGACAGTTCTCCAGTATAGATGTGGTAATGCCAGGTCTTCTGTATAGATGTGATAATGACAGCTGTGCAGTATGGATGTGGTAATGCCAGGTCTCCTGTATATATGTGTTAATAACAGTTCTGCAGTATGTATATGGTAATAACAGGTCTTCAGTATGTATATGCTAATGATAGGTCTCCAGTATGGATATGGTAAAGACAGATCTCCAGTATAGATGTGGTAATGACAGTTCTGTAGTATGTATATGGTAATGACAGGTCTCCAGTATGGATATGTTAATGACAGGTCTCCAGTATGGATATGGTAATGACAGGTCTTCAGTATGGATATGGTAATGACAGTCCTCCAGTCTGGATGAGGTAATGCCAGGTCTCCAATATGGATATGGTAATGATAGGTCTCCAGTATGGATATGGTAATGACAGTCCTCCAATATGGATGAGGTATTGCCAGGTCTCATGTATGGATATGGTAATGCCAGGTCTCCAGTATGGATATGGTATTGACAGTTCTGCAGTATGGATGTGGTAATGCCAGGTCTCCAGTATGGATATGGTAATGACAGTTCTGCAGTATGGATATGGTAATGACATGGCTACAGTGTATGGATATGGTAATGACAGTAATGACAGTTATGCAGTATGGATATGGTAATGACAGGTCTTCAGTATATATATGGTAATGACAGTTCAGCATTATGGATGTGGTAATGCCAGTCACCAATATGGATATGGTAATGACTGGTCTCCCGTATGGATATGGTAATGACAGGTCTCCAGTATGGATATGCTAATGACAGTCCTCCAATATGGATATGGTAATGCCAGGTCTCCAGTATGGGTATAGTAATGACAGGTTTACAGAATAGACATGGTAATGCCAGTACTCCTGTATGGATGTAGTAATAACACTTTTCCTGAATAGATGTGGTAATGACAGTCCTCCAGTATGGATGTGGTAATGACAGCCCTCCTGTGTATATGTGGTAATGACAGACCACCGGTATATAATGTGGTAATGACAGTCCTCCAGTATAGATGTGGTAATGACAGTCCTCCAGTATGCATGTGGTAATTACAGTTCTCCAGTACAGATGTGGTAATGACAGTTCTCCAGTACAGATGTGGTAATGACAGTTTTCCTGTATAGATGTGGTAATGACAGTCCTCCAGTATAAATGTGGTAATGACAGTCCTCCAGTATGGATGTGGTAATGACAGTTATCCAGTATAGATGTGGTAATGACAGTTCTCCAGTACATATGGCGTAATGACAGTCCTCCAGTATAATGGGGGTAATGACAGTCCTCCAGTATAAATGTGGTAATTACAGTTCTCCAGTACAGATGTGGTAATTACAGTTCTCCAGCATAGATGTGGCAATGACAGTCCTCCGGTGTGGATGTGGTAATGACAGTCCACCAGTATGGATGAGGTATTGCCAGGTCTCAAGTATGGATATGGTAATGACAAGTCTCCAGTATGGAAATGACAGTCCTCCAGTATAAATGTGGTAATGACAGTCCTCCAGTATATATGTGGTAATGATAGTCCACCGGTATAAATGTGGTAATGACAGTCCTCCAGTGTAGATGTTGGTAATTACAGTTCTCCAGTACAGATGTCGTAATGACAGTTCTCCAGTATAGATGACAGTTTTCCCGTGTACATGTGGTAATGACAGTCCTCCAGTATAAATGTGGTAATGGCAGTCCCCCAGTATGGATGTGGTAATGACAGTTATCCAGTATAGATGTGGTAATGACAGTTCTCCAGTACATATTGGGTAATGACAGTTCTCCGGTATAGATGTGGTAATGACAGTTCTCCAGTATAGATGGGGGAATGACAGTCCTCCGGTATGGATGTGGTAATGACAGTCCTCCAGTATATATGTGGTAATGACAGTCCACCAGTATAAATGTGGTAATGACAGTCCTCCAGTAGAGATGTGGTAATTACAGTTCTCCAGTACAGATGTGGTAATTACAGGTCTCCAGTATATATGTGGTAATGACAGTCCCTCGGTATGGATGTGGTAATGACAGTCCTCCAGTATAGATGTGGTAATGAGAGTCCTCCGGTATGTATGTGGTAATGACAGTTCTCCAGTATAGATGTGGTAATGACAGTCCTCCGGTATGGATGTGGTAATGACAGTCCTCCAGACTG
The DNA here is from genome assembly GCA_029237695.1 of Conchocele bisecta. Taxonomy (NCBI): domain Eukaryota; kingdom Metazoa; phylum Mollusca; class Bivalvia; order Lucinida; family Thyasiridae; genus Conchocele; species Conchocele bisecta. The sequence continues at coordinate 52,310,625 of CM055280.1, read as the reverse complement.
AGTATAGACCGAGTATAGATGTGGTAATGACAGTCCTCCAGTATAAGTATAGATGTGACAATGACATTTCTCCAGTATGGATGTGGCAATTACAATTATCCAGTATAGATGGGATAATGACAGTCCTCCAATATATATGTGGTAATAACAGTTCTCCAGTATGGATGTGGTAATGACTGTCCTCCAGTATAAATGTGGTAATGACATTCCTCCAATATAAATGTGGTAATAACAGTCCTCAAGTACAGATGTGGTAATGACAGTCCTCCAGTATAGATGTGGTAATAACAGTTCTCCGGTATGGATGTGTGTTCGTCTACAATACAAATTAATGCAGCGTAAATTTTTTATAGTTCTGTTTCTATCAGGAACTAATCCACATACTTATTCCAGTTGTATATTACATTATCCTGTAACATATTCATGAATAAGCATATGTCACGGTCACATACGGAATTCCGCGTCTGTGTGTGAACTCTATCGCTTACTGACACATTTACTGTTATGTGTGTGATGTTTACCCTTTGTCCTTGTGGCATATGGCAATACAACGCATTGCAGCTCTCTTTTTCCCTCTACTTAATATAAAATCTTGATATGTCAGCTAGGTTATCACAGAAGCATATGCATATGACTGCATACATGCATAGGACGATCACGTGTGCATGACTCGCGTTCATATGACCACACAGCATATTGCATGTGGTCCCTTAAATGGCATCGTATAATAATAGTGCCACATAATATTCCCATTGGTCCATGAAACACACACATACGACGAATTACTAGTAAACGCCGCATCCCTGGAAAATACATCCACCAGTTGATGTCCACTTGTCTCTGAAATGCATATATGGGACCTCACAGCACAATCGTATGTTCCAGCCACACTCCACATGGCCATATAATATGTTTTCTGTAAATGGAACACATGGTATCACGATGTACTGATTTACCTAAAAACACGGTAGGGCCGCATAACTCTGATGCGAATACAGGAAACGCAATAATATGGCAAACCAGTGCATTATTGTACAGTGTAAGTTGTTATGCCGGCCTAATGCATTATTTCATCTATTCCTAAATCATCACTATATGGCAACATGTATTGTTATCTGTCTATACAAATACATTCATATGACCATACAACACGAAACATCCCTAAAATACATTTATGTTAACACTAATTATATTCCCTGGTCCTTGGAAAGAATGCATCACGTTTCTAGGCTGGACATAATAGCTGTTTATCCTGTCAACACAGTGCGTATGTGCCGTGAAACACGATGCAGTGAAACATTTTTGATATCCTGTCAATACGATTTGGAGATGCGGCTGGGATAATTGTTTTGCATTTTAAAGCTATTTGTAATGTTGACGGGATAAATCGAATAGTAGGTTACATGTAGTGCCGTGAATGGGAAAAAATATCTGGCGCGGCACGGAAACGGGATGTGCTCGGCAGAGCCTCGCCCATCCCGTTTCCTGAGCCTTGCTAGATATTTTTCCAATTCACGGCACTAACCTACTATTCTCTATCTATTTTCCTTATTTCTGAACCAAAACATATGTTGTGACCACTCATTTGAACCGTCTCGGCGAGACGGTTCAAACGAGTGGTCACAACATATACTTCCGATGAGAAATTCTTGAGCCTTGCCGGATATGTTTTCCCATTCACGGCACTAACCTACTATTCTCTATATGTGTCCTTGATACACTGTCATATGAGAACGATAACACCCTTTGCTGAGTCCCTCAATCACTGTAATACATAAAAAAAGTATATGGATGCACAGCATACTGTTTTGTCACTTGATAACTTTTGTATGGTCACCTAATAACTGTTTGATCCCAGAAACATTGTGACCAGTGTAGATCCCGATCAGCCTGTGAATTCGCACAGTCTGTTCAGGATCTGCACTGTTCGCCATTTCATCAGTGAAACACCCATCATGCTTCTAACAAGCATACTATATCGTTATCATGGTACAGGAGTGAGCTGTTTGATCAGGAGCCACACTGGTCGCAAATCCAGTGAGACCCATTTCTCCCGTCACAGTCACCTATTAGTTATCCACAGACATTTAATATACAGAATGAATGTCTGTTCGTCTCTCTATATGTCCATTTCCTATTTATTGAACCAAGGCAATAACGTGATTATTATGTTGTGTATTCCAACATGAACGTCTCTGATACATATAAGTATTACTCTCAACTGTTGACAGGCCTTAAAAGATCATTACGTAAAATAAATATAATTATTATTGTCAATTGTATAGGTCGTAGGTACTAATTTGCAAATTGGATATAGAAAATATTCTACCATGCTGAATGGATGATTTGTAGCACTTAATATGTATGACACAGTAAATACTAAAATACAGAACATTAAGATAGCTGTAAATAATACGAGCAAGCTAAGCTGGAGTAATACAGTGGTATACACTTTCAAGATGACAGCCAGCAAGTAAATGAGTCTGTACATAAACATAACTTTAGGTAGTAGAACCGATGCAAATGAGATATATCCCGAGTCCACTTAATGTACATACTATTTATCGTGCATTCCAATAATATTCCCTCAATGAATTCCGAGTCATCAGCAGGAACAGGAATGTTGGCACATGTACTTATAAAAGCATGTATATAGTAACAATGTATAACTTGTATAACTACTGAAATACAGTATGTGTCTGCTCCAATGTGTATGACCGTCATCCATTGCAAGTGTAAGTGCACACCAGTGCATACATCATGGCCATTACCTAATACATGCAGGTATATTGTTATGTCAGTCTTATTTGAAAGGCACCTATGACGATATTGTATTTGTAAGTGAGGCGTTACAAGTAAATATTTAACCATTATTTCATAATAGTGTCATTTGATAACCTGTAAGGTTTATACACCATTTCATAATGTTCATCTAAACAATATCGCATAACCTCTATCGAGACATACTAAATTTTGGATTTTACTATGCAATTGAACTATTGTCTACATGGCATTCTAACTATTTACGCAGGTGGTAAGGATCAGGTTGGTGGAAGGCGTTTTCTGCCGCATTGTACCACAGTTGTGTGTTTTGCTGGCTCTTTGGGATCGTCTGAATATATATGTCTCTATTTGACAACTGGTAATGTCATTCTAATGATACAAAACTATATAAGCATCACTGGGGGTAAGGTGATATCCGTAACTGCAGTTACGGACATCCCAAGATGGCGGACGTGAAACGAGTTAAATTGAAATATCGTGATTTTCGACTGTTTACGCTTCGTGCATTTAATATCATTCGATGGTTAGCTCAATATGTGTATATACTATGATTTTAATGCCTATGTATTCCCCAAATGTTGCTTATTCCGCTTTTATAGACGTTTGAAATTTCACCGATGATACGGGTAACGGAGCGCAGAGACATCCATAACTTTGACTGTATTTCTGTAAATGATGCCCGTAACTGTAGAAAGATGCCCGTAACTACGAACGATGCCAGTAACTGTCACGTCATTTTTAGCGTGCCTTCCGAGGAAAGGGATGATTATGGCATAATACCTGCGTCGTATGCATCCGTCCGTCTGTTTGGCAACTGATTGGGTATACAAAACCAGCAGCAATGGCCGAGTGGTTGGGGCGTTGGACTTTAGATGTAAAGGCTGTGAGTTCGAATCTCGCTACAGTGAAAAATATTGTAATTGCAAAAAATGATTAATAAATCATATATGAGGAATATTAACCATGTTAACCAAATGTACTGTTATTGTATCCCCCAGACGATAGTCGGGGATACTATGGATTTGACGTCTTCACGCCGCCGCCGCGTCCGCCGCGTCCGCCGCCGCCGCACACACTTTCGTGTCCGGGCTATAAGTCGCTAATTTTGGAGTTATTCCCCTTTGTTGATTTGTTTTTGTGTCCGGGCTATAAGTCTGAAACCGTATGGAATATTTTAACGAAACTTCATTCATGCATAGATAACGAGTCAACGACGTGTCGCGCACAAGAACCACAACTCTCGGGTCGCTAATTTTGGAGTTATTCCCCTTTCTTGATTTGTTTTTCGTGTCCGGGCTATAAGTCTGAAACCGTATGGAATATTTTAACGAAACTTCATTCATGCATAGATAACGAGTCAACGACGTGTCGCGCACAAGAACCACAACTCTCGGGTCGCTAATTTTGGAGTTATTCCCATTTGTTGAATTGTTTTTTTCTGACATAGCGGCAGGGGGATACAATGCGGTCGTGGGCGACTGTCGTTCTAGTTTATTAATCATATTTGCAATCTAAACTTACAATTAAAAAAAAAAAATTGTTGACTGGAGCTAGATTCAAACCCACAGTTTTTCGTCGCGAAAAAAAAAGAAGTATTAGTAAATATTGCACGAAAGGGTACATTTGTGTATGTTCAAAACATGTGGAATAGTTACATAATTAGTTTCCCGTGCAATATATATAAAAAACATTAAAATCTATTCATTTCCTAACAAAAATAAGCGATTTGTCCAACAAGCTTAAAGAGGGATTGAATCCCGTTATTCGCGAAGATGGTCACGAATTCAAAATCATCTTCAAAAGGATCCACGAAAATGAGACATTAGCAGAAGAGGCCATTGAAACATGCAACAGTGTCCAAGCAGACCATTCCACTATTTATGGGTTAATGCCAGCTGTAATTGTACAGCTGGAAAGGGCTGTAACTGTATCAGGCATTTGTGTCTACTAACAATATCACATACATGATTTATTGATGTGTATAGAGAGCAACTGCCAAATTCCTCTCAAGAAACAGCAAATCACACAGTGTACGTTTATTAACGACAGCTCAGTTACGGAGATCGTGTGACAGTTACCCATCTCATTAATTTTCTCTGCGCTCCGTTACCCGTATCATCGGTGAAATTTCAAACGTCTATAAAAGCGGAATAAGCAACATTTGGGGAATACATAGGCATTAAAATCATAGTATATACACATATTGAGCTAACCATCGAATGCCATTAAATGCACGAAGCGTAAACAGTCGAAAATCGCAATATTTCAACTTACCTCTTTTCACGTCCGCCATCTTGGGATGTTCGTAACTGCAGTTACGGATATCACCTTACCCCCAGTGAATCATGTACCGTGTGTACATTTATTTAATGAATCCAGAATTATATTTACATTGACAGCATTCATCAATATTTGAAATTATTAAAAAAATATCTTATTCTATCAGACTTTGTGAAATTATTGTAGTGCGTTGTTGTACTTTGGTACTGGTCTTCTTTACTAATCATACATCGGGGAACATATAGATTTGCCATCGAGATCTCAACAAAATAGCATAAATTCTTCAAAAATATTATTCTCAAGAAGCGCCAAGTTGAACCGTATTTCTTGGTAGGAATGATCGATATACGATACTCTTTCAAAGTTGTCGAAATCGGATGGTTATGTCATCCAAGACGGCCGCCGAAAGGTCAAAAGGTCGTTCTTTTATTAGAGATTTCAAAATTATTTTTCACATGAACCGCTTAGCCCATGGTAGCCAAACTTCACAGTTATGGTCCATGGGTGAAGCCTTTTCAGATTTGTTAAAACGGATGTCGTCGCTAATCCAAGATGGCCACCGTCTAAAAATAGCACACATTCTTAAAAAAATCTTCTTCTCATGAAACACCAGCCGGATGTCGATGACACTTGGTAGGAATGATAGATGTATAATGCTCTTTCAAAATTGTTAAAATGGTGACCCCGGAGTAAAAAATGGGCGTGGCCAGTGGGGTCAAATTAGGGTAAAATTTTATTTTTGACCGAATATGGTCATGTCTATATACAATCGAAGGTATCAAAGAGGCGATCGCTCTGGTACATTTGTTGCGGAAATTGGATGGTCATGTCATCCAAGATGGCTACCGAAAGGTCAAAAGGTCGTTCTTGTATTAAAGATTTCAAAATTCTTCTTCACACGAACCGCTTGGCCCATGGTGGCCAAAATTTCACAGTTATGGTCCATGGATGAACCCTTTTCAGATTTATTAAAATGGAGGTCGTCGCTAATCCAAGATGACCACCGTCTAAAAATAGCACAAATTATTAAAAGATCTTCTTCTCATGGACCGCCAGCCGGATTTCGACGAAACTTGGTAAGAATGATCGACATAGAATCCTCTTTCAAAAGGTGTTAAAATGGTGACCCGGGATCAAAAATGGGCGTGACCTGTGGTATCAAATTGTATTATTGACCAAATATGCTCATGTCATATATCAAATTGAAGGTATCGATGAGGCGATTGCTCTGGTGCAATATTTGTCGGAATCGGATGATTATGTCATCCATGATGGCTTCCAAAAGGTCCATTTATTCGAGATTTTGAACGTCTTTTTCTCAGGAACCACATGGCCGATGCTGGCCAAACTTCATAGTAAGTTAAGATCCTTTGCGTGAAGCATTTTCATTTGGTAAAATAAGAGTCATCGCTTAATCCAAGATGACGGCAATCTAAAAATAGCACAATTGTTTTAAAACACATATGAACTCAATGTCACATTCTCCTCTGGTGTTCATTGAGTCAGGTCAGCGAATTAGGGCCATCATGGACCTCTTGTTTTTCTTGTTCCGTTCCGTTCCGCACAATACAGTTACCTATATAGGTAACTGTATTTTGCGGAACGGAACGGAACAAGGTGAATATGACGAAACACCCAGCTAAACAATATTCTGAGATGTTTTTGTTCTATATTTATTATGCATTCACGTAACAGTAGGCGACACGTACAACAAAACATTACGCAAACATTGTATTATCGAGCGCACCCAACTACACACCCAGTTACCTACGTAAACTGGGGGTCTAGTGTGGTGCGCGCGCAATAGGTAATGCGGTTAAATAGACCACGATGCAGTGTCTTTTTCGATCAATAAATTATGTTGTAAGCGATTGTAGAGTGTATTTTCAATATTTTTATTATTAAAACGTATCAATATCGGTACTCCTTTAAGTAATATTTGTATATTTTAAATATGTTGATGTTCTCATGAAGCGCATGAATATAAGTATTAATTAATGTAGCTTATATTGAGGCAAATCATACAGCCTTAAAACATAGTGCTGGTGTATAAAACCATATTATCGTATATTATTCATAAGTATATCACTATTAAACATTAAATACAATATGTATGCATATTATTAAAACAGTAGATGCTATCGCTGTTTCGCTCTATATGTGATACATTGTATTTATAACAAAATATTTGTTTGTATTCGTCCGCGTACATATTTCTGTCACACAAAGCGCCATTTTCAGTTCATATTTTGACCTGTGCATATGAACCGGACTAAGTGTAAACAACGCTCGATTCTGTCCGATTCAAATTCCTCTGAAAAATGTTCAGACTAACTACAGAAGTAATGCTGCTAAATAAGTGTTAACGGCTGAAACATGATCATCATTAAAACGAAGAAACCACAGTCGTATTATTGAAAAATAAGATTTACCTGAGACCTCATGGTGGCCGCCATTAATCCAGTGTAAACAATAGACCACGTGATCCCATTCCCTGAGTAGACCACGTTTAATGAAACGGTGTGCTAATCATGATATTATGTACCCCAACAATAATTTGAAATGGTTTGAATTTCTCGGTAAAAGCTACGAAAATCATAAAAGAATAACGATTTATATTTAACATTGGATACGCGTAAACGGTATTACTCTCTCATCGGATCGTCAGTTGTCGTCGATAGCGAATTAACGTACTGATCTGGTCTTAATTTATTGTCAACTTTCAACGTCATTTACAGAATATATAACTGATTTTGGAAATCAATAACGGCAAAATCCGATGACGTCTACTCTGAAATATCTGTCAACTTGCGGACGTAATTTAAAGAAATCGATTATATTTTAATATTGGCTACGAATTTGTGTATGGTCCCTTTGCTACACCGGATACATTACACAGATCTAATTATAAATACACGTCGCTTTGTGTGTAAAAAAATCGATAATGCGTGTGATGAGTTGTTGATCTGATGACATTGCACAGCTGTAAATTTTGACCCTTAGGCAATGTTTTGAAATTGTCGGAGACAACGTGACAATTAACGATACACTCTTGAGTAACCGCAGATCTATTAGACGGCTGGTTTTTTTTTCTTCTAAAAATCGATTTTCGGAGGCCAGAATGTTAAAAGCGTGAGACATATTTTAAGTTGTTCAGTACATTTTTCGATGAGTAATATTTTCCGTAGATGGTGTTGAAAATTGACACAAAATATATCGCCGGATTTCGCCGATATTCGTTTAGAAAATCACCAATATTTTCCGTAAATGGTGTTGACACAAAATTCAGCGCTCACGCGGAATTCAAATCAAATTTAATAAATAGACGCCGAAGGCTACGGTGGCTACGGCCAGTGAATTCTGGTCGTGGTAGCCACAGGCGCCGATCGAACAGTGTTATGATCAGATGGAGGAAATTAATTATTTCAAATTCATAAAAAAAAATGTTTGCTGTCCTAAAATTTAGCTTATCTAAAAGAGGCAAAATTAAATGCAATATTAATTGTGACAGCCAAAAGAATATATTTTGGGACAGTAACACATTATGCGGTATACACAGTATCTCAAACAGCAGTAACAAACTGTCGGTATATATATTATTACATAGGGTACATGTGTATCCGTATGTATTGCGATCGAGCGGGATCATTTGGCCCGCCCACGACCCCCCGTGGTGCGGACGCCTGTGATTGACAACTGAGAATATCTGCATATAAAACAGCCAATCTCACCGATTTTCTAATATAAGAGAGACAACTCGTAGAACAGTTTGAAAAAACTCAATGATGATTTATCGCCCGTGAAATACAACTGAGAATATCTGCATATAAAACAGCCAATCTCACCGATTTTCTATTATGTATTGGAATCACGTCGGACAGTTAGCCACGCCCCAGACCCCCCTCGATGGGCACGTCCGTAGTGATATCTTGGAATAACCATAACAACAAAATGCATTGTGTTACTCAACGTTTAACTGGCATACACAACCGCTAATTAAAAATAATATTATGAAAAACTACTTGCACTGCACAATATCGACAACGGATGTTCTACGTACAAAAATACATCGGATTATTTTGTTGCGCGTGATTTGCCCCCATTTGCATCACAAATCGTGCGGTCATCGCTAAATTTAGTAACAGAGTTAACTCCCCTCCGAATACTCTTCGAAACAAGCGACGCGTTTAACACACAAACTACATCAAGTTTGACCTTCCGACAGCCTATTTTTAAACTCACCCGACACCTGTGCGAAACAAAACTCGCACGTGTAGGTCTAACTGATGTTTAATCCTCATTCTCTCTCTCTATCGATGGATTTACAGTGGATTTTAGTGACATTCCTGAATTCGGCCTGATTGACATTTGTCTATGGTGGCCAATACACGCCAACATGAGTGTCAATTCTACGTTCAGGGAAGGGGGTCAATAAGTCAGTATTTAAGGTGATAACTTACAGTCAGGGAACACATTAATGACAGTATAACACACCCAGCTTATATTAATACCCATATTAATGCAAGTACTGAAATACGACAAAAGAAAATCTAACTAGTTTCTAAACGTTACAAGTGCCCGCTATACAGATATAATCATTTAGTAATATTTATTTTACTGATAGTGACGCGCGGTGGTATCAGGCTATTTTCATATGCAAATGAGGCATGATATTTTTTAATTATTTATACTAAAGAAATGCGTCACCTGAACAAATAATATTTTCGACAGATTTTAAAGTATGATCATTGCACATCATAAAATAAATACAGAGATTAAATAGTAATGTCCGTTAACATTTTAAGCAAACACGGTTATCGCTCCTGATATCAGTGTGTAAATTTACGTCTGATATAACATGTATAACAATGCCAATCAGTACGTGGGATAATGGCGCATGAATGCTTATTTTGCCAGGAAATGTCTCAGATGATGTCTCTGATGTAAAGAACATTTTGTACCTACTGAGTGGGCATGTACCTTTAAGGGTTAATGAAACTGCAACACCAACAATCAATCAATCTAGTTTAATATTGTAGTACCCTATGTTCAGTACTTTCAGTACTTTGATTTAAAGACGGACACTTTCATCGTTGGTAAGTTTCTAACAGTTTCTAGCTATTTTTATTAAAATAATAAAATTGTGAAAATATTAAAATCACAAAATTAATGGAATAAAATATATAACTTGTCAAGGTTTGAACCCCCGACCCTTTCGGGAAATGATAATTCAACTATAAAAGTCTGCGACCTTAACCTCACGACTATTGTACCAACTAGATTGGTCAGTAAGCGAGGCTTACGGAATACCCCTCGTGTGGGCCGAAGTACCCCTAAATATGTAAAAAAAAAAATCCAAGTGTGTGGGCTTGTGACCTTCACTTGACTCTGGGCTTAGCGGGGGCGGCACGAACGTGAATTTGTCACAGGGTGGTGGAGGTCCATTGGGGACAATGTGTGTGTGAAGGTGAAGCAGATCCGATCAAGGAAATATAAGTTATAACCGATATCCCTGATGTTAAGTTTTGTAAAGAGACTATAAGTATGTAACCTTGACCTCGAGATCAACGGGAATTTATCACAGCATGATAGTAGAGCCTCAGAGGAATGCATGCATGACATATTAAGAATTTTCGATGAAAGAAATAGAAGTTATAACATATCTATCTGACGTTAAGTTTTGTAAAGAGACTAACTATGTCACCTTGACATTGGGATCAGCGTGGGTTGGACGATCGTAGATTTGTCACAGCATGATAGTACAACCTTAGAGGAATGCATGTGTGAAATATTAAGAATTTTCAATGAAGGAAATAGAAGTTATGACTTATTTCTCTGATGTTAAGCTTTGTAAAGAGACCAAGTATTTGACCTTGTGATCAGCGGGGGTTGGACGCTCGTGAATTTGGCACAGCATGATAGTAGAGCCTTACAGGAATGCATGTGTGAACTATTAAGCATTTTAGATGAAGGAAATATAAGTTATAACATATTTCTCTGATGTTAAGTTTTGTAAAGAGACTAAGTATTTGACCTTGACCTTGGGATCAGCGGGGGTTGGATGGTCGTGGCTTTGGCACAGCATGGTAGTATAGTCTTACAGGAATGCATGTGTGAAATATTAAGCATTCTGAATGAAGGAAAGAGAAGTTATAACAATATTTCTCCGATGTTAAGTTTTGTAAAGATACTAAGTATTTGACACTGACCTTGGGAGCAGCTGGAGTTGGACGGTCGTGGATTTGGCACAGCATGATAGTAGAGCCTTACAGGAATGCATGTTTGAAATATTAAACATTTTGGATGAAGGAAATATAACTTATAACAATATTTCTCTGATCTTAAGTTTTGTAAAATAGACTAAGTATTTGACCTTGACCTTGGGATCGGACGGACGGACGGCCGTTCTAACATTTCGGGTTTATTAGCTATTTGTTCTTTAAATAATCAAAGGAATATCTCCTAAATTTCAATAGAATTATGAGCTTACGGAATGAATCAAAGGAATCTATTGTCTTAGGCTCCGCCCCTTAGCTCTTAACGGACGGACGGACGGACGGACGGACGGACGAACTTACATTTCGGACCTTAGGGGGTACTTGCTATATAAAAGATCAAAGGAAATACCCCGTAAGACACAATAGGCTTACGGGGTACGGAATAAGTTGCAACTCCGTCTACAACGATACCGTTACAGCGATACGTTATTGAAACAACATGTATTAGTACCCATAACATAAAAAAGTAATGTATCATCACAGGAGATAAAGAAAAACAATATAAACTAATAAACAGAACAATCCGCTTGGCTCGTATGAAAATAGTTCCCGCACGTGGTAGTCGTGTATATCGATTATCTCCCTTGCCGAAAGTAGTTCAGTGATTTATTAATTCCAAATAAGACGTGTTTCCGTAATGAATGATTTACTAATAGGAAGAAAATACACGCATGTTTACCATTAATTGTGCATGTTTTCTGTGTGGAGCCTTATATTTGGAACCCAGATTTAAACCTAATATTCACCACTATTCCCCAGATCGGCCCCCATTTCAGCATACTGGCAATCTGATAACGTAACTAACTACTACCACATGTTTTCTGTGAGGAACCCTCCTTCTTTGGAACAGTGTAAAACAGCATTCACCTGTGTTCCCCCACAACAGCCCAATTTCAGCACACTGGTAACGTAACTTACTCCTAACATCATGTTGAGTTGGTCTATTGTTTCACTTAACTTTCTTCTGTTCTTGTTCCGCTCCTTTCCGCAAAATACAGTTACCCATACGGGTAGTTGTATTTTGCGGAACGGAACGGAACGGAACAAAATGAATATGAGCAGTATACTACAAATATGCACATAATATATGAATAATATGTGTCAATGTAACTTTACAGACAGCTTTACCTCATTGACGGCTCAATACCCTGTGAATCCATTGTGAAACTTAAGATTCACCAGCTTTCAGCAACGGTCCTTTTTCAACACACTGATATTCTGAGATGTTTTTGTTCTTCATTTATTATGTATTCATGTATTAGTAGGCGACAGGTACAACACAATGATTTACTAATAGGAAGAAAATACACGCTTGTTTATCATTAATTGTGCATGTTTTCTGTGCGGAACCTTATATTTGGAACCCAGATTGAAACATAATACTCACCGCTATTCCCCAGAACGGCCCAAATTTCAGCATACTGGCAACGTAACTAACTCCTACCACATGTTTCTGTGAGGAACCCGCCTTCTTTGGAACAGTGTAAAACAACATTCACCTGTGTTCCCCCAGAACTGCCAAATTTCAACATACTAATAACGTAACTTACTCCTACCATCATGTTGAGTTGGTCAATTGTTTCACTTAACCTTTTTTTTTCTTGTTCCGTTCCGTTCCGGAAAATACAGTTACCCATATGGGTAGTTGTATTTTGCGGAACGGAACGGAACAAGATGAATATGCGCAGTATAATACAAATAATGCACATAATATATGAACAATATGTGTCAATGAAACTTTACAGCCAGCTTTACCTCATTGACGGATTAATACCCTGCGAATCCATTGTGAAACTTGACATCCACCAGCTTTCAGCAACGGTCCCATTTCAACACAATGATAATGTAATTAACTCCTACAATCGTGTTGAGTTGGCCTATTATTTCATTTAACTATTTATTTGTCACATCGCCAATGAACGGTAACATATTGGAGCCAATCGGACTACGGTAATTAGTATCTCTCTCGATGAAACTGATGAATAGTGATTGTCCGTCGAAATATCCATACATTCTATTTGGAATCCATTGTGAAACCTACATGTACCATTCACCCGTTTTCCTGAGAAAGGTGAACTTTAAACGCAGTAGTAACACTACTAACCCCTAACGCTTGTGTTGATTGAGGTCTACTGTCTTGTGCATAAACTATTGTTTCTTGTTCCGTTCCGTTCCACAAAATACAGATACCCATGTGGGTAATTGTATTTTGCGGAACGGAACGGAACAAGATAAATAACTGCTTTTCATTATCCATTTATTATGCATTCACATGGGATCAGTCGACAGACACAATTAATAATAGGAGGAAAATACACACATGTTTAACATTAATTATATTATTGTATTTTATTTAAATTATAATATGTATTTGTTTATCCCCTTTTGGTGCCCCATGTCGTTGTTCCGTTCCGTTCCGTTCCGGTTCCGTTTCATTCCGTTCCATTCTGCAAAATACAGTTAGCCCATGAGAAGAATATTTTTCAAGAATTTATGCTATTTATAGACGGCGGCCATCTTGGATTAGCGATACCTCCATTTTAGCAAATCTGAAAAGGCTTCACACATGGACCATGACTTTTAAATTTGGCTACCATGGGCCAAGCGGTTCATGTGAAGAAATTTTTTAAATCTCTAATAAAAGAACGACCTTTTGACCTTTCGGTGGCCATCTTGGATGACAGAACCATCCGATTTCGACAAATGCACCAGAGTGATCGCCTCGTTGATACCTTCGATTTGATACATGACATTACCATATTCGGTAAAAAATAAAATTTGACCCCTGTTTGACGTAATGACGTCATTTTAACAATTTCGTAATCCCCCTACGTAAGGACTATGCCATGACCATGAAGTTTGGTGACTATAGGCCCAATGGTTACCAAGGAGAAGATGTTTGAAAATGTTTACGGACGGACGACGGACGGACGACGGACACATTGCGGTAACAATAGCTCACATGAGCTTCGCTCAGGTGAGCTAAAAATGTTCTTACTCGAATAATACATTCCGCTCATTTTAATCATTTGGTTTGCACACTATTATATTTTTACCTGCAGAGTGTGAATACGGTGATCATGGAACGAGGTGCGATGCTGATTCGTGTGACAGATACGACACAGATACGCGAACCAAGGTGTGTTGTGGTACATGTGCTCCAGACACTACGACAACAATCACGCTCTCATCAGCAGGCGACCACCGACAGGAATTGGCGTTCATTATAATAATGACTTATGTTTCTTTCCGTCTATACTAAATATGCATCAACGTGTCATATAAAAATAGAGACATACGAGTACAAGTATTTTCTTGGTGAGCATTTACATAATGATGCCACATACAGATCAGTAACCTTACATTATGAAATACAAATTATGTATGTGTGTTTTCAAGTGACCGTTATTCGGTATCTCTCTATAAGACCGTTATAATTATCATGTAAGGTAATTATATTATTGTTTTTTCGGAGCGCCACGGGAACGAATTGTTAATACGATGGAACGAATTGTTAAATTGAGGCAACGAATTGTCATTTCGTGGGAACGAATTGTTCATTCGAGGAAACGAATTGTTATATCGTGGGAACGAACTGTTAATTAGAGGAAACGAATTTTTAAATTGAGGGAACGAATGGTTATTTCGTGGGAACGAATTAATACAAGAAAATCCATGTCCCCTGCGGGGCTCCGTATGTTTTATACTCGGCTTGAGTCTTACTAGGTACCTCCACTGAAGTTAGATTCTCGCCGATGAGATAGATGCTTGTAAACTCAAATTTAAACATGAACAAATCTCACAGTCTACTTATTAGTTATTTGCGAACTGTAACTACAGGAGGACCCTAGGATGTCCAGTTTAGTGAAGTTTCGCAGTAAATCAGGCATATGACCATTCAGAGACATGCGTGTGTGCTATGTGATCATGAACTGGCATTGTCACCCGAGATAAATGACCAGGAAACCCATAAAAATAAGATCACAAATGTTGTCTAGGTGTCCCGTTTAGAGAGGTTCCACTATATTGCAATCTCCTCCGTACCGTCCGTATATTACTTATTATTGTGGGATTAAACGATTGTATTTGAGAATGTTAGGGCCAAGTCGATTATTTTTTACGTATTCACACTTTCGGGTAAATGAGGTGGGCGGTTGGTATTGTGAAGGAGTATGAAGGGTATTTTTAACGATGTGGTTCATTCTTACCGGAATCTTGATATTCCTGGTTTAGGCCATCAGGTACAATTTTGGTTTCCTTGTTACTTGGTAGTTGAATCCGATTATACCCACTATAATATTAGTACTAACCATACTACTTTTAGGAAGTGGGCTCAGTGCCTCTGGTGTGATGATTTATTCTAATTTCAGGGCTGAATAGATTATTTTTGTAAATATTCAGTTATGAATTTGGGATTTCATCACCCTCTCCCCTCCCACACCCCATCACAACAGGTTAAAATGGGATTCCTTCTTAACTCACGGCCTAAAATGTTTTAGTTGTTGTCAGGCCGTTCATTAAATAAATAACTCTTGGTTAACATGTTATGATATGATGGTTTATTGGTGCTGGCAGTTAATGGCTTATTGTGGTCTTAATCCTGCATTATGATAACCAATACATTATGGAAAAAATGTATGGACATTTACGTAATATACCGCTTGGCATATCTTCATCTTCACACATGTATACATTACAACCAAGAGTTGAGTCACATGCAAGAAAGATGACTATGTATTGTGTACGTTTGGAGTTACCTTCCCTTGACGAAATAGTCATCTTGTTATCCCCTCGCAGATAGGGCGATATAGCGTTAGTCAATGTACGTGCATGTACATTCGTACATTCGTACGTACCTGCATACGTATGTTAGTAACAGCCTTCAGTTTCCACTAACTTATAAACCGCTTCACCGAATTTGATGGTTGGTTTCTACTACGTTTATCAAGTTGATTGTATATTATATGAATGCTATGTAAAAATCAAAAACATGTTGATATGTTTCTGACAGGGGTGTAAATCCCATCTACTCTGTGAATATTATGTGAAAAACACAAGGGTGGATTTATGCTACTTGTTTTTCGCTTATTTTATACTATGTGAAGATTATATGAAACGCATCACAATATTGATAATAAAATCATCTGTTTCTGACAGGGGTGGAAAAAATTCTGCTACTAATAGGTTCACTAACTCCTAAGAAAGACAAGAATTCCGCGCAATCAAATGTCTCGCCTTGTTCCGTCTTGACATTGACCCTGGGGCCTTGACCTTGACCCTGGGGCTCCGAGAATAGTCATATATTCATCTACATATCATAGTAAAGGTATGTATACAGTTTGATGACTGTAGCTGATAAGGTGTTGAAGTAATGACCGTAACACGAAAACTTAACATTAAATGATGACCGCCGCCGCCGCCGCCGCCGACGACTCCGGAAAAGCAAAATCTATGTCTCGCTTTCCGTTTTCACGGGCGAGATAAAAAATCCAACCTCGTCATATCATCCGATAGTGTTTACATGTTTTGTTTTGGCCACGGACACTCTGTTTACATCACCTGACCAACAGGTTCAGTGTTTTCTTTTAATAATGTTCCTCAAGTGAAACTGGGTAGAAATAGATCAAGACTTGCAAGCAAACTAGGTATGTGACTTCAAAACGCCCGCACTATTTTTTATACTATACTTATACCGGTCTACTTCTGCCCCACTGGGAGATTTCGCGCCATTTGGTATTGTCTAACCTGTAAATGCATCAATATAAATTTAAGCCGATCCTAAATTTGCACGTACGAACATTTACGTCGATATTTAGTGAAACGGCCTCCCGTTGGTTATGACGCTATGCAAGTATAGTGTACTAGGTGGTACAGGAGGTGAGTAACTGAACCTAAACGAGAAAACTTATTGAAAATTGCTAACTAACGTAAACAATAGGTCAAACAAATGTCACATGTTGGAGAGTGGTAAGTGGTGGGCACCTGTTGGTTATGAAGTTGTGCATGTATGGTGGTCCTATGTGGTACAGTAACAGAGAAATGGACATAAACACGAAAACAAATCATCGAAAATGGCTAAGTCGATTGCGCGGAAAAATAGGTCAAGGCAACAAAAAAGTCAATGTTTCGATAGTGGTGTGTGATGGGCACCTGTAGCTTATGAAGTTGTGCAAGTATTGTGGTTCTAGGTGGTACAGTAACGGAGAAATGGACAAAACACGAAAACTTAAAATTGAAATTTGACGCCGCCCGCCACACAACCAGCTTTCGCCAAACAAATAAGCCGGGAGTGTTTGTAAAAAACCCGGCACAAAAAACGAAAACGTTTTAAAAACGATGTGAATACAGCATGATATGCATTGAAAAAATACGACACGACACGCGTTGACGGAAACGACAGGCGTTTACATAATTGCAGCCGGGTATTAAAGGTACATACTCACTCGGTAGTCACAAAATGTTATTTATATCAGAGACATCATCTGCGACATTTTTTGGCAAAATAAACATTAATTCACTATTACCACACGTATTGATTGACATTATTAAACATTTTATATCGGAAATAAATTTCCACACTGACATCAGGGGTGATAACCGTGTTTCCTTAACATATTAACGGACATTACTATTTTTTCTCTGTATTTATTGTTCAATGTGCAATTATCATACTTTCTAACCTGTTGAAAATATTGGGTTTTCAGGTGACACATTTAATTAGTATAAGTATATACAAAAATATCGTGCCTCATTTGCATATGAAAATAGCCTGATACCACCGCGCGTCACTCTCAGTAATATAAATATTACTACATGATTATATCTGTATAGCAGGCACTCGTAAGTTTTAGAACTGGTGAAATAGGGACACAATTATACACTTATTTAATTCATATAAAGAACAGTCTGTGCCTACTGAGTGGGTACGTATCTTTAAAACTAAGATATCGTTTCCACGTACAGAACAACACTGATAATCGTTTCTAAGCATATCGTGGAACAAAACGATCATTTTCAATTCGTGTTGGTTTCTCAAGTTTGTGATATTTCAATAAATCTTCGCTGTATGTAACATGTGTAATGATACGATATTTATTAATTTCGTTTACTAATTTCATAAGAAACTCGGCATAGCCTCGTTTCTTATGAAATCAGTAAACTCGTTTAATAAATATCATAATAAATCATCACTCATTAACAGAGCTCCAGATAAGTGTTGTGTTTAAATCGTACTATACCCCCTGATTTCAAAATCATTGTGCATTTTACTTTTACAAATGGATTATTCATTTACTTCATTACTAAATATGGAACAAATGATAACAATATATAACCAATGTAAACA
>CM055280.1:52268052-52291438 GCA_029237695.1 Conchocele bisecta | reverse complement strand
TAACCAATGTAAACATTCACGTATTTTGACTTGCAAAAGCTCAAATAAGTGAATATTCAACTTTATACCGTAGTTTTCCACTACCACACAGTTGAAAACCAATGCGTATTATCACATTGCTGTGCGCACTGTGTACTCCCACGTTTGATAATCAATGAATATTCAGCTAAAATAATTGCGTAAAATACGCCAATGAGCACCTTATCTGGAGCGCTGTATTTATTTAGAATGCTCACGCTTGTGTATGTACAATGCCATTCGATGTTCGTAAGACTGGTTACAGACGCCACAAGTGTATTTTCTCTCCCTCGTATGAACAACCATGTGTGACATTAAGGTGGAGCTCTGTGTAAAGGCGTCTCCACACACTGTACACTTGTAAGGCCGCCTCCCGCTGTGGATATCCTGGTGTCTCCGAAGGTATTCGATGGATGTAAATGTCTTATTGCACGTTGAACACGCGACTCGCTCCTCTGTGTGAACGATACGATGACGTCTGAAGCTCTTGCTATGGGAAAATGTTCTGTCGCATACATCACATGTGTGTGGTCAGATCCCCAAGTGAATTCGCAGGTGTTGTATATAATTACCTTTAATCCTGAACGTTTTAGCGCACGTGTCACAAGAGAACGTCTTCTCCCTTGTATGAATACGCATGTGTTTCGTGAAACTAGACTTACATGTAAATGTTTTACCTCAAAAATCACACGTGTCTGTAATATTTCCATTGTCAGTGTGTGTACTCATGTGGTAGGCCAGCGAGGATTTATAAGCAAAATATCGTTCACACTTGTTACACTGCCACGGTAATTCCCCTGTATGAACGGGCATATGGGAAAGTAGAAGCGCCGACGTGGAATACGCACTACCACAAACGTCACAGCGATATTGCACATCACCAGTATGTACACGGGCATGTAATTTGAGAGTGGTCGCCCGTGAATACGATTGGTCACATATCGTACCAGCGAATACTGTTGACTTTCCGTGCGTTCGAGTGAAATGGGAATCAATGCTACCCTGGTTAATAAAACACTGGCTGCACACTTTACAACTAATTTCAATATGTCTACGTATGCGATTTATAAGCGCGAATTTGTGAAGCATCTGCTTACCACATAGATCACAAGTAAACAACTGCTCACATGTGTGTTTGGTCATATGACGGTTACATGACTGTTGGTCAGACAATGATCGGCAACATGTGTAGCAAGTATGGGGAATCAGGGGCCCGTTTCACTAAACTTCGTATGACTAAAATGTTCGTACATGTAAGTGCAAATTTAGAATCGTCTGGAAATTGCAATTGATAGATTTACATTTATTGAGCATAGGCTGCATATACATGTAAATCCAATAAGTGTTTATAAGAACACATTGTTAATGTGAAAATTACAGATTATCATAGCCCCGTGCAGGCACCGGGGCGGGATCAACTGATCCTGAGAATAGTGCTGCAGTAGCCATTGCTTGTCGTAAAAGGCGACTAAACTGGCTTAACGATTGGGTTCATACTTTCCGGAACCCACTATACCGGATTTGGCCCTCATGTACATTTTTGGCTTTCTTGTATGTGAGAGTTGAGTCGGGCTATACCCCATATATAAAAGTAAGATTAGCGCTAATCCTATTACTTTTAGGGGATGGGATAAATGATGCTGGTGTGGCGAGGGCCTGGCACCAGATCAGGTTGTTCTAATTTCAGGACTGAATATATATTTTGATTGTAAATATTGAGTTCTGAAGTTGGGATTTACCCCCCTTGGACAGGTGGATACGGGACTCGACCCCGTTGACCCGTCTGCGTGTAGACTCCCTGAGGCTTGTACCTCTATGTCAGAAAAGCGGACGTTAAACCCTATTCACTCACTCACTCACTCAGATTATCATAATTTTGCACTTACGAACATTTTAGTCGTATGAAGTTTTGTGAAACGGCCCCCTGAATCCGATGAACACGCATACGACTACGCAATGTGCTTCTGTACTCGGAGGAGTGTCCACATACGTCGCATTTGTAATCCCTTTTGTGATCATTCATCTTGTGTAACTTAAACCTCACCTTCAACGGAACGGTCTCCCCGAATATATTGTACATACACTGCATGTTTCACTTTATTATCGTCTCCTGTAATTCGTGTACATATACAATGCCAGGTTATTGTCTGTCGGTATCAAGTTCATCAGGCAATGCTATGAAACGCGTATGAATTACTCACTCCGCCCGAGGAATTTCGGTCCGAGAAATTCCTACCATTTCCGAGTCAAATCCGATGAGCTTGATATTTATTATATATAGAGAGCATACGAGGATTGTGTTTTGATAACAAGTTTATGTGTTGCTAAGCTTACTTATCTAGCTAAGTAAACTTTGACGGAGTAACCATTTATTTGTCCCGAAATGCATATTTCATAAAGAACTAACGACATAATTTATTATATGATTAAAAGTATGCAGACTTCTTATACTGCATTTATTACATTATCACAGCCAAAATGGTATAATAACAATTAATAAATTTATTCTTAAATTGAAAATTTCTCCCTCAAAGTGTACTTTGCAAGATAAGTATACTTTGCAATTTTGGTGAAATCGGCTACAGGCAATGCTAGGAAACTAGCTAGAAATGTCGAGGCCACCGATGATTTTTTACGGTTTCCAAGACAGATAAACTTGATGCGAGACACTAGCCTGGTATTCTATTTTATGAGGCTACGAGCTTTGCATGAATTGGCCGAATACTTACCGACAGATAACAGTGCTCTTGTATCAAGAGTATTATACCCACATGTTTCAAATTCAATGCGTACTTTTACTTTTACAAAAGTATTATTGATTTTCTTCCTTGTTAAATAGGTAACAAATGATAAAAATGAATCAAATTTAAATATTCACTTAATTGAGCTGCAAAAATATTGTTTGCTTTTTGCATCTCAACTAAGTAAATTTTCAAATTTATTACAATATGTTCACTACTCAATTGAAAATCAATGGATATTTTCACATTGCTGTGAGTATTTTGTACTCCCACTTTTGATAATCAATGCGTATTCTGCTAAAATAAGAGCGTAAAATACGCCCTTACGCACCTTATCTGGAGCATTTACCTCATAAAACATTGTCATATATCCTTCATTTAATAGATACAATGTACACATATCGGGTTACAAAGAATTAAAACAGACGTTTCTTTGGCCAACGACGTCACGTAGCGATATTGAATGACATAAATGCAATGACGCGACTTCAACAAGTTGACGTCCTTTTCAAGGACAATCACGTCATATTTCCTCATTCTGTAACATAAAACGTGAAAATAGACCAATGAAAATGACTCGAATGTAAATGTTAACCAAGATTTAAGAACATAAACTAATTAAGTAATTCAAGCGGAAAAAGTAGGTTAATGACATGGATGGGCATATGGCTTGTGATTAGTAATACACGAAGGATGTTGTGTCCATGTTTCATAAACATAGGCCAAGGGGTTGTTGAGAAAATCGCTTGAATGTAAAGGTTAACCAATATATAAAACTTATTAAGTAATTTAAGCGGGAAAAAGCAGGTCAAGGACATGGATGAGCGGGTGGATTGTCAGTGTATTGTGGTGGGTGATGCATGAAGAAAAGTGTGTCACAGTGTCATGAACATATGCTAATGGGCTGTTGAGAAAATGACCAGAATGTAGATGTTAACCAATATATAAGAGCACATAATTGCTAAGAAATTCAAGCCGGATAAGCAGGTCAAGGACACGGATGGGATGGTGGATTGTGGGTGGTTTGTGGTTAGTGATGCAAGAAGGAATTTGTGTCCAAGTGTCATGAACATAGGCCAAGTGGTTGTTGAGAAAATGACTTGAATGTAAAGGTTAACCAAGATTTAAGAGCATTTATAAACATAGCTAAACTATTCAAGTGGAACAAGAAAATGTGGCATGTCGGCACATGGATGCCCCCGGTGGCAGCTTGGAGGACATGTGACAAACGTAATGAATCGAAAGTGATAAGTATTCATAACCACAGTTGTGAAGGTGAAAAGGTGAAGGTCATATTACGGGCAGCATGGATGTGTGGCATTTTTTGAAGTAATCCTTCAAGGAATATAGAAGCTATGACAGAATTGAGAAACTCCGGCGAACTTATTCATGTGTGAAAACGTTCAAAGTTTTGAAGTTCAAAAGGTCAAGGTGATATTGAGGGCATTTGTCCACACTGTATAAATATTTCAACACAGCATACCTGTGGACTCCACAGGTATACTGTGTTGAAATATGTATGTAATAAGTCAAGGGATATATAAGTTATGACATAATTTAGAAACTCTGGCGAATTTCTTAAAGGAGAATAACACACTCCCCAAAACTGATATATTTGTATTATATAGCTGTATTAAAGACATAACGTGGTTTTACTTGACTTGTATTTATTATAATCCCACTGAAATTGGGTTTTAAATTTCCAATATGTATGCACTCTCCACTCGATGGAGATCTTAGGCTGTCTCCTTTAAAATCATGTGCTACGCATTACAACTACGTCATGAAGCGTTTGCGCGCGCAAGTTGCTTCTTCCTTGGTAACCCGGAAGCATTCTGGGTAAACAGAGAGCTCAGCTGCTTTCAGTTTCCTTTTATTGCGCTTCGATTTCACATCACGATCAACAATGTAACGCTACATCCAACAAGTTTTACTGCGATTATCTGTTAATATGCCTCGCTGCAGAACGTGTATACCACTCGGAACCCCTCGCACCATTCCGCAAATCGAGAATAATGTCTCGGGGATGAATGGTAGGTCGCCATTGTTTTTATTTACATTGCGTCTATGGTAATACCAGAAGGCCTCCGCGTGACCGATGTACCTATTCGTACGCGTTTCATAAACCATTCTAGTTCATCAGTTCTAAGTTTACTGGTTCCAACTGAGAGGGTGCCGGATACACAAAAATAAGCAATAAACCGGGAACCTGTAACTCTGCCCAAGCTCTAGCCATACCAATTACAGGACGCAAGTAAGCACTGGACCAATACATTGACCGACATTTTGCGTTGTCAACAATTAGCAGAATGCATTGCAGTCCGTTACAATTTAGTTTCACAGTTTCAGTTTGGAGAGACTACCACCCATACATTCGCGCAGTCTGATCAGGGTCTGCACTGGTCACCATTCAGTCAGTGAAACATCAGTCCTGTTTATAACCGAGTATGTTCTTATCATTCCTAAAGACTTACATGGAAGACCCAGAGCAAAACTGGCCATATATCCCATAAGCCCAATTTCTCCACACATAAAACATAAATGTGTTTTAATCTTGGGTTTCACTATAAATTATCTTATATACAAATTGTCTTAGAAACCATGGTTTGGTTTAAATGTCGAAAACCTTTTTCTCCTCATCCTCATCTCTTTTGGCTCATGTTAAATTTCGTAGGTTGACTTGATTTGCTATTATTAATGGTATTTAACGACCTATCAACAGCTAAGGTTATTTAATGCCGGGCCAAGAGGTTCGATCCCGCATTTAACCAACTGCATTGGTGGGGTGGGGGAGGGGGGACTAGCAGGACTGTAGGATTAGTTAGATGTACAGGACTAATGTGTATGGACGGACAGATAGCGCCCCAACATAATATGTCTTGTTTTTCAAACGGAAGTATACAAAGGAGCTCATCTGTACTCTAATCACACACAACACACATACAGCTGCCTGGTTTGAAGGTCAATCTCACAGCAGAGGTTATTTGACCTTGAACCTTGACAAGGGGAGCACGTCTTGGGTGGGGAAGTAAAATATGAATGATGGGTAACATGCACATACAGTTTGAAGCGAATCGTTGGGAACCAAATAATGAATGATAGTAAACATGCACAGTAAAGAAGTTATTAGAGAATGGATAAACGTGTAAACATCTACTGGACAAACATTTCTAGTAATTTGACCTTGAAATTTGGCATGGGGGTGCATGGGTGGGGCGGGGAATGAACATATGGATAATAGACATGCACACGAAGTTTCAAGCCAATAAGTCATACGGTAACAGAGTCATAGCAGAATAGCAAATGTGACGGATGGACAGACGGACGACTTTCGCATCCTATATCCCATTTTCGCTACGCGATGGGATATAACTTTAACACAGACACAATGACGTCATTGTAACCACTACTACAAGTTCTCTGAAAGAAGGCTTGAAAACTAACGGTGTGTTTTACAAACTTGACCTGATTTCAAGATTATAAACTTTTCTGAGCACATAAGCCTTAATACATGACCAATCAAAAAGCCGTCTAAAGGTTATCTTACTGCTGGACACATCTAAATTCACATTCAGTCAACCAATCAACATACTTTATCATGTTTATTCTGAGTCGATTGGTGCTCAGCAAGTTCTATAATGATTGAAATAAAACTTGACCAATAACAATGAAAATGGCATACATCAGTGTATTTCATGTATTCATTCATACTGTGGACAAATTACACAATTATTTGACATTGCAGTTATTGTGAAATTTACAGACTATCATAATTTTGCACTTACATGTACGAAAATTTTAGTATTACAAAGTTTAGTGAAACGACCCCCTGGAGATATTCAACAACTGGATGTACGTATGAAATTTTGACATGAATGTCAAGGTCACCTAGGTGCATGTGACGGTCACCCGAATCGCACTGGATGAAAAGCTTTGAATGTGAGGAAGCTGTTGGTCAAGTTTGGCACGATCCAACCAACAGATCAAGATATATTCAACATTCGGACGTACGTTCAAAATTGTTCACACCAAGGTCATGGTCACCCGGGTGTCACTGGTTAGACAGTCATCAATGTGACGACGCTATTTATAACGTTTTGTAATAATCCGACTATCAAGACATATTCAACAGTTGGACGTATACCTAAAAATTTGTTGGCGTGTGACTTTGATTAGCCTGAGGCTGCTGTGTATTTTCCAATTCAGTGCACATAGCGATACAGTGTTATCTGGCTGTGATATGAAGAAATGGGGCTCAAGTACAATGCAACCAGTCAGGGACCATGCATACCATTTATCCAGCCACAGCTACATACTTATTAGACCAATCTATTTTTACATCAACGTAACCGCAATTTGACAAAACAAAGACTTTCTTCTGGAAATAATTTTCTATTTATTTGAAATAGTAATGAAGGTAAATTGTGTTCATTAACGTAATACTACCCATGTGAAAATTGAATATTAATATATATAATATTAATTATTTTTATTTGTCAAAGAACAAAATATTAGACAAGTGAGATAGTGTATGTATTTTATTAACTAGGCCCCAATTTCGGGGGAAGTGGCGCAATTGACATGAAACAAATAATCTGTTGTTATGCAATAAATGAGCTTTATTTTATGTATTTTCCCATTAATACATCATATCTAAACTACGTATTTATAAAAACCAACTATTTCAAAAAGATTGGTTTCGTAAAAAAATACCATTGAAAACCTATTTGTTTTCTTGATTTTACATGCATATATTTAAAATTATAATTTTGATCCTTATCAGAAGTTTGACTGTCCACAAAAAAAAACATTTCTCAAATCAGAGCTGCATTTCATGTCGGAAAATCACCATAAAACCAAACAATACATTTCACACCCATCCCATATAGTTGCACTACTCTTAGTCTAGCTGTCTGTTTTTCTTAATTATATTTAGCTTCAGTCGATATTGATATTGATGTTTTTGTCAAACTTTTCATAAGGATCACAATTATAATTTTAAAGCAATACGTGTGTTTCATTGACTGAAAGGCGAACAGTGCCGGTCCTGATCCGACTGCATGAATGCGATGAATGATCTGGGACTACACTGATGTCCCCAGCCCACCAGCCTCATTTAGCCAGTCAAAGCCACACATTACAATTACACTTCTAATAATGCGATTAATTATTACATTGCCATTCTAAACATATTTTAGACGATGGAATAAAGCATGTTTTATTAATTATAAACTCATATGTTATTATAACAGTTATTTATCGTATTTGCTGGCAATGCAGCCTCTGATCAACATGTGTATACGTCATTAACAAGAACTAATATCATGAGCATGGATGGCATTTATCGCAATAAAATTCAAATACATGTATATTGTAATAAATGGCTGAATGCCCTTTACATGCATGCAAAATCAAGAAAACAAATAGGTTTTGAATGGTATTTTTTTTACGAAAACAATATTTTCTAAATAGTTGGTTTTTATAAATACGTAGTTTAGATATGATGTATTAATTGAAAAATACATAAAATAAAGCTCATTTATTGCATAACACCAGAAATAAGTATAACTAGATTATTTGTTCATGTCAATTTCGCCACTTCCCCCGAAATTGGGGCCTTGTTAAAGGTACATGCCCACTCAGAAGGCACACAATGTTCTTTATAGGAAGTAAATAAGTGTATAATTATGTCACTATTCCACCAGTTCTAAAAATTACGAGTGCCCGCATTGCAGATATAATGAGTTAATAATGTTTATTTTACTGATAGTGACGCGTGGTGGTATCAGGCTTTTTCATATGCAAATGAGGCATGATAAGTTTTAATTATTTATACTAATTAAATGCGCCACCTGAAAAAAATAATATTTTCGACAGATTATACAGTTTTGATCATTGCATATCAAAACATAAATACAGATACTAAATAGTAATGTCCGTAGTAATGTCCTTAGACATTTTAAGGAAACACGGTTATCCCCCCTGATATCAGTGTGTAAATAATTGTCTGATATAACATGCATAATAATGCCAATCAATACGTGGGATAATGGTGAATGAATGTGTATTTTGCCAAAAAATGTCTCCGGTGATGTCTCTGATATAAAGTACATTCTGTGCCTACTGAGTGGGCATGCATGCACCTTTAATAAAATACATACAATATCTCACTTGTCTAATATATATTTTGTTCTTTGACATATAAACATAATTAAAATTATATATATTAATATTAAATTTTCACATGGGTAGTATTACGTTAATGAACACAAATTAACTTCTTTACTATTTCAAATAAATAGAAAATGATTGGACATAGTAAACGTGCATATGATTTCCAGAAGAAATTATTTGTTTTGTCAAATTGCGGTTACGTTGATGTAAACATAGATTGGTCTTATACTAATGTAGCTGTGGCTCGATAAATGGTATGCATGGTCCCTGACTGGTTGCATTGTACTTGAGCCCTATTTCATCATATCACAGCCAGATAACACTGTATCGCTAACAAAATCCCGGGTGCACTGAATTGGAAAATACACAGCAGCCTCGGGCTAATCAAGTCACGCGCCAACAGGTATTTAAGGGATTAACAGCACGTGTAAAAGTCAAATATTGCACAATATAAAGCAAATGTATATTTGGCTTATTTTTATAGAAACAGTATGAGAATGAATTGGTAAACAATTGTAATACATTTTCATAGCTCAGACTAACCCGAATTTTCTGTCGGTGTCGTAAGTCGTCCAGCGTTACAGACAGAACATTCGGGTTAAGCTCAGACCAGAGCATTGGGGACATGTACATGTGCTGCAAGACGATTGCCTACAATGAGTTACTAACTGAAGACCCTGAATATTATTATACCTGCTGAAGCTGAGGGTTATAATTAGCACTTCCTGTTTTGACCCATGTAGATACCGATAGTCATGTGCAATATAATTGTCGATATAATAAAAACATGACATGCTGACATACATCACCATTATTATTATGCATGTATAAACAAATGATGAAACAGTAGATGAAATGATTCTTGATTCGAGCCTTGTTAGGACTTCCCACCTAAATATCATATCACTTGCGTCGAAATTGGACCATTGTGCTAATTAATCACACCCCATCAGCTTTCCGCCATTTGCACGGTTTATAAAGTTTTTAAAGTGCGTTTTAAAGTGCAAATTTCCACCGTTTTTAGGCAGGTGATGCTTCAAAGTTGCACAGATGTAATTGTCACTTACATATATTTATGTTCCCTTTATGGTAATTTGGCCAGTCTATTCCGCAGCCTGATATATGGATCTTTGCTTTCATGGTTAGAAAGTAACCTAATTTCGGACAGATCGCGAGATGTGTTTTCGACTTGTTTGTGGAAGGATTATAAGTTTTATTCATTTACCGCTGTATGTTGGCCTGATAGTTTTGCTCTTGCGCTATTTCGTTGAATTTTATCTCTCATTTGCATATATTAAGTTTAACTTTGGTGATGGTGATTTTTTTTTATCTTTGCGATAGAATTTTTTTATTTTTACCACGCTTGTGACATTATCAATTTATTGAGAGCAACGACAACAATATGAAACACCTGTGTGTTTGCAATGTCATTTTTTTCTGATAATTCTACGCATCTGGCAGTGTAAACAAAAATGAACAGCGTAGGCCTACTGGATACCACATCAGCATAGCAAATTTGTTTCTAAACTTGACAGGCTCCAGATTAAGGAATTAGTAATTGAGTATTGTCACTCCATCATTTCTGAAGCAATTGGGTAATAACCCTATGTTTTCGGACGGGTAAAAATAATTATCGATCACTGCTCAGCCGACGTAACACCGTCTTGCCAGTAGACGTGTCCGCATGGTGAGACATCGTGTTTTTTTAAAACTCGACACAGATTTCGGACGAGCGGTCAGACAGACACACGCGGATTATTGTTATCACGATCACTAGCGACTGTCTGTCCTGTCCATCCATACGTTTGAAATCTGCTTACAACTTTATACAAAATCACCTTTTTTGCCACACGCACGAATCAAAACCAATAATCCATTCACAGATTTACATTATTATATACGGTAAAGATTCTAATAGACGCCCATGCTCTAATAGATGCCCACCCCCCACTTGTTACGTTGAAAATGACACATTTTTTGGCCGATTTTCACGAAATTAGTGCCTCTAATAAACGCCCAGTACCGACTTGAAACAAAATCGGAGCTAATTGTCAAATTAGATTTTTTTTCTTTCCGTTATTTCAAAAGCAACTTCCTTTAAAATCGGGGAAAAAACATAATTGCTACTTTCACTTTCAAAAGCGGAAGCGAAATTCGACCGTTTCCGGTGTCACAGTAAATTCCTCATCAGCAGTAGCTATTTACACGGACACAGGGCAGGGTTCAAGCTAGGCCAAAAATTTAGGGAAAGTGACTTCTCCCTCCTGGCAAAATAGGGAGAAGTGAGGCAAAATTAGGGAGAAGTGATAAAAATCATAATTTCATTGAACATTTCTCTTACGGTTATCGCGTAACTGTAAACTCTATGTTTTCAAAGCATCAAACTGTTCTTGTATATAGACCTTAAATGACCTTAGCTGTTGATATGTCATTAAACCAATATTTAATCAATCATATTTGGAGAAAGGGGTTATTTAGTTCATTTGGTATTAGAAATGTGCTCATTTTCAATTGAGTGTAACATAGAACACTGCCTGCACATTATTCGGTACATACACTTCTGTTGGACATAGAGTATATTTATATTACTATCATGTAAGAAGAATAAACACAATAATAATATGAAACAAAACTTTATTTTAAGTTTTTTTTTCTTCATGTTTCTGCAAGTATCGTAATGTAAAACAATGTATTTGACATAATCAACATGCTAAAAAAAAAGGTTTTTATTATCTCGGGCATCAATTATTACACTACACGACTTTCAAACAAGGAATTATATTGTTTTCATTGAAGAAACCGCCAATTAATTAATACGGCCCTCGATGTTAAGGCCCGATTCATTAAGCGCGATTAATTTAGCATGTAACAGCTCGACACCCTGTGGTATACACCTGTGGTGTACATATCACAGGTCACATGTCTCCAGTTATCACGTGATCCGCAATCCGCATAAGGCCTAAAGCAAATAAGGGTGTGTTTTATTGAAGCCAACATTCTCAGCATTCTAAATGATAAAGAAAACTATATGTGTATAAAACAACTTGTTTCTAGTATCAAGCTGGTATCACTTTAAATCTGTCCCAAATTTCGGGTCAAAAGACAAAGCGGTTCCAAAGCTATGGCGATTTGAATTTCGGAAGATAGCCTAAAAATTGCCATTTTAGCGTGACATGGGTTTTCGTTGTTTGCTTAACATGATTTATTTTTGCTTTTATCAATATTGTGACCTTAAACTTAAGTTACATGTAAACCAAAATTACAGTAAACTGCCCTTTTTTGTATTTATGGGAATATATTTTAGAATAAGGTTAGTATAACTGAATAAAAATGTTTTTCAGATAGTACACACATTGCTTTGTAATAATAATACTAACATTTTACATATCATTTGCATGTCACGTTGCCATGTGTATCCTTTTCATACTAACATTTTGTCCCAACCATGACGCTTTCCTACCTTGCATGTAGTTTTAGCCTTTTATTTTGGAATAAATTGCCTAACATCTTGCTTATAGTCAATATTATTTTCCTTAGACATCAGCTTTCATTTATATTTCAGCTAAGTATTGCCAGCTGCTGAAAGATAGTCTTGGGGAGACATCAAACAAATGTCCCAACCATAACGCTTTTTGTCCCAACCATAACGGCTGTTTAGTCATATGTTTGTGTCCTAACATGTCTAACATAGGCAATGTTTCATTTAATAGTTTCAAATATGTTTAGGCTTTACAGTATACTAACTCTAATGGCCATTTTAAATCTAATTTGAGAATAAACTGATTTATCTTAAGGAGATATATGAAAAAATGTCACTTTTTTAATGAAAAATGAATATAGTGTGACCTTTAAAAGGTTATTATTGTTAATGTAGTAGATATTGACTGTTCTTTATACATTGCCAGATTGTTGGGTATCAGATTAATGCTGTATGTACTATATTAGTGGTAACCAAATATATATAGCTTTTTGTCCCAACCATAACGGCAATAATTCCTGGCGGATTAGTCATATTTTTTTGTGTCCTAACTTGTCCAAGATAGGCAATGTTTCATTTAATATTTTTTAAATATGTTTAGGCTTCACATTATACTTACCATAATGAGCATTTTAAATGTAATTTGACAATAAACTGAATTGTCTTAAATAGATACAAGAAAAAATGTCACATTTTTCATTATAGTATGAATAATTTTCTAACGTCAATGAATTTTGACTTTTATCTTCCCCGTGGCCAAAAGTCAGTGACTGGTTTTAACTCCGAGTAACAACAATAACACATTTACCTTCTGTTGCTTGGTGATGTGTCAACACAATTCATTTTCGTCTTGACTTATAAAGTAGTTTGCTGAACAACAGTGCAAAATATGGGCTGGGACAATATGTTTATAGTCTTCTACATGCTAAGACATCAATGTAAACGTGCAATAAAAACTGCACTTGCAGTAAATTTTTCGGATAGTCATCATTGGCGATTATCATCACACCCGTTATCCGGAGATACGCAACTAGGGGAGGAGAACATGGAAAGGGGAACGCACAAACTAGTGGGAATTTGGAGGGTTTGTAAAATTAGCTAAAACAATATATTTTATGCATGATCAGAACAATGTGAGCTTGCAACGTTGAGGAAGAATGATTGAAGCACATGTAGCAAAAATATTGAGCTCGAACGCCGTCGTAAAAGTTGAAAATTTATAAATTCAATATAGGATTTTTTTTTGTCATTTTTGTTTAAAAAATCGTCTTTCCTGCACCAATCGTATGCTTTTCAGCACTATCAGGCATACAGTTATGTTTGCTGATCATTTACACTGATACCTTGAAAGCGACAGCGACCAGGATCTTCTGAGAAAAAAATGGCGGCCGTTTTATGCACCGTGGTATAGCGCAAAATGGTGCACAAAAACTATGGGACTGGAGGACACAAATTGGGGGACGAGTGCACACAAACTGTGGAACGCGCTGCACAGAAAATGCCAATATACGTGGGTTTTAAGTTGCAAATTCACGTATGTATTTACAAAAATATTATATTTGCAGACGAGGATCCACGAATATTTACGCAGGGGCCGGTCCAAATGTGTCTGTAAGGAATTTATGCAAGTTTTTAATCAATATTCACCACAATTATGCATTGTTTTAGTAAGTTCGCTGTTCAATGCAGGCTTCTTTAGCAGCGCTCGTTTATTAATGGGCGAGCAGAGCCTCATTTCGTATGCAATCAGTAAACCCGTTTAATACATATCACACATTAAACCATAGGTCACCACCTAAACTCGCACCACACTTCGTTTATAACTTGAAGCACGGTGTTTGTGAGAATCAACCATGCGGAACTGAGTTAACCATGCTAATCGATGACCAGGCGAAGTAGTGCAGCCAAGGTCAGGGCCGGATCCTGGATTTGGATTTGAGAAAGGGGGGGGGCGTGGGTGAGGGGGGTATGGGGGTCCTCTGTCACAAATTGACGAGTTCGTTGGATAGGTCGGCATATGGATCTGATGGCTAAGACTAGTGAACACAGTTGGATTAGGTGTAGCATGTATATTATGGTTTAAATAAAACACGTCGTCAAGTAAAATATGATTACTATTTTACACACAAGTACAAGTGAACCCCTCAACACTTCAACACAAACACATGTCAAATAACCACCCTGCTTATGAGTGTATCATTTCATAACACAATTCCAAAGTGTCTCATTACCCCACATAATGTTACAAGTGTCAACTCCCCACAACTGTTCACAAGTGTCTAATTCCCACACAGGATCATAAGTGTCTAATTCCCCACATAAGTGTCTTAAGTCCCACACCAGTTCATAAGTGTCTAATTCCTCACAAGTGCGCAAATCCCACACAGTTCATAAGTGTCTAATTCCCCACACAAGTGTATAAATCCCACACAGTTCATAAGTGTCTAATTCCTCACATAAGTTCATATGTGTCTAATTCCTCACATAAGTTCATATGTGTCTAATTCCCCACATACATCTCTAATTTCCCCATATCAATTCATAAGTGTCTAATTCCCAACACAAGTGCACAAATCCCACAGTTCATAAGTGTCTAATTCCCCACACAAGTGTATAAATCCCACACAGTTCATAAGTGTCTAATTCCCCACATAAGTGTCTAAATCCACACACAGGATCATACGTGTTACATTAGCAACTGCATTAACTTCTCTCTGAATTCCATTGTCAGTGAGTGTGAATATACAGGACGATAGTACTCAATAATACACCCGGCCATCTCAGGACAAGTAATGGTCCACACAGGACAAGTCACGGCCCACACAGGACACGTAATGTTCCACACAGGTCAAGTATTGGTTCACACCAGGAAAAGTAATGGTCCACACAGGACAAGTAATGGTCCACACAGGACAATGTTCCACACAGGACAAGTAACGGTCCAAACAGGACACAATGTTCCACACAGGTCAAATATTGTTCCACATCGGACAAGGAATGGTCCACACAGGCCATTCACAGTCCACACAGGACACGTAATGTTCCACGCAGGTAGTGTAAGGTCCAGGCCTCAAGAGTATAGTCCCCCACTCATGGAAACGTAATAATGGAAAGTTCTTACATATTAGCCCAGGAACAAACGGTCTCAACAATGCACATGCAGTCTCGCTTCCTCGCCTCGCTGCTCTCACATGCCCGTAGCACGGCCACACCCAAAAACCACCTGTACAATACAAAACTATCTTCTAGCAAAAATTCCAGAATTACAATGTATGTCCAAAAAGAAAATATCTTTTTAAAAAAAACAATCCTCAGATATTTGTCACTTAGCCACCCTACTAAAGTGTCAATGAATGAACAATTCATTTAATGTGAAGTCTGGTATAATATTTCACAATCTTAGGCGAATGCTTATTTGAGAATATTAATAACACTTTAGTAAAAATAATCACATTTGAACTTCAGATAAAATTACACAAAGCCTTTGACTAGTAAAAATACATATTCACAATTCACACAATTCACACACAAACTACATGTCACTAAAACTAATGCACATGTACTTACAGTTGGATAACTCAGTCTGCTGTCTCTAATACAAGTATTGTTGTTGCCTAGTCGAGATTCAAATGTCCACTGTCCACAATGACCCCTCTTCAACTCATGTACAATGCACATGTCCAAACCCACAGGTAACCTGCTTGACCACTCAAAAAACCAATACACAGGAATGTCAACATGTATCTCCCAGTAGATATTCACTCACTACATACATGTACACTACCGTATTTGACCACCTATGTGTCCAGTGTCCAGCAAACCATATATACCTATATACCCAACAATGAATATTGTGACATCCTCCCCTAGAAAATTTAGAAAATTTAGAAAATTTGAGTGTCTCTGATGCATTTTCCTGGCATTTGAGAACAGAATACTGATAGCCTTTTCTAATCTGAATAAAAAAAATCATTGCTTCGTCAAAAATAGGGGGAGGGGGCGTACGCCTCTCACGCCCCCACCCCCCTGGATCCGGGCCTGAAGGTGCAACTCAATCTTATTATCATTGGCGTTAGCAAGACGTTTGGCAATGATAACCATAATGAGAGTGTCCTGTGTATTCTCGAGGCAGATAGCGACACATTCCAGTCGGAATTATCCCGGAATAAGGACCGACTCTCATTGCAATTGAGATACTGCACAGTCCGTCAGCGGGATGCAAAACACACATAGAGCACCCACCGCCACAAGTTTAAGAACTTTCCACCGGTAAAGACAGTGATGCTGGAGCGCGAAGTGGCCTAGGGTGTAGCGAGATGGACTGTGGATCGGAGGTCCCCGAACTGCGCAGGTTCGAGACGCGGTCGGAGCCGGCGTGTTGTGTCCTTGAGCAAGACACTTTGTGGTGGTGATCGTGTAAATATTTTACACACATGTAATACATGCATGGTGACTGTCTAGATGGTACAATGTACACAGATAAGACGTACCGCAGTTACCCTTGGTGATGAGAAATAAAGAGATATCTCGCTAGGATGAGGGTGCTCCGAGGACACCGGAGGAATATATATACATACAATACAATTGCAGTGTTACTTAGTATAAGTATGGTGTTTATATGTTGTATATACACATCACGGTGCTCTCCGACAAACAGTGGGTGCTACAGAAACAACAACGATTGCGTCACAAACATTCTATGACGGACGGAAATGGTCGTAGGATGAACGAATGCACTTGTGAATCGATGGATTGGTTATCGCGGACAAAACTTTATGGCGACCCCCCGAAATTCTGCGGATGAAATCATGTCGACTTGTCGTATGCCGTGCAAGCTTGCTGTGGTCTTTCTCCGGGTACTCCGGGTTTCCTTCCGAGTTTAGGTGGTGACCTATGGTTTAATGTGTGATATGTATTATTAAACGGGTTTACTGATTGAAATACGAAATGAGGCTCTGCTCGCCCATTAATAAACGAGCGCTGCTAAAGAAGCCTGCATTGAACAGCGAACTTACTAAAACAATGCATAATTGTGGTGAATATTGATTAAAAACTTGCATAAATTCCTTACAGACACATTTGGACCGGCCCCTGCGTAAATATTCGTGGATCCTCGTCTGCAAATATAATATTTTTGTAAATACATACGTGAATTTGCAACTTAAAACCCACGTATATTGGCATTTTCTGTGCAGCGCGTTCCACAGTTTGTGTGCACTCGTCCCCCAATTTGTGTCCTCCAGTCCCATAGTTTTTGTGCACCATTTTGCGCTATACCACGGTGCATAAAACGGCCGCCATTTTTTTTCTCAGAAGATCCTGGTCGCTGTCGCTTTCAAGGTATCAGTTTTGTAAATGATCAGCAAACATAACTGTATGCCTGATAGTGCTGAAAAGCATACGATTGGTGCAGGAAAGACGATTTTTGAAACAAAAATGACAAAAAAAAATAAAATCCTATATTGAATTTATAAATTTTCAACTTTTACGACGGCGTTCGAGCTCAATATTTTTGCTACATGTGCTTCAATCATTCTTCCTCAACGTTGTAAGCTCACATTGTTCTGATCATGCATAAAATATATTGTTTTAGCTAATTTTACAAACCCTCCAAATTCCCACTAGTTTGTGCGTTCCCCTTTCCATGTTCTCCTCCCCTAGTTGCGTATCTCCGGATAACGGGTGTGATCATGGATCACTTGATGTTTCATGGCCCATCAATAACTAAGGCCCTGCCAGACAGAACCAATGGGTCTATACAACGTTAACATGTATGTATGGGCAGCTGGAATCCTAAATCCAGGTACATTTCTACTGAAATACAAAGGAGCTAAGGATTCAGATTAATTGATTAATTTTTTCAGGTCATATTCCCAACACTACTATTAACACATGACATTTAACGAAGACGAAAATGAGAGCGAAATTTACATTTGAAACACCAACCACAAGACGAAAGCAGAATGAAACAAACAATGTCACTAAAAAGAAAGACATAACAGGCTCTATAAGACAAAAGCGATTCCGAGAGAAATGGAAAAGTAATGGAATTGTCAAGGCAAAAAATGTAAAAAAATGTTGAGATTACCGCGAACAATTGAAAGCAAATCGAAGGAAAAACAAAATGTTGGATGAGCAATCTAAAAAGAAAGAAAGAGAAAGAAAGGCGGCATAAAGAAAGAAGAAAAGAGGTTCTATGAAAACCAATGAGACACAAAAAAATACTGACAATGATAGAATTGTTACAAATCAGAGTGAGAAAGGTAGAATCAAAAGGGGAACTGATGCACGTGTAATGAAACTACAGAATAAATTAAAGAAAGTACAACAGATAAATCGACGGAAGGAAAACAAATCTAAAGTTGTCCCTGTAAGTCCAGAGGCTGTACGAAAAAGGGCATCAAGGGTGAAAAATAAGCTACCATCGTCACCTAAGAAATGGGCACAAACAGTGTCCCATGTTCTACAAAACGCGTCTCCGAGGAAAAGGGCAACTCTTTCGGAAATACATACCAATGGAAAGATAATATCAGTTAAAGCAAATACCGGTACCAGAAATGTGAAAAAAAGACAGTTTTGGAAAAACAAAGTGAGTTCATTCATGACGAGAGATGACATTTCAAGACAGATGCCAAACAAACGAGATGTAATTAAAATCAATGGCGATTCCGTAGCCAAGCTGTATTTACTTCTCTGGAAAAAGGAGGCATATCTAAAAGTCAGAGAAGAGAATAGTGAATATTCATATCGATACACAACTTTTAGAAAATCTATTTCAAAGCAAATTAAGAAAATGAACTTGAATGATAGGAGGGTATGTGTGTGCGTGAACTGCTTTAATATGACAGAGATGCTCAGTTGTTTAAGCAATGTGACAGAGAAGGGAACGAAGCCTTTTACTATTAGAAGTATTTACAGGGACAGTGTTTGTGAGCCATCAAATAAGTTCCCAGACCTGGCATGTATTGAAGGTAACTGCGAAAAATGCAAAGGAATGTTGATAAAGAAGTATGGGAAATTGGTAAATGAAAAGAAAGATAAAGTGTTGAAGTACATGTACAATCAGTGGGAGATGGTGAACACAACATACAAAACATCAAAAGGTGAAATAATGAACAAGCAGATTTGGCAACAAGTGCGTCATGAAGAAATTGTCTCAAACATATTTGATAAAGTCTGTACAAAAATGTAAGTATTCAAAGGACATATTTTCAGAAATGACTATCAATACCACCAGCATCAAAAACTAGCTGAAAATCTCCCCGAAAATCAGGCAATTGTGTATGCTGATTTTTCGCAGAATTATGCATTGAAACAAAATGACGAAATCCAAGCCACTCATTATGTCAAACAACAGGTGACATTACATACAATGTATCTGATTCGTCATGCCAAGTCGAGCACACCAGAAAATCGACAACTCACCCGAGAAGCCATACATGTAGCCATCATATCTGATGATTTAAAGCACAGTACTTCAGCAGTGTATAACTTTACTTTGAAGCTTTTGAGCTACATGAGCAACAATCCCCAAAAGGTTGGAATCCCTCAGGTTCTGCATCGCATTACAGACAACTGTGGTTTTGAGTATAAATGCAACCAAGCATTTTCCCATCTACAGAGGGGTGTTAATAGTCAAAGGGTACATACAACAGTGTTAGTGCACTACAAGCAAGGTGCAAGCATTACTAGACTACATGCAACATCAAGCATATGCACAGAAATATATATTTGCATTGTTGTCCCAACCATAACGCTGGTTTGTGCTTTTTCATTAAACTTGATAATTTCAATCAAAGCAATACAATAGTTCCAATATGTTGCAATCTGTGTTCTGTGATAGTTTTAAATTATGATTTAGACAGAATGTGTTGTTTTTATTCTGCCATTAGACTTGGAAAGAAACTTTATTTACAAACACTATTTCAAAGCAATATTATAAATATACACTAACTGTTAAAATCTTCTAATAATAGAGTTGTATTGAAAGATTTCAAGTATATTCACCATTTCATGACTAAGCGTATTACTCTTTCAAAGAATATGTTGCACTAATGTCTTATTTTTATAATGAGGTGGCATGTCCCAACCATAACGGTCAATTTTTTGGTTTAAATTTACAGCCTAATTTTAATGTAAAATCTTCATGTAATGGACCAATGTAGAAGGCTGAAGTTTTGAATATGTATAGCAAACATATATAAGCTTTCTTAAAACTAAATAATCAGGCTGTCCAAACAAAAAAACTTTTTACTTACCAATGTCAATTTTTTAAATACTTTTTATATTATTTTTTAGATTTTATCACACTTTTGGTTGACCGAACTCTGAAAAGCGTACTAAATCTTTGTCACAGTATCAAATAAATAGTTAGAAATCAAAATAAGGCTGTATGTTTGTCTTAACTCTCACAAGATTGGATATTAAAAAACCAGTCATACTGCTGTTTTTGCGATTTTTTTAGAACTTTGATATATTTTTTTCCTATAATTAAAGGAAATATTTAACGAAACCTATACATTTTCGGAAACTACAAACTCCACCCCACAAAATGTACATAAGTATAGCATGAAATGGAAAACTTTATTTTTTAGCAAAATGTCACACTTTATTTGCTTTAGGCCATAAATTTAACAGGTCGTCCAATAGAAAAATCGATACCGCAACCTTCACATCACGTGTTACAGCATGGGCCCAGCTGCGCGATTAGCTTTACATACAACGGAGAACCAGCCATGTGTGTGTGCAGTTTACACACGATTTGTGTAAACAAACTATGATACTGCCCCCAATACAAAGTTTACAAACCCATTTCATTGCATATTTCTGCGAATGTAAAACTATCATCTGTATACAGAACGATCCAAGATATTTATGAGATTATGACGGGATATTGAGGGTAAAACCAGACTGGTCAGAGAAGAGCGTTTTTCCCGATTTTCTCGCGTCTTGACACATCTCGATAACTGATCACTGACCGACACGGTACACGGCCAAGCAGCCGGGTGGCATCAATTAAGTGGGATTATACCAGGTGGAATTAGCGAGATATGATCAGTGTGGGAAATCCGGATTACCGGA
Organism: Conchocele bisecta; assembly: GCA_029237695.1. Taxonomy (NCBI): domain Eukaryota; kingdom Metazoa; phylum Mollusca; class Bivalvia; order Lucinida; family Thyasiridae; genus Conchocele; species Conchocele bisecta. Next base: position 52,269,946 of record CM055280.1, on the reverse strand, counting down.
CACAAATTTGGTTCTAGCTGGGTTTTTGAGAATATATTTTCCGAGATTTTTTTAGGGCGATGTGGACTTCGCTTTTCTGGACGGACAGGGCGAAGTCCGAGAGATCAAGGCGAGAATACCGCCCACTTCGCCCCCAAACCTGAACCCTGCAGGATAATCAGAATTTACACGGTTACGGAGACGCCATTTTCAAAGCATCTCAAACCCGACAGCCGAAACGCTGACTAAACGTCCGTAGGCGTAAATCATTAATGATTGACGCTGTCTTGATATACATCACCATTAAATTTAACATTTCTACCGACTGTACCATAATGACCAGAGTGGGCCGAAACGTCTTGGCCCAAATGTTTATAAACTGACAGACAGCACAGTCAAGTCTGGCGTTTGGGAGTAACGTCCCTTAGTTATGTTTTTGTTCAGATAGCAGAACATCGTATATTTTTTTTTATCATTTTCCCTTTGCTGTTGCTGAATAATACTTGCCTCTATTAAACGCCCATCCTGGACTTCGGAGCCAGTGGTGATTCTAATAGACTATTAGAATCTTTACGGTATGCTTAAACGCGGGTCTGCCTCTGGTACTACCCACAGGTGATTCTAGCGTGTCTTGGATGGTCAATTATTGTTGGTATATACATGAAACAACTTTCTAAACAATGTACAAAACAATTCATATGCGCGTGGGTGTAATATTAAAAGTACAGTCGAACCTGTGATAAAGACCACCTCTGAATAGCAATCACCTGGCTGTAAAGGCCACAATTTTGATGTCCCAATAGCACAATTACTATATAAATGACCCTGCGAATAACGACCACCTGTGAACAAAGGCCGGATTTTGTACTTCCCATGGCTGGCCTTTATTCATAGGTTTGACTGTACTATTATTATTACACCCAGGCGCATTTGAATTATTTTGTATCAGGGGTGTAAAATTCCACTTGACCGCTCGCCATGGCGACTTGGTCATCATCTCGGTCGAGTAGCTTTGTGTAGACGGTCGTCCGACGGGTCAAGTGAATTTTGGATCATCCATGATTGATCGTGAATAAAAAAAAAAAATATATAGTTATGCACCGTTCTCCGTTTATTTATCAAATACCATTGATCATTTCAAAAATGCTTTGAATTGAATAAAAGCTTTTGCGCCAACCGGAACAATTCTAATTATGGACCAGTTTAAGTCGCGGCTCAAGCGGCGTGAATTGAAATTTTATCAATACTTACCTATAGATTTACAATATAAATGGGAAATACGCAAATTCTCCGTGACTCCGTCACATATGTCTGATTGCAGCCACGGTTTCATCTTCACTTAAGTTAGTGCAGCGAGTTATCGTGCAAGTGTCTCGATTTATGGGATGGTCGCCGGGCCTAGGCCGCCTGTCGTCCGCGATTTAAACTCGCCCATAATTAATTTATGGCATTCTGTAACGTCAATGTTCGCTTCCGGTGTAAACACGCAATATTGCTAGCAGACAGCGAGAGTTAGCACATGCGAAAATATCATTTTCTCCAAACTACACAGCATTCCGATGAGACGGATCGCTTGATTTTCGTTAGAAAATGATTTTCAGACCAGTCCAAAATGGGATGTTTTTCTTTAACAAATATGAACAATACTTGCAAATATTGTAAGTATGTCACTGTCTGACCCAAGTTAGCCGGTATAAGTATCTGTATCATGTATAAATAATGTGCAGACATAAGAAACCTATACATTATAATGTTTTGGAAGCTTTCCTATTTCTGCACAAAATATGCAAACAGTGAATTCTGTAGATATATTAACAAGACAAAGTCAAGAGATCCATGGTAATCGCTGAACACGAATGGCATACAGAATAGGTAAAAAAATAAGACAAATACACAGAATTGCAATACAAATAAA
>CM055280.1:52238515-52267552 GCA_029237695.1 Conchocele bisecta | reverse complement strand
TAACCAATGTAAACATTCACGTATTTGAGCTGCAAAAGCTCAAATAAGTGAATATTCAACTTTATGACCGTATTTTCACTACACAAGTTGAAAACCAATGCGTATTATCACATTGCTGTGCGCACTGTGTACTCCCACGTTTGATAATCAATGCGTATTCAGCTAAAATAATTGCGTAAAATACGCCAATGCGCACCTTATCTGTGTCACAGATAATTACACATGTATATAGCAGGTTGGCCGACCAGGATCATTATCCAGCCATAGTGTACCTTTTGTCATGATGGGCTATACATGCAGTGGATTGTAACTTGTAAGGTACAAGTATTGCCTGGGCTGAGATGACCAATATTGAATGAATGGAAATCTTGTGAGATTGCTCATGGGTAATCTGTGGTCAGTGAGATGTGTTTTAGTATACCCGGGACAGCTTTGGTTTGAGGAAGTCAGTAGTGTTGAATGTTTATGGAGACAAGATGTGTTGATAGACAGAGGACAGTTTAGGTCTAAGATGTAGAGAAGTTTACATACAATCGTATTGGATTATTTCATGCTGACGGGGAAGATGGTCAGGTATGTTTAATTAGTCATTAGATGTGTATCGTGCATTGTACTCGCGTGAAATAGGGCGGTCACATAGTGTTTATTGGAGGGGTAGATAGAATATCTGGGATTGTTCTTGATTTCAGCAGACGGACGGGCTGTCACTAGGCGTATTTAGAGCAGGGCCATAGGTGTAGTCGAGATACGATGTAGAGAAGTCGGGACGTGATCGAGCGTTAGACGAGTCGGGACGTGGTTGAGCGGATAGATAGCGGTCTACGATGCAGGCGCATCGCCTATCTACAGTCAGGCATATGCAGGAATCGTGATAGCGGTATACGATGCCATCGCATCGCCTATCTACGGTTGTGTACATGTAGGAAGGTTTCCTGATGTGATCACCTTGCAGGTTACGGGAATATAGTGACGTCAGCGGTGTTATATATCTATATACAGTAGTGAACGGAATCGTGGGGATTGTCGGGGAAATACACATATTTCAGTCTTGGAAATATCTGGATCTAGAGCAGCCACTACATATTCGGACGGATGTTTGACATTTTTGTGGAATGAGTCATAGTGGTATGGAGGGCGCTTTGGGTGCAAATTACTGTTGAGTGGAAATCAGTTACTAGTTGTGAACTTTGACATTACATATACCATTGAAGGGATTTACATTGACTGTATCATTCGGAAGAGACTTCTTATGCGTGTGATCAATGACATTTGGTGATAGGTGGTGATAGTAGTAAGGGGGTCACTTTGGGTACAATTTAGCGTATATCAAACATTTAAAGGAACGGTGACTTGTGTGTGATTAAATTACATGTATTTTTATATATAGTGTTACCATGTGGAAATACCAATTTCAATGATCATTACTTGTGACAATAGTGAAGCCTTAACAGACTAAATTGTATTCAATCTGTGATATTGATGTATGATATGTATGAATGGTGTGTGTGTGTGTGTGAATTCTGTATTGTGTAATACATGCTGTAAATAACATATTGTACATAAATACATGAAGAAGAAAACCATTGGCTCAATATCCTAAATCCAATTGAATTCAGACAATGTAGAAGAAGGTGATATATGGTTTCATAATTCTGTACTACTTATTTCCCTTCGCAACTCATTCATGAAATATGTATAGTCTTGTCATTCTGTCATATGAAGTTCGTGAATAATTATGTGTACAAATTTACTGTTTTACTACAAATAGCATAATTCCGATTGCAGTCCACAAACACCGAGTGTATGTATCGCATCCGGGCTCTAACATTGGTGTCAGAAGTGGATAGTTCTCGGTTAGATACGTATATCAAGGCTAGTATAAGTAGCGGGTTACATGTGGGCTTTCGGGTGTGTTTGGTATCTAGTCAAATCTGAGGGTAGATAGTTAGGTTGACTAATCACGTAGCTAAAGCAAACACACACAACTGGACTGATATCCAGTGTCACTGATCACACGTCACGGTGAAACAGCATACCACGGCTTTTTCTTCACACCACAACTCTGTCATCGTATCGTGACCATAGTGTCTGATCAATTTTTGATAGTGACATCTAATATAGCATAGAAATAGTTGCCAGCGACCATGTCGTCTATCCAGGAGTTGTCTGCAGTGGGTAAAGAATTAGGTATGGAAGGTGAAGCACTACGGACATTTATTAAAGAGGAACATGCTAGAGAGAGGCAGATTAGATTGGAGACGAGAGAAGCAGATAAAGAGGCCAGGGAAGTAGAAGAAAGGTTAAAGTTAGCTCAGTTACAGGCGGAAAAGGAAGAGCGATTAGCTAGGTTAGAGCAGGATAGAGCTGATAGAGTAGCAGAAAGGGAAGAACGTGATCGGCTATTAGAGAAAGAAAAGATAGAGCTGCAGTTATCGATGGAAAAGTTGCAGTATGACTGTAAAATGCAGGAGTTACAGAATGATCGAGATATTAAGTTAGCCAAAGCGGAAATGGGACTACCTGAGGGTGGGGACAGGGTATCGATAGAACAATGCAGAATTTAAAGGTCCTAAGCTCCCATGTTTTGAGGAAACAAAGACTGTAATCGATGCTTATCTGTTTCGGTTTGAGAAATATGCCGAGTTGCAGAAATGGAACCGAGATATTGTGGGGAATACAACTGAGTTCATTGCTAAAAGGTAAGGCACTAGAGGTGTACTCCAGGCTTCCCGCAGAACAGTCTCTGAGTTACGACAGTTTAGCCGCAGCCCTACCTTAAAAGGTTTGAAGTAACAGAGGAAGCATTACGCAAGAAGGTAAGGGACAGTAAACCAGAGAGAGGGGAGACATTTGAGCAGTTTGGCGAGAGGCTGAAGAGTTACCACACTAAATGGTTGGATTTGGGTAAGGTTGAGCACAGTTTTGACAACTTACAGGATTTCTTGTTACGGGATCAATTTCTACAAACATGTGTAAGGACTTAGCAACTTTTCTTAAAGAACGTGATGTGATTAATTTTGGTGACATGACGAGACAAGCCGACAGATATGCTGAGAACAGAGGAGGGGCTTTTAACGTTGTTTCAAGAGGATCTCGGGATCAAGATAATCAAAGGGTAAGTACAAATCGAGTTAGTCAGCCATTACAAACGAACCGGACAACAAGTAGGCCGGGTGAGATATCATGCTTTGCCTGTGGACGGAAAGGGCACATTGCGAGAGATTGTCCAGGACGACACAGGGGTGCATCAGCTTTGGGTGAAGAAGTCGGTGAGTATTACCAGCCATTCGATACCATGGAAACACACTTGGGAGATCGAGGAAATGGGTTTGGCCCACAGGTAAGAGGTCGGGGCAGAGGTAACGAAGACAGTGTCACGTGGTCGTGGATGGGATAATGGGTCACACCGAGGTAGAGGTCAGTATTGGGACTATAATCGAAAAGGCGATCGAGGTGGTGTAATGGGAGCATGTGTCCTAGCTCGAGGCATCCTAGGAGGGATAGCGAGTGGCCATACCATGGGGAGGACTATTGATTAAGCCAGGGTTGGTCAATGGGAGACCGGTGAATGTGCTATCAGATTCAGGCTGTAATGGCATTGTAGTGAAACGGGACTTGATCTATGATGACCAGATGCTAGACAAGAAGGTGGAATGTCGGATGATAAATGGGCAAACTATAGTAGTTCCCGTTGCTAGAATTCACATAGATACACCATATTTACAGGGCACAGTGGAAGCATGGGTGATGGATAGTCCTCTGTGCGATTTGATAGTGGGTAAGGTTCAGACGGCAGTAGAGACAGCAGTTTGTAAATCTCCAGACAAAGGTGAGAGGGTTGATAGACATGTAGGGGAAGCAGTGACACAGGCTGTAGTCACCAGGGACAACATGTTAAAACTCAGAAGGAGTACCCTCAGTTGAAAGTACCGGAGATTACAGGTCTAAACAAAACTCCAGAAGAGATTAGAGAGATGCAAGGTAAGGATGAAACGTTAGACAAATGTAGAGAGAATACAAGACAGCAAGTGGTGAAACAGACAAGATCGGGGGAGACCAGCTGGACATATATGAAGGTACACTATATCGACAGTTCCAATGTAGAGATGGGCAGAAACACTACAGCTTGTAGTGCCAAAGATACTGAGGACCGAGGTCATAAAATTGGGTCATGAGACCATGATGGCGGGTCACCTGGGAACACGTAAGTCCACTGATAGGATCATTTCAGAATTTTATTGGCCAGGGTGTAAAAGCGACATCAGAAGGTTCTGCCAGTCATGTAAGCCCTGCCAGTTAACAACACCGAAGGGGAGAGTTCCGAAGGTAAAGCTAGGCAGGATGCCCCTCATGGATACTCCCTTCAAGCGAGTGGCAGTAGATATCATCGGGCCCATATTCCCAGCGTCGGAGAAAGGTAATCGTTTCATATTGACCATGGTAGATTATTCAACAAGATATCCAGAGGCGATAGCATTACCGACTATAGAAACAGAGAGGGTTGCAGAGGCAATGGTGGACATGATCAGTCGAGTAGGTGTTCCACAGGAGGTGCTCTCAGACAGAGGGTCACAATTCACTGGAGGTATGATGAGAGAGGTAAATCGATTACTGTCCATTCAGTCGTTGACAACAACCCCTTATCACCCACAGTGCAATGGTCTAGTGGAGAAATTCAACGGGACACTGAAGAGTATGCTACGCAAGATGAGTGCAGAGAGGCCAAAAGACTGGGATAAGTATATAGGGGCAGTGTTGTTTGCTTACAGAGAAGTGCCACAGCAGAGTACTGGATTCTCACCATTCGAGTTGTTATACGGTAGGACTGTTCTTGTGGACCAATGACAGTATTGAGAGAGCTTTGGTCAAAACCATCCGAGGATAGTGAGGTTCAGACTTCTTACCAGTATGTGATAGACTTGAAACAAAGGTTAGAGGACACATGCCAGTTAGCACAGGACAACTTACGAGATGCTGCCAAGTACTACAAAAAGTATTTTGACAGTAAGGCCAAAGATAGGAAACTCAAGGTGGATCAGCAGGTCTTGATATTGTTGCCTACTAACAACAACAAGCTACTGATGAAGTGGAAAGGACCGTTCCCAGTGAAAGAGGTAAGGAATGAGATGGATTACATTGTGAACATTAATGGAAAAGAGAAAATGTTCCATGCAAACATGTTGAAGGTATTCAACGAGAGGCCCATTGAAGACAAGGAACCAGTGATAGCAGGAGCAGCGGAAAATGTAAGTAGAGAGGATCAGGAAGAAATGCAGGTATGGGCAGCAGTGTTCTTGGGTGTAATTGAAGAACCGGAAAATGAGTCGCAAGAAGAAGGTAACAGTAGAACAAGATCACAAGCAGGAAAGAAAGCGGACCAATAGTGTTTCCATTGGTAAGTACGGAATCCTATAGAGACGTAGTTGTATCGGAAGACCTTGACCAAAAGCAGAAGCAGCAGATAGGCAAGTTATTGAGTGATTTCTCGGATGTGTTGACAGATAGACCAGGTAAGACAGATTTAATGGAGATGGAGATCAAGGTAGAAACACCAGAACCAGTCCGTAGCACCAGAGGATACCCATACCATCTTAGAGAACAGATAGAGTCGGAAGTTGAGCAGATGGAACGGTTGGGAGTAATTGAAAGGTCAGAGTCCCCCTATGCTTCTCCATTGATTTTAGTCAAGAAGAAAGATGGTGGAATTAGAACATGTGTCGATTTGAGAGCAGTAAACAAGGTAACCGTGTTTGACTCTGAACCGATGCCGGACTTGGAAAATATATTTGCCAGAATGGGCCAGGCAGGTAAGCAATATTTCTCCAAGTTAGACTTGTCGAAAGGATATTGGCAGATACCATTGAAAACCGATTCCAAGGAGAAGACCGCCTTCACCACTCCAAGAGGTTTGTATCATTCACAGTCATGTGTTTTGGATTGGTAACAGCACCAGCCGTGTTCTCCAGGATGATGCGTAAGTTGTTACATAACTTGCAGGATGTTGACAATTTCATTGACGACATAATGATCTTTTCGAATACTTGGGGGTAGTAACACATAGGCACATTACAAGAACTATTTACCCGACTTAGACAACACAAACTTAACGCGAGACCAACCAAGTGCATAATTGGTGCAGGAGACATTGAATGTCTGGGACACCGAGTAGGACGGAATGGAGTGCGCATGCTACCAGACAAGGTTTGTGCAATACTGAAGGTCTCCTCATCCCACTACGAAGAAGCAGGTACGATGCATTTCTGGGATTGGCTGGATTTTATCGGAAGTTCATTCAGGATTTTTCAGCCATAGTCGTGCCGCTAACAGACCTGACAAAGAAAGGTAATGCTAATAAGGTAGTGTGGACTGACAAGCAGGAAGAGGCATTTAGAAAGCTGAAGGAGGCCGTTGCAAAAGAACCAGTGCTACAAGGAGTTGATTTGGAAGAAAGGTTTGTATTGCAAACAGATGCTTCAGATACAGGTGTAGGAGCCGTCCTTCTTCAACCGAGAAAGGGTCACGAGGATCCCCTCCATCCTGTAGCCTATGCGAGTCGGAAACTAACACCAACCGAACGTAAGTTTGCTGTAGTAGAAAGAGAGTGTTCGGCGATTGTTTGGGGCATTCTCAAATTCCAGAGATATCTGTACGGTATACAGTTTACCCTTCAAACCGACCATCAGCCGTTGAGGTACCTGAAAACTGCGAAACTAGCCAACAGTAGGTTGATGCGTTGGGCTCTCTTGCTGCAGCCATTCAGGTTCACTATAGAGGCAATCGCAGGTAAAAGCAATGTAGGTGCAGACTATCTCAGTCGTACCGAAGTAGACTAAGTAAGTGTATGAGTATCTAGGGATACTAGAGTTGTAGAAGGTAGTACATGACAAAGGTAGTGTAGATTCTCTGTGAGTGAAAAAAAAAGTGTGATACACTTTTGTCCATTGGGGGGAGTTGTGTCACAGATAATTACACATGTATATAGCAGGTTGGCCGACCAGGATCATTATCCAGCCATAGTGTACCTTTTGTCATGATGGGCTATACATGCAGTGGATTGTAACTTGTAAGGTACAAGTATTGCCTGGGGCTGAGATGACCAATATTGAATGAATGGAAATCTTGTGAGATTGCTCATGGGTAATCTGTGGTCAGTGAGATGTATTTTAGTATACCCGGGGACAGCTTTGGTTTGAGGGAAGTCAGTATGTGTTGAATGTTTATGGAGACAAGATGTGTTGATAGACAGAGGACAGTTTAGGTCTAAGATGTAGAGAAGTTTACATACAATCGTATTGGATTATTTCATGCTGACGGGGAAGATGGTCAGGTATGTTTAATTATCATTAGATGTGTATCGTGCATTGTACTCGCGTGAAATAGGGCGGTCACATGTAGTTTATTGGAGGGGTAGATAGAATATCGGGGATTGTTCTTTGATTTCAGCAGACGGACGGGCTGTCACTAGGGCGTATTTAGAGCAGGGCCATAGGTGTAGTCGAGATACGAGTCGGGACGTGATCGAGCGTTAGACGAGTCGGGAGGTGGTTGAGCGGATAGATAGCGGTCTACGATGCAGGCGCATCGCCTATCTACAGTCAGGCATATGCAGGAATCGTGATAGCGGTATACGATGCCATCGCATCGCCTATCTACGGTTGTGTACATGTAGGAAGGTTTCCTGATGTGATCACCTTGCAGGTTACGGAAATATAGTGACGTCAGCGGTGCTATATATCTATATACAGTAGTGAACGGAATCGTGGGGATTGTCGGGGAAATACACATATTTCAGTCTTGGAAATATCTGGATGTAGAGCAGCCACTACATATTCGGACGGATGTTTGACATTTTTGTGGAATGAGTCATAGTGGTATGGAGGGCGCTTTGGGTGCAAATTACTGTTGAGTGGAAATCAGTTACTAGTTGTGAACTTTGACATTACATATACCATTGAAGGGATTTACATTGACTGTATCATTCGGAAGAGACTTCTTATGCGTGTGATCAATGACATTTGGTGATAGGTGGTGATAGTAGTAAGGGGGTCACTTTGGGTACAATTTAGCGTATATCAAACATTTAAAGGAACGGTGACTTGTGCGTGATTAAATTACATGTATTTTTATATATAGTGTTACCATGTGGAAATACCAATTTCAATGATCATTACTTGTGACAATAGTGAAGCCTTAACAGACTAAATTGTATTCAATCTGTGATATTGATGTATGATATGTATGAATGGTGTGTATGTGTGTGTGAATTCTGTATTGTGTAATACATGCTGTAAATAACATAATTGTACATAAATACATGAAGAAGAAAACCATTGGCTCAATATCCTAAATCCAATTGAATTCAGACAATGTAGAAGAAGGTGATATATGGTTTCATAATTCTGTACTACTTATTTCCCTTCGCAACTCATTCATGAAATATGTATAGTCTTCGTCATTCTGTCATATGAAGTTCGTGAATAATTATGTGTACACATTTACTGTTTTACTACAAATAGCATAATTCCGATTGCAGTCCACAAACACCGAGTGTATGTATCGCATCCGGGCTCTAACAATCTGGAGCACTGTATTTATTTAGAATGCTCACGCTTGTGTATGTACAATGTCATTCGATGTTCGTAAGACTGGTTACAGACGAAACAAGTGTAATTGTTCTCCCTCGTATGAACAACCATGTGCGACATTAAGGTGCAGCTCTGTGTAAAGGCGTCTCCACACACTGTACACTTGTAAGGCCGCCTCCCGCTGTGGATATCCTGGTGTCTCAGAAGGTATTCAATCGATGTAAATGTCTTATTGCACGTTGAACACGCGACTCGCTCCTCTGTGTGAACGATACGATGACGTCTGAAGCTCTTGCTATGGGAAAATGTTCTGTCGCATACATCACATGTGTGTGGTCAGATCCCCAAGTGAATTCGCAGGTGTTCTATATAATTACCTTTAATCCTGAACGTTTTAGCGCACGTGTCACAAGAGAACGTCTTCTCCGTTGTATGAATACGCATGTGTTTCGTGAAACTAGACTTACATGTAAATGTTTTACCGCAAACATCACACGTGTCCGTAATATTTCCACTGTCAGTGTGTGTTCTCATGTGGTAGGCCAGCGAGGATTTATAAGCGAAATATCGTTCACACTTGTTACACTGCCACGGTAATTCCCCTGTATGAACGGGCATATGGGAAAGTAGAAGCGCCGACGTGGAATACGCACTACCACAAACGTCACAGCGATATGGCACATCACCAGTATGTACACGGGCATGTAATTTGAGAGTGGTCGCCCGTGAATACGATTGGTCACATATCGTACCAGCGAATACTGTTGACTTTCCGTGCGTTCGAGTGAAATGGGAATCAATGCTACCCTGGTTAATAAAACACTGGCTGCACACTTTACAATATGTCTACGTATGCGATTTATAAGCGCGAATTTGTGAAGCATCTGCTTACCACATAGATCACAAGTAAACAACTGCTCACATGTGTGTTTGGTCATATGACGGTTACATGACTGTTGGTCAGAAAATGATCGGCAACATGTGTACATTGTAGCAAGTATGGGGAATCAGGGGCCCGTTTCACTAAACTTCGTATGACTAAAATGTTCGTAAGTGCAAATTTAGAATCGTCTGGAAATTGCAATTGATAGATTTACATTTATTGAGCATAGGCTGCATATACATGTAAATCCAATAAGTATTTATAAGAACACATTGTTAATGTGAAAATTACAGATTATCATAATTTTGCACTTACGAACATTTTAGTCGTATGAAGTTTTGTGAAACGGCCCCCTGAATCCGATGAACACGCATACGACTACGCAATGTGCTTCTGTACTCGGAGGAGTGTCCACATACGTCGCATTTGTAATCCCTTTTGTGATCATTCATCTTGTGTAACTTAAACCTCACCTTCAACGGAACGGTCTCCCCGCATATATTGTACATACACTGCATGTTTCACTTTATTATCGTCTCCTGTAATTCGTGTACATATACAATGCCAGGTTATTGTCTGTCGGTATCAAGTTCATCAGGCAATGCTATGAAACGCGTATGAATTACTCACTCCGCCCGAGGAATTTCGGTCCGAGAAATTCCTACCATTTCTGAGTCAAATCCGATGAGCTTGATATTTATTATATATAGAGAGCATACGAGGAATGTGTTTTGATAACAAGTGTATGTGTTACTAAGCTTACTTATCTAGCTAAGTAAACTTTGACGGAGTAACCATTTATTTGTCCTGAAATGCATATTTCATAAAGAACTAACGACATAATTTATTTTATGATTAAAAGTATGCAGACTTCTTATACTGCATTTATTACATTATCACTGCCAAAATGGTATAATAACAATTAATAAATTTATTCTTAAATTGAAAATTTCTCCCTCAAAGTGTACTTTGCAAGATAAGTATACTTTGCAATTTTGGTGAAATCGGCTAAAGGCAATGCTAGGAAACTAGCTAGAAATGTCGAGGCCACCGATGAATTCTTACGGTTTCCAAGACAGATAAACTTGATGCGAGACACTAGCCTGGTATTCTATTTTATGAGGCTACGAGCTTTGCATGAATTGGCCGAATACTTACCGACAGATAACAGTGCTCTTGTATCAAGAGTATTATACCCACATGTTTATTCAATGCGTATTTTACTTTTACAAAAGTATTATTGATTTTCTTCCTTGTTAAATAGGTAACAAATGATAAAAATGAATCAAATTTAAAAATTCACTTAATTGAGCTGCAAAAATATTGTTTGCTTTTTGCATCTCAACTAAGTAAATTTTCAAATTTATTACAATATGTTCACTACTCAATTGAAAATCAATGGATATTTTCACATTGCTGTGAGTATTTTGTACTCCCACTTTTGATAATCAATGCGTATTCTGCTAAAATAAGAGCGTAAAATACGCCAATACGCACCTTATCTGGAGCTTTTACCTCATAAAACATTGTCATATATCCTTCATTTACTAGATACAATGTACACATATCGGGTTACAAAGAATTAAAACAGACGTTTCTTTGGCCAACGACGTCACGTAGCGATATTGAATGACATAAATGCAATGACGCGACTTCAACAAGTTGACGTCCTTTTCAAGGACAATCACGTCATATTTCCTCATTCTGTAACACAAAACGTGAAAATAGACCATGAAAATGACTCGAATGTAAATGTTAACCAAAATTTAAGAACATAAACTAGTTAAGTAATTCAAGCGGAAAAAGTAGGTTAATGACATGGATGGGCATATGGCTTGTGATTAGTAATACACGAAGGATGTTGTGTCCATGTTTCATAAACATAGGCCAAGGGGTTGTTGAGAAAATCGCTTGAATGTAAAGGTTAACCAATATATAAAACTTATTAAGTAATTTAAGCGGGAAAAAGCAGGTCAAGGACATGGATGAGCGGGTGGATTGTCAGTGTATTGTGGTGGGTGATGCATGAAGAAAAGTGTGTCACAGTGTCATGAACATATGCTAATGGGCTGTTGAGAAAATGACCAGAATGTAGATGTTAACCAATATATCAGAGCACATAATTGCTAAGTAATTCAAGCGGGATAAGTAGGTCAAGGACACGGATGGGATGGTGGATTGTGGGCGGTTTGTGGTTAGTGATGCAAGAAGGAATTTGTGTCCAAGTGTCATGAACATAGGCCAAGTGGTTGTTGAGAAAATGACTTGAATGTAAAGGTTAACCAAGATTTAAGAGCAGTTATAAACATAGCTAAACTATTCAAGTGGAACAAGAAAATGTGGCATGTCGGCACATGGATGCCCCCGGTGGCAGCTTGGAGGACATGTGACAAACTTAATGAATCGAAAGTGATAAGTATTCATAACCACAGTTGTGAAGGTCAAAAGGTGAAGGTCATATTACGGGCAGCATGGATGTGTGGCATTTTTTGAAGTAATCCTTCAAGGAATATAGAAGCTATGACAGAATTGAGAAACTCCGGCGAACTTATTCATGTGTGAAAACGTTCAAAGTTTTGAAGTTCAAAACAAAAGGTCAAGGTGATATTGAGGGCATTTGTCCACACTGTATAAATATTTCAATACAGTATACCTGTGGACTCCACAGGTATACTGTGTTGAAATATGTATGTAATAATTCAAGGGATATAGAAGTTATGACATAATTTACAAACTCTGGCGAATTTCTTAAAGGAGAATAACACACTCCCCAAAACTGATATATTTGTATTATATAGCTGTATTAAAGACATAACGTGGTTTTACTTGACTTGTATTTATTATAATCCCACTGAAATTGGGTTTTAAATTTCCAATATTTATGCGCTCTCCACTCGATGGAGATCTTAGGCTGTCTCCTTTAAAATCATGTGATGCGCATTACAACTACGTCATGAAGCTTTTGCGCACGTAAGTTGCTTCTTCCTTGGTAACCCGGAAGCATTCTGGGTAAACAGAGAGCTCAGCTGCTTTCAGTTTCCTTTTATTGCGCTTCGATTTCACATCACGATCAACAATGTAACGCTACATCCAACAAGTTTTACTGCGATTATCTGTTAATATGCCTCGCTGCAGAACGTGTATACCACTCGGAACCCCTCGCACCATTCCACAAATCGAGAATAATGTCTCGGGGATGAATGGTAGGTCGCCATTGTTTTTATTTACATTGCGTCTATGGTAATACCAGAAGGCCTCCGCGTGACCGATTTACCTATTCGTACGCGTTTCATAAACCATTCTAGTTCATCAGTTCTAAGTTTACTGGTTCCAACTGAGAGGGTGCCGGATACGCAAAAATAAGCAATAAACCGGGAACTTGTAACTCTGCCCAAGCTCTAGACATACCAATTACAGGACGCAAGTAAGCACTGGACCAATACATTGACCGACATTTTGCGTTGTCAACAATTAGCAGAATGCATTGCAGTCCGTTAAAATTTAGTTTCACAGTTTCAGTTTTGAGAGACTACCACCCATACATTCGCGCAGTCTGATCAGGGTCTGCACTGGTCACCATTCAGTCAGTGTTCTTATCATTCCTAAAGACTTACATGGAAGACCCAGAGCAAGACTGGCCATATATCCCATAAGCCCAATTTCTCCACACATATAACATAAATGTGTTTTAATCTTGGGTTTCACTATAAATTACCTTATATACAAATTGTCTTAGAAACCCTGGTTTGGTTTAAATTTCGAAAACCTTTTTCTCCTCATCCTCATCTCTTTTGGCTCATGTTAAATTTCGTAGGTTGGCTTGATTTGGTATTATTAATGGTATTTAACGACCTATCAACAGCTAAGGTTATTTAATGCCGGGCCAAGAGGTTCGATCCCGCATTTAACCAACTGCATTGGTGGGGTGGGGGGGACTAGAAGGACTGTAAGATTAGTTAGATGTACAGGACTAATGTGTATGGACGGACAGATAGCGCCACAACATAATATGTCTTGTTTTTCAAACGGGAGTATACAAAGGAGCTCATCTGTACTCTAATCACACACAACACACATACAGCTGCCTGGTTTGAAGGTCAATCTCACAGCAGAGAATATTTGACCTTGAACCTTGACAAGGGGAGCACGTCTTGGGTGGGGAAGTAAAATATGAATGATGGGTAACATGCACATACAGTTTGAAGCGAATCGTTGGGAACCAAATAATGAATGATAGTAAACATGCACAGTAAAGAAGTTATTAGAGAATGGATAAACGTGTACACATCTACTGGACACACATTTCTAGTAATTTGACCTTGGAATTGGGCATGGGGGCGCATGGGTGGGGCGGGGAATGAACATATGGATAATAGACATGCATATGAAGTTTCAAGCCAATAGGTCATACGGTAACAGAGTCATAGCAGAATAGCAAATGTGACGGATGGACAGACGGACGACTTTCGCATCCTATATCCCATTTTCGCTAAGCGATGGGATATAACTTTAACACAGACACAATGACGTCATTGTAACCACTACTAAGTTCTCTGAAAGAAGGCTTGAAAACTAACGGTGTGTTTTACATACTTGACCTGATTTCAAGATTATTAACTTTTCTGAGCACATAAGCCTTAATACATGACCAATCAAAAAGCCGTCTAAATGTTATCTTACTGCTTGACACATCTAAAATCACATTCAGTCAACCAATCAACATACTTTATCATGTTTATTCTGAGTCGATTGGTGCTCTGGAAGTTTTATAATGATTGAAATAAAACTTGACTAATAACAATGACAATGGCATACATCAGTGTATTTCATGTATTCATTCATACTGTGGACAAATTACACAATTATTTGACATTGCAGTTATTGTGAAATTTACAGACTATCATAATTTTGCACTTACATGTACGAAAACTTTAGTCGTACAAAGTTTATTGAAACGACCCCCTGGAGATATTTAACAACTGGATGTACGTATTAAATTTTGACATGAATGTCAAGGTCACCTAGGTGCATGTGACGGTCACCCGAATCGCACTGGATGAAAAGCTTTGAATGTGAGGAAGCTGTTGGTCAAGTTTGGCACGATCCAACCAACAGATCAAGATATATTCAACATTCGGACGTACGTTCAAAATTGTTCACACCAAGGTCAAGTTCACCAAGGTCATGGTCACTCTGGTGTCATTGGTTAGACAGTCATCAATGTGACGACGCTATTTATAACGTTTTGTAATAATCCGACTATCAAGACATATTCAACAGTTGGACGTATACCTAAAACTTTTGACACCAAGGTAAAGGTCGCCCAAATGACACTGTGTAGAAAGCTATCAATGTGATGTTACTGATACGTTTTGTAGTGATCCAACTAACGCACCAAGAGATATGCCAAATTTGGTTGTACGTCCAATATTTACGTCCAAAATTGCAGAAGACGACGTAATCTCATAATCTCGGAGCAATAGTTTAAATTAATATCGACACGAAACATATACACATGCCGGTAATGGAGATAACACCATAGTCGGCGCAAATAAAACTATGTAGCCTGAGCTACCATTCCTTGCTTTGATTTGCATGGACCATATTGAAGCGACCCAGCCAGAGAAGCATCGCTATACACGCCTGTGTATTTATCATTCATTTTGTGCGCACAACTTACCACGATCTCCTATGCATGCCTGAATGTTCACAATTGTCATTAGTCTATGATTGTCGTCTTCATACACCAGGAAACTTGTTTAGTTAGTTATAATTCACAATAGTGTGTTGACATTTCCTGTGTGTGTTCAACACGGCCGCCATTTCATACTGCGTAAACCTGTTTACATGGTTTAAGCTCGGTAATGTCCGCCAAACCTCTCAGACCAATCACCGATGCGGGACAACTTTCACATTTCGTCAAAATGGGAAAGTCTGGGTCTCCATTTACACATTCCAACCAATCCACTGTGCGGAATAGGGGACAACTTTCACATGTTGTCCGTGGAATCCAAATATGGTCCTCGTTGTCCTCGGAGTCTTAACGAGCCAATCAAAGGGCTGGATTCCCGACCAAGATTAGAACCGAAGGTTATAAATAGGAGTGAAATCTGTCAGTTGTGAACTTTGTTCCGAGAGACGCAACTCGAGACGCAACTCGCGTCTCAGAACTCCGTAGGCCCAAATATCCACTCCCTTAACCATTGCTCACCGATGATGATACCAATGGTCCGTTAGCCGTTATGTGAGGATGTGAACGTGAGTTTGGCCCTACTGATTATTAATATTGGCTGGAACCATGACAATGCCAATATCCCATTACCCCACCCAATTTTTCCCCATGCCATACGATTCCGACCCAAGCTTCTGCCCCCTCGGTGACTATCCCCCATTCAATGCTACCCCCTGCTGTTGACTCCATCCCAGCTTCGAGCCCCTGCGTGACTCCACACCCCAGAGTCGTGACCGCTGCTGTGTGACACCCCACCCTAGCTCCGTGCCCACTCCTACCCCTGCTATGTGATCACCACCCATCGTGATCCCCGGCTGTGTGACACAGTAGATATCCGTGTGTATATATCATATGTATTAAAGTGTTGTAGCGCTTTGATGGCAATTGCATGTGACACATAGATAGCACAGGGGAAATAATCTAGGTGCACGTATATATAAAACTTTGACCCGAGTTATCATTCCTTGCTGTGACTGTCTCTGCCCATATAACGGTGATGTAGCGCATGGTTGGCAATTGTAATTTTGTGATACACAACTAACACAGGGGGAATAATCTAGAAGTCAGCTTGTATAAACTTTGGCCCGAGTTATCATTCCTTACTTTGACTTTCTCTGCCCATATTACAAGACAATTGTTGATAAAGTAAAGACGTTAGAGGACAATGTAGGAACGTGCAAGCATCTACTGCATTAGCAATTTCAAAGCCATTTGACTTTGACCTTGGGAACTGGGAAACCACGGGTGGGGCGGAAAATGAAAATGCGGCGAAGAAAGTCAAACATGTACACGAAGTTTGAAGCGAATCGCTCATAAAAAAAAGAAGAAGTTGTAGCAGAATTAATCTACTGAACTGACATTTTAAATGTACTGAACGTGAAATTTCAAACTCATATGACATTGGGGGGGGGGGATGCATGTGAGGGTTGTGGGGGTGGGGGCACGGTTTAAACGTAGGAATGATGAGGAACATGCACATGTATGTTCAAGTCAATCGCTCATACAGTAAAGAAGTTATAGGAGGATGGATAGATATGAATGAAAGAAAACATCCACGTAAAGCTTCAAACCAATCGCTCATGCTGTAAAGAGATTTTAGGACAATGGAGAAACGCACATGCATTTACTAAAGTTATGATATTTGACCTTGACAATGGGTACGGGGAGCATGGGTGGGGCGCGAAATTAAAATATGCATAACGATAAACGTTCACATGACGTTATAAGCGTATCATTCATACGGTAAAGAGGTCATAGTTGAATGAATGAACATGTACTGAATAACAATTTACAATTTACAGAAAGGAAAATTTCAAAATTATTTGACCTTTACCTTATGCATGGATGAGCATATGTGGGAGGGGGGGGGGTGAAAATATGGATGATAATAAGCATGCACATATAGTTGCCAATCGGTAATACGGTAAAGAAGTTATAGCAGAATAAAAACATGATGAACAGACGGACGGACAACATTTGCATCCCTATATCCCATTTTCGTGACGCGATGTGATAACAATGGCTAATAACTGATTTCACCAAAATTGTGAAGTATACTTATCTTGCTAAGTACACTTTGAGGGAGTAATTTTCAATTTAAGGATAAATTTATACACTTTATTTAATGAAATAAAATATTTTGCTGACAAAAGTATTATACTGAATTTATTACATTATCACAGTTAGTTATAATAATTCTCCTTTTTTGTTAATCATAAAATATATGCAGTCGTTTGTTCTATATGAAATAATGCATTTCGGGAAAAATAAATGATTACTCCCTCAAAGTATACTAGTCCGGCAGCCAAAAGCCGATTTTGGGCTTAACCTTGTTTTACCTGTAGTTATAGTTCACATATTTAACTTTTTAATAAACTAGTTTATTCAAAACTCAATATGTGAACTATAACTTACTTATTGGTTTTCCCGCCTTCTTCGCGTACACATGTCTGTTTCAATGGAATTTCCGCCCATAACGCTTTCTACTTGATATACTACTACGTTACAGTCCGTTTGACACTGAAGTCAATGTTATGATCACGTGGTTACAACAACAACAACAAGTCATGAAACTTCCAGAAGCCTTCCGATTCAAAGTACGCATTCTTTTATTTTGTCCATATTATGTTACGGAATTTGATGGAATATGGCGCATCAAGCGCGTCTTGTTGAGCTGCATATGGTGGTCTCTGTACTTTTGCCCACTCTTATGTCCTTTTTGCGAAGAATCTACTGACACGGAAATCGATTCTTCGCAAAAACGACATACGTATGTGCCGAACTCCCATGACCACCAAAATGCAGCTGATGAAGACGCGTTTACTGCGCCATATTTCATCAAAATCCGTTGCCTATTAAGGAAAATATCAAATAAAACTTACTTTAGAATGGGCGCGCTTACAACACTTTCAGCCATTGTTGTTGTTGTTGTAACCATGTGATCATTTACCTTGGACGTGCACATGTACACGTCACGAACGGATGCGTGCCACGTGAATTTCTGACAAGAATCCGTGACGTCTGGATTTAAATATTACTTTCTACGTATTGGAACATTTAATGAATACATAGATATTGGCGAAATGTCGCAATATGTGATTAATTGAGACGAAATGCTATGCGTTCATTGGTCGAGAAACAATGGCAAACAATAACTAGTGTTACGGACATATCTGCCCAAATTTTAAACTATGCAAAAAAACAATATTATTTTCGATAATATTAAATGTTATCAAATTTAAGAATGAACCTTCTTTTTATTTCGTGAAATTTGATAATGTTTTGGTCATGCCATGTTTCCACAATCGCCACCTCTTCTCTGGTTGTTATTGTTCGGGACTTTCAATTTACGGCCAAATGTGTATTTGTAGTTATAATTAATTAAGTATTTTTTCTCTGAAAAATTCTTTGTAACTGATTTGGACTTTCCATTTACGGTCATTGACAAATGTGTAAATGTATTAGGTATTTTCCGTCACAAATAAGACTCCCTTTCAAGCGCGGATCCAGGCAAATAGGGGTGGGGTCCGACGTACGGAGCCCCGCATGGGACGTAGAATTCTTTGTTTTTTTAATAATTTGTTCCCACGAAATAACAATTCGTTCCCTCAATTTAAAAATTCGTTCTCACGAAATAACAATTCGTTCCCTTGGGAACGAATTGTTAATTCGTGTGAACGAATTGTTATATCGTGGGAACGAATTCTTATTTCGAGGGAACGAATTGTCATTTCGGAACGAATTGTCATTTCGTGGGAACGAATTGTTAATTCGAGGGAATTAATTTGTTATATCGTGGGATCGAATTTTTAATTAGAGGGAATGAATTGTTAAATTGAGGGAACGAACTGTTATTTCGTGGGAACGAATTAATAAAAATAATCCATATCCCCTGCGGGGCTCATTACATGTGTGTGGTACAGGCTTCATTTACAATGTGCCAAGTTTAGATTTTTGTCAATTTTATATGTGGAACAATCTGGCTGGTTTTCCTATTTCTAGCCCTTAGACAATGTTGTTACCGCTCAGTTGAACCGTTCTTGGTAACAATGCGAAATTCGAACAATCGTAGAATTGTTTTTGATTTTATTATACCAACATATAGGTATTACACATGGAATGGGTTACATTTTACATTTGTACATAAAATGCACCGTTCAACGTCCTGATTTTCATGTTTTCCCAAGGAGCGCGCTGCCGTACCAGCACGGAACAAATAGTTAAATACAAATATAATATCAATGGATTATCCTTATCTGATCAAACTATGACTACTGTCTGTTCCACGTTTTTCTGCCAACGAACTTTTGTCTATTAAACACATTAAATCTAAACAAATATTTAAAAGTAAGTACTCTTTCATGAATAACAAAAAAGACACCCTGCCCAAAAAATTGTGTTTGATTAAATTCCATCAAATATTGATTTTATTGCGAAAAAACGATTTTCCTATGGGGAGTCAAGGATAAAAAAACTAAACATTTTGGAAATTGACTTCGAAACCTGGCGAGATAGCTTGAAAATGATGTAATTAAGAAAACGAAAGTTAGATTTTGAAAATCGGTCAACAAATACAAACATATTAAAAAAAAATCTATTTTTAGCCCCCATGTTAAATTCCGATAGGAAAATAATTTTTCCGCAATAAAATCAATATTTGAAGGAATTTCATCAAACCATTTTTTTGGGGTAGGGTGACTTTTTTTGTTATTGATAAAAAAGTACTTACTTTTAAATATGTTTTAGATTTAATGTGTTTAATAGCCAAAGGTTCGTCGTCAGCAAAACGTGGAAACGACAGTAGTATGTGCACAATACAAGGCGTCCAGACGTATTTTATTATGAAGGATGTCGGCAAGTATGTGGATAGATATATCATAGGCGTAGGAGCGTTTCAATTATTGGGGGGGGACTATTTTGCTACATGTAAAATTATATATGTTCGGTACATGTATGTCTTTGCTTAATATGCTACAGTACACTGTCCTGTACTACATGTATGTATATATAGGAAAGATATACATGCTGTAGTGATGCAATTGAATATACCGCATGATTGTGTTAGTTTTATGTTATGCCCTTATACTAGTGTAACATGTAACCAGAAATACAGAGTACATTTTTACATAACCCATTACACGTAATAAGATAATGCGTACAAATGGTCAGCTTACACTTACACTCCAACAAATACATAGAATGTGAGATTTTTTATTTTGTAAAATACTGATGATGTTATACACATTATCAGTTACATACATAAACTGATTGTAATTCCCTCTAACGATACATTATTGGATGAATAAACGTTTGCAGGCTGTGACATTGGTCAATGTATGAATCAGGGTACGTTGTATTGAATTGGTGCCCGAGTGAGATGTTTTGTGACAATGGTACGTTATTCTATTTTGATTAGCGTTTGAGCAGCTATCCTGCTAGAAAAACCTGCCAAATGGATAATTAGGTACAAAACCTTAAGGACACGTTCTATACCTGATCATCGTTTGATTCAAAGATAATTGCATCGTAAATATGATAGAATATATGTGAATACTGCCTCGTTACTGTATCCTATACGGCACATGCAGTGGCCAAATCGGCCATTTTGTGTGTTCCAGCCATCAGCCAATTTCACCTGTTCTGCCGTTTGACAAAGAACTCAAAATGTGAAGTAGAACATATGATATAAAGTAGCTAATCACATTTAGAAAAGCCAGGAGAACGGACTCAATTATATTATACCAAACTGTAAAATATGTCAGTTTTCTGGATAGGTTTGTGCCAGTGTTTTGTTACATCATGAACCATCATTATAAATAACTCATACACAGAAAATCGCACAGTGTATCACTTTTACCTGGCAAACCACACAACACATACCATATATACCCACTACTGTACTCTGTTATTAGCTATCAAATCCAGTGGCATGTAGGCAGTTACCTGAGTGTTTTGTCCCTAGTGTCTACTCACCCACTATGCAAGTAAATATGGCTTTACCTATGGTAGCATGTACAATAACATAGACGGCGCATCAGATTGAGAAGTTTACACATCAACATTTATTTTGATATTGATGGGAGAAATGCTCAGATATATCGTCTTTTGTATAATTTGCTGGCATAATATTTATGGCTTGCCGTTGTCATACATATGTATTGCACCAATATGAATATATTGGTTATATATGGTATGTGTTGTGTGGTTGGCCAGCCAGGTAAAAGTGATACACTGTGCCATTTTCTGAGTATCAGGGTATTTATAATGGTGGTTCATGTTTTAAAAAACACAGGCTCAAACCTGTCCAGAAAACTGACATATTTTACAGTTTGGTGTAATACAATTGATAGGAGTCTTTTCTCATGGCTTTTCTACATGTGATTAGCTACATTATACCATATGTTCTACTTCACAGTTTGAGTTATTTGTCAAGCGGCAGAACAGGTGGAACTGGCTGATGGCTAGAACACACACAGATGGCCGGCCGATTTGGCCATTCATTCCATGTGCCGTATAGGATACAGTAACAAGGCAGTATTCACATATGTGATGCGCCAAGTGAAAACCTCCCTTATCGGAAAATGTGACGTAACGAGTTATAACGTTACAAAGATGGAGTAATTTGCGAGCGGTTTTGAAAAAGTAAACGTCACATTTAGCGTCATTGTCCCGTTTATGTATATTTTGTATTTATTTCCATAAATACTCCTACTTACTTTGTTCTTTTATTTTATTTCGAAGAAGCGGGTACTACAGTAAATGTTTCTGACAATAAAAAAATACCTCACGGTGTATGAAAGTCTACCTGTGTTTAACAAATCGGCAACAAAGAACGTAGTTTCCTTTTTTTGTACCACTGGTCACGTTATCTCCCTTGGACAACTGCTCACGTCATTCTCAAGACAATTCGTACATAGAACATCGACAGTTGATTCAAAAGTATACGAAACTGTAATTGTTAAACGTGTGTATAACTCCGTTGGATAAAACATGTCCTACATGCGTTTCTTTTATATGTTGGCTAGTTATGTTCTCTAAGTCTCAGTATTGAATACATCCAAATGTAGACCGTGTATTGAGCATGCTGCCAGCCGAAGGGCACACCGGTACCGAAACAACACAAGCGACGGTGTTTGGCATGTTTTCAACTTCTGACAAACAGATATTACTGCTGTGTTACACGCGACGACCCCTCTTTAAGAAATGTGATGCATGTGCACGCAACGGCCGTCAAAAACGGTATTCATCTTTATTCATAATTGATGATTTAAAACTAGAATATTGCAGATATTGGAAATAATTCCCTTTGAAAATCTTCATACAACCTAAAGCCTCATACATTTACAATGCTTATCACAAGGACGGGGTTCATTTATAGATATAATTATAGTACTTATAGGTTATTATGTTTTCTATATGTGGATATATGCACGAGCTACGTAGCATGCGATATTGTGCGACTTTAGTCGGAACGAGTGGCAATTATATCCACATACAAATCAAATAACATTGTTATAATATATGTAAATCACTCACAATTAAGATGCGCCTAAAAATATACAAACTATCAATGAAGTAAACAAATTACTGATGATTTAGAAGGAACTATTATACAATGTGAGAAGTTATTCTGGCACTGATCAATTTGGTAAAATATTGACAATTTACTTTCCATTGTGTTTCAATGTCAAACAAATGTACATATATAATAAACATATATGTTTTATTCTCTGATAAAATATCACAACTATTTGTATTCCTTTCATGTGCTGGACGTACGGACGCCTGTAACAATAGATGCCCGCCTCAGCATTCGGTGGCGGGGGCATAACAATAAAAAACTATATATTCAACCCTGAAATCAAAATAATCCTGATCTGGTGCCAGGTCCTCGCCACACCAGAATCACTTGGCCCCCTCCAAAAGGCAGTAAGATCAGTAATAATCTTACTACTTTTATAATGGGCAATAACCCAATTCAACTCCCAGGTAATAAAAGAGCCAAAGATAAAAACGTATCTGAGACTTTGTATGTGACCTTCACCTTGGGGTAAGGGTTGAGTGCTGGGACATGGATATAAGACATTTACCCCTACGTTAAGTTTGTGGACGCCGACGCCGACGACGCCAGAGGTATGCCATAAGCTCTTCCGCACTTCGTGCAGGCGAGCTAAAAACAGGTCGTTGAAAATATTCATCCGAATCTCCACAAAAAGTAGTCCTTTGATCTGGTTCACACGAACGAAACTATAACACAGGCTGTAAACATCCTATGTAAAAAGAAACAAATGGACATAACTGCAAAAGAGAAATCTCACATCTTTGACACGATATCTATGAATGTGTGAATTTTTTTGTTAAATATTCCATACGTTATTCAACTTCTGCTCTGGACAAGAAATACAAAAAATAAAATAAAAAAGAGCAAGAACTAAAAAAATAACAATGAAATTATCCAAATTAGCGGTGCTAGAATAGTCATTCTTGCGTAGGACACATCTTTGACTCAATATCTTGTATGCGTGTGTGAAGTTTTATTAAAATATTGCACACGCTATTTAACTTAACCCTTACACCGCTATCTTAATTTTGTGTCGTCTGTTGTTTATTTTTCAGTTTTATCATCACGCTTTAATATCGGTGTGAAGTGAGCAGTGAGCAGTAAGTAGCAGTGAGATAAATCTCACTGCTGGCAGTAAGCGGCAGTGAGCAGTGAGGTGTGTTTCACTGCTAGCAGTAAGCAGCAGTGGACAGTGAGATGTGTCTCACTGCTAGCAGTAAGCGGCAGTGAGCAGTTATATACGTCTGGCAATAATGTAAACTAAGTACGTGTGTACGACCGGTTTTTGTAAACCCCCGGTTTTTGTAAACCCCGTTAACAAAAACCGGGGGTAACAAAAACCGTTGACGTACGCGCCGGTTTTTGTAAACCCCCGGTTTTTGTAACCCCAAATATTTATATTGCGATACATGAAATATGATTGCTTCAAACCTTAAATAAAGTATGTTTGGGCCTGGTCCGACGTTCCGAGTTCGATACTCAAGCCGTTGGGTGGTGGCCGAGCGCAAATTTAACTCTGTCGTTTTATCCAATTGTTTGTACATTATTGCCGAGTGACAGAAAATGTAATAGACTTTTCACGGCATAGGGTTGGGGTTAACAAAAACCGGGGGTAACAAAAACCGTTGACGTACGCGCCGGTTTTTGTAAACCCCCGGTTTTTGTAACCCCAAATATTTATATTGCGATACATGAAATATGATTGCTTCAAACCTTAAATAAAGTATGTTTGGGCCCGGTCCGACGTTCCGAGTTCGATACTCAAGCCGTTGGGTGGTGGCCGAGCGCAAATTTAACTCTGTCGTTTTATCCAATTGGTTGTACATTATTGCCGAGTGACAGAAAATGTAATAGACTTTTCACGGCATAGGGTTAACAAAAACCGGGGGTAACAAAAACCGTTGACGTACGCGCCGGTTTTTGTAAACCTCCGGTTTTTGTAACCCCAAATATTTATATTGCGATACATGAAATATGATTGCTTCAAACCTTAAATGAAGTATGTTTGGGCCCGGTCCGAGGTTCCGAGTTCGATACTCAAGCCGTTGGGTGGTGGCCGAGCGCAAATTTAACTCTGTCGTTTTATCCAATTGGTTGTACATTATTGCCGAGTGACAGAAAATGTAATAGACTTTTCACGGCATAGGGTTAACAAAAACCGGGGGTGGAACAAAAAACCGTTGACGTACGCGCCGGTTTTTGTAAACCTCCGGCTTTTTGTAACCCCAAATATATATATTGCGATACATGAAATATGATTGCTTCAAAAAACCTTAAATGAAGTATGTTTGGGCCCGGTCCGATGTTCCGAGTTCGATACTCAAGCCGTTGGGTGGTGGCCGAGCGCAAATTTAACTCTGTCGTTTTATCCAATTGTTTGTACATTATTGCCGAGTGACAGAAAATGTAATAGACTTTTCACGGCATAGGGTTAACAAAAACCGGGGGTAACAAAAACCGTTGATGTACGCGCCGGTTTTTGTAAACCCCCGGTTTTTGTAACCCCAAATATTTATATTGCGATACATGAAATATGATTGCTTCAAACCTTAAATGAAGTATGTTTGGGCCCGGTCCGACGTTCCGAGTTCGATACTCAAGCCATTGGGTGGTGGCCGAGCGCAAATTTAACTCTGTCGTTTTATCCAATTGTTTGTACATTATTGCTGAGTGACAGAAAATGTAATAGACTTTTCACGGCATAGGGTTAACAAAAACCGGGGGTAACAAAAACCGTTGACGTACGCGCCGGTTTTTGTAAACACCCGGTTTTTGTAACCCCAAATATTTATATTGCGATACATGAAATATGATTGCTTCAAACCTTAAATGAAGTATGTTTGGGCCGGTCCGACGTTCCGAGTTCGATACTCAAGCCGTTGGGTGGTGGCCGAGCGCAAATTTAACTCTGTCGTTTTATCCAATTGTTTGTACATTATTGCCGAGTGACAGAAAATGTGATAGATTTTTCACGGCATAGGGTTAACAAAAACCGGGGGTAACAAAAACCGTTGATGTACGCGCCGGTTTTTGTAAACCCCCGGTTTTTGTAACCCCAAATATTTATATTGCGATGCATGAAATATGATTGCTTCAAACCTTAAATAAAGTATGTTTGGGCCCGGTCCGACGTTCCGAGTTCGATACTCAAGCCATTGGGTGGTGGCCGAGCGCAAATTTAACTCTGTCATTTTATCCAATTGTTTGTACATTATTGCCGAGTGACAGAAAATGTAATAGACTTTTCACGGCATAGGGTTAACAAAAACCGGGGGTAACAAAAACCGTTGACGTACGCGCCGGTTTTTGTAAACAACCGGTTTTTGTAACCCCAAATATTTATATTGCGATACATGAAATATGATTGCTTCAAACCTTAAATAAAGTATGTTTGGGCCCGGTCCGACGTTCCGAGTTCGATACTCAAGCCGTTGGGTGGTGGCCGAGCGCAAATTTAACTCTGTCGTTTTATCCAATTGTTTGTACATTATTGCCGAGTGACAGAAAATGTAATAGACTTTTCACGGCATAGGGTTAACAAAAACCGGGGGTAACAAAAACCGTTGATGTACGCGCCGGTTTTTGTAAACCCCGGTTTTGTAACCCCAAATATTTATATTGCGATGCATGAAATATGATTGCTTCAAACCTTAAATAAAGTATGTTTGGGCCCGGTCCGACGTTCCGAGTTCGATACTCAAGCCGTTGGGTGGTGGCCGAGCGCAAATTTAACTCTGTCATTTTATCCAATTGTTTGTACATTATTGCCGAGTGACAGAAAATGTAATAGACTTTTCACGGCATAGGGTTAACAAAAACCGGGGGTAACAAAAACCGTTGACGTACGCGCCGGTTTTTGTAAACACCGGTTTTTGTAACCCCAAATATTTATATTGCGATACATGAAATATGATTGCTTCAAACCTTAAATAAAGTATGTTTGGGCCCGGTCCGACGTTCCGAGTTCGATACTCAAGCCGTTGGGTGGTGGCCGAGCGCAAATTTAACTCTGTCGTTTTATCCAATTGGTTGTACATTATTGCCGAGTGACAGAAAATGTAATAGACTTTTCACGGCATAGGGTTAACAAAAACCGGGGGTAACAAAAACCGTTGACGTACGCGCCGGTTTTTGTAAACCTCCGGTTTTTGTAACCCCAAATATTTATATTGCGATACATGAAATATGATTGCTTCAAACCTTAAATGAAGTATGTTTGGGCCCGGTCCGACGTTCCGAGTTCGATACTCAAGCCGTTGGGTGGTGGCCGAGCGCAAATTTAACTCTGTCGTTTTATCCAATTGTTTGTACATTATTGCCGAGTGACAGAAAATGTAATAGACTTTTCACGGCATAGGGTTAACAAAAACCGGGGGTAACAAAAACCATTGATGTACGCGCCGGTTTTTGTAAACCCCCGGTTTTTGTAACCCCAAATATTTATATTGCGATACATGAAATATGATTGCTTCAAACCTTAAATGAAGTATGTTTGGGCCCGGTCCGACGTTCCGAGTTCGAAACTCAAGCCGTTGGGTGGTGGCCGAGCGCAAATTTAACTCTGTCGTTTTATCCAATTGTTTGTACATTATTGCCGAGTGACAGAAAATGTAATAGACTTTTCACGGCATAGGGTTAACAAAAACCGGGGGTAACAACAACCGTTGATGTACGCGCCGGTTTTTGTAAACCCCCGGTTTTTGTAACCCCAAATATTTATATTGCGATACATGAAATATGATTGCTTCAAACCTTAAATGAAGTATTTTTGGGCCCGGTCCGACGTTCCGAGTTCGAAACTCAAGCCGTTGGGTGGTGGCCGAGCGCAAATTTAACTCTTGTCGTTTTATCCAATTGTTTGTACATTATTGCCGAGTGACAGAAAATGTAATAGACTTTTCACGGCATAGGGTTAACAAAAACCGGGGGTAACAAAAACCGTTGATGTACGCGCCGGTTTTTGTAAACCCCCGGTTTTTGTAACCCCAAATATTTATATTGCGATACATGAAATATGATTGCTTCAAACCTTAAATGAAATATGTTTGGGCCCGGTCCGACGTTCCGAGTTCGATACTCAAGCCGTTGTGTGGTGGCCGAGCGCAAATTTAACTCTGTCGTTTTATCCAATTGTTTGTACATTATTGCCGAGTGACAGAAAATGTAATAGACTTTTCACGGCATAGGGTTAACAAAAACCGGGGGTAACAAAAACCGTTGACGTACGCGCCGGTTTTTGTAAACCCCCGGTTTTTGTAACCGCAAATATTTATATTGCGATACATGAAATATGATTGCTTCAAACCTTAAATAAAGTATGTTTGGGCCCGGTCCGACGTTCCGAGTTCGATACTCAAGCCATTGGGTGGTGGCCGAGCGCAAATTTAACTCTGTCGTTTTATCCAATTGTTTGTACATTATTGCCGAGTGACAGAAAATGTAATAGATTTTTCACGGCATAGGGTTAACAAAAACCGGGGGTAACAAAACGTTGATGTAGCGCGCCGGTTTTTGTAAACCCCCGGTTTTTGTAACCCCAAATATTAATATTGAGATACTTGAAATATGATTGCTTCAAACCTTAAATAAAGTATGTTTGTGCCTGACTCGACGTTCCGAGTTCGATACTCAAGCGGTGGCCGAAAATTTAACTCAGTATGTTTTAAACATTTCCTACACTATATAGCTCGACTGGCAGACTCGAATGTCATTTTTGTTAATTGTTCTATATCGTAGCAGAGTGACAGAAAATGTAAGATATTTCTCATGGCATATGGATGATAAAAACCAGGTGTTACAAACACACTGAACGTACGCGACGGTTTTTCTAAAAACCCGTTTGTGTAGCCCCAAATAGTATTATTACGATATAGCAAAGTATCGTTCGTGCGGGTGGCTGTATACTTAAACCTTAATGTTTCGAGCTCGATACTTAAGGTTTTTGGCCGTTGCCAAATGACAGGTTTACTGCATTCATTTTTTTTTCAAATTCTTTCTATGCTACAGCAGAATGACAGAAAATGTAAATGAATTGGTTCGTTATTTCTTTCTTATTCTGTACTTTAACTATTTTATTTCTACAGAGTGTATGTTCATTTGTACACTTTCAACCGTATGGTGTGTGCGGGTATTATGCACAGCAAACTGATGTCAACTGTGGAGATGTCACTTCGTCTACTGACATCCGAAACGTTTTGGTTTTTACGCTTTTTTCACCGACAAATCAAATATATCAGCTCGTGAGTTCCTGCCTCAAGTATAAAGATGATGGGTGAAG
>CM055280.1:52118206-52238015 GCA_029237695.1 Conchocele bisecta | reverse complement strand
TACTATCTCCTAATTAGGAGTTAGTATTAGGAGATAAATATATTTTAGCATTGGCACCAGGAGGCTTCCATACTGTCCATTAACCAATCTACAATATTTACAATGTCCTTACATTCATAATTAAGGTGCATGATCACGTGGTTACAACAACAACAACGACTGAAAGTATTGAAAGCTCGCCCACTCCAAAGTAAGTATTATTTGATAGTTTCTTTAATATGCAACGGATGCAGCAAACGCGTGTTCATGAGCTCTATTTGGTGGTCCAGGGAGTTCGGCCCAGACTTATGTAGTTTTTGCGATGAATCAATTTCCGTGTCGAATCTTCGCAAAAACGACAGAAGTTTGGGCGAAAATACAGAGACCAACAAATGCAGCGTAGTAAGAAGCGTTTGATGAGCCATATTTCATCAAAATTCCTTAGGAAATAAAGACAATATGAAAGAATACGTACTTTGAATCAGATGGATTCTGGAACTTTCAGTACTTGTTGTTGTTGTTCTTAGTAACACGTGATCATACACCTTGATAATCGAAACACCAATTCAACGTACATGTATTGCGTTTATATCCCAGTATGTTACATTAACCCCACGTGACGTCGGGCCACGTTGTTGATTCGTTAAAGTTTGTTTGCCGTCATTACAATACATAACGTTCATCGTCGTTGTCAATAGCTTAACGCTATTGACCGGCAACGTTGCTGTTCCGGCAATTGCGACAAAATGACGTAAAACAAGATTATTCGTAATTTTAACGCCATATTTGCTTGTTTACATGTTTAATCGATCAGAAAATGCAGTGTAAATATAAGTAATAAAACCATGGGCTGTTGCCTTTACAACAGTAGCCTATTTCATCAACATTGCAAAGTATACTTTACTAGCAAAGTATACTTTGAGGGAGCAATCATTGATTTTTCCGAAATGCATTATTTCATGCAGAACTAACGATTGTGTATATTTGATGATTAAAACTATGCAGAATTATTATACTGAATTTATTACATTATCACAGCCATTAAATGGCTGTGATAATGTAATAAATTCAGTATAATAAAAATTAATAAATTTAAAAAAAAATTGAAAATTTCTCCCTCAAAGTATACTTTGCTACTAAAGTATACTTTGCAATGTTGATGAAATGGGCTACTGGTGTTACAATACATTTAGTCTGCGTGCACTTTAAACATACCAAATGTATTGTGAACCCATTAACCGCAAGAGCCCATGGTATTATTCCTTAATACATG
Source organism: Conchocele bisecta (assembly GCA_029237695.1). NCBI lineage: Eukaryota > Metazoa > Mollusca > Bivalvia > Lucinida > Thyasiridae > Conchocele > Conchocele bisecta. The sequence continues at coordinate 52,236,763 of CM055280.1, read as the reverse complement.
TACTATTATAAATCGTGTATCAAGGGCTGATTTACGTAGGGGGAAGACCGGCGCGCCCCCCTCCCCCCTAAAAGTTTGTGAGTAAATATATATTTGCTCTAAAATGCGCCATAGCGCAGCAAAATGGGGTGTATATATCAACAATATTCCGCAGGGCATACCTCTGGACCGATCTAGCCGTCTCCCTAGCTCCGCTTGGTCGACGAACAAACGATGCTAGTTCGAAAATATAGTTCACTGAACTATTTCAATTAAAATGTCCCGCCCCCCCCACCTAACCTGAAATCCTGGATCCGCCCCTGTGTATACATAATTTACTACATGATCGGCTGTTGATGTTAATGCGTCTGCATTATTTCAGTTTGCAGTTACATGTATCTGCTTCTTAGTCTTACCATGCTTACTAAATACAACCCCTGGACCCCTTACAGATTTCGGTCGCATCACATCCCCGGAACATGTTTTGATTTCTAGAAGCCAAATACTGCATTTGGAATGCTGCATTTTGTGCATATTTGGACAACAACTAACTCCTGGACAAACAGTTTTGAGTGAATTTAAGAAGCGTATTTATGCAAGTTGGCATATTGCAATACGTTTAGCGTCACTTGAATGTACTTTGTTAGTAGGGCATTTGAATAATATAATGCTGCTCATCCATGCCCTGAAAGTGGCTATCACGAACCTCATGTACGTAAAGAAAAACGTTTGGTCCAAAACAGGGAAGTTTGTACGAACCCATCGAACCTCCCCTCACGATGGCCATGCCAAGGCAACCGCCCATTGCTTTATCCTTAACCCTTTGAACCCAAACACCTACGGAGCCCCGCAGAGGATGCAGAATTCTTTTTTTTATTAATTCGTTCCCACGAAATAACAATTTGTTCCCTCAATTTAACAATCCGTTTCTACGAATTAACAATTCGTTCCCTCAGTTGAACAATTTGTTCCCACGAAATAACAATTCGTTCCCAAGGGAACGAATTGTTAATTTGTGGGAACGAATTGTTATATCGTGTGAACGAATTGTTAATTCGAGGGAACGAATTGTTAAATTGAGGGAGCGAATTGTCATTTCGTGGGAACCAATTCTTAATTCGAGGGAACGAATTGTTATATCGTGGGAACGAATTGATAATTCGAGGGAACGAATTGCTAAATTGAGGGAACTAATTGTTAGTTCATGTCCCCTGCGGGGCTCCGTACAAACCGGCTATAGCGGTTTTTGCAATCAGTGCAGATACAGCAGAGCCGGCTCATAATGAGCCGTCTCTTCAGGATCTACAATTTTTTAAAGTTTCATATATTTGAGAACAAAAACACACCCTTTCATAAATGGACTAGTCTGAAAACCATTGTGTGACGGTTGGATTGGTTGCACAATTAACATATCAAATTCCATTCCAGTTACTTAGGGGTGAAAGCATTAAATACACTTACTCAGTAGCCAGGCCATCTAAGAAAGTATCGAAGTAGTCCATCGTACATCTTGAAAATGTCCAATGCTGGTCCTTGTTAAAGGAAGGATTGTCCAGTGTTGTACCACTGACCGCGGCCATAATGTATCCCTTCTCCGAACAGTCGTTTCCGTCGCTGTCATACTGAAACCCTAGGCTGAAAATGTGGCATACCACGCTAAAGTACAGAGAAACCTCTCTAAACCGCACACAAAGAAAACATAATTATGTGTTCTTATGTTTGATGGGTTTCGTGGGCAGGAAAGATACATGCCAACTCAGTAGGCACAAACTGTTCTTTTTAGGAATTAAATAAGTGTGTCACTATTCCACCAGTTCTAAAACCGCATGTAACAATAACACATATTAAAAAGTTGCAATGGTTAGAATATTTTAATTAGCTGAAATATGCGTGTTCCACTATGAGGTCATAGAAGAACAGTTTTTTTATATTAAGTCTAAGTGATTTTTTTTCATTATTTTATTACATGACCTTGGTAACTTATGATGAAATAAATGCGATATTGCGATATGTGTTAATGCTAGAACAATGTTGCAAAATATACAATTATGAAAACTTGCATAACTTTTGATCGGATATAATTTTTGCATGGGGTTTTCTGCATGTCGTTGGTATTTTCATTATCTACCAGTTTACAAAATATTTTTTTCTATTCATATTACCTTTACAGAGACCACTCTATGCACAAATCGGACTTTCCATACTTTTTCGACGGCACCGCTTCGTACCCATTGCGGAATTATTACGCACAGTCTGATCAGGATCTGCAACTTTCGCCATTCCATCAAGGGAACATTTGTAAGTGTGCTATTTGATCAGGATCTTCATTGGTCACAAATCCAATAAGCCCCATTGCTCCAGACATCTGCATAATTTTATGAAATACGTTTACAAAATTTACAATATTTTGCATGAATAAAGTCAACAGTTGACAACATTTGACATGCGGAAGTCTGAACATGTTGTCAACTTTTGACGCCATTTTTTTTACGGAAAATAGTGTAAATTTTATAAACGTATTTCATGAAATTACGCAGATGTCCGCAGGTACTAAATCACAGGGCGTGTGACTATTACCTGAAGCCGAGAACTCGAGCACCGCCACTGGCCATGCCTGCGTCAAAGCTGTCTTCATTGATGGACACTGCGTTCTCGCCACACATGGCACCCATGTACGCCGAGCCTTAAACGAAATTATAATGGTGGAATCAAACATGACTTCAACAATAGACATCGTCGTCTCACTACACAGAGTACATATGTACGCCAGACCTGAACGACACTAATGGTGGAATCAAACATGCCTTCATTAGTAAACATCGCCGTCTCGTTACACAGGACACATATGTACGCCAGACCTGACACGAAATAATGGTGGAATCACACCTGACTTCATTAATAAACATCGTCGTCTCGTTACACAGGGCACACATGTACGCGAGACCTCGAAAGAAATAATGATAAAATGAACAGATGAAGCCTATCTTCATTAATATGCATCGCCGTCTCGTTACACAGGACACATATGTACGCCAGACCTGACACGAAATCATGGTGGAATCAAACACGTCTTCATTAAAATGCGGTGGCATGGCCTAGTGGATAAATCATCGACCTCACAACAGGGAGATCGAGGGTTCTGTACTTTGCCCGGGCTGATGTGGTGAGTGACGTATATCACATAGAATTGCCAGGTATTTATTTAAATATAATGTAAATATGTATATAATGTATTACATAAACAATGTGAAGTGCCAGATCGATTGGGGTGAGGTCTTATGAAACTGAAAGTTTCTATGGAAGCAGCTAAATCAAATCATATGGGGCGCGGTAACACGTCATTGTGTAACTATTCATGCGCACATCATAATGAATTGAATATAATCTCATATATACATATATATATATATACGCCGTGGAAGTGTAATATATAGGGCATTCCATCGTACACGTTTGAATAGCGGAATAATACACGAGTGTGCGTTGGCGTCCGTGCAAGCAACTCGTTCGCTACACCCACTCGTTGCTTACGCGGAAGCCGACACATATTCATGTGTTATTTACCTTTTTTTCAAAATGTATAATGAAATATCCCCTATTTATATTAATACATTGATAGTATATGTTGATTAAGCGCTCTTTACTCATTCAGTATTAATTTATTGACTAAAATAAAACAACATACTGATATCAATAAATACTGAATAAATAGACACCCGCCCATCCGATAAAATATTCCTTACCTGTTACTGATGTACTCCCGGTATTACCGGTTAGGTCGAGTCTGTAAGAAGACATATTTAGGAATAAAAACATGGGTTGTTGCGTTTATTGTAGTAAATATGAAAAACAGACCAAATAGTGTTATACTACAGTAAACGCAAATGCCATGGTTTGATTATTGGTATTTACAGGATTTCATTTTCGGATAGTTTCAAAATTAAAGGTACATGCCCACTCAGTAGGCACAAACTGTCCTTTACAGGAATTAAGTAAGTACAATGTATATAATTGTGTCACTATTATACAAGTTCTAAAAAATCGAGTACCCGTTATACACATATAATCATTTAGTAATATTTGTTGACTGATAGTAACTCGCGATGGTATCAGGCTGTTTTCATGTGCAAATGAGACATGCTATTTTATAATTATTTAATACTAATTAAATGCGTAACCTGAACAAATAATATTTTCCACAGATTATAAAGTATGATCATTGCATATCAACAAATAAATACAGAGACTAAATAGTAATATCCATTAACATATTAAGGAAACACGGTTATCACCCCTGATATCAGTATGGAAATTTACGTATGATATAAAATTATAATAATGCCAATCAGTACATGGGGTAATGATGAATGAATGTTAATATGGCCAGAAAATGTCTCATATGGTGTCTCTGATATAAAGAATGTTCTGTGCCTACTGAGTGGGCATGTACCTTTAACAATCTTGTTTTTCACATAAATATGTCGCAATCCACAGAGAACAGCGATGTTACCGGCCAATAGCGTGACGTTATTGACAACGACGATGATGTCATGTGTTTTAATGACGTCAAACACATTTTAACTAATCAACAACGTCGCACGACGTAACATGGGACTAATGTAACCAATGTGCATGATCACGTGGTTACAAGAACAACAACAATAGGTGAAAGTGTTGAAAGCTCGCCCACTTCAAAGTAAGACTTATTTTATATTTTCCTTAATATGCAACGGATTTTGATGAAATATGGTTCAGCAAACGCGTATTCATGAGCTGCATTTGGTTGTCCCGGGAAATCGGCACATACGAAAACGACAGAAGTTTGGGTCAAAGTACAGAGTCCACGAAATGCGGCTTAACAGGACCCGTTTGATGCACCATCTTTCATAAAACTCCGTTACTTAATAAGGACAAAATAGCTAATACCGTACTTCGAATCGGAGGCGCTACTGGAAGTTTCAGTACTTGTTGTTGTTGTTGTAACCACGTGATCATACACCTTGGTATTGGGATATAAACGCAATACATTGAAAGTGCGTTACCGTTATGAATCTACGAATTAAACATCGTATCGGCGAATTAAACATATATTACCGGCGAAGTAAATACCTTCCCGCGGATTACCCGCGAATTCAACACTTTACCGGCGAATTCAACACTTTACCCGCGAATTGAAAATCTTGCCGGCGACATAAACACCTTATCGGCGAATTAAACATCTTACCGGCGATTTAAACATCGTACCTACCGGCGAATTAAACATCTTCCCGGCGAATTAAGCACCTTACCGGCGAATTATACATCTTACTGTCGAATTAAGCACATTACCGGCGAAGTATACATCTTACTGCCGAATTAAGCACCTTACTGGCGAATTAAGCACATTACCGGCGAAGTAAACATTTTACCGGCGAATCAAATATCTTACGGTGAAGTAAATACCTAACCGGCGAATAAAACACCTCAACCCGCGAATACCTACACCTACCACGCGAATTACCGTCGAATTCAACAACACTTTACCGGCGAATTAAAACATCTTACCAGAAACATAAATACGTTATCTGCGAATTCAACATATTACCTTTGATATCTTACCCATTCAAATATCTTACCGGCGAATTATACATATTACCAACGAAGTAAACATTTGTACGGCGAATCAAACATCTTACCGGCGAGTAAGCACCTTGCCGGCGACATAAACATCTTACCGGTAAATTAAACACATAACTGGCGAATTAAACATCTACAGTAGCGCTTTTCTGCTTCTTACCTATTTTTATATACTAATATCGTATACATATCGTAATCGTATAGTATTGGTATATTTAATGAGCATATCGTATGATCATATAATATTGGTATGTTTGTACCGTATCATCGTATAGTACAAACGTACTATACGAATAGTATACAAACATACGATGTCCGTTCGTATATACGATATATCCGTACGGATATGGTATGAATATACCATAATCTGGTATGTTTGTACGATACAAACGTACCAGAATTATACACATGTATACAAATCGTACAAACATACAATTTGAATGGTATATCTATACGATATTGATTGGTATGTACGGTACAAACATACCGTACGTTTATATTATATGCATATCGTATAGAAAACATATCGTATTGGTATAGTATACGTATAGTATTGGTATTGTACGTATAGTTGACCTGCAGAAAAGCGCTACTGTAACCGTCGAAGTAAACATCTTACCGGCGAATCACATATGTCACCGTCGAAATAAACATCTTACCAGCGAATTAAACAAATAATGGGCGAATTAAACAAATTATGGGCGAATGAAACATCTGACCGGCGAAATAAACACATTACCGGCGAATTATACATATTACAGCCAAATTAAGCACCTTACTGGCGAATTAAGTACAATACCGGTGTATTAAACATCTTAGCGGCGAATCGAGCACATTACCGGCAAAATAAACATTATGCATGCGAAATAAAAACCTTACCGGAGAATTAAACACCTCACCCGCGAATTACCGGCGAATTCAACACTTTACCGGCGAATTAAACATCTTACCAGCGACATAAACACCTTATCGGCGAATTCAACATATTACCGGTGATATCTTACCGATTGAAATATCTTACCGGCGAATTATACATATTACCAGCGAACTAAATATTTTACAGGCGAACCAAACATCTTACCGGCGAAGTAAGCACCTTACCGAAGAAATAAACATGTTGTAGGCGATATATACAACTTACAGAATTGAACATTTTGCCGGCGATTTAAACACCTTACCGGCAACATAAACATCTTACCGGTAAATTATACACATAACTTGCGAATTAAACATCTTACCGGCGAATCACATATGACACCGTCGAAATAAACATCTTACCAGCGAATTAAACAAATTACGGGCGAATGAAACATCTGACCGGCGAATTAAACACATTACCGGCGAATTATACATATTGCCGGCGAATTAAACACCTTACTGCCGAATTAAGCACCTTACTGGCGAATTAAGTACAATACCGGTGAATTAAACATCTTCGTGGTGAATTGAGCACATTACAGGCGAAATAAACATGATATATGCGAAATAAAAACGTTACCGGCGAATCAAACATCTTACAAGCGACATAAACACCTTATTGGCGAATTCAACATATTACCGGTGATATCTTACCAATTGAAATATCTTACCGGCGAATTATACATATTACCAGCGAAGTAAACATTTTACCGGCGAATCAAACATCTTACCGGTGAAGTAAGCACCTTACCGACGAAATAAGCATGTTACCGGCGATATATACAACTTACCGAATTGAAAATTTTGCCGGCGAATTAAGCAGCTTCAAGTTACCGGCGATTTAAACACCTTACCGGCGACATAAACATCTTACCGGTAAATTAAAAGCATAACTGGCGAATTAAACATCTAACCAGCGAATCACACATGTCACCGCCGAAATAAACATCTTACCCGCGAATTAAACAAATTACGGGCGAATGAAAATCTGACTGGCGAAATATACACATTACCGGTGAATTATACATCTTACGAGCGAATTAAACACGAAGTTACTGCCTAATTAAGCACCTCGCTTGCGAATTAAGTACAATACCGGCGAATTTAAATCTTAGCTGCTAATTAAACACCTTGCCGGCTTCTTAAAAAGCATACAGACGAATTAAACCCCTTACCGGCGAATGTAAACGTAGTGTAGGCAAATTAAACGCCTTACCGGAGAAGTAAACATCTTACCGGCGAATTAAACAACCATCTGACAAGAGAACAGAGAATTAAACTCCGCAATCATATTATTATTATTATGGCTACCTCATGTATTGAAGAATTAAACATCGTACCGGCGGCGGCTTCTTACCAGCGAATTAAACATATAACCGACGAATTAAACATCTTATCGGCGAAATAAACATCTTACCGGCGAATTAAGCACCTTACCTGCAAATTAAGTACCTCACTGGAGAATTAATCATCTTACCGGCGAATTTAACATGGAACGGAAGAAATAAATATCTTACCGGCAAATTAAACATCCTATCGACAAATAAAACACCTTGCATGCTAATTAAACATCTTATCGGCGAATTGAACAACTAACTGGAAAATTAACATCTTACCGGTGAATTAAACACATTGCCGGAGAAAAAAACATCTTAGTGGAGAATTAAACATCGTACATGTACCGGCGAATTAACCACCTTGTCGGCGAATTAAACGGCTTAACAGCGAATTAAGCACATTACTGGCGAATTAAACACCTGGTGAATTAAGCACCTTATCGGTGAAGCAAGCACGCACCATTACGGGTGGATTAAATACATTTTTGTGCGATTTAAACATCGTACCGGCGATTTAAACACGTTGCCGGCGGATCTTACCATCTTACCCAGTAAAAAGCATGGCGTGGTCGTACCCCGGCAGGCCGATCTGAGCCGCCACCCAGGTCTGGAACGCATTCAGCCCGTCGGCAGACGGTACCTGATTGGGCGTGACAGTCGTTACTCTGTTATCCTCCGTCCATGATGACGTTCGTACCGTCTGAAATAAATCCGGGGTGTTGCGCAAAACCAATTGAAACACGCCATGTGATTTTGTACCTTCGGAAATCTGCGTAATTTCATAAAATACGTTATAAAAAACTTTACAAAATTTACAATATTTTCAGTAAATGGCGTCAAAAAGTTACAAACTTTTCAGAGTACATGCGGATTTATATTTATGAAAAATCTGGTAATTTTGTTAACGTTTTTAATGAAATTACGCAGATGTCCGAAGGTACAAAATCACATGGCGTGTCTCATTTGAACACATCTAAATGTAAATTTAACGACGGCACTGGCTCGCTATGTCGTCTCCAAAGAAGGTGAGAAAGGAAGGATTTGGATACAGAGGAAACCGGCTCCATGTAGCCTAGCTCTTATTAGAATAGTCCCCTCTGTTTTATTTAACGAGCCCAGGCTCTCCTTTAAATCTGATACACAATACCGCCTTTTTAAAGTTCCCATCCGAAAGGACTAGTAGAGTAGGATATACAAAGTACAGTATCTCAGAAATACTGAACAGAACCCTGAATCAAACCCGGGTCGCCAGCGTGGCAGTCCGACGGTGTTACCCCTCGGCCACGGTCTGCTCTTTTGACCAAATACCAAATAGAGTACGAATTGACCATATATCGGACGATGTGACCAAATAGCGTACGAGTTGACTATTGGTGTCTTGGGGTAGCGGAAGAATTGACCAAAAGGCGGACGATTAGACCAAATAGCGGACAATTTGACTTGCGGATGATTTGACTTGATTCCAAACCATTGAGCTTCCTAGTGCTTGCGCGAAAGCTGAATTTTATCAGGTACCTCGCTATTTTGACCAACTACAGGATATCTGGAAACAAGTTATCTTATCAAACATTGACTATATGTGGCTGTGACTGGAGAAATGGGGATTATGGGTTTTTGCGATCAGTGTAGATCCAGATCAGCCTGTGCATACGCATTACATTCACGGTAAAATACCACACCGTCTTTATTAAAAAAAAACACCAAGGTAAGACAGCACTATCATTTTCATATTGATTTTATTATTTTAATTTATTTGATCTACACATTATTTTATTTCATTTATTTCATTTATTTCATTTATTTCATTTATTTCATTTATTTCAACATGTACATGCATACATATATAAAATTGGTGCACAAAATAACATATTTGTGAACATTCTCTTGTTACTGTATCCTTGACGGCATATGGAGTTGCCATCTCGGCCATCTTAGTATTTACATATATTTGAGACAACATGCTGCAAGGATAATCATTTACAGCGCGCTATTAATTACCTCATGCCAATGTATAAACCATTATTTATTATACATTTAGTCATTTCTAAAATCTACAATCTTCAAATATTATTAAATTGTACCATAATGATTGAGATACTACTTTTCGGCAGTAGTGCATTATTGTATAATTCCAGCACAAACATATTTACACAATTCCCTAACATTTGATTGGCCCGTAGCAAATCTCTGTCCAAAATTTATATCCCAGTAAACTCCCATGCCGAACTACTTTCCGTAACCGTGAGGCGCAGTTAAAATAATTCTTAAGAAAACGGAAAATAAACACATTTTCTTGATGAATTTATTTCAAATGCTGGAATTATAAGGAATGAATGGCCTTTTTGTGGAATTCATCGGGGTATGAACTTGGAAAAGTCGCGGGAATACTGGACGAAGGCCGGAAGGCCTCGTCCAGTATTCCTGCGACTTTTCCAAGTTTATATCCCCTATAAATTTCACAAAAAAGGCCATTCATTCCTTATAATTCCAGCATTTGAAATAAATTCATCAAGAAAATGTGTTTATTTTCCATTTTCTTAAGAATTATGTTAACTGCACCTCACGGTTACGGAAAGTAGTTCGGCGTGGGAGTTTACTGGGATATACATTTTGGACAGAGACTTGCTACGGGCCAATCAAATGTTAGGGAATTGTGTAAATATTTGTGTGCTGGAATTATATACGTGTACTCGCTGTTTACTGTGGACGACGTTGTCCTCTCTGGTGACAAATACATAGTAACGTTTGCACTTTCTTTCGATCGTTTTTTTACTCTATTGTTCACATTATAATGTTTAAATTACCCTTTCTGTCAGTTACAGTTGAAGGTAGTTTCCATTCTTAATACAAATACATTCTAAGGGTATTCTTAGAAACAGTATTATGTATATATATACATACATTTGTATTTGAAAATCCGTAAACATATTTGCTGCTTGTATCTGCCATTTTCACATAAGTGGTCTCAAACTGACAACACTTCCTTAGTTTCATGGGACACTTTTCTCAGTGTGCGATCATATTTGCCTTGTTTAAGGAGAGGAACTTTACAAGATAGTTATCTTTCGTTCCAAACGTTTTCAGACAAACCTAGTATATAATTGTGTTGTTGTACATTATTATAGAATTAAATATGTTTATACTGAAATCTGCAATGACCTTATTACGAAGCTAAATGTGGTCGAAACACAGGACGATGTTCTATGAAGTCAGTCCTTCAAATGGACTAACACAAAAGGCGTCGTCAGGGGAGGTTAGATGGGTTCGAACCCCCCTTCAGCATTATTTGTTTACGAGTATCCGCGATATCAATTTTTCGTGCATGGATCAGCAGACATTATAATAGTATTCAAATGCCCTACTAACAAAACACAGTCAAGCGACGCCAAACATAGTGCGATATGCTTCTTAACCAACATCCCTTGCCCAGGAGCATGTTTTTGTCCAGACAGACCAGAATGCAGCATTTGGCTTGTGGAAATAAAAAGTATTCTGGTGCGGGGCTGTGAAGCAACCGAAATCTGTAAGGGGTACACTGGCAAACATATTTCTGTTGCTTCACAGAAAGTCGTACCCCCTTTTCATAAATGCTGGTGATGACTATGACCACAGTCAGACAAGGAATCCTCACGTCGGCTACATGCTACGGAGTCCCGCTGGCGACGTAGAATCTTATTTTTATTAATTCGTTCCTTCCATTTAACAATTCGTTCCCACGATATAACAATTCGTTCCTATGGGAACGAATTGTTATTTCGTGGGAACGAATTGTTAATTCTAGGGAACGATTTGTTAAATTGAGCGAACGAATTGTCATTTCGTTGGAACGAACAATTAAATTGAGGGAACGAATTGTCAGTTCCTGGGAACGAATTGTTAATTCGAGTTCCCGGAACGAATTGTTATATAGTGGGAACGAATTGTTAATTCGAGGGAACGAATTGTTAAATTGAGGGAACGAATTGTTATTTCGTGGGAACGAATTGTTATATCGCGGGACCGAATTGTTAATTCGAAGGAACGATTTTTGAAATTAAGGGAACGAATTGTCATTTCGTTGGAAGGAATTATTAAATTGAGAGAACGAATTGTCAGTTCGTGGGAACGAATTTATTAATTCGAGGTCCCGGAACGAATTATTGTATAGTGGGAACGAATTGTTAATTCGAGGGAACGAATTGTTTAATTGAGGGAACGAATTGTTATTTCGTGCGATGGAATTGTTAAATTGAGGGAACGAATTGTCATTTCGTGGCAACGAATTGTTATTTCGATGGAACGATTTGTTAAATTAAGGGAACGAATTGTCATTTCGTTGGAACGAATTGTTATTTCGATGGAACGATTTGTTAAATTAAGGGAACGAATTGTCACTTCGTTGGAACAAATTATTAAATTGAGGGAATAAATTGACAGTTCGTGGGAACGAATTGTTAATTCCAGGTCCCGGAACGAACTGCTATATAGTGGGAACGAATTGTTAATTCGAGGGAACGAATTGTTAATTCGAGGGAACGAATTGTTAAATTGAGGGAACGAATTGTTATTTCGTGGGAAGGAATTGTTATTTCGTGTGAACGAATTAATAAAAAATTATCCATGTCTCCTGCGGGACTCCGTAATCCTCACGTCGGCTATATGCAGTCCAGCAAACAGGACGTCGATGGTGTAGCCTCTGCCCGTGATCGTCGCATACCGGAGGTCAATCTGTAAAGTTAAAGGCAAGGGTGTCGTCATGGGTGGTGGGGAGGTGATCGATGGGTTCGTATGAATCCTGTCTTTTTTAGCCAGCAGAATTGTTTGAGCTATACTAGAGCACAGTTGATGGCGTGCCATTGCAAATATCCACGTTTACCAAATGTTAAGTCGAAAAGGGGGAGATATTCAACAAAGGCACACACCAAAATTGGGAAATCATATGTCCAAAAGGGGGAGATAATCCATGACCGGGGGTAAAATAAAAAAAATCGAAATTCACTTTGCGATTCTACACACCATAAAAAAGGCACACAGGTTTCAAGTCCCTACCTATTACAATTATAATGTTTTACTTCTACGCACTATGAAAAAGGCACACAGGTTTCAAGTCCCTACCTATTAAAATTACAATGTTTTATGGCCTGTGGTCGAACAAAAAATCGAAATTCATTTTGCGCATCTGAGGAAGGCACACGCCAAGTTTCAATTCCCTCTCGATTACGGTTAAAAGGTATTACTTCTTGCAATGCAAATTTGGAAATTCCAAGTCGAAAAGGGCGAGATACTCCATGGCCGGGGGTCGAATAGAAAATCGAAATTCAGTTTGTGCATCTACACGCTATAAGGAAGGCACACACCACGTTTCTAGTCCCTACCTATTACGGTTAAAAAGTTGTGTACCTCTTACAAGAAACGTGACGAACTAATGGAGGTATGTATGGACGACAGACGGACGGACACACGCGTTGAGCGATAACCATTTTTACATACCCTAGCACTAACTAAACACAGTCAAGCGGCGCCAAAAAGTATTGCAATATGTCAATTTTCAGAAAAAAGGCACAGCCTCGTTACTTATGAAATAAGTAAACTCGTTTAATATCATATTAAATCAGCTCTCATGGAAGATCCTCTATTTACCACAGTGACTACGTACCGCATTGATGACAAAAGCGTAGAACTGTTTCATGTTGGTCTTGGCGTCCAGGTCCTTCGCCATTCGGGACTCCGCAGTGGAACGGTCATACCAACTGTTATGATAATACTAATAATAATTTAATATTGATAATCATATTTATAATAATGAAGCAATTAATAATAATAATATTAATAAAAGTAATTAATTAACCGAATTGTGTTACGATCCATCAAGTAGAACTGGAGTTATTGTCTGGACAAGCAAATAAGTCGGAGCTTCATTTGGAAAATCAATAGCCTAGGGTGCTTCGCCTTGCCGTGAAACATGTATTCCGAATCTGGTTATGATCCGTCAAGTAAAACTTTGAGTTATTGCGTGGTCAAAGCACAGAGTGTGACAAAATAAAAATGGTCACCAAGGAGAGATAAGTATTCGGAAATATGAGAATCAATAGGCTTCTTCGTCTGGCCGTGATAGACATGTATTGCGAATTTGGTTGCGATCCGTCTAGAAAAATTGAAGTTATTGCGTGGACAAGGATACAGAGTCTAAACATGAAATATGGCCGCCAAGGAGAGATAACTCATCGGGACATGGTCATGGTCGTACCTTATGTTTTTCGTACACACGGGCGAATAATAATAATCAAAGGAATGTATATACGTCCTGAAATTCTTCGCAGTATGTGGATGAAAAATATACTAATACTAAATCTAGAGCGGAAGGCGTATCGGGGAAAATAAGGGCGGGAATTTCACAGCATCAACATCAAACAATAACATGTTTTCAGAAACCTTACGAAAACTGGTCCAGATCATGTCAGTTCCGCATATTTGATGCGGTTTTTCGATCTCTAACAATATGTCCTCAATAAAAAACGACATTATGTCGTGAACAGCTTAACAGCACGCAAATAAACGAATAATCACTGAAAAAACGCTCAATCCCAACGCGGAAATGAACAGGAAGTCAGATAATCTGAATTTCATTAGTGACACCCGACCAGGGGAAGTAACTCTTACTACCTGAACATCTGAGTAGTAAGAGTCCGAATGAGCGTTGAATTAAAATAAGAATTTTGGAAATCGAAACCGAATATGGTATTCGTGCACTGAACCAATGAGTTACGAATCGCGAATAATCGAGTATGGTGGTTAATCGTCGTACCTTTAGACTACAGAATCATTTGCAATAAAATAAAGTTAGCATAAAAAATCAAACACACCATTTACCACACTGAAAAGACGATCAATCTGTTGGAACTATTTTATGACGTAAGACCCGTGTTTTTTTAAAATTCAACCTGCAAAAAATGTGCTGTGATCGACATGCTCATTTGCATAAAATCGGTCAGACATCATCGGATGTTGGTTGTAAAATTGTTCACTGGCCCTCGAATAATAATAATAATAATCATAATAATAATATATTGAATAAACAATAGTTTTTGAGAATTCATCAGACGATCGCAGGCTGTTCTGTATGGAAGTGTCCTGGTGCCAATGCTAAAATATATTTTATCTCTTAATTAGGAGATACCAACTCGTAACTAGGAGACACTATATCCTGATTAGGACTTAGTATCTTCGAATTAGGTCTTACTATCTCCTAATTAGGAGTTACTATCTGTGCCAATGCCAAAACATGATGTATCTCCTAATTAGGATATATTAAGTCCTAATTAGGAGATACTAAGTCCTAAGTACGATATAGTATCTCTTAATTAGGAGTTAGTGTCTAGTAATTGGGAGATAAATATGTTTTATCATTGGCACCAGGACGCTTCCATAGTTTTCAAAACCCCATTTCAACAGTCAAAGCAAACGAAATAAATACGTCACACATTTCAGTTATCACGTGCTCTCACAGTCTGACTTACAAATTGTAAATCTCGTAGACCGTCACGAGAAGGAGTTCCACTTCATATGTGGTCGTATATGTTGCCCTCCGGTGTCGACCTCTATTCCTGACCGTCTCGGTGACCTTGGACCCTGCAAACATAATTGTGGCCGTGACTGTACATTTGCTGAAATATTTCAAGAATGAAAACTATTTCAATAGCATTAATTTATCATTTGGTCAAATATTGATTTTATCACGAAAAATTGATGTGTCTATGGGAAAATGAGGCAGAGGATCAGGGGGAGGGGTCAAAGAACGAAACATTTTGGAAATTGACTCCGAAACGTGGCTAGATAGATAGGAAATGATGTAACTAAGAAAAGAAAAGTTATATTTTGAAAATCGGTCCACAATTTCTGAAATTAGAAAATTTCCCTGCAATAAAATCAATGTTTAATAAAATTTCAAGAAATAAAACGAAGGTTCATTATTAAATTTTGATAAAATATATCATTATCGAAAAAAATTTTGTTTGCATTGGGCAGGTTTCGTGAAATAGACAGTAGTTAAAATGCATTGCCACTTGAAATTATTTCCCATGGTTATCTCGGTCTATGCTAATATTATAGTTGATAAACAAAAAATTGTATCAAATTTGTATCAAATCAAACCGTTGTTGTATGTGACCGTGACTGGGAAATTGTACTGATTTCCGACCAGTGTAGCTCTTGATCAAATAGCACAGACGTGTAGTCTGATAACGACATATTGATGGAATGACGAACAGCGCATATCCTGATATACTGACTGTTGCACGTTTTGCTGCCGACGAACTTTTGGCTATTAAACACATTAAATCTAAAATATATTTAAATGTAAATACATTTTCATCAATAATAAAAGTCACCCTCCCCAGGTTTTTTATTTGATAAAATTCCAACAAATATTGATTTTATTGGGAAAAGCGATATTCCTATAGGAATTTAAAATGGGGCAAAACGGGGCTCCTGAGTGACGATGAGTGTCAAAAAGAGAGAAAACTTTTGGAAATTGACTCTGACACCTGGCGAGATAGATTGGAACAGACATAACTAAGAAAACAACAACAAAACAAGCCCAATGTTAAATTCTCACAGGAAAATAGTTTTTCGCAATTAAATCAATATTTGACGGAATTTGATCATATAAAAGGAAACGGGAATGGCGACTTTTTTGTTAGTGATGAACAAGTACTTACATTTCAATATTTTTTAGATTTACTATGTTTAAGTATAAGTTAGATAATGTGTTCGAGTCGAATATGGTTAGTTAACAGCGCATGGGGGAAATTTAGGAGGCCGGAAATCGTCGAGCCGCTAGGCGAGACGTATTTCGGCCGCCTTAAATTCCCCCACGCGCTGTTAACTAACCATATTCAACGAGACGACATTATCTAACTAATTTATTGCACGGATACGTCGAAAGCCTGAGATAAAATTATATATTTTGTCGAATTTATTGTAAGTTTAATACAAATACTTATTACTATAATTATATAATTTAATTCCAGCCATTCCTCTTGGGTACCCCACTTTTGTTTACATTTCCGCAGACATGTCCTCATTACCCTGCAGTCACGTGACCAGCTAAAAGTGACAAAAATATAGCAGGCGTCTGTTATCTGGTTCACAATCTTACCGAAGCTGGATTACTACGTTTGCATGCAATCAGTGTATAACCAACACAGCATGCACACCTGCGCTGCTTTATCAGTGACTACGGTGGTCGTGGTTCTATAACAATTATATCACTCCACGAGCTGTTAGTGTTATTGGCATTTTCATAGCAGTAATTAATAGTATTTTTGTATTTTCGTAACACAACCCCATGAAATTTCATATTCGGGGTATCGATCCGATTGTCGCCCAGTCACTTGTAGCCTGTCGATCATGAATGGGTCATGTTATCAGGGCATGACTGGTTAAAGGTGACGCACCGATATTGCTCTACTTAATTGATTGCTGATATTTGCGCATGCGCAGGTTATCCTGACATGTAGAATAGGCGTTAATCTCAAGCATATAACACACGCTAGACAGTGTATCTCCGTGAATTAACACACGGGGGAAGTGGGCCAGACAGGTCCAGACAGTGATCTCCGGCAGTTAGCACACTGCGGAGATCAAAGGATTTCGCCGCATCCGTGCAATAATGACAGTAGGCTATTCATACACTTGTCGCATAACCCATAAGGTCCATTAATGGCATTATCCAGTAACAGTCATAATTTTAAATTCATAAAGCGAACAGTTAAACTACATATTAAATACCTTTGATATCAACTTAGATCAAGTTTCTTTAAACATTATCACATATTCGATACATTTTCGAGTTTTCTTTCTGCATTTACATAGAACATGGACACTGAACGGACACGAGGGTGTGATCACACTGTTAGATCACGTTCGTCCGTATGTACGATCCATAATCCACTCACTGTAGCTCGCGGATCATCTCATCGTATATGCTGACGAACCGTGACCTAACTGTGTATTGTTTCCTGATCACTTTCTACATAATTATGTGGTTGTGTCTGGGGAAATGGGGCTTATGGGTTTTATGACCAGTGTAGCTTCTGATCAAATACCACACTCCTGTAACATGATAACAACCTATATTGTTTGTAATAAGCATGACTGGCGTTTAATTGATGTAATGGCGAACGGTGCAGATTCTGATAAAACGTGGATCAATACTGGTCGCATAACCCACTGTCTCCTCGTACATGCGGACGAATCTTGATATAACAGTGGCTTAACTGTTTTTGTTCAAGCTTTTTTTTTACTTTATTTTTTTTATTTTGTTTAAACGGTGGCTTCGATCTTACCAACGTCCGGTGGAAGGAGATAATCGCCGACGACGGGTCGTCCTTCCGGCATTCTGGTGACAGTGTGTCTCGTATGTGTCTTATCTGGCGGATGCACCAAGTAGGTGTCGTTGTCGTCAAATATTTCTCCAAACTAAAAATATAATGTTGACATATTTAGGGTGTGGGATCACAAATATTCCGAAACCTATTAGCAGCGGGGGGGGGGTGGGGGTGAATGCACCTCTCACAGTCATCGCGGGCGCTCTGCGGTAAGCCGCGGCCCCCACACTAGGCTGTGGGGTCGAATACACCAGCCCCCTTTTTCGAAGCACCCATGTCGCTAGCTAATACAACGGAGAGCCAGTGGCGAGCCCAAGGGACGACTCACGCCTCTCGCCGGCCAAGCGGTCGCCGCGTCGCTCAGCCCCATTTTCCTAAAGCAAGAATGTTTGTGAAGAGCCGAGTATTTCGCTAATCTATATTGCACAACACTACCTAGTGTTAATATATAATGTATATTCCGATTGTATTTTGTCAACTATCACTGTGGTCATGTGAGCTAAGGCGCTGTGCTACGGAGACACGTGTTGTGAGTTCACGCCGCGGCTGGACCAAAATCTTGTTATACCTTTAGCCTTACAAAAATAAGATGGCCGACCGGCTACTAAGGTGTTTAACAGCATGACAACGGCGTTTCTATCCTACCACCGTTTATATCAGAGTTTACGGAGTTGCTGGTTGTGAGTTCGCGCCGCGGTTCGACCAAAATCGTTCTGAAAATAAAGTTCTTCCGAGTGCGACACGACGATCGAAGACAAATTTTACCCGGTTTGAGCTGAGAGAAAGAAGGGCCAAGGTATTGTGGAGATCACTGGAAACACCAAGCCTGGCTTGCTGTCGGGAATCCTGTTCTACCAGAATGCTACCCAGTCACCGTGGTCATTTACGGGCTCTACCCTCTCAGAGACCCAAACTCCGCCAACAACTTAGCCCCAATGTGCGACGGTGTTCTTAACTGTGTTGCCCAAAGATTGGTGGAGCATTCCGAAGGCGCCTTGAGAGGCCAGGGGCTGACCCACACAAGGCGCCCGAAGATACAGTAGGGGGAGACGAGAGTCCATGAAAATCGGCGCTACGGGCTGTCACGTGGCTGAATTGGAGAGGATCCTGAAACGTGCGATCATCCTGCGGGACATCGCTGGCGAGGATATCTACACTAGCGGTAAATACCTAAAGGGGGAACGGGGTTCGAGATAAAGTAGAACTCATCGTCCACAACGGTCACGCCTATGTCTAAGACCACCACTTCACGCAGTTCAGCCAGGTCCGTATCTACGACGGTGATGTCTGGCAAGCAATTAGAGAGGCCACCCGGGAAAAGCCACTAGCCGTCTGGCTTCTTGGATGCGGAGACAATCGTCTCAACGTGAACCAGTTTGTGCTTCAAGATGGCAGCACTTATAGGACACAGGAAGACCATGACAGACCTCGAAAAGCGTGCGCTCAACTAGGTGATGAGTCTCTTGCAGAAAAGGTCTTCAGCATCAACCAAGCTGCTGCGGTCATGGTCAGAGAAAAGAACGGCTGGAAGCCCAACCTGGCACCTTTCCCAGATGACATCCAGAATGCCTGCGTAGAAAACGGCCACGGCGGTCTTTGGAAGACGATGGGGTACGATACCAGATAACATCATCAGCATCAACATGAAAGCCTGCTACCCGGTGCGCTTTCAATGTATGGGTGAGGCCAAGCCGTATTTCGAGCGGTTCTGACATCCGACCCACCGTATGACAAGGGTCGGCATCCATGGTCCCAAAGACATAGGTACCGGCTTTGCCGAGGTCCAGGAGTGGAAGTTTGCGCCACAAATCCACCCCGCCATGCCCGCCCGGTTTTGGAGGCATTTTGAAGAGCAGGGCTGGTCACCGACACCCCTGCTCGCCTTCCTAGTGGAAGTTAGGGAAGAGGATGATGCATCACTTACTGAACTAGGTGTCAAAATAACCGAATTTCGTGAAAAAGCAAAGACGGATCTTACGGAAGCATATGGGGTATTGCGGTCAGAGACACATACTGGTCTAGAAGCGTTAGGAGAGCGAGTGGTTCGATCAATCAGAGCCATTGATGAATCATTTTTCGCGATGGGGGAAAAAATAAGCCTCATTCGCAAAGACGCTCATAAAACGGTTGAGGTTTCTTCCGAAAAGGTTCGTGTTCAGGCCCATACCGCTATCAAGGAGCTTGCCGCATTGTTGGACACATCTGTAGAGCAGTTTAAGTTATTGCAACAACAAAGACGTGTCATAACAGTTTGGGCTGAGAAGCGGGGCTCATTGAATGAGGGGATCTATGAATATTCTTTCTGTGCCAAAGCGAGCAATAGATATTGGGGATACGTCATGACAACTCCCGGGACGGTTCGACGAATGGCGGTCTGCTCGGTTAATGCTAAGGGTAAACCTGTGGGCGCGGTCACCGTATATCTCGTACTGGATGGTAAAGAACGGTCACTTGGAGTCAATAAACTCGCTGGACAGAATTCAGGGGTGGTTTTGTTCGCCGGTGACAATCCAATTAGACTTTTCGAAGGTAGTTTTATTAACTTTGTTACGAAAATCGCTGACCCAGCGAGTTCTTCCACTGTTGTGACATTGTTAATTGAACTTGATGTATGACGAGTGAACATTTAAATACCGTTGAACCTACAACCTGCATATCCTGTTTCAACACCCAATATAACCCCGTAAAACTTCAGGTTGGACAATATTGTAGAGATGCAGGATATTCTAAAACAAGAGGGGGAAACTCGGAGGGTAAATGCTAAAAAATATAGACGCGCTGCAAATATAGTGGAGGGGGTGAATGTGTAGACAATTTACGTTTTATGTCGTGTGTAATGATTGAGCATTAGCAGTTTCACACAACTATGTAAATTACCAAAAACCAACGAAATCCAAATCTACCCAAAATACCCATATGATACCGACATAATGATCATCCGTTCAAACGCCTTTGGTATAGAGTTGAAAGTAAACGGACAACAGCATTCTGTCAACAGCGTCATCTTTTCGCGTTTAATGGCCAAAACAAATAGCATTATTCTCGATTTACGGAATGGTGCGAGGGGTTCCAAGTGGGACCACACACCATGATAATTAGCTGCACGTTTTCCGCTTTATAGGCAACAGGTTGGACTATATTGCTACACCAAGCTACACAGTAA
The DNA here is from genome assembly GCA_029237695.1 of Conchocele bisecta. Taxonomy (NCBI): domain Eukaryota; kingdom Metazoa; phylum Mollusca; class Bivalvia; order Lucinida; family Thyasiridae; genus Conchocele; species Conchocele bisecta. The sequence goes on along the minus strand of CM055280.1, from coordinate 52,215,383 downwards.
AAAAAGTGCGTAATAGCATTTACACATCGCGCACTAAATAATAGAAACTACTTGAAGGGCATTGACGTTCATACTTGGCTATATTGTTATTGAGAGACAATTCTACAATAATACACAACACTATATTACAATAAACTGTCCTAATAAAGTGTGTATTAGCAAAATTCTCTTGTCACTCTCCACGAAGGAGAAACTAAACAAAGAACGCTTTGGAAAGACTATTCCGTCATAACGCTTATTTAATGCAATGTAATGGAATTATAGTTATGTACTCAGATTACATGATAATATCAGACACGCCATGTGATTTTGTACTGTCATGAAGCTAAAATTGCGTCGAAAATATGAATATTGACTGGAGACCAATAATCACATGTATGGAAGCGTTATGGTGACTAATTAGGAGCTATTATCTCGTAATTAGGAGTTAGTATTTCCTAATTAGGAGATAAAACATTTTTTAGCATTGACACATATAGTAAGTCCTAATTAGGAGATAGTAAGTCCTAATTATGAGACACTGACTCCTAATTAGGAGATACTAAGTCCAAATTAGGAGATAACAACTCCCAATTAGGAGATTCATAATTAGGAGATAACAATATTTTAGCATTGGCACCAGGACGCTTCCATACATATGGCATTACAGCCATGTATCTATATTATTCAATATAGGTAGAAATGTATAAGTAACTTGAGATGTTATCACTGGACATCTGAATGAACGTAGTACATGTATAGTTTATTGACAAATGGGTGGTCAGTCGCTTTATGTCTCGGAATTTCAACCAGATTGTTAATTCGTGGGAGCGAATTGTTATATCGTGGGAAATAATTGTAAACAGGAAAATATGGAACCCATCATACAACGCTGTTACAGTACCTTCGGATGCACTCTGGAAATTTTGTCAACTTTTGACTTTATTTATGAAGTATATTGTAAATTTTGTAAACATAATTAATCAAATTAAGCAGATGTCCGAATGTACAAAATCACATTCCGTGTCTCATTTATTAGAAGCTTAGTTTTCACATATATATGTGGCTGTGACTGGAGAAATGGTAATTATTTGTTTTGTGACCAGTGTAGTTCCAGATCAACCGCACAATCTGATCAAGAACTGAAGTGTAGGCAATTTTCCACACAGGCATTCGGCGTGTTTCGGCTTTCATCGCTATAACACTATAAACATGAACAAGGCTTCTAACTATGACCATGATTTACCTTAAATAAAACACCCGTCGTCGTGCTACAGGTGACAGGCAATATATACCGTTATCAGACTACATGAGTGTTCTATTAGATCAGGAGCTACACTGGTCAGATATTCCATAAGCCCCATTTTTCCAGTCACTGCCACATATTATAAGCACAGTTTTGTAGCAAGTCTATGAACGTGTTCTTTCAAGCAGGGATTACGTACAAAATCTGTGAAATGGGCACCTATTGACGGACGGTTGTTAATAGAATTGGAGGTAAACTAATTAAACAGCTTATTTTACATAATATTATGTGGTTGTGACTGGAGAAATGGGTCTTATTAGTTTTGTGACCAGTGTATATCCAGATCAACCAGTGAATACACACAGTCTGATCAGGATCATCATTGTTTTGATTCCATCAATAAAACAAGCGACGTGCTTCTAACAAGCAATTTCGTTATATGAATACAGGAGTATGCTATTTGATCAGGAGCTACACTCTATTGTTAATTCGTGGGAACGAATTGTTAAATTGAGGGAACGAAGTGTTAATTCGTGGGAGCGAATTGAGGGAACGAATTGTTATTTCGTGGGGGGTGGGGGTCTGTATGTTATCGTTATGACAGTGTACGTATAATTAAATAAAATAACCAACTTACGAATGAATACATTTTGTCTTCTCTCTCCTCACTGCTATTTCTTTCCACCATAAACGCGGATCCTCTGACCACGTCCTGGTAGTAACCAATGTTCTATAGTAACAGAAACAGGTTGAAGTAACGGACCAAGGTATTGTACGTTTATACATTCAATATACATAAAAGCATCAATAAGTAAGAACAAATAAGCAAACAGTTTGTATTCCATCTTGTCACACATTAATCTTAATGTGTATAGAAGGGAGTAAATAATTATTTAAAAAACAAATGTCCATTTATAAAGTATTTATAGACTATGGTCCGTCACAATACACATAACGGACAAAGGTAGTACACATACATTAAATATACCTAAAAGCATTAATAAGTGTGTAAAAACAAAATAATTTAACATTAAATGTTACGGACAATACTATTTATTCTCTGTATTTATGTTTTGATGTGCACTGACCATTTGCATATGAAAATAGCCTTATGCCACCGCGAGTCACTATTAGTAAAATAAATATTATACTAAATTATTATATCTGTATAACGGGCACTCGTAATATTTAGAACTGATGAAATAGTGACACAATTATACACTTAATTCCTATAAAGAGTTTGAGCCTACTGAGTGGGCATGTACCTGCAATATGTGTCAGTGCTGGGCTCTTGATTAAAGGCGTTGACTGTTCCCTCTAACCAGCACCAGGGGCCCGTTTCACTAAACTTCCTACGACTAAAATGTTCGTAAGTGCAAAATTATGATAGTTTGTAAATTTCACATTAACACTGTTTTCTTGTAAATAATTGTTGGATTTACATTTATTGAGCATAGGCTGCATATGCAGCCTATGCTCAATACATGTAAATCCATCAATTCAAATTTGCAGACGATTCTAAATTTACGCTTACGAACATTTTAGTCGTAAGAAGTTTAGTGAAACGGCCCCTGAGCAGTAATTTAATAACGTACACTTTCCATAAATAGCAGTAATTTAACGTACACCTTCCATAGAGAGAGGATCCTAAAACGAGTTTCCCTTGGATATTAAATGTATGAAACGAGTCTGGCGAGGTGCATAATCTTGCTGACGAGTTTCATACATCTCATACCAAATGACTCGTGTGATACTGTACTACACCGCGCATGCATATCTGGGGCACGTTTCACTAAACTTCGTACGACTAAGGTGTTCGTAAGTGGAAATTTAGGATCGTCTAGAAATATAAATTGATGTATTTACATTTATTGAGCATAGGCTGCATATGCTCAATCAATGTAAATCCAATAATTTTTACAAGAAAACATACATAATGTTAAATGTGCAGACTATCATAATTATACACTTACGAATAATTTAGTCGTACGAAGGTTAGTGAAACGGCCCCCATGTGTTTAGTGTGGCTAAACCACAAGCATTGAAGTGCCTGGTACTAATGCTAAGACATACGAAAACCGGGCTTAATGAAAACGTCCCGAAAAGCGGTAAACGACGTCGGAAAATCGACGATTCAAATTGTCTAACTTGGCAGTCAAATTTCACATTTTGCACTCCCATTTACGTTTACTGGTGTCATTTAACATTAAGTGTGAACAGAAAACGGAAAATGATAACTTACTGAAACGTTCACTAATATGAGATGCGATGCCTTGTACCTCAGTACACATATTATGACATCATTACGTGACGTCACTGAACAAGAATCCGTGTTTGACGTTATGACCATTGTGTCTTGACAAAATAGTATAACAATAATACTTGCACGAGTGCCTCGCCGCATGAATGACTTAGAAATGCTTGAGGTGATGTACATTGTCGCCTAACTGTCGTTCTTTCACATTGTCTCTATTTTTCGTCGGTTGTCCATATGATTTCAAAATGGTGAACGCATAATTTAACTGGCTACATATCAGCGAAGTCTTCGCTTACACTGCACTTTGATTCCTAAATAATCTTAAATATGAACAATCTAGTGTATATCAACGAAATTACCATCTATTATCATGATAAATTGAGTCTTTTGAACAATTCTAGCCAGTACTTAGCTAATGATATGCCATTTAAAGGTACATGCCCACTTAGTAGGCACAAACTGTTATTTATATGATTTAAATAAGTGTATAATTGTGTCACTATTCCACCAGTTCTAAAACTTACGAGTGCCCGCTATACAGATATAATCATTTTGTAATATTTATTTTACTGATAGTGACGCGCGGTGGTATCAGGCTATTTTCATATGCAAATGAGGCATGACATTTTTTAATTATTTATACTAATTAAATGCGTCACCTGAACAACTAATATTTACGACATTTTCAAACAATAATTTATTTCAGAGAAAACTCATGGATGGGAACTGGTTTGCACCATGATAGTACATTTGCCTATGGATGATGATTGAGAAAACATGCAACATTCAATCAGTAGTTCCGCAAGTGACGTAGTATGGCATGGTTTTAAAGTGAATATTTTACCTCAGAATTGGATACTTTTAAAGAGGCTGCACCGAGATATTTCACATTCCTGCATAGGTGAGGAGCACTAATAGAGCAGCATAGTTGTGTTTATGTAAAAGCTTCTAGTGTGTCTAGTGTGTGTCACAAATTTCGAACACATATTGCTGTCTTCTTTGGAATATTGCATTAAGTACATATTGACCGATGGAGTGAAATGGATAATTTTAAACTAACTGGTCACTTCCCCCTCATTACGCAAACATTGTATTAGCGAGGGAACCTCACCAAACCCGCGCTTATCAACGTAAACCGCGGGTTTGATGAGGTAGCCGCGCAATAGGTAATGCGGTCAAATAGACCGCGATTAAGTGACTATTATCGGCCAGTAAATTGTGTTTTAAGCATTTGCAGTATGTATTTTCTATATTTGTAATACTTAAATATATCATATCGGTACTCCTTTAAATAGTATTTGTATATTTTAAATGTTTTCATGTTCTCTATATTACGCATGAATATAACTAAAGACTAATGCAGAGTGCAGAGGCAAATCACACAGCAGTATAAAAATAGTGCTGCAGTGTATAAACCATATAATAGTTATTATGCATAATTATATCACTATTAAACATTAATTACAATATGTATGCATATTTTTAAAACAAAAGCTGCTATCGCTGTTTCGTTATATATATATATAATAATAAAACCTTTTCTTATATTTGACCGCGTACGAATTTTCTGTCACACGAAGCGCCATTTTCAGTTGGTATTTTGACGAGTACAGATCATGCAAGATAGCTAAATCGCGAAAACAATGGCCACATTAAATTACACACTTGGGGAGGAGGTGGAAGCTGTCGATGGAGTAGGGAGATGGGAGCGTGGCATGACGAAGAAGGAAGGAGATGGAAAACTGCTCGTCAGTTTCACCGGGTGGAGCAGCCGTTTTGATCGGTGGGTCGGACCGGACGAAGTTCGAAGTCGACGTCATTTTGAATTTACAGCTGAGGGTAAGCTTGCAAATTATTTTGATTACCTACATTCTCTTCAATTCGACGCTTTTATTGTGTTATGCAGTTTATTTTTTACTTTTTCTTATAGTCCATGCTAGTATGTATAAATCTTGAATTTCCACCTCCGTCCCATTTCATTTCGTGCCCATCCCAATTCGTACACGATGTCCTTTTCACGTGTGTTAGAGATCGATGTGGGTCTCCGTCAGGGAATCCACTTCGCGTTGTGTTTTAAGATGGCTAACCCGGTGTTGTATATGAGTACTGAGGATGGAGCTAAATTAAAAGTTACCGTTTGCAACTAATGAAGACACCGATGCCATAGTTTTGAGTACATAACTTATTACTCTGGTACGGTATTACAGAAAGTCTTTCCAAATGAGCGTTCTTTGTTTACTTTCTACTTCGTGGAGAATGACCCGAGAATTTTGTTAATACACAGGGGTGATACCAATTATCCGGACAATCAGTTTATCGCACAAATGAAAATATATTGCGACGGTAAACATTTTAGTAATATTTGCTGACAATATTCCTCAACTCTGTTCACAAGTTGTTTGCAATATGCTGCAGGTGGCATCCGCGTTCGACAGACGCATTTATTGTGTTTTTTTTTTAAATGGCGACTCTTATTTTCCCCAGCGGAATCTCTGTTATACATGTACTCACTTCTTGTATTTTAAATTGAAATGGATTATGTTGCCAATTTTCCTAGTTATAGCATATTTTTTCAGGGGAAAATGTGATCTATTTAATGCTAAATATACCTCAGAATGAAGCACAGAGCATCTAGAATTGAAAAAAAATATGGGGGGGGCATGCCTAGCAAATCCCAGCGCAATCCGCTGCTCAAATAAATTTTCAGGATTGGGGATAGTGTTCCACTCCCATGCATGTTCGTATATTACACCCTGGATAAGGGCATGCGTACCTGTGCTGCCTGACCTCTCCATGTGGATTTAAATGGAAAAAGCCTTAAAGACGGCTGTGCTTGGTCATTGTTATGGTAAAAACTGTAATGTATGCGAAATCCTTCGTGAAACAAATTGTATTTAATGTACACTCCAGTATTGATCTACCACTGTAGGGAACGTAAAAGTAGCAACTCATTTCGCTAATGGTACTCCAGTAATGAGCGATTTCTTAATTTGGGGCCAAAATCATGTTGTTAAAGGGGTTGCGAAGATTTGAACCCAATAGTAGCCTAGATAATTTCAGCTACACGGAGGACTTACTACGGTACTTCATCTGTCTTATATTATCTGTATCCTTATAGCCGAGACCCGGCCATTATAAAATATGTCGGATCACAATAACAGCTCGTTCTGTTTTGCCATTAAAACTGAAAAAAAAAGGATAATCCAGTCCAAGTTGGTATATTTACTTGTTTATTATTGGTCTGTGCAAGTTTTTTAACACAACTGCGAAGTATTAAACCGATCGCGCATGACTTAAATGCCAGGAGAGAATGGCTGTTATTGTGATATATTTGATACATACATGTATTTATAATCATGGCCGGGTCTCGGTTATACGGATACGGATAATATACACGACATATGAAATAGTATATGTCATCGTGTAGTTGAGATTATCTAAGCTAATCCAGTAGAGGCAATAATATGCAAACTTCGACATGTGAACATGGGTGGTTGGTCGACATGTGAACATGGGTGGTTGGTCGGGCGAACACGATGGTGTACATTATCTGTAGAGGTTCCTCCTTGTAGGAATCACGATTTGCCAGTACATGTAGCCTATTATACCAACATTGCAAAGTATACTTTTCTAGCAAAGTATACTTTGAGGGAGTAATCATTTATTTTTCCTGAAATGCATTATTTCATATAGAACTAACAAATGCGTGTATTTCATGATTAAAAGTATGTAGAATTATTATACTGAATTTATTGGCTGTGATAATGTAATAAATTCAGTATAATAAAAAATTTAAATTTCTCCCTCAAAGTATACTTTGCTAGAAAAGTATAGGCTTTGCAATGTTGGTGAAATTCGGCTACTGGTTTGGCCCTCGGTACGTTTTTATCTTTGGACATCTGTAGCCGATAGGCCACATTTCATAGAGACAAAGAGGAATTGCTGAAAGACAACATACACAGTACCTCAAACTCTTTCATAGAGAAAAGGAGGAATTGCTAATATACACAGTACCTCAAACTTAAAAATATACAGTATTAAAGCTACATGCCCTCTCAGTAGGCACAAACTGTTATTTATATCGGGTACATCATCCGAGACATTTTCTGGCAAAATAAACATTCATTCACCATTACATGTATTGTCATCATTATACATTTTGTAGCAGACGTAAATGTCCACACTAATATCACGGACGATAAAATTCCTTAAAATTCTAACGGACATTACTATTTATTCTCTGTATTTATTTGTCGATGTGCGATGATCATACTTTATAATCAATCTACCGAAAATATTATGTTGTCAGGCGAGACATTTTATTAGTATTTATAAAAAAAAACAACCATGCCTCATTTGCATATGAAAAGGTATACCACTGCGCGTCACTATCAGTAAAATAAATAAATAAATAAATTACTAAATGATTATATATGTATAGCATAGCGGGCACACGTAATTGTTAGAACTGGTGGAATAGTGACAATTATACACAGAACAGTTTATGCCTACCGAGTGGACATGTACCTTTAAACGGAAATGTTTGTATAACAAAAAAAATACGCACTCTTTCATTGCTGGTTTTATTTTTTGATTAAATCATGATGTGAAAAGATTAAAATCGCAATTATATAAAACAAAAAAATAGTTGTGCCTCCGTCGAGGTTTGAACCTCCGACCCTTTCGGGAATCGGTAAGTCGATCACTAGAGACGCAACCTTAACCTCACGACTACTGGGCCATTCACAACATTCATACCGCCGGTATAGTAGAATGATTATCAATCAAACACTTGAAAGTAACAATAATTATTAATTATTAAATCGGCTGCTTTTGTGTTTACAATAATACCATTACAGCGATACGCTATTTAAATATGTATTAATATCCATAATACACAAGTAATGTCATTATATATCACAGGAGATGTATTAACTATATGAACTTATAAAGGAAACAATTCAATGGCGATTGGCTTGCCTGAAAGTAGTTCCGGTAGATGTCTGGATTATCTCCCTTGCCGAAAGTAGTTCACTGATTTATTAATTCCAGATAAGACGTGTTTGCGTAATGCTTAAGGAAAAACATGATTTCCTCAATTTGCCATTTCTGTCATTTGTTGCATTACGATGTTGATGTAACCATTTATCGACATTGAAAATACCATTTCAGGACAGCTGACATGCGTCTGATGAATGTGTTGAGCCATTTTAGCAGGGAAACCTCTCAAACTAAATTGTGAAATTCTGATGTTTGATATCTTGATGATTTTCTGGACGGATTTTACTGTGTTGCACAAAGATTAACCTGGAAAGTGTAGTTGAAGGAAATTTCTCTGAATTTGTGTTAAATGTAGATAACAGAAATGTCTATTTTGTGTAGATTGACCGCCTTTTATTCCGCACAGTTAGGACCTCATCTTTCACTGAAGGTCTCTAGTTTACCAGACTCGGCTGTATGTGTCACTGATTCCATCTAAGCTGCTGCTAACCTATACCTGGATGGTAGCGACCTGGCAAGAAAAAGCAGACCAGTAGAAGACAAACAAATAGCATCTCGGTTAGTGTATTTTCATATTGGGCTGAAACTAGTTGGCCCGCGGTGTCGTAAACAGTGACCTGTATGCCTACACACTTGTTTCTGAGTTACTTTTGCTACCCTCCTTATTAGACTCTGAAAGCCTTGAATGCTATTGCCCTGCTGTGATCCACCTTAAACCATTGTCTCTCAGATGACCTTCATTCGACATTGACCTACATTTTCTGCTAGTTTGACAAATCAGTTTACGTATTTCGGTCCGATTCGCACCAAATACAGCCACTAAGCCGACCATGCTTGTGCTACTTCATCAATTTGTGATACTCATATGAAACAAATGTCAATGTGACCTTGAACTGACGATGACCTACTTTCTATGCTCGATTTACTCCATTATTTTACATTAAATGTGCACTCTGTGAATGTGGCCTTGTCGCAGCAGTGGGTGTGATATGAAATGGTAGAGCTCTGCTGTTGTCTGATAGCTATTATTTTAACATATTTTAGCATGGGCACCAGGGCGTTACCATACATAAGCGTACTTGCGCGTGTGGAAGAGGTTGATAGACTATCTTTCCTTGTCGCTCCACTGAGACCGTCACGGCGTCATTGATCAGTTTGTTCCTTTGTAAATGTAGTCGGACCGTGTCGTTATCCGTGCCCATCGGAAGTTCGATGTCCATTTCATTGGGCAGCTCATCCGTATCAGCGGCGCGTTCATGCCGCAATGGAAACGTCTCATTGACAGTGATTGACGTTTCTATCGTCCAGACTGGAAATAGACAATACCACAGGTGGAAGAGTTAAATTCGGACCTTTGATATTAAAAAAATACCGATTGAAAAAGAAAACCGATTACCTCACCAACCCGTTGTCGTAGTATACGTTACGTCATGTGTAGTACGACAACGGGTGGGCGGGGCAATAGGATCTTTATAATAATTTCAATCGGCATTTTTTATGTCGCAGGTCCGAGTTCTCCACCTGTGGGCAATACCTGGCCTCAAATTCACCAACACTTACCTTAGGATTGAAATACTGTCATTGACCATTAAAAAAGGTGAATAACCGTGAAAATGTAAAATATTTTTGACCCGCTTATGCTTACACATTTTGTAAACTTTGACGCCATTTACAGAATATATTTTACATTTTGTAAACGTACTTCATGAAATTACGCAGATGTCTGAAGGTACAAAATCACATGGCGTGTCTCAATTTACTACTACAGAAGTAACCTCTCTAAACTCGACAGCAAGAAAAAGATGCGATCATGATTTTGATCGGTTTCTTGGTCATTTATCTCAGGTGATAATGCCTGTGCATGATCGTGTAGCACACAACTATGACTCGGAATGATCAAATTCCTGATTTACAGTGACACCTCACTAAACCGGACACCCCGGGGACATCCCAAGGTGTCCGGGTTAGCGAAGTTTCACTGTAAATGTATTTGTTCCATATAGTTTTTTCGGCCTGCATTTTGCTATTGCACTATCGATGACGTTACTGTTGCCATATCATTTTTTAATTTCAAAATACTTGAATATTGGGCTTAAAATCAAGCAGCTTGATTGGCTGAGCATGAGCTTTGCTACAGCTCAGGCACAGCAAATCAACCTCTCCTGGATTGCGAGTTGAGATTGCCCAATAGATTCTCAGAAACGTTGATATCTGGGTAAAATTAACGCAGGTGGTGGTGTATACTCATTAAATCTATTAAAACGTTTTCATGAGTTTTGTTAACAAAATGTCACCCTCCCATTTTTTTCTGAAATTTTGAATATACACTAAAATAAAGGTTTAATTATTGGTAAATTCAATATAATATGACTAATCTGGTGGCTGCCCAAAAATGTCTGCGACTGCAATTAAAACTATGTCACGTGACAAACATGTTTAGATTTGTTTGGATGTTGATATAAGTAAATAGTAAATATGACGTAATACATTGCGCCACATGTTTACGATACCACGGGACCCTGAGTTGCACTGTACCTGTATACTCTGGGTTGGTGTTTTCCATAAATCTCGCCAGAGGAAAACACGGCGAAATTCGTGTTCCCAGCACGAACAAAGATATCGTTAGCCCGATAAGTCCATTCATTGTTGATGATGCAAGACTATTCTAATTAAGATATATTGTAAATATATTGTAAATAGAGGATCTTTCATGAGTGATGATTTCACATGTTATTTATTAAACGAGTATACTGATTTAATAAGAAGAGTTTATTATGATATTAGTAAACACGTTAAATAAATATCATATTTAATTATCAAACATGTTAGATTATATGTACTGCATAAGCATATCATCATACATTGAAGCTGTACTGGTTATCAAATGTGTATTCTGTAACGAGCTAATTTGCATATTTAACACAAATAGACTGTATTATGCGTTTTATTACACTGTGTTAATTTCACTACGAGCGCCCATTGTATGTAATAATACACAATTATAATCTGTAATTTGCGATAAATGATTAATCGCTGAATTTACATATATTCTAGTTAATCAATTCCATGCCGGATACGAATTATCAGATATCTAAAATTACAAACATTTTATTTTCTTAATTCTCATTGAAAACATATGTATTGTCTCGGCGTGACGGTTCAAAGGAGTAGTAACAAAATATACTTATTTGAAGAAATAAAAAAAGTGCGTCACTTCAGCACAAAAACGGTTAATACACAATTAAGCTGTACACTCCCGCTTTCGATTCTCTTACCAAGAATTGCAATCCAGCGGTCCTTGAATTGCAATTCGTCCCCTCTGAAATTGCAGTCTAATTGCGGACCCGTTTTTCCGGTCATTCTTTCGCGATACCGTTTGTGCGGTCATTCTTTCGCGGTCCAGTTTGTGCGGTCATTCTTTCGCGATACCGTTTGTGCGGTCATTCTTTCGCTATTTGCGGTAAAAACTTAGCGTTCCGCGTACAAAACGCGGTCTCTGCTGCGGTCTATGCGATTCATTTAATTACGTGCATACATGTACCATAGCAAGGTCTGGCGCTTCTTTCTTCTTTCTTCCGCCTTTGTCGAAATTAAAGACCATCCGGTTATTGGTCTAATTTCATAACAAATGTTAACTGCCATGAACACACATAAAGCTGATATAACAATTTGACTTTAAGCAACGTAACATGATTCTTGTCATACTACGGGTTATTTAATTAAATCAGAGTATATTCAAAAATGGCTGAAATTATGCCAAACTAAAATTTTGTAAAAAAATTCCCGATAGGCGGCCATTACGTTGCCTTGATACACAAGAGGGCAAACTTGATTAAGCTAAAATTGCGTTTGGAAAGACTCGTCCGGGACATCCCTGATTTCGACAAACAAAATGTTAATAATATGTGAAATATATACACCTAATTCTACTATTTATGTATATTGTATTGGATTTTAAATGGCTAAATACAGATAGGAAAATATACCTTTTCGTCAGAAAAAATCAACTATTTCGATTTTATTGCCGCATTGGTCAAGTAGAGCGGTCCGCTGGTTTGACCGCAGAGCGCAGCGTAAAGCGGTCATTCTTTCGCAGCTTAAAGAAAAAAAAGGAGCGTAAACTGCAATTAAAAGCGGAGCGCAGCGCTAACTGCGCTATAAGTATTGCAATTCCGCAACCAACTCTTTGGACCGCAGTCACATGATCGCAGTCCGATTGCGGTCCAATTGTAATTAATGGGAACGCGAATTGCAATCCTGCGCTCCAGGAAATGCAATTCGCCTGGTAAGAGAACCGCAGGCCACTATGTAGTTGCCTAGAAATGACGATTCAATCTCTGTATTTCTGTAAAATTTGCGATATTTCCCAAAAACAGTCGAACGATTCAGTGTGAATGTTTCGGCGATAAAAAAAAAGATTTTTTTGTTTTTTTTGGTTCAGAAAATTCCCTACGAGTTAAGCATTTTGTCGTTTTGAAGAAATAAACACATTCTCTGTCTCAGTATGATATTGTAAATACGCCACATGATCACTAAAAACACTACTATTTAAAACATATGTTTAAATCCAATCATGTCGGATGAAAAACTTTATGATTGTCCAATTCTAACGAGGTTATAATAAATGTATAGAAAATGTATGCATCTAGAAAACATATTTAAAAGCAAGTACTTTTTTCATCAATAACAAAAAGTCACCCTCCCGAAAAAAAATTATTTGATGAAATTCCATAAAATATTGATTATAATGGGAACGATTTTCCTATGGGAATTTAACATGGGGAGTCAATTACCAAAACTTTTCGTTTTGTGATCCTGAGATTAAAAAAAAGGAAAATTTGGAAATTGACTCAGAAACCTGGCGAGATAGCTTGAAAATGATGTAACTAAGAAAACAAAAGTTAGATTTTGAAAATCGGTCCACAAATAAAGGAAATAATTTTAAAAAATCTATTTTTAGCCCCCATGTTAAATTCCCATAGGAAAATCTTTGTTTTCGCAATAAAATCAATATTTCATGGAATTTCATTAAATTATTTTTTTACAGGAGGGTGACTTTTTTGTTATTGATATAAAAGTACTTACTTTTAAATATGTTTTCTATTTAATGTGTTTAGTAGCCAAAAGTTCGTAGGCTGATAATCGTGGAACAGACAGTAGTTAATAAATTAAATTATGTAACTATGTAAACTGCATGTACATGTACTTAATGGCAACGCTAATTATTTAATCATTTAATATAATACTGTTCGATGATACTAATATGTTGCTAAAACATTTTTCTGTTACTGTTGCAGTAACAGGAAACGAACTCCTTTATACGAGAATTATGATAATATCGCGCGGTTAAATAATCACAAACTGTTAAGTGAATGAGTGAACACATACAACTCCTGTCGATGTTAACAGTTAACCAATAGTACACTAAATGAGGTCAGAAGAAATAATACGCATTATATAATCTACGGACTACATGTCATACATGTCCGTGTTTATAGTGGGGTAGATAAGAGCAAATAAAAGACATGGGGTCCGTTTCATTAAACGTCGTACGACTAAGAAGTTCGTAAGTGGAAAATAAATAGTGCTACATGCCTGCCGTTGTTCGACACCGCCACGTGTTCAAACGTACAGCGCGTGCTGTTCGACCATGGGTGTAGATAATTCTAATTCCTGGGCCAAGCCAACACATACGTAAAACACGTGTTTCATGACGTTATTAGAACGCGCCATTACGTCACCAAACTAGTTCATAACGGTCGCACTGAAATTTTGAAATTGATGCGGCTCTATATTACGCGTCATGTACTGCGGCCCCGGAATATTGAGGTGTAAATCAGATGCTTGATTCGAGTAGAGTATCAAAGTTCCGAATGCACTACATACATGCTCAAAATGCATGATATTTCCGACGGAAATGTAACAATAATGTTCGACCATGTCCAGCCGTGGGTAGACGTTTGCCGTGGCACTCGATAACTGTTTGTTCGCGCAGCCTATGGCCTTGTGGTTCAAACAGTTCCCTTGTGCCACGGCAAGCGTTTACCCACGATTTGACATGCATTGACAGCCGATGCTTGCAAATCGTTCGTGTATGTGTTCCCATATAATGATCTATGGGTGGAAACTCATATTATTTGAGAAGCACGTTTATATAAGAATATAATTCATATCATAATACTGCTTACGAACATTTTTCGTAAGTGCACAATTGGAATTTAGAATATATGTAACATTTATACTGATGGGCGATGTTGATGGAATTTTAGGGGATGTGTTCACAGACAATATTAATGCCAAGACAATGTTTGGTCTTCATGTTCAAAATAGCGGATTTGACAATGTGATTTACACAGTTAGTTCACGTTTGTCCGTACGTACGATCGATAATCCACTCACTAAATCTCGCGGATTATCTCCTCGTACATGTGGTCGAACCGTGATCTAACTGTGACATGGTGGCTCAATCATCGGAAGGATGCATTATTTTTTCGATTTTGGCATTTGCTATAATTGTTTTCAGCGAAGTCGAAAACAGAGTTATGCTTTTCGCCAGAAGTGCACTACTTTAGCACGTATCGATCCCACTAATATGGAGCATTCTGCGGAGGAAAAAGGAGAAAAGGATCCTCACACCGTTTACTTGATGAAGAAAAGCAAGTACATGTGCGTGCGCTTGTTTCGTTTAAGCATCTGTGTGATACCATACAAGTTATATCATTATGCAAACTTGAGTAGTTTATTGACAGCATACTGGTCGGGTTACTTGTTTTAACAACTGTAATTGCAGCCCTTCCCAAATTCCTTATCACATGCATATATGTGGCTGTCACTGGGGAAATGGGGTTTATGGGACTAGAGACCAGTGTAGCTCCTGATCAAATAGCATGATAAAGATTTACGTTACATTGCTTTTTAGAAGCAGGCCGTGTGTTTCATTGAACAGTGAATAATACAGTTTTGTTTTCATTTACTGATTTACAGGGTGGTCGTTAACGCCACTAAGGTCCCCTTTGTCAGCCGATTGCCCCGTAGCAAGCGGGATCTTCCGCGTACATAACACGCTATACAGAATAGCTTATATCGATAATCATACCTCAGTTGCATATGAAAATAGCCTGATACCACCGTGAGTCAATATCAGTAAAATAAATATTACTAAATGATTATATCTGTTTATTGCAGTGTTGCAAATTATTTGCACGGGTTTCGCTGTGAGAGAAAACCCATAATCAACTTCTTACAAATAGAACACCCGTAATAGCTCGCATGTTTTCTTGGAAACCACGAGCTACCATGTACAATGTTTAATTTGTATTAGTCAAAATAAAGTTATTTTAAAATTTGTAAAGGGTCTCGAGTAATCTAGAAATTCAATGTTAATGTGATTGAACACATTCCAAACATGCACTGAAATATATCTTGCTCATAGAAACAGCTGAGTAATTTTGATTTCAAAATGTTTACATGACGTCACATTTGACATCACACAACGTAACGTCAAAACGCGGGAAAACACGTCATTGAATAACTATTCATGCGCACATCATAATTCATTGATTATACTCTCAAACATAAACTAAATGTGCATATGTATCAGCCGTGGACGTGTAATAAATAGGATATTCCATCGTACATGTTTGAATAGCGGAAATAATACACTCGTGTCCGTCGGCGTCCGTGCAAGCAACTCGTTCGCTACGCTACCTCGTTGCTTACGCGGAAGCCGACTATGTATTATTTCCCGCTATTCAAAATGTACGATGGAATATCCTCTATATATGAATACTCCAGCGTTCATAACACGCTATATAGAATAGCTTAAAGGTAGATGCCCACTCAGTAGGCACACAATTGTCTTTATATCAGAGATATCATCTGGGATATTTTCTGGTAAAACAACCATACATTCACCATTGCCCCACGTATTGATTGGCAATATTATACATTTTATGTCTTATATTTTTTTTTCATGTGACGAATTTAATTAGTATAAATAATTAAAAAATATCATACCTCATTTGCATATGAAAACAGCCTGATACCACCGCGAGTCACTATCAGTAAAATAAATATTACTAAATGAGTGTACATGTATCTGTATAGCGGACACTCGTAAATTTTAGAACTGGTGGAATAGTGACACAGTTATACACTTATTTAAGTCCTATAAAGAACAGTTTGTGCCTACTAAGTGGGCATGTACTTTTAAATGCACAGAGTTAAGGCATAAAACCATAGGCTGCTGCGTTTACTGTAGTACGAACACAATTTGGTCTGTTTAACGTGCGTTCCTCGCAAACTTTAAACATACCAAATGTTTCCATACTACAGTAACAACAACTGCCCATGGTTTTATTACTTAAAACTTATATTGCATTTACAAAATTTAATGTAAATAACCAAATACGGCGTTAAAATTAGGAATCTTATTGTTTTTCGCCATTTTGCACCAATATTAAATGTTATGAGTGCCCTCTATACAGATATAATCATTTAGTAAATTGTAATTTACTGATAGAGACGCGCGGCTCTATCAGGCTATTTTGATATGCAAATGGGGTATATAATATTTAAGTATGATAATTGCCCATCGAAAAAATAAATACAGAGAATACAAGATTGGCTCCCTTAACCTTTTAATTAATCGTATTGAAGGTCAACGCTCATTTTAGTGCGCGAAATGGAAACGCAAATTCCGCAAATTTATACCATTGACTGTGATGTAGCGTGCAACATATTTCCTATGATACCTAAAACGTGCAGCTACATGACAGTTATGTATGTCCAGTCGTTCGCGTTATGTTATGTTATGTTATGTGGAATACAAAAAAATCTGAACTAGTTTTAAAGTAACATATAAATAACCATGATGGCTTTTGCAAGAAACATTAAAGAGACAATAATAAATGAGTTAACACAATATAACAAATGAGTTAACACATTGATGTACAGACACGATAGGCGTTTGTGGGTCCTCTCAGATAGATGTAGAGCTAGTTCTGAGTACATAACTCTAATTACATTAGTATTTCCAAATGTGCGTTTGAAGCGTTTTTTGGTTACTTTCTACTTCGTGGAGAGTGACCTTAGACTGTTGCTAATACACACTGTATTAGATAAGTTTATGGTAATAGTTTTGTGTCATACTGTAGAGTTGTTTCTCAATAACAATGAACGTATGAACGTCAACGCCTTGCAGTTCTTTTCTATATTTTAGTTCGCGAAGAGTAAATGCTATAATTACGCACATATTTACTTTTGAGCGTCGTGTAGCGATATAGTCCAACTTGTTGCCTTTAAAGCGGGAAACGTGTAGCTAGTGTAGAATGTGATACACATGAGAAGTAAAATAAATAACAGTTGTGTATCATCGTTCTCTTGAACTCATATGTAGAAATGGGATTTATGGGTTTTGCGACTAGTGTAGATCCAGATCAGCCTATACATCCGTAGCTACAGGGGCCCGTTTCACTAAACTTCGTATGACTAAAATGTTCGTAAGTGCAAATTTAGGATCGTCTAACATTTCAATTTATATGCAGCCTATGCTCAATAAATGTAAATAATTGTATACAAGAAAACATTGTTAATGTGAAATTTACAGACTATCATAAGTGTGCACTTACGAACATTTTATTCGTACGATGTTTTGTGAAACGGCCCCCAGAAGTGTGCTATGTGGTTAGGAGCTACGCTGGCCATACTTCCTATCTTTCTATAATCCTTATTTCTCCAGTCATAGCCACATATGAGACAAGCCATGTATTGGTACAATAATGTATTGTTGACAAATTTAACTATAGCTTAGTCTCATTTTGAGGTAAAATCGCGTAAGCTATATTAAATTGCCACTCAAAGTACATGCATGATGTATGTTATATTATATGAATTGGCTATACTACATACTTTCGCCTAACCTTGATATTTGTCATGTCAATTTTGTTCCTCGGGTAGACGTTTATTCCTACACATCGTGCCGTCTGTGGTAATACATGTGCCACACTACAAAATGGAATAGCATGTGATACAATATGTTCCAATATTAAGCCAGATACATTATTACTAATGGGCGTTGGCAGAGAACATTACACATTCAATTATCAACCAACACATGTACAATCCCCAAATCGCATGGTAAGCATAATGTACACTGTATGCTAAATATAAAGTAGGGTATGTATAGAGCTTCCAACCATACTATAAAATGGTGGCCATCTTGGATTTACACAATTCTCCTTTTATCGTAAAAAATATTGTATAAGCATTGTATAGCATGTACGTTATCACATATCAGAATTGTGTTTGCAGTAACCATTCTGTGACTGCTGAAACAACGACTTTGCATATAGATATCCCAGGTCGGCCATATTGTATATGCAATACAACACGTTTATACCACATGTGTTATGTTTTTGTTGCGTATTATTAGTAATACCAATATGCCAAACAACTTGGAACTATGCTAGTTTCATATATGTGTGAGGTGTCAACACTTAATTGCACGTGCGTGCCTGTTTATTTAAATAATTAATACAATTCATGTAAAATGGCGGCCATATTGGATTCCTGTATATCATATTATTAAACAAAAGCCGCCAGGGAACACACTTGGTGATATTAAATACAGGTGTTTGAACAGATGGTCAGTATGTTGGTGTCTGATGAATATTTTTGTGGATTTGGGTAGATTTGGGTGAATTTCGTTGGTTTTAAATATTTACATAGTTGTGTGCAAAACTGATGCTCAAACATTAAACACAACACAAATCGTCAATTATCTACCCATTCACCGTTCCGAACTTTCCGGCCCCTTTTATACCGTTAACATATCCGTACTTCTAATGTATACGTGTAATTCGTGGACGGTGACGTAAATTGTATGTTGGCAACAATGCACCAAAACCACCAGATATATCGAAATAACCCATAAACCACCGAAATATAAAAATATAAACCGTTCTTCAAGAACCTGTGGTATTAAAGGTACTGTGTCTCAAATGAGGTTGGAAAGTGGGGTATTGAGTTAGGAAAAAACATTCAACTGAAGATTTGTATTGGTTTCCTGAATACATGTATATTTGTCCCTGTGAGTGATCTGAGAAAGCAAAAAAAAACGGAAAACAAACTATTATCAAACAAATAGCTAACGTTAGTAACGCTTGTTTTGATAAATATATAATTCATATTTCCCACTGATGTGCTTATTAGTCACGTGCCTTGCTTTGACTAGACACTATGTCACCAACTAAGTCACCGATAACATTCAGTTCTCGACTTTCTAAATTCGGTTATTCGTTTATGACCATGCACGTAAATCGTGTGTTAATTACAGTCACTGTGTTAATATGGCGATTATATAGAAGCGTGTAATGCTTGTAATAAAGCTTTTGAAGCATTTCAAACAAG
Source organism: Conchocele bisecta (assembly GCA_029237695.1). NCBI lineage: Eukaryota > Metazoa > Mollusca > Bivalvia > Lucinida > Thyasiridae > Conchocele > Conchocele bisecta. The sequence continues at coordinate 52,195,491 of CM055280.1, read as the reverse complement.
TTTATCTTTTTTGTCTTATCTGCAGCGAAGCGGTACTCAGTGGTAACATAAGGAATTACGTCACTGCTCGCCGGGTTTTCGATAAATCGGAGTAAGAACTGCGTTACTACTACAAGGTGCATGATCACGTGGTGACAACAACAACAACAACAATGGCTCAAATTGTTGAAAGCGCGTCCACTCTTAAGTATGTTTTATTATATATTGTCCTTAATATGCAACGGATTTTGATGGAATATGGCGCAATGAGCACGTCTTCATGAGCTGCACTTGGTGGTCTCGGGAGTTTTGGCACTGACTTATGTCGTTTTTGCGAAGAATCAGTAGAAACGAAAATAGATTCTTCGCAAAAACGATAGAAGTTTGGACCAACGTACCGAGACCACCAAATGCAGCTTAACAAGAGGCGTTTGATGCGCCATATTTCATAAAAATCCGTTACATGATAATAACAAAATAAAAGAATACGTACTTCGAATCGGAGGGCTTCTGGAAGTTTCAGTACTTGTTTTTATTGCTGTAACCACGTGATCATACACCTTGTACTAATGGGTTTTCTAGATACTGCCAAGTTAAACTGACAATTGACTTTCCTCGACTTAATATTACATACTCATTAGTTGACCGACAAACGCACGCATGTTTATGACCAAGAACAAGTGGTGATTTGATTCATACAATATCCAGTTATATATCTCAAGCGTTTGTTTGTGAAATGCTTATTTGGAAGTACCATCTGAGACACAGCCACTTTAAGCTGTACCGAAATGCGTTTGATCCGGAGGTACGGTACATTGGTCGGATACTCTTATTTGACAAACATCGAAACGTGCATGATCTTGTGAGCAACTAAATACATCACGACAAAGCAATATCAAGCAGTACTACAGTGGAATCTCTCTAAACCGTACACCAAGAAAACACATGTTATCTTATTTTGATGAATGTCTTGATCATTTATCCCAGGTGATGATGTCTGTTCGTGATTACACAACTCTGGCTCAGAATGATCACATTTCTTATTTACAGTGACACCTTCCTAAGCCGGACACCCTGTGGATATCCCAGGGTGTCCGGTTTAGAGAGGTTTCACTGTAAAATAATGCACTTACGGAAAGCTGATATGTAATAAGCAATGAATACATGTATATGTAGAACACATTTATTGGCATGGTGAAATCACAGGTGAACAACACGTGGCAGGGATGATACAATCATGGTTAACACATTCATAACACACTACAGTCTGTTTCACGAAACCTGCCCAAATGTTACTGCCATATGAAAATGCAAAAACAATTATTTTTTTCCATAAATTATATCATAGCAAAATTTAAGAATGAACCTACGTTTTATTTCGTGAAATTTGGTCAAATATTGATTCTATTACGGAAAAATGAGTTCTCTGTGGGAATTTAACATGGGGATAAAAGAGATGGAGAACCTGGAAGAGGAGTCGAAAAACGAAAAACTTTGGAAGTTGATTCTGAAACCTAGCTAGATAACTTGGAAATTATTTAACTAAGAAAACTAAGGTTACATTTTGAAAATCGGTCCACTATTTCTGAAATTACTTCACTCTGTGAAGATGTCTATGGGGATTTAACATGTGGAAATTGTTTTTCACAATACAATCAATATTGGACCAAATTTAACGAAATAAAAAGAAGGCTCGTTCTTAAATTTTTCTAAAATTTAATATTATCCAAAAAAATATTGTTTTTGCATTGTTTATATGGCCGTAAAATTTGGGCAGGTTTCGTGAAACAGAAAGTAATTATGTTTCGAACCCTATGGTGGCATATTCTGCCAGCCACATAGCGTGATAATGAGATAGCTAAGTCGTCTTACTACATCTTATAAGACGTCTTAACTACATAATTATCGCGTCGAGGTGTCTTACTAACTGGTAATGACGAGATAAATGGGACGCTATAACTATCCAGAAATCTTGCCAAAGACGTGATAGTTCCCACTACATGTAGTGACATTGATTTTTATTTCAATTATAACAAGTTTTCTCGTCGAATAAAGACAATACGACGACTTAATATAGATTATCTCGTCTAGATCAGTTAGTAAGTCGTATTGACGCGATAAATATCGCGACAACATGACTTATTAACTGGTCAACACGAGATAAAAGATAATAAAATTGATGTCACTATTGTGCAGTATCACGTTTTTGACGAGATTTTGTGTTGGTTATCTCGCCCGATTTATCTGGTCTGTACAGAGCCCCGCAGGGGACATGCATTTTTTTTAATTAATTCGTTCCAACGGAATAACAATTCGTTCCCTCAATTCGTTCCCTCGAATCGTTCTCTCGAATTAACAATTCGTTCCCTCGATATAACAATACGTTCCCACGAATTAACAATTCGTTCCCGTGGGAACTAATTGTTATTTCATGGGAACGAATTGTTAAATTGAGGGAACGAATTGTTAATTCGTGAGAACGAATTCTTAAAACTAATTGTTAAATTGAGGGTAGACTAGACATGGTCGAACATTAGTGTTACATTTCCGTCGGAATATCATGCAAATTGAGCAATAAATATATATATATATATTACATAGGTGTTGGCTTGGCCTCGAAATTAGTATTGTCTACTGTTAGCCATGGTCAAACAGCACGCGCTATACGTTTGAACACGGATGTGAGCGGTGTCGAACATCAGCAGTCAACATGCTCCAGTTTTGTTTGAGCAAACCCAGTTGCTCAAAATAGCGACCCCATATACATAAGGAGGGTTATGAAAAATTCAGACTGCACTTTAGTATGAAAATTATCATAATATTTCACCACATTCTATGAACAGACATTAGGAACAGACATTCATTATACGACATTGCATACTATCTCTGCGATCAACTTTGCCTTCAAGCGTTGTGAAATTGTTCATAAGAATGTATCAGCAATCACCAGTGCAACAACCACTGTGACTCACATATTGAAATCACTATGAAAATGTTCATAACATTCCGTTCTGAGACAAACAATTTTTCATAAAATGTGCTATCCGTCTCACTATGAAAATTTTCATAAAACGTAATATCCGTCTCACTATTCAAATTTTCATAACTCTCACTATTCAAATTTTCATAAAATTAAAATGTTCATAAAACGTAATATCACTCTCACTATGAACATTTTCATAAAATGTAACATACCCCTTATTATTTTCATACAGCGTAATATACCTCTCGCTATTTAAATTTTCATACAGCGTAGTATCGCTCTCACTATGAAAATGTTCATAAAATGTAATATACCTCTTACAATGAACATTTTCATAAACCGTTCTATCACTCTCACATATTGATGTCGCTATGAAAATTACTGTTTTCAGTCAAATATTGGTCGTATGAAAATGTTCATAAAACGTACCATTGCTCCCACATATTGTAGCCGCTATGAAAATTTTCCTAACATTCCCGTTCTCAGACAAACATTAGTCACGATGAAAATTTGCATAATATTTCCGTTCTCTGACAATCATTTGTAGCTATGCAAATGTTCATAAAAGTCACTATGAAAGCAAAAATCACATACATGTAATGAGGTCAATATGAAAAGGTTCATAACATTATCGTTCTGAAACAAGCATTTGTCACTATGAACTCGGTCATAAAATGCAATTAGGTTTACTAATTGTTCCTATTGAAGGTTAATTGTCACAATGTTAATGTACCAAAAATATGTCAAGTTAACGGACTCTCTGAATTGTACCATAACTGCGGCACGTGTAATAAACATGAACTGACATGACTCTTACACCAAGGAATCATGTTTAGACACTCATTCTTGATAAATATTAGTTAGTTGGTTAGTGATTGAAACAACTATTGTAAGCAGAAATAGGAACATAACTGTGACTGTGACTGGCAACATTGGGTTTATGCGATTTATGTGTAGTTTCTGATCAAATATGACACATATTTTGGCTAATAACGATATGAAATGTATGTTGCTTTAGAAATATGTCGGGCGTATCATTGATGGAATAGCGAACGATGTAAACCATGATCAGACTACACGGGTGTGCATACTACGCTGGTGGCCCGTTTTTCGAGTCTCATCAACAAATACAGTTGTTATACGCAAACAAATAAGTACTAAACGTTGTATTTTCAGACAGTCTAAACATACATGCAAGCGTTGCCAAGTAACAAAATAGGTCAGTGAAATCGACCTTAAACAGTCGGACATGGTGTTCTAATTCACATTGTATACACACGTGTCGTTACCAACTATCACTCGTCTTCCTTGCACACCAGGACTCATAAAAAAACGTTAGTTCCATCAAATAGATTAACGTATTCCTGTAGAGTCCTCTGAAATTATAAACAAACGAGATAAAAGGTGACCATACTATATACATGTATGACACAATTACGTCACAAGTCATGATCGGAAACAGTGCAAACTAGAAAGAAAGTCCCAAATAACAAAGGAATTTCCTCTTAAATATAGAACCCACATGAAATTCACCAGTATGTATACATGTAGGTACGATTATCATAATACTGGTATGTAGGGTTGGCCCTAAGCAAAACTAAATAACGTATACATGCCTGAGTAAAATCCAGTGTTCCGCAGTCAAAACGGAAAGCGAGACATACCGCCGAAATTATAAGCATGTCCAGTCTGACTGACACAAGTTCCAGTCAGGGTCGGTTATCTAATTAATGGGTTCATACGTTCAGTCAGCCAATCAGATGTTCCATAATATTCGCGGTAAAAACGATAGGGGCGGGATTAAATGCTGCGCGGGTATTCATGTCTGGATGCATGACTAACCCTTACAATGCTGAATTCCACCTTGTCGTCTGACTTTTAATTTTAGTTTTACACCGGTCTCGGTAGAGTCGGTGGCATCTCGTGTTTGGACTGTGTGTTCGTGTGTCCGTCCGTCAAAAGTTCGCCCGAGTTTCTAAAATATATCTGGCACCCTATGGAATTCGTGTGCCGACAGGCCATTAAGCAAACATTGTATTAGCGAGCGTACCTCACTATATCCCCAGTTACCTATGTAAACAGGGGGTATGATGAGGTACCCGCGCAGTGCACGACGCAGTGACTATTTTCTATCAATAACTTATGTTGTAAGCGATTGTAATGTGTATTTTCAATATTTGTATTATTAAAATGTATCATATCGATACCCCTTTAAGTAATATTTGTATATTTTAAATGTATTGATGTTCTCATGAAGCGCATGAATATAAGTATTAATTAATCCAGCTTATATTGAGGCAAATCACACAAATGGAGTATAAAACATAGTATCGTATATTATTCATAAGTATATCACTATTAAACATTAATGACAATATGTATGCATATTATTAAAACAGTATATGCTACCGCTGTTTCGCTATATGTGATATTATAACAAAATTTGTTTTTGTATTCGTCCGCGTACGGATTTCTGTCACACAAAGCGCCATGTTCAGTTCTTATTTTGACCTGTGCCTATGAACCGGACTAAGCTTTAACAACGCTCGATTCCGTCCAATTCAAATTTCTCTGTAGAATGTTCAGACTAACTACATAAGTAATGCTGCTAAATAAGTGTTAACGGCTGGAACATGGTCATCACTAAAAGGAAGAAACCACAGTCGTATTATTGGAAAATAATATTTACCTGAAACCTCATGGGGGCCGCCATTAATCCAGTGTAAACAATAGACCGTGTGATCCCATTCCCTGAGTAGCCGCCGCTTAGTGAAACGGCGTGCTAATCATGATATTATGTTCCCCAATAATTGGAAACTGTTTGAATTTCTCGGTAAAAACTACGAAGTCATAAAAAATAACGATGCATATTTAACTTTGGATACGCGTAAACGGTATTACTCTCTCATCGGATCGTCAGTTGTCGTCGATAGCGATTTAACGTACTGATCTGGTCTTAATTAATTGTCAACTTTCAACGCCATTTACAGAATATATGGCTAATTTTGGAAATAAATAACGGCAAATTACGATGACGTCTGCTCTGAAATATCTGTCAACTTGCGGACGTAATTTAAGGAAATCGATTATATTTTAAGGCTACATCTGTGACTAATTACGAATTTATGTATGGTCTTTGACTACACCCGACACAGAACACAGATCTAGTTGTAAATACACGTCGCTTTGTGTGGGAAATAAATCGATAATGCGCAGTCGTCGAGGTTTTATCTGATGACACCACACAGCTGTACATGTAAATGTTGAACTTTAGGCAATGTTTTGAAATGTACGTGTCGTTTTGATGTGTGCCGCAACACCTGACAATTAACGATATACTCTCGATTATACACAGATCTATTAGACGGCTGGTTGTTTAAAAAAAAAAAAGCAGTTCAGTACACCTTCGCCGATATTGTTTTTAGAAAATCAGTAATATTTTTCGTAAATGGTGTTGAAAAGTTAACACAAATTCTATCACCGTATTTAGTTGTGCCGATATTGTTTTAAAAAATCAGTAATTTTTTTCCGTAAATGGTGTTGAAAATTGACACAAAATATATAGCCGCATTTCGCCGATATTCGTTTACAAAATCACCAATATTTTCTGTAAATGGTGTTGACACAAAATGCAGCGTTCACGCGGAATTCAAATAAAATACAAAATAATAATTTAATAAATAGACGCCGAAGGCTACTGTGTTTGCGGCCAGTGAATTATGGTCGTGGTAGCCACATGCGCAGTTCGAACAGTGTTGTGATCAGATGGAGGACAATTCTTATTTTAAATCCATAAAAAAATGTTTGCTGTCCGAAAATTAATTAATTGTCACAGCCAAAAAAATATATTTTAGGACAGTAAAACATTATATGGTATAGACAGTACCTCAAACTTAAAATAACAGTAACAAACTGTCTGTGTATATATTACTTAAAGACAGACACTTTCATCGTTGGTAAGTTTCTATCAATTTATAGCTATTTTTATTAAAATCATAAAATTGTGAAAATATTAAAATCACAAAAATAATATATATGGAGAAAAAAAAAATACCAAGTCGAGGGTCCCATTTGACAGCCGACAGCCTACTCCGCCGTACTCCGTTACATATCACAGCTTATTCCACCAACCACCATGTTAAATCGTTGTACTTGACACTATCGGACAACACTGGTTCACCAATAGTGGCAACGACAACAATTATACATGCACATATAATTTTGCAATTTATGAACAGTTTTTAAGCAATTTCCACCCTCAAAATACTTACTTCTTCAAACTCATGCAACTAATATCATGTTTCACTCATTACCTATCATGTTATTCATATATTGCTAGAAATTGAGCAAGTTATTATGACTAGAAACTGTATATAGTTTATGTCAATAAATTCTTCTTCGTCTTCTTCTTCTTCTTTGAACCCGACCCTTTCGGGAATCGGTAATTAAATCATAGAAGACGGCACCTTAACCTCACGACTATTGCGCCATTTACGACGATTACATTTATACAGAAGTGCTATCAGTATTACTCAACCATTTGAACGTAATCATTATTAAATTATTTGCAACTCCATCTACAACGATACCGTTACAGAGATACGCTATTGAAACAACATGTATTAGTACCCATAACATAACAAAGTAATGTATCATTATATATCACAGGAGATAGATTAAAATTATATATACTAATAAACAGAACAATCCGCTTGGCTCGTATGAAAATCGTTCGCGTGATATTGATTATCTCTCTTGCCTAAAGTAGATCATTAATTCCAAATAAGACGTGTTTGCGTAATGGGCCACATTTTATTGTACGTAATGAAAACCTGTTTTGTAAGCACCTGATAATTGTCTCCAATGTAGACACTGAGCATGTGCTGTCCAACATGTGCATTGTTAAAACATGTCTGAAAAATATAAAAGCAGACGATAATATCCGGTTTTGGCGTTTTAAGAGATAATTATACGTTTAGTCTGTTTCACTGTAAGACAAGTGTATGTAGACAACACGTGTAATGGGGTAACCCTTTCCCGGCTAGCGCATGTGTGAAGGAATGCTAGCGTCACACAAGTAGTGTAAAGCATCACCACGGGACACGAACTGCGGTTGTATAATTGTTATATTAACAGATTATTTCTGAAACATACAGTACAATATCTATTTACATAACGGTTACACATTATTGCACAATACTTGGATCCAACAAACCCGTGGTGAAATATTGCAGTTCACAATATTCGGGACTCTTCCTTTCACGGATAAATACAACAACATGCGGAGAATGCAATCCAAAGGAGACGATTATCATGAACCAAACATGTTCGCACAGTAGTTCACCTAACTCTTGATCGAGTGAAATGACAGATTGAACCAAAAATCATTCTCGAATAAATAGACGTACATGTAATACTATGTGCTAAACTCTATTTACAAACATACAATATAATTGAATTTAATTACACTGCATTACATAACCGCTATGCCGGAGGAGTCCTTCCAAATGTGCGTTTGTTTCATTTCTACTTCGTGGAGAGTGACCTAACATTCTTGCAAATACAAAGTTTATGTAAGTTTATGGTAATAGCTTTGTGTTATATTGTAGAATTGTTTCTCAATAACAATATCGTGAATTATGAACGTCAACGCCATGCATGTTTTCCCTATATTTTAGTACGCGAAAAGTAAATACAATTAAGCAATTGTTTACCGTTGACCGTGGTGTAGCCATTTAGTGCATCAAGTGCAGCTAATACAAAATATGACGATAACCGTGATATGGTCCCAACACGTTTATACAAGTAATCAACGGATCGTCATGTCACCGTCACATTGCACCGGCAATCATACCTAGCGGATACTTATATTATCACATGTATTATAAGTCTCATGATAATACTCTAATAATTCAAGATAATTCCAGATAACCACATGGAGGCGATTCTCATGTGCGTTACTCCATGACTAAAAGTATTAAAATCGGTGCATTCACTTAGCCAACAAACAAAACATGATAAAACAGATCATATGTGCACCACATTCATCGGATCCACAAATACAATAACACACGTTTATGTCACAATGCAATTATGCCTATACAACAAATGCGCAGACAGTATACTTGACTATGCTGTTGCTGATATATCATTGTCACGGTAGACCTCATTTTCTCACTGCTGTGTTCATGTCGAACATCAGTCCGTTCATGGAAGAATATAGCAGACAACATTTGCAACCAGTGTAGCCCTGGATCAGGTTAGATTGATAGATAGAGATATATATATATTATTTTGTATAGATGGTGACTCGGTTGGTCGGAACCAATCTTCCCCAAGGCCCTCTTAAGAAGTGCATATACATACATAAATATACAATACATGTTACAATGATTACATGATGTACGCATACGAGAATTTAACATGAAGAAATAATAATGATGAGCCCTGACGAAAAATGGTACCTGTTTCACGATAGTCCCATATCAGACTGTGCATCGGTGGAGTAGCTTGATCTGGGTCTAATACGTTTATTTCTCGGTGATAGTTTCAGTGTTTGCTATAAGACACTGAATTCGTTCTTGCCCGTCTGATATAGGGTTACACGGTCGCTAAGCTCCACAAGACCACTTGTATCATGGCAAATCAAACACGCGGTCATTATAAACTATATATCATACATCATAATTTCGTGATTAGTGACGCTGGCGGGGGGCACAATTAACAATTTTATATTAATAGATAATACCGCTTCTTCAGGTGCTATCGACCCTTCATCCAGTTAAGACAATTACGGGAAAATGTATTTAACGACGTGGAACGTCTTATGCCGATTGGAATACTATTCCAGATCAGTGCACCTGAGTATTAAAAGCTGTTTTTAAATAGATTACTTTCAGGTTGGGAACTTCATATCTGTTTCAGACATTAACCAAACGCGTATTTTGCAAGTGATTTGTGCGCATCTTAAATAATTCACCTAACTATTGGGGGGGGGGGGGGGTGCACTGCATCTCATCAGGGTTTATCACGTTTGTCAATGTCCCTGAATACAAGAATACACAGACAATACGCATGCACTGACCACAAACATACGAAATGTACCACCTAGCATTTGCAAACAGCGGAGGTTCTGACTAGTCTGATCAAGCGATTTCCTGTTTTCAAAGACGGCGACCATTTCTAACCCTATTGGTGCGACGCAAAATAGAAACTTCGCAAACGCTGAGCAATGTTTAATTGGCAAAAATGTTCCACAATTTTCTCGAACACAAATGTGTGTTTGTAAGCATGATAAGTGCGCAATGTATTGCCGCCTACACCACTAACAATACTGTCTCTGTTTACAATGTATAAGGGCTTGTCATCCATCAACATATCTGATCATCATCGTTTTTTCATTAACGGTAGGGGTTCCTCCTCATAGGTATCACGATTTGCCTGGTAAAAATGAAATATAAGTAGTCAGTTTATTACTGATCCTACCAGTCAAATAATATCTTAAAAAACATCATGAGGAATGTCGCCTATCAAACCTACTGCTCTACCAGCATTATGCTGAACCATTTTTTTCTATGATATTATAATATAATGGTTCACTCAGAATAAGACTAAGATGTATCTGTCAACAATTAACATTGTTTCTGGTCCACATATAAATTGTAAAACAGTTCGATACACAGATGGTGGCTGAAAATGCGCAATTATATTATTTGTTTGATTATTCACGACCATGCTGTTTAAATCACACCATTGATGAAGCATGTTTAGCATACATTGTAGATCCGCTTCGTTTGCTGCATTCAACACTATGTCATATGCGTACAGTAAAGTGCATAATACCTCGTCATCAAAATGGACATATTTTCAAAAAGCCTTAATATGTAGGGAAAAATAATTCAAGTTGATTGATGAATATGTTAAATAATAGAGGTGACAGAGAACAGTCCTGACATAATCCACAGTGTACATCAGACCATTCGGAATATAGACCGTTAAGTCGGACACATGACGATACACCAGCATATCATGATGTAACAGCATCTAACACTGTCTATTTAATAGCAACAGTAACGAGCCTCGCCCATAGTGTGCTTCTGTCAATCAAGTCATATACTTTCTTAAAATCAATGAATGCACAGAATGTAGACAGTTTCTTCTTTTTTCTAGTACCTATGATATTTTGTAAATTACGACAAATGGTAGTACTATGATATTTTCTGAATCCATTATGTTCATACTCGATTTTATCATTATTTTCGGTCCATTTTGGCAGCCTGTTGTTCAGAATAAAACAATAATTACATTTTGTGCAACTTGTTAATGAACTGCCAGAAAATGACTGCAGATCCCCCCTCGGGTCAGCCGTGTTGTACTTTGGAATTGGGTTAATGATACTTTTACCTCATTCCGTTGGAATTTTACTCTTAGTAAAACGAACATTGAAGAAAATATGCAAATACGATACACTTACATCGTCGCAAAAAAGAGTCTGATGATATATCGCCTAATCCACAGGCCATTCCCCACTTGGAATTTGCTATAGCATCACAAACTTGAATATATATGGTCCGCGCTCTGTGAAAACCAGCCTTAATGAAAGCCTGAAAATGACGTCGCAAAGTTACACTTAAATTTACCAACGTCGAATTTTGACACTTGAAATCGTTGCGTCATTGCAATAAGTTGTCCTATGAATAGCCGTACGCATTACAAATAATTGTGGCTCACAAATATGTTAATGTTGGATACGCGTTTACTGTTGTTTTCATAGTGGTTCAGTTGTCTGTTTTTTCAGTTTCCTTCAAGGAAACACGTAGTGATTTTGTTGATTATTTTGTATACAGATGAGCATATTGCAAATTATTTTTATAATATTATATGGACGACTTGTAAAATGACATTTGAAACTAAATAACCACATGACCGGTAGTTTTAGATAACACATCACCAAATCAGTATGATGAAATCATAATGCTAATATTTCTTTGAATCTTTATTTATATAACAATTACTAACAAACGTGAGAACATTTGTAGTCGGCGTAGATGGAGGCGCCTGTATGTTTCATAAGTTGTGTTGAAACTGGAATGCTCAAATAATCGTATACTGTCTGGCGACGACCATCAGATATACATGTCTATATGCGTAACAACGGGTGCGGCCGTTTAACCCCATCTATTTAATGTAACGCATGTAAGAGTGATGCTTTTTCAAATCGGTTATCTGGCGTGTTTGATATGTTAGCGATATAAAACTGTCAATGCTGTATTAATAAAGTATTAATATAGAACATACACATGCATAAATTGGTTATTTTACCATCTCAATGTGTTTATCTGACATTTACAATGTACATGTATATCTTGTAAATTTGAAAGCTTCATTTCGTTATGTTGAATGTTGAACAACAACTAGAGAAAATATGGATTCCATCGGGAAATTATTTCCCGGTTCTATTATTTTGGGAAATGTACTAGCTCTCCATCAAAGATTATTTGTTTAAATGTATAAAATATACAGTTACATTTGTAACTGATTTTTGACATTTTTGAATGAGTCAAATTGTAGCCGTAGATAACATATCGGAGGCGAATTTGTGTAGCTAGCACCCGTCAGACCTAACGATACTAACTGCTGTATTCATATGCATGAACTGTCTTGATTCGTATTTTCCAAACCTTAGCTGATAAACTGAGCATAAAACTGTGAAATCTACAGAGAATAGTATATGTAGAGTTTTAGATACAAAGCAAGACGGACCAAAAGACAATAGAATAAGTTGGTCGTACTCGCCATTTAGGCGCAGTACGACAATGGTTGTCCTCAATAAAGTTGCGTGACGTAATATGCTATCTCCAAGGACTTTACCACAGGTGGAAGACTGGGACCTAGGATAAATGGCTCATTGGTAAACCGTTACACCACCAAGCAATTTCCGTACAATATACACCAGAAACGGGTGGGTGGAGTAACGTTTTTCAAATGAGCCATTAATTGGGTCCTAGGTCCAAGTCTTCCACCTATGGACTTCACATGACGTCGGAAATATCATTTACCGGCGACTTGTGCCGTTGTAATGAATTGTCATTGTTTCTTATATTATTTAAAAATTAAATAATAATGTTTTGAAATATCGCTAAGTATATATTAATAATAATATACATGTAGTGGATACATATGTGCATTATGATGAAACAAAGAGAAGTTGCTGTGTGAGTACAATTGAAGCACGAACATGTCACGACTCGTGCGGTCCGCTGTCCTCAAATATTGATAACGAGACGTAACGTACGTATTGTCAAAACAACGTCGATGCGACAAAGTGACGTCAGATGTGTATCTTTTTTGGTCTAGAAAGATGGTTTATCAGTTGAATGCAACATAGGTTCATATATCATATTGTTCGAGAAAGATCAAATTTTCTAAGTATGTTGAAAACTCAATTTCGCATTTTTGACCCATAAAGGAGGTTTTCGCTTGGCGCGTCACATATTATGTTCACATTTTTGATGAGTCACGTTGGATATCACATTGTGTGTAATACAATTCCTTCGTTACTGATACAAGCAAGAGTTTACCAAATACGAAATTGTATTCACTAAATGCAATCTAATACATAAATGAAATTAAATCAGAAACAGATACGCGTATAAAGCAAGTGAGACGCTATGCAACGTGTACTGTAACGTTTACGACTAACGCTTTCCCAAATGAAAAGGGACTTTCCCAAAAATTCCCTTTTATGCAGCATAAAACAGTATTTTGGATACAACCAAATTTCATTATTGGTACATTTGTTTACGATTGTATGAAATATCATACATTCGTAAAGAACTTATTTTCAAAAATTCCCTTTTATACAGCATAAATCAGTGTTTTGGATACAACCAAATTCCGTTATTGGTACATTTTTTTTACGATTGTATGAAATATCATACATTCGGAAAGACAATATTTTCAAATCAAACTCAACAATGTACATATTTTTGGTTTGAATGAGTACCATTATCTGAATATATATACACAACAAGTCATGCCAATTTTGTATTATTTTAATAAATAATACAGTTTGTTCAATGAACACAAAACATTTGCGAATGTATGAAATGTCATACAATGAAACTCATTGATCGCTTTTCCATCATTGGTGATTGTTTGAAATTACGATGGAAATAAATAATGCTGGACTATATACAACTTTAACTAAGTCTCAGAAAACAAATATTTGCGAACGTATGACATTTCATACAATCAAACTCATTGATCGCTTTTCCATCATTGGTGATTGTTTGAAATTACATACGACCGAAATAAATAATACTGGACTATACAGCTTTTACTAAGTTTCAGAAAACAAATATTTGCGAACGTATGAAATTTCATGCAATCAAAACAGTCAATGAAACAGTTTTTCCATTATTGGTGATTGTATGAAATTACATACGATCGAAATAAATAATAGTTTTTTTCCATCGATGATTGTATGAAATTACATACCATCGAAATAAATAATAGTTTTTCCATCGATGGTTGTATGAAATTACATACCATCGGAAAAATCATTACGGATTCCAAACTTTAAGTCTTAAATAACAAGTACTTCGAAAAAATCATAATAGATTCCAAACTTTAAATCTCAAATAGCAAGTATTTGAGAACGTATGAAATGCCATACAATCAAACAGTCAAAGTCACAGTTTTTCCATTTGTGATCGTCTGAAATTACAAACGAACAAAATAAATAATACTGGATTCTAAAACTTCGAATTTCAATTAACAAACATTTGCGAACGTATGAAATTTCATACAATCAAACACAGTAAATGTGACAGTTTTTACATTGGTGATTGTATGAAATGACATACGTGTACGATCGAAAAAATCATAATGGATTCCAAATTTTTAAGTCTCAAATAATAAGTATTTGCGATACAATCAAATTCGGTCAAAGTGACAATTGTATAAAATTGTATAAAATTGAACACGATCGAAAAAATCATAATGGATTCCAAACTTTAAGTCTTAAATAACAAGTAGATGTACTTGCGAACGTATGAAATTTCAAACAATCAAATTCAGTCAAAGTGACAATTGTATGACTATACATACGGTCGAACAGATCACAATTGATTCCAACCGTAAGCCTCAGTAACAAATGTTTTGTTCCACTGGTGATTGTATGAAATTATATACAATCAAAATAGATAATACTGCACTCTGAGACTTACATTAAGGCTCAATAACTCATTGCACACACATCTTGATGAACGAATGAAATTTAATAGAATCCAATTCAGTGACGGTTTGTCTATTAATGGCTGTATGAAATTATCATCAACATAAATAATACTTGACTCTATAGCTTTAATTAACATGATTAAGTATCGGAAAAACAAATATTTGCGAACGACGTATGAAATGTGATACAATCAAACACAGAGTTGTTGTGATTGTTTTCCTTGTCGATTGTATGAAATTACATAGTGAAATTACATACAATCAATTATTTACTTATTTAACTCATTCCACCCTGGGCACTAATGACCAGTTCAGTCCTAGAGGTAGCTGATAAGCCATCTCCTGGAACCTGCAATGAGCTGGTCAGCCCTGACTCCCTAGGAATAATTCATCTAATTCTAAAATAGGATTATAAGCCAATGCGTGTCTCATTTAAAGTTCTTATAAAATGTTTATATATTATCCAATATTTCTGAATTTCACATATTTATTCATATAAAATCTGGCTAGAAATTAATGTAATTTTCATAATGAAATTGCATTGCTTGTTTATGCATAATGAGATAAAACAGATAGACAAACACACACAATTCTATAGTCAGTCATATTCACCTTGTTCACATCAAATTGCTAAAATAAGTGGTTGGTAAATAGTCTAATTGTGTAATATATACACTATATATGCTATACATGGACATGTTTACAAAATTTCTATTGTCGATATTTCTCATCAAAAACAGGCTTTGACAGCACTTTGGAATCAGTTCCAATTGAAATGATTCTAAAAGGCTGTCAAACCATGTTTTTATAGAGCAAGAAGTAAAAGTATAAAAAAATGCAGACGTCAATTTTTTCATTTACCGCATTTTAAGGATTAAAAATCTGATTTCACCGTATTCTCATTTCAGTACTAAAACATGTTTTGGCAGAATATAATCACATTCAGACGATGAATAAAACATGAATAAAACAGGTTTTAGGAGATATATGAACAATAGAAAGTTAACATTTGACATATACACGACTACAACTGGATAAATGGGGTCTATGGAATTGCTGACCAGTCTAGCTACTGAGTTCTGTTGCCAATACATACATGTATATACCATTTGTTTGATTGGTATTTCGTCGACTGAACTGGTTTAGCGACGACAAGGCACCAGATCAGGTTGTTCTAATTTCAAAGCTCAATATTCAAGTTTTATGTTGTGTAGACTTATCTGGGGCTACACTGGTCGCAAAACTAATAATCTCCATTTTTCCAAGCACAGAAAAATATGCGCCAGATAAAGGAAATGACATAGAAAGTTTTTGTGAAGTTATTTTTATCATAACGTCATATCATAATCTAATGTCATGCAGGTGGGGTAATTATTCATGTAACTTACCAAATATGTCAGTCTTACTTTAGTTTTTATTACTAATCCATTTGTGCCAAACTGGCACAGTGTTGTGTATAATCCACACATTAATTCCTTTTTTTCCCGCACAAATGAAGTTTGATATTTACACATACCTAATTTGCTTACACATACAATGAAGAAAATATATACACTTCACACACTAACACAGTTAGATCCACATCAATTCTACCAATGACCCCTGTCCGATCAGACAAACAAAATATACGTGTTTTGTAACCAATGTAGGTCCAGATCAGCCTGCATAGGCATGCAGTCTCATCAGGAGCTACACTGTTGACAAGTTTATACCATTCATTAAATGGCAGGGGAATATCACAATGGTCCGGAAGTTAGCATCGCTGTTTCAGGAGGTCACGATACAGTCGACACACAAGTGAATGTTACACTGTTGGCACGTGTTCACAACTTTACGCCTATTATTTTGCTTCGGACACTGCCTGCAGCGGCCTTTCTTCTCAGCTTTCTTCGGAAAATGTCCATTTCCAATTGTGGCGAGTGCTGCGCGTTCATTTTCAACATAATCTCCGATCAGCTGTTTACAGAGTGCCATCCGATATTCAATCATGGTCAACGGTTTATTGCGTCCCTATTTTAGTATTTTTTTGTGATTTGCCGACTCCTTCATCAAAATGAACGCGTTCAGCTAGTCAGGGCAACGTCAAACAGAAACCAGAAGATATATTGCCACCATTTTCTTGAGGTCCGGTACGTACTGTACTCTGTGCGGAGCTGGTCGACATGGTCGACGCCATTCATATTGTTATTGTACTCTGGAATTATTGATGGGGTCCTAACTTCGCGCCCCTCCCCATTTCTAAATTTCCTCGACACGACAATGTCAAGCGATGCAGGATTTTCAGCTGATGACAAGCAATATATAGGCTTCGTGTCTTTCCACAGACAGGCCGTCAGCTCCCCCTTTTGTGCTGAGATGAACTGCCCTTGTTCCTTCACATCTTTTGGTTTCAACAGAGGGGCCGGGAATCCCTTTCTGTTGCTTCGAACAGTGCCACAGTTAGCAAATCAGGGCTGGTGAAGTAGTTATCCACATTCACTATGTGCTGCTTTCCCAATATATTTTGTGTCATGTCCTTCACAACACGTGTGGCAAGTCCAACCTCACGTTTCCCGTTCTCTTTGCCGGTGTAGACTTGGAATTCGTTTGTGTAGCCGTTGGTAGGGTCGCCTCTCATCCACACCTTTATTCCATATTTCGTGGGTTTTGCTGGGAGGTACTGGCAAAATGACAGTATACCACGAACCTTCACCATTGCTTCATCGACGCTGGTATTCTGATGCGGGTTGTAGTTTCGCAGGCAGCGGTCGAGAACTTCATCAAGCACAGGACGGATGTGATGGAGTTTGTCGTGACCTGGCTGACCACTTGCGGTATTTTTTGTCGTATCATTGGCGTGAAGGTACTGGGAGATTTTGTCAAACCGGTCTCGTTTCATGAAGCGTCGGATGGTTAGGTTTACAAATAGTGCGTCTGTTGACCAGTACAATGCTGAAATGTAAATAAATAAGATTAGGGCACTTCTCACCAGTGAATACCAAACTTTAGGAAGATATTATTACATAGTGTAGTAGCATCCATCACAAATTGTGTGTTCACGAATAACAATGTAGCCCGTGGGCAGAGAGCATATAATGAGGTTGGTCACGTGGATCTGGGGCTATGTTATTTGTAAAAAAACAGTTTCTTTTTTCGCATTCATGTACATGTAATTATTCGTACAATTGACAGTTTATTCTGGAGTTAGCGAACAATATTTTCCTCCAATCTGTAAGTCCCCTGAAAGAAATTATTACCAAATGTAATGGAACACAACTAACCTGTAGAATGTTCATAAACACCTGAATACCGAGCCAAGCTTTCATTTCTTCTTCCACCACTGGTCGCCAGTTGGGATCGGGCTTGTCGGTCTGTCTCTGTCGGGCATATATATTTGTCTGGCCACACAACATTTCAATGAGAAATGCAGGGACAAATAGGTCGAAGAAGTCCCACTCTGTGGCATCAGGGGCAAGATCAATTGTTGGCCCTGGATCTGGGCCAGAGAACTGTGCCTTGGGAATGTCTGTTCTGGCGTTCAGAATCCAACGATTTCCACGATTCTGAGCTGGCTGGTCGTCGTCGTCGTCACTACCCATAGCCATGCTTTCATTTTCACTTTCCGAATCACTGTACTCGTTGTCACTACCATTGTTGATGCTAACATCACTCAAGGAGCCTTCATCCGCATCATCCGCATCATCCGTGATAATAGAAACTGCTTGCGCTAGATCCAGTCGCCGATTAGCAATTTATAAGTTTTCACCCAATTTCAATTGCAAAATTTAATATTTTTCTCTGTATCTAATCTTTTCAAACTTTCGCATGTGAGAGATCAATGTCTCGTAGTTATATGTAAGAAGAAATCTGATTGGTTGAATATACAGGTCTCAAGCAAATGTCGGAATGGACAAATGACACTTGGCGTGCGAGATACAACAGTAGATAAGGCCGACGACTTATCTCGGCACTAGGGGCGAATGAGTTAATGGTATTGAACTATGGTCATTTTAGGCCGGGTTAACAGGGTCGAAACTGAGAACTGAACTAACAGAAATCTAGAAAATGTGGTCTGTCAACGCACTTAGGGTCCCTAGGTGATTTAAGAAACTCTTACAAAAACTGCCCAAAAATAAACGTACGAACGGACAGACATACAGTAGCGCTTTTCTGTTCCTTACCTATTTGTATATACCAATATCGTATACATATCGTAATCGTATAGTATTGGTACATTTAATGAGCATATCGTATGATCATATACTATTGGTATGTTTGTACCGTATCATCGTATAGTACAAACGTACTATACGAATATTATACAAACATACGATATCCATTCGTATATACGATATATCCGTACGAATATGGTATGAATATACCATAATCTGTTATGTTTGTACGATATAAACGTACCAGCATTATACACATGTATAAAAATCGTATAAACGTACGATTTGAATGGTATATCTATACGATATTGGTTGGTATGTACGGTACAAACATACCGTACGTTTATATTATATGCATATCGTATAGAAAATATATCGTATTGGTATAGTATACGTATAGTGTTGGTATAGTACGTATAGTTGACCTGCAGAAAAGCGCTACTGTATGCTAAAGATATATATTCAGGCCCGACAGTAGCATAACCTGACCTGCTGCCAGGTCCCCGCAACACCAGATTCACTTAGCCAGACTCCGTAAAAGTAATATGATTAGTACAAATATGTATTACTTTGATAATCTGTATAACTGGATTCAACTCTCAAGTAGCAAGAAAGTAAAAAATGTACCTGAGGGGCAAAACACGGATATAGGATTCAGGCCAGGACGAAATCCATTGTTAAATTTACCCTTTGCATATCCCTAGTCAACCGCCCGCAACTGACAGTTGTTAAATTGTTCATTTACGTATCATCAACTGGACATCATAAAACAAAGAACAATCGTACAACACAGGCACACATACAATTGCCATTCTAAAATAATTACAAGAGACGGCTCGCTAAAACATTGACCAAACAATAATACATTTCAACAAATACATATACAACATTACATGTACTTGTTACATAGTATGGAGCTGCATGCATATACACTCCGGACTATATATACACATACGTATGTTTATGCATGCACATGTATATATACTCGTGTTATGTGATAAACGCAGGCATCCCATGGTGTCACAAAACTGCTGCGCACCAATCGACACATTTCACAGGATCGGTATTAACTGCAATGCCATGCTACAACATGTTTGTGACTCGTGTGAATATATGAATCAGCCCCATATTCGCATCAAATTAATATTTGTTTATATATATTTATTTTTACTAAAAAGGACTCCGCGCAAATCAGCAAGAAAACAATCAGCCATTGAAGTTGACCTTGCCATTGCGCTTATCCTGGTTAAAACAATCAGAGGAAACGGCAACTGCTGTTGGCTTATTTATTTCTAGCGTCCCACATTGTATTGCTACCTCTAATCGTGACAGTGCAAATAAATTGGTATATGTTTTATTCACCGGTCTAAAATTGTGTTAAACTAAATTGAAATAAACCGCAAACGAAAAGGCTTAGACAATTAATATCATCTCGAATCAGATTTGAAATTACCTGATTAAAAGTAGATATACAACCGAGCTTAAGAAGGAAGTAAACGGTATGTGTAATAAATAGAGGATATTCATATTTTTGCAACGAATATGACACATGAATATTCTATTTATTATATACCGCTCCATTGAAATTAGCAGTGTTTTGACTGTATGTGTATTTGCAGCCTATTTGCAGTCCGGCATTGCACGTGCGCGTTATGAATATAGATAGCGGAAGTAGTCGTATTTTCACCGGAAGATGTTTATTTCATCGATGAGAACATATGACTTTTATTTACATCGTATAACTATGTATTTCATGGGTAGGTATATAATAAAAGATATTTGTATTATTTACAATCATGTGATTAAAATTTACACTGGACTCTTTAAGACTTCAATTAAGTCACAGTACACTCATTCATTCTCATTGCACACACACGTATTGCCGAACCTATTCAATTTCAGACAAACAAACGGTATTTCCCGGTATTTCCCACTTTGAGGAGTATTTCCCGGGACCGGAAATACCGGTATTTCCCGCCGGGAATGGTGTGATTTGAATTCAGATTGCTTTTAAATAGTATATCACCACCATAAGTATGTAGTGCCTTATTGTATGCAAGTTTTAACTGACTCTGTTTACCCTTTAAACGTTCCCGCCCCAGGTATTTCCCGGCCAACCCTGACTCATTGCACACACACGTATTGCCGAACGTATGCAATTTCAGACAAACAAGTATTTGAGTTAATCTAATTGATCAACCCATCTGCTGATTCGTTAAACCAAAAGTGTGATATTTCATACACTCAACAAACACAATGTACCAATTTCCATACAACATGTAACTGTAGATCACTATCAATCGCATGAATTGATTGATTTACTTGTGTTTACCGGTTTATCAACAACTATGGTAATTTAAAGCAATGCCAACGGGTTCGATTCTGCATGTAACATGCTGCATATCACTTGGCCTCAGGTATGAATCTCCGTCAGAAAATGTGGCTACACTGCTGAACGGCTGGTATTCTCAAGGCCTCCAGATGTGATTGGCGAACTCTGAAAATAATTACAAATATATTACTTGAATGTTGAACAAGAACATTTATAAGGGAAATCAAGTGTGCAATGGCTAACAGAAACATGTAAATGCTGCATGGATTGGCCTAACATTTAAAATTTGGCCTTAACCTGTGTGGCGTTTGGGTGGGCTATAGAATAAAAAGAGTCGGCGCTGATAAAAGTGCATGCAGTTCCATGTCAATAACACTGTTGTGCAATTACACCTGAAATGTTCATGTATATTATCTACTAGATAATCAGGGGCGGCGGAAGTGCCCCCCCCCCCCACCCCCAATAACTTTGTTGGGCCATGCCCCCCCCCCCCAATAATTTTGTAATAAAGCACATGTTATCATCCTCAAACTTGCTGAGAATGCAGGAAATGGCGTTTCACTCCTCTTAGAATAGATTTCCAAAATTTCGGGGGAGCATGCCCCCAGACCCCCCTACCAAAATCCAAGCCCTTTGGGTCCTCAAGACTGGGACCTGATAATGCAGGAAATGACGTTTCACGCCTCTTACATTTTCAAATTTTATGGTTGAGCATACCCCCGAACATCGGGCCATTTGGGCCCTCAATACTGGGCCCTGAGGATGCAGGAAATTTCGTTTCACGCCTCTTATATTTCATTGTTTTCGGGGGAGCATGCCTCAGGACCCCCTAGCAAAATCGGGCCCTCACAATTGGGCCCCCACAATAAGTTTCCCGTTCCGCCGCCTATGATAATATATAGGGCCCTGATTGGGAAGTAAAAAATGCCAAATTACTATAAAGATGGTAAAAGTGGCGGATGTTACAGTTAGCAAACGCAACACAATTAAAGCTCGATAAAATTGGATAATGATACTCATAACATAATAAATGTTGGAAAAGAAGTCTCAAGAGTGATAGCTTATGCATGATTATGTTGTAAAATGTTATCTAAAAAAAAAAAATTTGATGAAAGTCTCTTGTAATTGCAAGTCCTATACATTGTATCTGTAGTCACCATTTGTGTTCATCACCACAGCGGGAAACTAGCCTATCATCAGCCTTAGGTTTTGTTCTTCCAAAGACCCTCATCTGCCTCTAAAGACCTGAAAGTCAATTATCAAGTTCAATGAATACTGTGCGAATACAGTTGCAACTTGTCCTTGGTCATAAACATGCATTGGTCGGTTAATTATCGCATTTACATGTCAGCTTTCAATGTGATTAACCCTTTCAGTTCACCCCTAAGTAACTGGAATGGATTTTGATATGTTAATTTACCGACCAATCCAATCATCACATTTCAGACTTAATTATAAATAGGTTGTGCTTCCTTTTTTTTTAAATATATATGAAAATTACTTGCAAAAAGTGGAGATCCGGTTCATCTGGATCTACACTTTTTGTCAATACCACTGTAGAGGAATGTAGTGGTACAAGTGTTAACAGCCAGTTGAGGAAATTCCATACTGAATTAACTTGAATGAATTGCGTAGTGTCCAGTCAAAACACATAAGCTACATAAGTGAGCTGGAGCTACACTGGTCACAAATGCATAAACCCCATTTCTCCAGTCACAGGCACATGTACATACATCTCAATCGCAGTTGTATTACAATGAAACCCATCAACATTTTTCACAAACTGTCTCCTTGGATGTCAACATTAAGAGTATATCACCGATATCTAAACCGGTTAGACTGCAGAATTGGTCAGCCCCCTTTCTGATTTAACACTAACATTAGGGTGTGAGTAGCTTAGAAAAGCTCAGCTCTATGGATGTGTTTTACTATTTCATCTGTTTTCTATATTTGCTGTATCCGTGAGAGCTGAGACACTTACATAGTACAATTTAGTTACAAGAACAGCCCAATCTGTCTGGTGTTTTGCTACACAAATGGGAATAAAAGGATAACCAATGTCAAACTATATATACCCACATGTGTATTATTGGTCTATGCATGTTTTTAACAGGACAGTGAAGTGTTAAACTGCTCACTCGTCCGACTGTGTAGCAAAACGCCAGGACAAGATGGGCTGTTATTCTGACTAAACTTTACACTATAAGGGTCTCAGCTCTCGCGGATACAGACAATATAAAAGACAGATAAAATAGTAAAACACATCCATAGAGCTGAGATTTTCTAAGCTAGGGTTTGAGCAATAAAACAAGGTCTTAGCTATACGTTTTAGCTTAATATAACTCCTAACATTAACAATAGGTTCAGATATCAGGGATATACCAAGTCAAGGTTGGAGTTAGTATTGTCAACAAAGTGGCGGATCAATTCTGCAGTCGCTCCATTTAACCACAGGTGATTCTAGCGTGTCTTGGATGGTAAATTATTGTTTGTACATACATGAAACACCTTTCCAAACAATGTACAAAACAATTCAAATGCGCCCGGGTGTAAATATAATAGTATTTAGAATGGTACAAAACTCCCATTCGCCTCCATTGAAACAAAACCCCAAACATAAATCTCAATGATTTCGAGTGTAAACTACTAAACTTCACTAAAAACGTGTCTCACTAACCTAAATTCGCTTTTTAAAATCTAACACGTTCATTTCCCGATTGAAAATTAATGTTAGCCGCCATCTTTAAAAATATTGAATCACGTGACACACACTGATTTGGTTGGCTAATGGAAATAATGTGAGTAACCAACCAAACCTCTGCGTGCACGTGATGGCGGCTAATAGTCATTGAGAATGCGGAAGTATACGTGTTTGATTTCAAAAAGTGAACTTAGGTTATTGAGACGCGTTTTTAGTGCAGTTTTCAGTCGAAATCTTTGAGATTTATGTTTGTGTATTAGCAACTGTAAAATCTATGCCGAAAACCACCCCCAAGCAGTGGTTTCGACACGCTGTAATGCGTTGTATAGGCGAGTTCCAGATGTGTATATCGTGTGGGGTTTTGTTTCAATGGTGGCAGTTTTGTACCTTTCTAAGTACTATTATGTTTACACCGGGCGCATTTGAATTGTTTTGTACATTTTTGTTAGCTTTAGAAAGGTGTTTTATGTATATACTGTCATTTCGGCTAATTCCGCGCATCGGCTAATGCGCAATTCACGTCAAAGGGGTAAGTTCAGATTCTTCAAAAATATGCCAAAAAAATTGAGACATCACAATTGCAAGAAAAACAGCTATCATACTAAAATCTGATGTCTACTAGTCTTGATGTGTATATATCAGAAACAAATGTTTGAATTCCTCATTTAATTAAAACAAGAGCTACGCGGAACAAGATGTCCCGCCTGGTGCAGTTTGATAGTACATAAGGAGCTTGTAATAACCTTGCGGTTAGTGAGCACCATGGGTTTTCTGTAGAATGATGCGGGATGTTGTTACAAATGCATGTATGGAACATAAAAGCATAGAAAAGTCAGTGACCTTGAGCTTTGGGGTTAGCGGGCACCATGGGCTTTCTGTAGAATGATGGGCTTTCTGTAGAATGATGCGGGATGTTGTTACAAATGCATGTATGGACTATTAAAGCATACACTGACCGTTAATTTCTAATTCAGTGACCTTGTCCTTTGGGGTTAGCGGACACCATGGGCTTTCTGCAGAATGATGCGGGATGTTGTTACAAATGCATGTATGGAATATTAAAGCATAAACTGAGAGTTAATTTTTCCAAACTCGGAAATTTCTAAGTCAGTGACCTTGACCTTTGGAGTTAGCGGGCACCATGGGCTTTCTGTAGAATGATGGAGTTTCTGTATGTTGATGCGGGATGTTGTTACAAATGCATGTATGGAATATTAAATCATAAAATGAGTGTTAATTTCTAAGTCAGTGACCTTGACCTTTGGGGTAAGCGGGCACCATGGGCTTTCTGTAGAATGATGCGGGATGTTGTTACAAATGCATGTATGGCATATTAAAGCATAAACTTAGCGTTAAAACTGAGCGTTAACTTTTACAAACACAGAAATTGTAGAATGATGGGGTTTCTGTATGTTGATGCGGGATGTTGTTACAAATGCATGTATGGAATATTAAAGCATAAAATGAGCGTTAAATTCTAAGTCAGCGACCTTGACCTTTGGGGTTTGCTGGCACCATGGGCTTTCTGTAGAATGATGCGGGATGTTGTTGCAAATGCACGCATGGAATATTAAAGCATAAACTGAGCGTTAACTTTTGCAAACACGGAAATTTCTAATTCAGTGACCTTGACCTTTGGGGTTAGCGGGAACCATGGGCTTTCTGTAGAATGATGCGGGATGTTGTTCCAAATACATGTATGGAATATTAAAGCATAAACTGAGCGTTAACTTTTCCAAACACGGAAATTTCTAAGTCAACGACCTTGACCTTTGGGGTTTGCGGGCACCATGGGAATTCTGTAGAATGATGCGGGATGTTGCTACAAATGCATGTATGGCATATTAAAGCATAAACTGAGCGCTAAAACTGAGCGTTAACTTTTCCAAACACGTAAGTTTCTAAGTCAGTGACCTTGACCTTTGGGGATAGCGGTTAACATGGGCTTTCTGTAGAATGATGCGGGATGTTGTGACAAATGCATGTAAGGAAAATCAATGCATAAACTGAGCGTTAACTTTTCCAAACACGGAAATTTCTAAGTCAGTGACCTTGACATTTGGGGTTAGCGGTAACCATGGACTTTTTGTAGAATGATGCGGGATGTTGTTACAAATGCATGTATGGAATATTAAAGCATTCCATTGTGGGAAATAACAGAAGTTACAATGAATTAACCTGAGCGTTAAGTTTTAGAAACAGAGCTAAGCGCAAAAACTTAACGTTGAATGCATGTGAACAGTAGGTCAATGAACCATGAAAAGTAGGTGAAGGTCACATGGGCTCCCTTTGTGTGAGATGGTTACACACCAGTGTTGATGTATACCGAAGCATTCCATCAAGGGAAACAGAAGTTGTAATACAATAAACCGAGCGTTAACTTTTCCAAACACGGAAATGTATAAGTCAGTGACATTGACCTTTGGGGTTAGCGGGCACCATGGGATATTCGGTAAAATGATGCGAGATGTTGTTACAAATGCATGTATGGAATATTAAAGTATTCCATTGAGGGAAACAGAAGTTACAATGAATTAACCTGAGCTTTAAGTTTTAGAATCCGAGCTAAGCGCAAAAACATAACGTTGAATGCATGTGAAAAGTAGGTCAATGAACCATGAAAAGCAGGAGAAGGTCACATGGGCTCCCTCTGTTTGAGATGGTTACACCACAGTGTTGATGTATACCAACAATGGAGGTCGTAGGAGTTATAGTTTTCTGTAAACTGATCTAAACGCAAAAACTTAACGTGAAATGTTGACTCCGCCGCCGACGCCGCCGACGCCGCCGACGCCGCCGACGCCGACGCCGCCGCCGACGCCGCCGACGCCGCCGACGCCGCCGACGCCGCCGACGCCGCCGACGCCGACGCCGCCGCCGACGCCGCGACGCCGCCGACGCCGACGCCGCCGCCGACGCCGCCGACGCCGCCGACGCCGCCGACGAGCCGCCGACGCCGCCGACGCTGCCGACGCCGCCGACGCCGCCGCCGACGCCGGCGCCTAAGCCGACGCCGCCGACGACGCCGACGGAAAAGCTACGCCTATGTCCCGCTTCTGCTAAAGCAGGCGGGACAAAAATCTGACGACAAAAAGATGCCCCAAAACGGTAAATTTCGTCATTTCTGGCACATTTTATACGTTTGTCGCCAAATTTCAATTTGGCCGCAACCGTCAACCGCGCTGATTTTTTAACAAAAGCTTGATTGCGCATATATACAGCATTGAACGTAAAATCAGCGTGGCTGGTGCATGCGGCCAATTCGAAAAATAACTCTTTACTATTCGAAAATCAGCCGGATAATCTAAAGGATGAAGTTTACTGTCACACCGGTGCGTTCCTAGCAACATGGTTTGACGATTTTCATATAGTAGACATATTCATGAGAGTGAAGGATTGAGTAATAGCAACACATATTCACAATGAACATTTATTAAATCAAAATATGATTACTTTTTGTGTTGGAACTAAGTGACTATGGTGTGGTATGGACCTGACATCAGGTCCGGTCATTCTAATTTTAAGGCTGAGTATACATTTTCTTGATGTAAATAGTTAATACATATATAGGTTAAATACGGGATGGACCCCGTTGGTCTGGCCTTAAACGACCTTAGCTGTTGATAGGCCGTTATATACAACACTCAATCAGTACATACTTTACAAGATATAGCAAAGGTTTATGGCGTGGATAGAACACATTACCATTTATAAGGATTTTCATGCTGAAATTAGTGGTAACACATGGTGTTTCCGCATACATATATAATTATATGTCTATCAATATTGTACATGTCAGCCATCTTTGATTTTAAAATTATGATTAACTCAACTCTAAATTGCCACATACCATGTAACAATTAGCGAGGAAACTTCATACAATTTGTTCACAGTTTCCAATATGGCGGATCTTGAATTTGAAAGCCAAGACCAAAATATACGCGTTTCACGTTTCATGTTGTACCGAAAACTACCGAAAACTGTAAAAAGACATATTAATTTTAGTTTGTGTTCATTGGGTTACAGGGATATTTCATTTTATACTTTTCAAAATTGAGTTGGCGGCCATTTTTAATGTAGCTCCAATTGTCCCAATTTTAAAATATGTTTTGCAAGTTTAATCAATAATACAAACTGAAGAATAATATTAGTCACAAATTTCATGAAAATGACATGCTAATGGGAACTCTCTTCATTGTCAGCAATGGGCTAAATGTGAACGAATTTAATGAAACGTACTGTTTTGGTGGCCATCTTGGATTTACGAAAAGTAACTTTGAGAAAAAATGGTATCAGTATGTTTTTTAACAATTTGTCCGTCAACAAATATATTTATTATCAGTATCGCTATTGAAATAGTTTAAATATTAACAAAGATATGACGTACAACATATTTTCTTGTTTCTTAGGCAAATTTGCGGCCATCTTTAATTTCAGACATGATTTTTCCTCATTAGTTCGGCATTTTCCGAATCCCTATTTATATAGCTACCAAAATAGTTCATCACCAGACGGCTATCAATGCTGTTATAAATCGGGCATTCATACACCCATGTCAATGAGAAATGTTGGATCAATATGACCTCTAAATGACCTAACAATGACCCCTTAAGGTCAAATCTATCCAACAGCTTACATATCATAGAATTTGATCAGCATTGGTACACATTTGTAACAAAAAATGCCATCAAAACTTTATTGGAGGCCTTTTATTTGCCTTGGCGGGCCGTCTACAACCGCTTCACTCATTGACTTGAAACTTAATATGCATGTTTACCATCCTCCAAATATTCACTGTGCGCAACACCCAGGCTGCCCACATGCCCACGGTCAAGGTCAAATGTCTTAGAAGTTTGCCTTAACGTATGTTATATCTCCTCAACCGCTTCACTCATTCACTTGAAACTTCATATGTATGTGTATATATAATACTCGACGTATAAATATCGCATACGCATATTATTGGTACATTGCATATATAAAGAGCAGAATCATATTATCTTATATTATTGGTAAGGTTGTACCATATCCAGGGGCATAGCATACAATTATTTTATATTGGTGTAACATGTATGTTTGGAGCCGATGTATGCAACCAAGTACAATTATTGTGGATATATCTTAAATTTTGATAAATCATCAACATCTTGCTGCTACGTGCAAATTATATGTATTGATATCAGGATGTAACAGAATTGAGGTTTACAGTTACCTGCCTCACTGTGCATGAGCTCTTCATGTAATTAAATATGTGGTCATATATATGTTCTAGACTCGATACACGTAGCCGCCCAGACACTAGAGGTTATATTGTACCCATCCACAGTGAGTCGCGTCGGTGATTGCATCGTCATCTGATTTATCAAGGAAATATTGTATTACATCACGAGACTATGCCACGTGAGTTCATTTAGCATGTGACTGAAAATAATATGATATACAAAAAAGCAGTCAACCGGTTTCATGTTTGAGTTTCTAATTTCACCAATGCATCAGTTTTGATGTATTTACTTAAAATGTATAATGAATATAAATCATTGAATTTCTTAATATATGCTATCCCAGTAACAGTGTATGGTATGGTGATTTGTATTGTCACGTTTCTGTTCCTGATGACATTGTTTGCAATGTAGAAGGTCGTGCAAAGCGGGTCGGGCAAAGCAGATCACACTATTCGTCAATGCGTACGCGCGTCAATCCCTCCATACTTCCACAGTTATCCATTTTTGACAACGTTGCTAAACATATTACTCAAACCTATCATAAATTTCTGTCAGCCACCCAACTTCTAGCCACCACTTACCTAAATCCAACTGAGTGTCTGACAGCCCCCCCCCCCCCCCCCCCCCCCCACCCCAGCGCCTTTCATCTGAATCTACGCTGCACGCCCGTGTGTTTTTGTGTGACAGACGTGTACCGTGTGTGTATATAATTATACACACATGCGAACTGAACAAATTCATATTTGATGACCGCGGGGCTGTTGTTAAGCGACTGTATCAGTGAACGAAACAACTGAACGCGTATTACTGATGGACAGACACACAAACGAACACAC
This sequence comes from Conchocele bisecta, assembly GCA_029237695.1. Classification (NCBI taxonomy): domain Eukaryota; kingdom Metazoa; phylum Mollusca; class Bivalvia; order Lucinida; family Thyasiridae; genus Conchocele; species Conchocele bisecta. The sequence goes on along the minus strand of CM055280.1, from coordinate 52,165,047 downwards.
GGGCGAGTTTGCCGTTATGTACTCGACAAAAATAAAAATGCACACGACTGTTACAAAACAAGTTTGTACTGTGCCGCTGAAAGCAGTCTTTGCCGCATTGTTATGGTGTCCTCACATACCATCTCACATACTGCCCCGACCGAGGATCGAACCCGGGGCCGCATTGGGTTCGATCCTCGGCCGGGGCAGTCTGTGAAATGGTATTGTGACGACCGCGATTGAGGTAGCGTGTCGGGTCGTCTACAGGGAATACCACACCGCCATACCAGGTTAAATGTTTACAACTCACAGTCAAAGGGAATGAAACATTACAGGGGGCAAGATGTACAAGTATACAGTTTAATAAACGTAAATATGCAACAACAATATGATAACAGGTACTATGATCTCATTCTAGTCTATGCTAATTCAGAGAGTATGCATTTAACTGTAGTCCTACTATACAAGATTAACAATATATCAGACTGTTATTGCTTCACTGAATTAGTGGAAACTAAACTATTTTATCAATAATAATGTCAAAAAATCAATGCCAGAAAGACCCAGATGCTGCACATTCGCAGTGATATAAATCAGAGGCACAAAATGCACAGAATCCGCAATTCTGGAATCAATTGGTTAACTTTAAACAATCCTACCTGTCAAAATCAATTCAGAAAATCCCCATAAAACTCTAAATAATCTACTATAAATGACAACAGACCTATTGCATATAATGCAAGAAACTCCCTCTTTAAATTAAAACTAACCAATTCCCTAAACATACCCAAATTACATCAAAGCAATTGAATACCTTTTCTGTGAAACAAAACAGCTGATTCAACAATGGCCATTGTTTCAACAATGGCCATTGTTTACTCTACCATAGTAACTGCCAGGATATGACGTCATCAGGAAAAACTAAAACGTATACCGACTTCATATCGTGGAGCATGTTAAAGTACAAACTAGACATGTAAAATAACATTATTATTATTATTATTATTATTATTATTACATAAATATATACATCGTATTAATTTATGTATTACTATTATTACATAAATTATACATTGTATTAATAGAGCGTCACATTACCCCTCCCTTAAAACATTTGCGTCCTCGCAAATAATTTTTTTTTTCTTTTGAATTGCCTGTAGACAATCCTTTTATTATTTTATAGCAAGCAACAAACATGTAAAACATACATTTTGTAAGTCGATAAGTAAGTTGTCCATTAATATCAGAGTTAGCGATAATCAGTGTGATTCCGACCAGTACGTCCATACATACATGCTGGTCAGATAATACTCTGATTGTCTAACAGTCAGTAGTAGTTTGATTTGTATTACATAATTGTGTATAGTGTGAGCTATGATCAGACTGCACAGATGTGCAGGCTGATCAGAGCCTATTCTGGTTATGTTTTCATATCTACAGTCAGTGTATTCGATCATATTATGATGCTCTCTTGATATTCGATGATCAACTTGATTCTGCATCAAATCAATTATTATTGTATGCTATGTTCACTGCTGACCCTGAAGTAACTTCCTTTGTTTCAGAACCCACTGAGGAATATATTCTCCTTTGAACACCTTCAGTTTATCATGATGTACTCGCTTAGTCGGCCCATCTCCACTTGTGGGAATTATGTAGTCCAGTTGGTTGATTTTCTCCACAACAATCATTGGTCCTTCATATGGGGGTTTTAATTTGGGACACTCATTTATCTTTCTTCTCTCTGTTAAATACCACACAAGATCCCCTTTATTGTATATTGTTAAGCATGTCTTTGCATCGTAGTTATTCTTTCTTCTTTGTGCTGACCTCTGCAAATTTGTTGTGGCAATCTCATGGCTTTTCTGTAATTTTCTTTGAATATATTCTACGTATTCCGAGTAGGACGATACTTTGTGATTCATGTGTGTAGTTCCACTACCGTAGATAATCTCGGCCGGTATTCTAGCTTCCCGTCCAAACATCAGAAGGTTCGGAGTAAGTCCAGTACTCTCTCGTATTGTTGATCTATATGCAGATGTGAGGCAGCCAAGATATAAGTCCCAATCTTTATCTTCTTCTGTCAAATATGCCCGTATCATACGAATCAACGTTTTATTAAATCGTTCAGCCTGCCCATTGCATTTCGGGTTCCTCGCGGTTGTTCTTGTCCTTCTAATCTCAAGCATTCTGCATAATTCATTAAACACATTGCTTTCAAAGTTAGTTCCGCGATCCGTATGAATATCTAGCGGTGCACCATAACGTCCAATTATTTCATTAAGTAGTACTTGAGATGTAGTTCTAGTTGATTGATCTGGAGTTGCAAATGCTTCCGACCATTTACTGAACGAGTCTGTGACCACCATAATGAATCTGTTTCCTCTTCCTGTTTGCGGGAATGGTCCCATAAAGTCTATGCACAGTCTGTCCCACGGAGCACCAACAAGCATGTTTCCTAGTGGAGCTTTTTTCGTCCTTGATGGTGTTTTGTTAGCACCGCAAATTTGACAACATGTCAAGTAATTGTTTATATCATCTTTTAGTCCATACCAATAGAAATTCTGTAACACCTTTTCCTTAGTTTTCTTTTGTCCTAAATGTCCGGACAATAGTGAAGTGTGACACTGATGAATGACACTCTTGCGCAATTTGATGGGTGTTAATATTTGTAGCGATTTTCCAAGTCCATTCTTTTTGGAAAAATTCCTACACAACAGCCCATTCACAAAAACTAAATCACTCCAGTAATGTAGATAATGTCTAACAACTGGGCTGGAAGAACATGCCTCTTCGGCACTAGGTCTATTACCACTGATCACCCAATCTTTCAACTGATTAATATCACTGTCCTCCTTTTGTTGTATTTGCATATTCGTTGCATCATCTGCATTCAACCACATACTCGAGCTCACTTTGACCTCACTTCTTGTAGTGACCCTGTTCACTTTTACTATCTCGGTTAATTCCATTTCTTCTGTTCTTTTATTACACTTGATGCATGGTCCACATTTCAATGGTTCCATTGAACCAGTTTCCGCACAAGTGCAATCCTTTGGGTTTAAACAAGGAGAAAGTCCATCAGCATTTCCATGTTTTTGTCCTTCACGATACTCCAATTCAAAATCATATGCAGCTAATATTTCGATCCATCTGGCCACACGACCCTTTGGACTCTTTAAACTGAAAAGCCATTTCAGCGCTCTATGATCCGACCGTATTCTAAAATGTCTTCCTAATAAGTAATGTTCAAAATACTCTGTGAAGTAACGGACAGCCAACAATTCTCTGTCGGTCACAAACGTTTTTTCTGACTTGCTTAATGATCTACTGGCATATGATATAACACGTTCACTTCTATTTTGTTTCTATGATAATACTGCACCTATTCCAATGGCACAAGCATCAGTGTCCAATATGTATTCATCCTCATCTGTTGGAAGAGCCATACTGTCTGGACCTGTAAGCTTTTCTTTCAACTTTTCAAATGATTGCTCACACTCGGTTGTCCATATCAATGCACTGTCATTCTCTGTGAGATCAAACAACGGCTGTGCGATCTCAGAAAATCCTTTCACAAATCTCCTATAATAGGAACACATCCCTAAAAATTGCTTAACTTCAGTAACATTCTTCGGTTGTTCCCACTGGATGATTTTTAATGTATTCTTTGTATCTGGATTAACTCCTGCTCCAGAAACCTTATTTCCCAGGAATACAACTTCATTTTTAAACAGGTTACACTTTCCTGGCTTCAATTTCAAATTTGCATGTTTTATCCTTTCTCAAACATCACGCAACCTTCCCATATGTTCATCAAAATTTGATGAAAATACTATAATATCGTCAATATAAATTAGACAAATATTCCACTGTAGCCCCTTCAATGCGAGTTCCATTACTCTCTGAAAGGTTGCAGGACTATTCGTAAGACCGAATGGTAGCGATGTAAACTCGTGTAATCCATAATTTCCAGCACTAAATGCAGTCTTGCATATGTCATTTTCTTTAACGGGAACTTGAAAATAACCCGATGTTAAATCTAGAGTGCTGATCCAGAAATAGCGTCTATGCATTCGTCAATCTTCGGAATAGGGAAAGCGTCTGCTTTTGTAACTTGGTTCAATTTTCTGTAGTCAACACATAGTCTCACAGTTCCATCCTTCTTTCTCATTAAACACAGTGGTGAACTCCAAGGAGAATTACTTTCTCTAATTACTCCTTGTGCCTTCATTTTGTCTATAGCCGCTTTCTCTTCTATAAATGCCCTAGGAACAAGACGGGATGGCTGCTTAATTGGCCGTGCATTTCCGGTATCTATTTCGCGTTTCACTAGTGTTGTCATTCCAAGATCATTTTCATCTACAGAAAATGAAGATTGGTATGCTCGTAGGATTTCAGCCACTTGCATCGTCTCATTAAATGTTTTACCTTTACACGATTGTTCAAGTAAGGCTTTTAAGTGTTCTGGTATATTGTTCATACAATCTGTTTCATAGCTTCTTCTTGTCGGAACTTCTTTCTTATTATGTCCTTTCTCTATGTTTGTATCATCAACACACTTAATTCGTCTAACACAATGCTTTCCTTCATCTTCAGTCTCTTTTGTTAGAATACGATGTATCGAGTATTCTGTTATATCTATTGCTATACCTATAACAGTATCCTGATTAACAGACTTACATACTTTGGATGGATTTAATATTCTCACTTTAGATGTCACTGTTCGTTGTAGATATGCTATGCTCCTTGCTATCAATAACGAATGACGTTCAGTAAAGTTATTTGAGGGCTCAATTATGACATCGCAATTTTTTAGAGAGTCATCATTATCATGTCTATCTACAAACACATCGATAACCTGTTCTGACAATCCTGGTATAGTATAATGGTCAGCTGCTCTCACTTTCCTCACTTTTCCAGATGTATTGTTTAAGAATGGTATTATTGTTCCTCCAGTATTTATTTTCTGCTCAATTAATAGTATATCCATACCATCTAAAATATCCATCCCAAGTAACACGTTATCCTCTATTTCTGCAATGGCTACTTCTTTTTTAATAATTATTGTCCCCAATTCAAATGACAGCTGAGCCTTTCCATAATTGTGCAGTGTTCCGCCTCCTGCATGCTTCAATTCCACATTTCCATACGGCACTGGCTGCTTATTTTTGGTATACTTTCAATCATTGCCTTTGACACCACTGTTCTTCCTGCACCAGTGTCTATGACAAATGTAGCTTCCCTGCCTTGTACCCTTCCTTTAATACAAACCATCTAAACCAGTCACATCTAGTTTAAATCCTGCCCCAGATTCCTTGACGACGTACTTGGTTGATTAACTGTCTTGTTATAATGTGTATTCATCTGCAATCTATGCGGGCATTCCATTATAAAGTGATCTGGAGATTTGCAGTAAAAACACACTTTAACTTCTGTCTGTTGTCTATTTCCATATGGTATATTTTGCAGATATCTTGGTGTATTCATTTGCTTTAATAACGTGCTTAGTGTTTGCAAACATTCTTCTTGTCCTCTTTTTAATATCAATATTTCTTCTTTCAAATTCTGCATCTCTGGCTTATCGCAAATATCTTCCGTCTTCTCTCTCATCTGTAGTTCACTATGCTTTCTCTCCACTATATTTTTCTTGCTTGGTCCTGTTGATAGCCTTGCAACTTTTTGATCCACGTCACTATTTTCAATATCCGATTCATCTTTATATGCGGACCTGTAGGTTTTCCGGACATATGTATCAGGTTCCGAAGATTGTCTATCATAGCTTCGTTTTGTTTCTTCAAAATTCACAACTTCGTACACTGCGTCGTCAATATTATCTGGGTCCTTGATGTATTCCACTTGGAAACTCGCTTTACTGTTAAGTAAACCATCTAGAAATCTTCTAAGTAAATATTCCTGTCGTGTAATTTCCTCTACAGTTTCATCAGACTTCTGACATCTTCTACTGAATTTCACCCCAAATGTCTTTCCCCGTTTTCACTATCCTGAATCTATTTTGTAACTCATGGCATAACATTTCATAATTCTGTCTGCTATTACTGTTCCACTGTTCATACACAAATTCTGCTGCTTCTCCCCTTAATAATTGCAACAATTCATCCAATTTGTCACTTGATGACCACTTCCTTCTTATACATATCTCCTCGAATCTTTGGTACCACATGGTCCATTTCTCCTCATCAGAAAATGTCGGTATTTGTAAATGCCTATGATAATCATGCATTTCTCTTCTATTGTAGTACACATATTCGTTTTCTGAATGTGGGACTTCATATCTAAATGGACTTCTCCCTCTTCTCTGTATGTCTGGGCTTATTTGTCTTGTGTCCACATGTGGGCTTCTTTGTCTTCTATCCGCAGCTGGACTTCTTTGTATTCTCTCAGTAATTTCATAACAGTTTATTTTATCGCTGTCACATCTATGAAATTGTCCGTTCTGATTACTGTCTCGGTGACTTCTGCTATTCCGAGTACTTTCAATCTGCTCTTGTGTCTGCTTCTCAACAACCTTCTCGAAGGAGTTTACAATTAAAGCACCGATCTTGTCTTCGAGTGAACTCCAATTATTTTCGTTATCTTTCTCTTTGCCGTGATCACCAGCTGTCCAAGATTGCGATGCTCGTGTCTGTAACTCTCCGCTGTTTTGTTCGTCCCTCGTTGTGCCATCACTCATCATATGAATATCCTCTTCCAGTGTATCTATTAAACATCTATATTCCTGTAATTGTGGTTCACGCCGGGTTTGGGACCGTGATATACGCCTGTCCGCCATCATATAACTAGTCTCTAGTAATAGTATGATCACAGTCTATATTTACACCACGAGCAAATTCAAGAGAAAATTACATAAATATCATAACAGCATATACCACTAATTCTTGTTGCTGTTGTTGTTGTTGTTGTTTTTTATAATTACTTTGTCAATTAGCAATACAACAAATTTAAATATCAATAAAAACGTACACGTTTTTATTGATATAATTCATCACAAAAACAACAACAGCTCACTAGAACTCACTTACAATTCTTCAATATATGGTAAGGCACATTTGATATCAATTACAGTCAGAATTCGTAACAACGGCATAGTTCGTCAGAGATGAATCTGCCGTTATAACGAATATGCCGGTATAAAGAATCTGCGATTTTCTCCTAGCTATCAGACTGTCGTGATAATTCCGGTAATTGGAACATGTCGGTAATTGGTAACCACGCATTGTATCGACGCTATTTGCTGTCATTTTACATTAGCATTATCGGTAAGATATATACTTATTTGTTTCCACATTGATAAAGCAATGCATATATACAAATTTATATCAAGGAAACCAACAACATTCAAAGCTAATCCGGTCTAGGTTGCAGGCGAACCTGTTGTTAATTGTAGAGCGCGTGGTGAATACCGGATTATCTGTCAAATTGTTTCTTTATTGTTAGCAATTCGCAAATATGTGCATATAGAAAAGAAACACATATTTTAATAAACAGTTTGTTTTAATTTACATGCTAAAATTTATAAATATACAAAGCAAAAACATGTAGAGTGGTTTCCCTTTAAATATTTACATGACGATTCGTCCCTACCTGAACTCGCCCCAGAGGCCATGTTACACGATAATTATTTAAATTGTTCACGATTATGATATTTTTTTATTTACAATCTATCGGTCCTTGCTGGATTTAATCACTTGTAAACTTAGTTGCTAACTGTTCATTTCTTAATTGATGTTTGCAAAATAGTACATCACAGCAGGTGATAAGGTACCGACACGTTAATTGCCGCGATTTATGACAGCAGGTCGGGGTTAATCAGCTGTGAAATTGTTTAGATATGGTCAGTGACTGGTTCCCGAATATCGGTTTCCGGCACGTAATGCCGGATAACAGAGCTGGTACCAGCGACGCCGGGTACCGGCGCCATTATGAAGCACATTATATGGTCAGTGACTGGTTCCCGAATATCGGTTTCCGTAATGCCGGATAACAGAGCTGGGTTACAGCGCTGGTACCAGCGACGCCGGCTACCGGCGCCGTTATAGCTCACATTAAATAAGACTTAAACTGTGTATTCGTTTGCGGGAATTCCCTGCCGGTGCCGGAAGCCGAATTTGCCGGTATATCGAGCAGATTAAAGAGCATGCCGATTGGTTTGGCAGCTTATTGTGCCGGGAGGCGAATATGCCGCTGTAACGTGTGCCGCTGTAACGAATTCTGACTATAACAAAATACACCGTATTATAATTAGCTATTTCAGAGTATTTCCTGTGTAACAAAAAATCAAATCAAATGAATCAATAAATAACAGACAACTCTGAATCAAATAATTATAGTACGTGGTGTTCGTTTCCGCTGCCACCAAATGTGACGACCGCGATTGAGGTAGCGTGTCGGGTCGTCTACAGGGAATACCACACCGCCATACCAGGTTAAATGTTTACAACTCACAGTCAAAGGGAATGAAACATTACAGGGGGCAAGATGTACAAGTATACAGTTTAATGGACGTAAATATGCAACAACAATATGATAACAGGTACTATGATCTCATTCTAGTCTATGCTAATTCAGAGAGTATGCATTTAACTGTAGTCCTACTATACAAGATTAACAATATATCAGACTGTTATTGCTTCACTGAATTAGTGGAAACTAAACTATTTTATCAATAATAATGTCAAAAAATCAATGCCAACAAGACCCAGATGCTGCACATTCGCAGTGATATAAATCAGAGGAACAAAATGCACAGAATCCGCAATTCTAGAATCAATTGGTTAACTTTAAACAATCCGACCTGTCAAAATCAATTCAGAAAATCCCCATAAAACTCCAAATAATCTACTATAAATGACAACAGACCTATTGCATATAATGCAAGAAACTCCCTCTTTAAATTAAAACTAACCAATTCCCTAAGCATACCCAAATTACATCAAAGCAATTGAATACCTTTTCTGTGAAACAAAACAGCTGATTCAACAATGGCCATTGTTTAGTCTACCATAGTAACTGCCAGGATATGACGTCATCAGGAAAAACTAAAACGTATACCGACGTCATATCGTGGAACATGTTAAAGTACAAACTAGACATGTAAAATAACATTATTATTATTATTATTATTATTACATAAATATATACATCGTATTAATTTATGTATTACAATTATTACATAAAGTATACATTGTATTAATAGAGCGTCACAGTATGGTGGTCGCCAGATCGGACAAGTGGGTTTCCTCCGGGTTCTCAGGTTTCCTCCTACATTAATGACCGCCCTTACGCCTTCATCTGTGCCAACGAAAGCATTTGTATAAGTGCTCTCACGCTTGTTTGTAATCGTTGTAAAATAAATAAAGTTTACCCTTATACTTATTGGTAGAGATCTCGAAAACGCGAGATTGTAACATGACCCCAACATGTCACCATACATCGCCGTAGTTTGCGACATTTGTTTCACTTGGTCATTTTCAAGAGATATGATTATCCGCGGAATATAGCAATGCAATGAGAAAGATATCTGGCACCATATAATTTAAATAATCATTTGATAACGGTACCTGAAGTCATCTACATACATACGCGTCGCTAGTTCGACGACCGAGTGAAATTCGGGAGACTGCTAGGGCGGTCCCCTGGACAATGTTTGATATCTATTTCCCATTCCTGCGTTCTGGTGCATTTTAGAGCAAAATCAAATCTTACCCCACACCCGTCTCCTCTCCTGAATCCGCCCTTGATGTAGTCGGCGACGTGTGTTCGTTTAGTCTCGATTGTACATCCAAGAAACCGCTGCGGCCTCTGTCTCAAGTTAAATGGTATGTGCTGTATTTGTAGGTACACATGAAATAATACGCGGCAAATATCGATCGATATCGCTGTCGCTATTAGTATTATGGCGTAATTGAGCACAACAGTACACATTTATTTATAAACTAGCGAATGTTTTTTTAGGGATCTAACTATTCGGACTAAGATTTATATTTGCCACTTATTTGGATTATCATTTTAACGATATTCGAAACAATCAAGGTATGTATTCGAATATTGTAGTTAAGCATCAGTTGGAGACTACAATTATCGCTTGTCCACAAATGTCACGTGCCGAAATTGCACTGGGGCGATGCTGTCGTGTCTCCGAACTGACAGCGAACACTTGTTTGTATTTTCACGCACAGGTGATTCTAGCGTGTCCTTGTGTGGTCAATTATTGTTTGTATATACATGTTACACCTTTCTAAACAATGTACAAAGCAATTCAAATGCGCCAGGGTCTGAAGATTATGTAATTATGAAAGGTACAGAACTGGAATTCGTCACCATTTAAAGAACAAGCAACACAAATTCGTAATGGTTACTCGCCTATACAACTACAGCGGGGTGGGTTTTCGGCATAGATTTTAGTTGCTAATACATTAACATAAATCACAAAGATTTCGAGTGTAAACTGCACTAAAAACTCGCCTCACTAACCTAAATTCGCTTTTTAAAAGTTTACACGTTCCCTTCCTCATTATACATGAATATTGGCCGGCCGAATTTAAAGGTTTGTTATCAGTCATATTGTTTTAACGCGATCAGGCTAATGTTATACATGTATTTATTTAGATCACATGCAATTTCCTACAATCACCAAAAATGGAAAAACTGTCTCATTGACTGTTTTTGATTGTATGAAATGTCAAACGTTCTCAAATGTTTGTTTTCCGAGACTTAGTTCAAGCTGTATATAGTCCAGTATTATTTATTTCGATCGTAATTTCAAACAATCACCAATAATGGAAAAGCGATCATTGAGTTTGATTGTATGAAATTGCATACGTTCGCAAATGCTTTGCGTTCATTGTATGAAACTGTATTATTTATTAAAAGAATACAAAATTGGCATGACTTGTGTATATATTCAGATAATGGTACTCATTCAAACCAAAACTATGTAAATTGTTGGGTCTGATTTGAAAATATGGTCTTTCCGAATGTATGACATTTCATACAAACGTAAAAAAAATGTACCAATACTGGAATTTGGTTGTATCCAAAACAGTGATTTATGCTGTATACAAGTCAATTTTTGAATATATGGTCTCTACGAATGTATGATATTTCATACAATCGTAAAACAAAGGTACCAATAATGGAATTTGGTTGTATCCAAAACACTGATTTATGATGTATAAAAGGGAATTTTTGGAAAAATCACTTTTTATTTGGGAAAGCGTTGACCACATGTAAGTTCTTGAACTTTCACACTAGCATTACATAACATTTTATCCGTATAATAGCACATATATACTGTACATACATGTATGTAAAATCTCGGTAAACGATTACTAACACAAACATAAAAACATTTATCGGGTACATGCGCGAACTGGGCTGCCGACACCACCAGCTCACATGCTACTCAACATTGCTTGTTTCTGATCATTTAATTTCATAACAACCACGAGAACGTACATGTATATGTTGGCATAAAATGGTAATTGAAATAGTCAATGGTCTACATAAAATGGTTTGTTTCGCTCTTGGTACACGATAATACACTTATATCGTATGTCATTACCAGCTGTCAACAACGACGTCAGCTATGTCAAAAGCGTAAATGGAAGCGACGTTTCCGACCTCATTTACTCGATAACGTCATTTTCGCCATAATGCAATTTTTCGCACGACGCGGCTCATATAATGTTTGAAGAGGTAAGCCGATGCTCACACTGGTAGTCTACGTTTGAGGGTGTATTTGTGGCATATTTGTGGGGCATTTTAATAAAATATACACGTATCCCAAAAAGGGCGAACAATAATAAAGATCAGGGTCTACACTGATACATAAAATAGGTCATACAAATTCTGATAACGGAAGGATAGCATACACTGATATATTTGATGGTATATTTATGGCATATTTATATATATTGAACTATATTTGCATGTATTTCCCATATTATTGGTGATTCAAAGTGCATAAATCGAACATATGGCCAATTTAAAAGATTTATATGACTACATATGTCAATTATATGATGTGCTTTGTGTCAATATATGCTTTACACTACTATCCGACACTATCTAGGGTGTATTTGTGGTATATTTATATGTATTTAAACTATATTTGGGTGTATTTGGGTGTGTTTGGGTGTTTCGTGTAACCGTTCCCACCTCTATGACATTGTAATCCACCTATAGTTTGCAGCTCAGAGGCGCCAGAGCTGGGGCGGCAGGGGCGGCGGCCGCCGCCCCAATATTTTGGCAAAAAATAAATAAATAAAAAATACAGAAATGTGTATGAGATACCCATTAAATGTGTATCTTAAATGCAGCAGAATGCAGGAAATGGCTTTTAGAATACCCCCAGACCCTCCCCCCCCCCCCACTACCACTCCTTCGCTTCGCTCGGGTCGACATTCGCCTCCCCAATATGTATTTGCTTCCGGCGCCCCTGCCGTAAATTGTTCATAAATTGGGAAAATATGCTGATTATGACAGGCAATAAAACATGTTCACATTCGTCTTATGATAAGACAACATACTTTTGCAATTATTAAAATATCCTTTGTTAATTTGTGTTACCATTTCAGCTTTCAACGCGTCAGCTAATGCAAACCCGACTTTCCAAATTATCCGACCAATGATAACTACGCTTCCAGCGGGAAGGATTTTCTGTCAGCCAATCAAAACAAGACATTGAGAAACATTCGTCCAAAGAAAACCATACATTGAGCATAAACCCTGGTTTAAGCTCAAACCGTGGTTTAGGCTATCAGAAACCCTAGTTTGAGAGTCTAAACGGTGGTTTCTACCGCCAAGTGCACAATAATTTCCCAAACCAGGGTTTAAGAAAACTACGGTTTGAGATCACGATTGGCATTTTTTTCTTAAACTATGGTTTTGGTCCAAACTAGGGTTTAGGCTTTTTATTGGATTACGATCATCCCAAACGGCAGTCTTTGGCCAAATGCACAATAATTGGTCAAACTGGGATTTGAGCGCCTAAATCATGGTTTAGACTCTCAAACTGGGGTTTAGTGAATTATTGTGCATTTTGCGAGCTCAAACTATCATGGTTTAAGGAATTATTGTGTATTTGGCTTGCCATATGATAGATTAATATTTCCTGCGCTGTTGATTAGATCCAGCCGCTACTTTTTCGGCTCATTCTATCCCAGGCACACATAGTAGCATAGTAATGTTGGTTTATTGTCGTCGGTGCGATAGTGTGGGTGTTTGGTCAATACTATTAATTGTCTTGCTTTCATACACGGTGAAACAATCGTTTGAATAGTCTGTTGATGTAGCTGGGTGCCAGACATCACCATTGTGGATGTCTTCATAAATATTTAGTTAATATGTATTAAAGTTTATTATTTGAACATATAATCTGATAATTGATTGTTGCTGAACATCAATTTTAATTGACATGTTAGATTCTAAGTATAAGTTAGATCAGAAGAGTTTCTGATGTGCGAGGCTAGCATATTGTGTCACGAAATTTCTATGGGGGTAGCCATATTGTCGTGCTACACCTAAACGGCGAGTACGATCAAGAAAACAGAGCTCTGTGCCAACTTATATATGGCGTTTTGGTCTGTCTTGCTTTGTATCTAAAATTCTACACATACTATTCTCTACAGTTTTCACAGTTTTGGGCTGAGTTTATCAGTTAAATTCTGGAAAATACGAATCAAGACATTTCGCACGTATGAACACAACATCTATTATCTTTAGGTATCACGTGACAGTACGCAACGAGCGGTAACAGGGGGTGGACGATTTTCTATATAGGAAACAGGCAGGCAATTGACTTCTCATAGACCCATATTCACACAACAATGACAAACGCAAACTACCTTTGTTACTTCCATTCCTGGAGTCAGTGACGAGTGTTTAATTGACTGAATGGCGAAGAGTACAGACCCTGATCAGACTACACGGATGCGTTGGGCTAAATTGCTTTCGTTACAGCAGGTGCCTTGTTATTTCACACATGCATGCGACAAATGACCCTGTATTTTGTTGTGTTACATTCAGGGTGTTGTTTTGTGGGTCTTTTGTTGTTTGTATAATTATGTTATCTCCCTTGAGATAGCATATTATGTCACGGAAATTTCCATGGCGATCTGGTATGTCTTGCTTTGTATCTAACACTCGACATATGCTATTCTCTATAGTTTTCACAGTTTTTGGGCTCATTTATCAAGTTAAATTCTGGAAAATACGAATCAAGACGTTTCGTGCGTATGAATACAGCAGCTAATATGAAATAGGCACTACCTATGATGGCGACGTTAGTGAAGCTAAATTTACGAATTGATAGCTTTACCATGATTTCCATGTTTACCATGATGTTAGTATGGTATGAATGGTACCGTAGTATATTGTAGTATTGCAGAGCTACTTCCCGCAACTAGCATGGTGTTACAGCTTCTCTATTATGTTACCGCCAATTGTTTATTTGTATCGCCAATTGCGAAAGTGGCGATCGCCAGCGGAATCCCTGCAATTTTTGTGAAATCGGCTACTGAACAACAAATATCGGCATGATTATACTAGCCTTTCCCCTAGCCAGTTTTAGCATGGCGCGGCGCCATGCCCGAATTCTCGGGCGCCATGCCCGAAATCTCGGGCGCCATGCCCGAATTATCGGCCGCCATGCGCCCTAAATCCGACGCGCCATGCCCAGAAATGTATACAATCGCCGATTTTCTCGTGTATCGGCCCAATGGTCCAGGATTTAGAGGTCAATTAATTAGCACTGGTCAGAGAATTGGTACTGACCATCCTTGCCACTGTGTGTAACGATGCCCCGTGGCGACTTTAGGTCAGTTAACAGTTAAAGCCAACACGTTAATATCCCTCCCTACACAGAATTTTCGCCGATTACGAGAGGGAATCTAACTTGAAAGACGGCCTTGTCATATGGTTCCGTATATGTCGGCTTGATCGGGAAAACAAAGTAATGTCCATTTGGAATTAATTACTCAGACGTGTACTTATAGGCCATGAAAACAAATATTCAACCACACAGGCAATGTATACTCAATGAACTACGTCAACGCTTATCCAAAATGCCGTCCGTCAAACGAAAATTAAAAGAATTGGAACGTGATAATGCCAAGGTCGCCAAAACGAACACGTCCATTGCATCATTTTTCGGGGTCGAAACAAATATTCAACCACACAGGCAATGTATACTCAATGAACTACGTCAGCGCTTATCCAAAATGCCGTCCGTCAAACGAAAATTAAAAGAATTGGAACGTGATAATGCCAAGGTCGCCAAAACGAACACGTCCATTGCATCATTTTTCGGGGTCGACACTAGGTGAGTAATATGAATATATATTTATACTTGTACTAATTTTAATGTTATACGGAATATATATAACCACGGTAACTATTTAACATGCGTGTACTTTTATATTGTATAGCAAATTATGTCGTATCGATCGCCGATATGACATACGTAGAGCGGGTGGACAACACGACTTCCCTGTTAACATAATAAACTGTACCGGAATGCGTAGCCATGATTCGCTTTCTATATTTAGCAAGTGACGTTACAAATACAGTAATCACGCTAGCATGTGCTACATTTCACGTGACCCAATAGAATCAATATTGCTCGCAGATTCAGCACTCCAGTTAACATGCGTAATTTGACAATTTCCTGGCATTTTTTCTTATTTCTTCATTGATAATAGCAAATTGGATGTTCATTTGAATCGTCTGACGGTAACGAGTTGAAAACACGTCGGTATTGTTTTCGGTTAGCGAATGAATAACAAAAATAAGTTTATCAAAGTACGCACCGTAACTCACGTTCTGATCCAATTGAGAGGCGCCGCGACATAACGTACCATAGGAATTTTCACCGTAAATGGTTTGAAACTTGAACATATTTTTCGTAAATAATGTAAAAAAATACGAACATTTCAGAGCAAATGTGAAATTAAATTCCGCATTTGCTCTGGACTTCGCGTCAAATTCTGACGTCATTTGCAGAAATTAAGTTAAATTTTCGAAACCGTTTACGGCGAAAATTAAACCAAATACCCGAAGGTACGGTATGTCGTGGCGCGTCTCAATTGTGAGATTGAATAAATGGGTCAGCTCACCGCGATAAATTCGTTGTGTGCATTTTTTACATATTGACACCGTTGTATACGAGTCATAGTTCTCTATGGTAGAAAATGACAAGTTTGGAGTTGTTTAGAATCGTGGAAACGATTCTAGAGCTCTCACAACTTGCCATTTCCCCGACGTGTGTCATTTCCATGTTGCTATGCATTAAATTAATTTGGCGATCCGACGCAACGCTTTCAATCGTACTGTGTTCGATAAGCGTCTAGCTGATCTAAACCGATCAAATATTTGCATTACGGTAGCACGCTATATCGATCGGAACAACTCGGATATTTTTGTTTATATCAATACTACATATCGCCTTGACACATTCAATGTGTAGATAGAGTGAAATCCCCAGAATATCGAAAGTGAAACTAGATTTCCCGATTCTAAAATAGATACGATGACTGCCAGTTACGTTCACTTCGCGCGTATACAGCTTCGCACCGGCGAGGAATTGGTCGCGCCGATCGGCCCAACGATCAAAGGGACCTTACGAAATATGTACAATTAGTACTAATATATGATTGAGGGGGGATAAATGGGTTGTCTGTATGTATGTTCGTCGTCTGTCTGTCCGTCTGCCATTTTGGTTTGTCAAAGTGTGTGTATCTCCAAAAGTGTTAGATTTAGAGCCATGACACTTTCCATGAATACTTCTCATCGTGTGAAGCTGCGCATCTGGTTTGTTGGATGCAGATGATCCAGTGCAGGGGGCGGGAGGCACATATCAAATACTCAACTGAAAGTATTTTGTTTCAGCGCAGAAACCCAGTAGAAACTACACCCGGCACTGAATGTGTAGAAGTGGAATCCCCAGTCAAAACTGATTAAAATATCAACATATGATATATCATTGAATTTAAACAGTGTTTAACGGCGTTTCTCTAATGCCCCCTTTTGGTCGACACACCGCGCAAAAATGCCCTTTTATTTTTGTTTTACCATGCCCTTTTTCCATCCTGGGGGAAACACTAATTATACGCTCCATGTTTGGCCATAAATGGCACAACCACCATTTATTAAGAGGTGTCAGGTTACGTGTAAGCATTAACAGGTATGGAACGTATTCGATCCTATTCACAACCTTTTCTATATAAGCTGAAGCGAAAGCGTTAATGAGTCGGTACGGGTGCTATTGCCATTATCACGTGATATGTCGAGACACAGGGGCTTATTGGTGAACATTATAGAATATTATAAATCGACCAACGCTCCTTGTACAGTAGAACGTCTCTAAACCGGACATGTCTTAATTTTATGGGTTTCATTGGTGTATATTTATGATGATAGTGCCTGTTCAAGTTCACAAATCACAGCCACATACATTCACATAGTCATATGTCTGATTTACAGTGGAACTAAACCGGACACACTGGGGACCTCCCAGGGTTTCCACGGTATATTGAACCCAATCCCCGAATATTCCCGAATATCGTACACAACCTCCAGCGCTAATCCTGCCAATATTTACATGTATATAGAGAATAGTAGGTTAGTGCCGTGAATGGGAAAAAATATCCGACAAGGCTCAAGAATTTCTTTATTTCTCATCAGAAGTATATGTTGTGACCACTCATTTGAACCGTCTCGCCGAGACGGTTCAAATGAATGGTCACAACATATATTTTGGTTCAGAAATAAGGAAAATAGATAGAGAATAGTAGGTTAGTGCCGTTAATGGGAACACATATCTGGCAAGGCTGAAGAAATGGGAGGGCGAGGCTATGCCGAGCACATCCCGTTTCCGTGCTGCGCCAGATATTTTGTCCCATTCACGGCACTAACCTACTATTCTATTTATCCCGTCAACACCTACAAATGGCTGTAAAATGCAAACATTGTATTGACTTGATATCAACAACTGAATGTTTCACGGCACATACGCACTGTGTTGACAGGATAAATATGTGTATGTGACTGGAGAACTAGCCTAAGGGCGTACTATGTGATTTGTGACCAGTGTAGCTCCTGATTAAATAGCACATTCATGTAGTCTGATAACGAGTCATATTGTTTGTTATAATCATGACGGGTGTTTCAGTGATGGAATGGCGAACAGTGCATATCCTAATCAGACTGTGTCAATGCACTGGTCGCAAAACCCATAGGCCCCATTTATCCAGTCACAGCCACATATATTTACTTATTTCACAATACTTGATTGTCTGAGCCTGAGCTGCGCTAAAATCAACTTGATTGATTGCACTTGGCATCACCAATATGTTAGAAACGTTGATGATCTGAGCAGGATTAACACAAGAGGCTGTGTAGTGAATGATGCTGCGTTTATTTATTGACATATCTATTGAATTAGACTGGGTGAAAACTCAATATTCCCATTTTGTCGTGACGAGTAATAATCATACGTACATCATGCAGTTATTGGCAGTTATAGGTATATGTGTGGGAGTTCCGGTATAAAAAAAATATTGAGAAGGTAAGACTTAAATCAATAAATAGTGTTTAGTGTATAATTTAAATGCACTAGTCTGGACATTCGACATATTAGTGAAATTATTCATTAGTATTATATACGTACTTTCGTTTCCCATTGAAACATAAAACAACGCAAGACGCGACTATTTTGCTATATTGACCATGTTGACGTCTCGTGAGTTAATATTGGTCAGTGCCGGAACTACGCTTAACATCGCAAAATAGTTCCTTCTAAATCGGCAATAATTTGTTTATTTGCATTTATAAATTTGTTTCTTTTTTTGAAGCGCATATAAATAGCAAATGGTGTACGTATATACTAAACATGTTAGTTGATTTATACGTGGATACGTCCGTCGCGCAACGATATTGCGCAATATCGCACGCTGCGGAACTTGTGCATATATCCACACATATTTTGTAATTAAGGAATAAAACCGTGGGCTATTGCGTTTACTGGGGTGTATACTACATTTGGTATGTTTAAGGTGTGTGGAGTCCTTGCAAACTTTAAACAGACCAAACGTATTGTTAAACCCAGTAAACGCAACAGCCCATGGTTGTATTATTTATATTTACACTGCATGTTCTGATAGTTTCAAAAATGTACGTAACTAAATATGGCGTTAAAATCAAGAATACTCTAAGACTTGTTTTACGTCATTTTGTCGCAATTCCTGGAACAGCGACGTTGCCGGTCAATAGCGTGCCCTTATTGACAACCTCGTATACATGTATGACGTCAAACGAACTTTAACCAATCAACTCGTATGCATTATGAATTTATGGAAGATGTATATATATAAGACAGTTTACACATTCAAGCACGTGCGTTAATCTGACCAAGATTATCAACGTCTGATATATTGGCAATGTCAATTCGTAATCTAGCAATAAGATTGTCTGAGCCAGAGCTGTAGCACAGATCGGACTCAGTCAATCTAGCTGCTTGATATCAAATACAATATTGAAATAAATAAACAATTAGTATCGAAATAAGCGCAAATTGTTGTGTATATACTGAAAATAACTAACGTTGAGAACGTTCGTTGTTTTCGCAATCGTTGTCTACTAAATTAATGCATTTCAGTTAATTAAACTGGAGTATGAAATTGAAACTTATTTATATATAATATGTATGCTATTGTACCTTTTTTTCATTTATTTAGTATAACGGACGTTCACAAATCGTGCTTTTCTCCACTCGAACGTTAATAGCAGAATCGTATGGAACGCCAAATCTACATGATACAGTCAACTAATTAGAGCTAGCATTAAATAGAGCCTGCATTAAATAGTTAGAGCTAGCATTAAGGTACATGCACTCAGTAGGCACAACATACTATTTTTGTAGGAATTAAGTACGTGTATAATTGTGTCACTATTCCCCCAGTTATATCAATTACAAGTGCCCGCTACATATATATATAGAGAATAGTAGGTTAGTGCCGTGAATGGGAAAAAATATCCGGCAAGGCTCAATAATTTCTTTATTTCTCATCAGAAGTATATGTTGTGACCACTCATTTGAACCGTCTCGCCGAGACGGTTCAAATGAGTGGTCACAGCATATATTTTGGTTCAGACATACGGAAAATACGCACGGCACATACGCACTGTGTTGACGGGATAATAGTAGGTTAGTGCCGTGAATGTGCTCGGCAGAGCCTCGCCCATCCCATTTTCTGAGCCTTGCCAGATATGTTTTTCCCATTCATGGCACTAACCTACTATTCTATTTATCCCGTCAATGACTGTAAAATGCAAAAATAGTATTGACTGGATATCAAAAATGTTTCACGGCAACGTGTTTCACGGCACATACGCACTGTGTTGACGGGATAAAATCATTTAGTAATATTTAAATTACTGATAGTGACTCGCGGTGGTATCAGTCTATTTTCATATGCAAATGAGGCATGATTCTTTAATTATTTGTACTAATTAAATGCGTCACCTGAAACAATTATATTTTCGACATATTATAAAGTATGATCAGTGCGCATCAAAACATAAATACAGAGACTAAATAGTAATGTCCGTTAACATTTTAAGGACACACGGTTATCGCCAGTGTGGAAATGTTTATCTCATATAAAAATGCTTAATAATGCTAATCAATACGTGGGGCCGTGTGAGAGTTGAACTGGTAAAACTGATGGAATAGTGACAAAATTATACACTTATCTAATTCCTATAAAGAATATGTTGTGCCTATTGAGTGGGCATGTACCTTTAAATATTTAGAGCTAGCATTAATTATTTGAGTTTATGTAAATGTGGCGTTCCTGAAACAATTAATGGATTTACATTATTGAGCATAGGCTGCATATGCAGCCTATGCTCAATAAATGTAAACCCAATAATTGTTTACGCCGAATGTTTGCATTATAATATTTACACTACTAAATTGTCTTCCCTGTCTATGATAGTTTATGATAGTTATTAGTCCTGGCCATGTCAATATACTTTGACAGTTAAATGTACATGCCCACTCAGTAGGCACAACATGTTCTTTATATCAAAGACATCATCTGAGACACTTTCTGGCAAAATAAACATTCATTCACTATTACCCCACGTATTGATTGACATTATTATACATTTTATATCATTGTGTGTGGTGGTCGGGCGAATGAGACGGCGTAAATTAACTGTATGGGTTCCTCCTTATAGGAATCACGATTTGCCTTGTTAGACCCTCAGGTACGGTTTTATCTTTGGCTCTTTAGTTACCTGGGAGTTGAATTGGGTTATTGCCCATTATAAAGGTAGTACGATTATTACTGATCCTACTGCTTTTGGGAGGTGCCAAGTGATTCTGGTGTGGAGAGGACCTGGCATCAGATCAGGGCTGAATCTATAGTTTTGTTATTGTAAATATTCAGTTCTGATTTTGTGATTTTCTCCCCATTTGTACATGTACATGAACATGTACATGTACATGTACATGAACATGTACATGTACTTGTACAGGTACTATATGGGATTTAGTACTAAACCCATTGACCCGGCCTTAAATGACCTTAACTGTTGACAGGCCGCTAAACCCCAACAAACAAACAAAACAACTAAAACATTTTATATAAGACGTAACTTTCAACACTCATATCAGGGGCGATAACCGTGAGTTCTTAAAATGTTAACGGAAATTACTATTTATACACTGTATTTATTTTTTGATGTGCAATTATCATACTTTATAATCTGTCGAAAATATTATTTTGTTCAGGTGACTCGTATGAAAATAGCATGATACCAACACGCGTCACTATCCATAAATTACCTATTACTAAATGATTATACCTGTATAGCGGTCACTCATAATCTTTAGAACTGGTGGAATAATGACACAAGTATACACTTATTTAATTCCTATAAAGAACAGTGTGTGCCTACTGAGTGGGCATGTACCCTTAATTCGAAAATTGTAAACCATCTACTAGATGAAGTTCCGAAATGCATAGCATGAGCGGGTGAGCGGTAATTTTCCAAGTCCGATAAACCGGTGTTGTAAAAAAACAACTTTCTTTTTAGACATTGCCTAGTTAGCATAATCCAATATGCTGCCTCCAAATACCCATGAAAAATGTGAAAGTCGGAAACTCTTGATATGAATGTAGTAAATGGATGATTTCGGAGTCCATACTCTGGTACTCATGTATACCTGATACAGCTTTGGCGTAAACCAACTGTTAGATATTACCAAATATCGGTGAGTAGATTTTGATAGGAACATAATCGATTGATGCATTTTGTATGTGCATTATGGGGTTTTCAGGGATACTGCCACTGATAGATTTCATAATAAATTTCCAATTTCTTTCGTTTTTCGCTGTCTATTAACATACATTTTAGATGTTGCTTAATTACCAACTTACCAATTTGCAACATGGCCACCACTAAAAGTTCGTCAAACAAATGAAAGTGTGCAACGTGGTATGTTGATGCCTTGTCTGTCTATTATGGGGTTTGCATCTTTGCTCGGCAGAACAGTAATGTCAACAAACATTTCAGATGTTGCCTATTTATTAAGATCAAATATGGCAGCCACAGAAATTATGCCAAATGTGTAAACATGTATACGGCTTGATAGATGAGCGTAATGGTTGAATGATTTGGTGTCGCTTACGTTTTTAGCTCGACTATTCGAAAAATAATAAGAGCTTATGTTGTCACCCCAGCGTCGGCATCGGCGTCACGCATTGGTTAAGGTTTTTAGTCAAGCTTGTATATGGAATACTCATGGCCCTACACCCACCATACTTGGACAACTTCATCTCCTAGTGATTTACATCAACCACCCCTGACCTATATTTGACCTTGACCTACATTTAACCTTGAATTACTTTGTTAATTCCCCTTGTTTATTGTTTTTAGTCAACCCTGGTTAAGGTTTTTAATCAAGCTTGTACATGGAATACTATTGAGCATATAGACACCATACTTGGACAACCTTTTCTCATAGGGATGTACATCAATAACCCCTGTTCTATATTTGACCTTGACCTACATTTCCTCTTGAATTATTTAGTTAATTCCGTTTAGTTAAGGTTTTTAGTCAAGCTTGTAGATGGAATACTCGTGGCCCTACACCAACCATACTTGGAAAACTTCATCTGCTAGTGATGTACATCAACAGCCCCTAACCTATATTTGACCTTGACCTACATTTAAAATTGAATTACTTAGTTAATTCCCCTTGGTTAAGGTTTTTAGTCAACCTTGGTTAAGGTTGTTAGTCAAGCTTCTACATGGAATACTATTGTGCATACATACACCATACTTGGACAACCCTTTCTCATAGGGATGTACATCAATAACCCCTGATCGATATTTGACCTAGAACTAAATTTCCTCTTGAATTACTTAGTTAATTCCCCTTGGTTAAGGTTTTTTGTTAACCTTGGTTAAGGTGTTTAGTCAAGCTTGTAGATGGAATTCTATTGTGAATACAGACACCATACTTGGATAACTTTTTCTCATAGGGTTGTACATAATAACCCTTGACCTATATTTTACCTTCACCTTCATTTAACCTTGCATTACTTAGTTATTTCCCCTTGGCTAAGGTTTGTACTCAAACATGGTTAAGGTTTATAGTCAAGCTTGTATATGGAATACTCCTGGGCCTACAGCAACCATACTTGGACAACTTCATCTCCTAGTGATGTACATCAATAATTCCTGACCTATATTTGACCTTGACCTACTTTTACCCTTCGATTACTTAGTTATTCCCCCTTGGTTAAGGTCTTTAGTCACGCTTGTATATGGAATACTCCTGGGCCTACAGTAACCATACTTGGACAACTTCATCTCATAGTGATGTACATCAATAACCACTGACCTACATCTGACATTGACCTACATTTAACCTTGAATTACTTACTTAATTTGCCTTGGTTAAGGTTTTTAGTCAACCTTGGTTAAGGTTTTTATGCAGGCCGCGGCCACCTTGTTTGTCAAGCTATGTGTACATCGACAACCCTCGTAGTCGAGCTATGCTGTTCTCATACAGCTCTTGTTTTCAGCTGTGACAACATAAATATTTCAGACGACGCCTAGTTAACTAAATCCAAGATGGTGTAACACAACATGCAACACAAATAATGTGTTCCGCTGCAGAATGCGCAAACATGACGTATGAAACATCACATACTTATTTGCGTTGCCTTATCACATTGACTGACGTCATCTGTAAAGTCATTTGGCGTCACTCAACCAATCAAAAGTAAGAGTTGACACCATTATTACGCGTATGTGCATATATAGTCAATGCATATGCGGCAATATGTTATCAGTCAGCGTGTATTCAGTCAATGCATAGCGAGTCACCTGATAACCTGATTTGATGAATGAACGAATGAAAACTTGAAACAGTACACCCAAAGGGGGCCCGAACCGCCCATTATTTGAACCAGATGTAACATTTAAGGTATTGTAAAACAGGCAAGTGCATAGCGGTAATGACAGATGCTTCAACATATAGGAGGTGCACTATAAGACTTGTGGTCTACAAATAAAACGAACACATATGAACTAGCTAGCATACGCAATATATCCGTCGAATACGTCATACAACACAAATATCATGGAAGCCCACTACAAACACAGGTCCGTGTTGATGAACAAATTAATACACTGAAAGACGCTACAAGCACACGTGACGACAAGGGTACTGACATGGAATAATAGTTGTGGAATATTTTCAACATTAATCGGCCTTTAGGATAAACATTTACTACTATGGATTTTAAATTACATAAGGTACTTATGTGTAAGTAAAAGCATGTTGTCATGTTTTGACCGCCATCTTGGGTTTTGGCATGTTGAATCTGGTAAATATGTTACACGTATACATTTTAGCACTTCTGTGTGAATTCAAAATGGCCTCAAACAAAATATCCATATCGTTTGTCAAACTACATAAACCTTTGATCAGTTTGTGTGAGAATGTTGAGAGATACACCTGCTATTCGTTACAGGCAGTTCACTAATTTAGTGAAATGGCATAATGAACATGCTTGTTCACATCAGAGTTAGTTCAATAAATATAATTATAATAAGTTACCAAAATGACCGCCAAAGATGTGTGGGTCATGTTTCATGTTCATGTTACATTTCATCCAACGGTAAATAAAAGCTTAATTTGCAGCCTATTTCACCAACATTGCAAAGTACACTTATCTTGCTAAGTACACTTTGAGCGAGAAATGTTCAATTTAAGGATACATTTATTAATTGTTATTATACATAAGATGTATTACATTATAACATCCATGTTGGCTGTGATAATGAAATAAATTCAGCATAATAATTCTGCATACTTTTAATCATCAGCTATGTCGTTAGTTCTATTTCAAATAATGCATTTCGGGAAAAATAAATGATTACTCCCTCAAAGTATACTTAGGTAGATAAGTATACTTAGTGTATTATTGTTCTATACATTTCAATAGGACTTGCGCATACCATACGACAGTTCGAGAGCCTCCGTAATATATATGGACTGAACACCAAGGCAGCAACACAATTAAAACAACAGCATCATCAGCAGCAGCAGCAGCAGAAGCAGCAGCAGCAGCAGCAGCAGCAGCAGCAGCAGCTTGATTTCAAGCACAATTTTAAAGTACACATATATCTATCTACTAATTGTTTCAAATACATGTATGTTGAGTGATTCGAGAGACAATACCAGCGATTAGGGTTTCGAGTGCAGTAACGATTAATTTAACAGGATTTATTGACCTGAATAAAACATCATGGCCTCGAATATGACGAACACAAACATTGGATTTGCTAACTCAGGCGTCATTTTAAACCTCGGGGTAGTGCCAATATGTTTGATGCTACTATTGTTCAATGTACTGACGTTGGGCCTGATTCGGAAGTGCAGATTACTAAGTTACACGATTAAATATATATCAACGATGTTTCTATTTAATCAGTGTGCTGTTCAGATCTCTATTACAGTACATAGTATACTTATAGTGATCTCCACATCTAACGACCGCGAATATGTGAAAATATCACGACATATGGTAACTGCGCTGTTTAACTCCATTGCCCGTCTTTCAGTTGCTCTACTGGTCATTGAGAGAGCCGTCGCGCTAATGTTCCCACTGAAATATTCCATGTTGTCTACAAAGCGACGTGCAAAAGCAGGAGCTATTTCCATATTTATTATACATGTCACGATTTGCATATGCCCGATGATATATGGACTAATATGTGGGTGCATGTATCAGATTACGCCGTGTTTGGTCAGAGACGTCACGCAACTGCAAAGGAAAATAATGCTATGTGTTGCAGTTATTTATGAAATTGCAATAGCCGTATCCTATATCTCAATCTTACGCATCGTGAATCGCCACAAGTGTCGAATTCGGTGCCTACAACCAGGATCACTACACACCAATAACGATAACTCTCCTATGCTTACCGAGCGTCAATTAAACTCAATGCAGGCAGTTATGTGGATCGTACTGACCAATTATATTCTTGACCTGCCGTATGTTGTGCACGGAATACTATACGATCAAATAATGCATTTACACTGGGGCCAGATGTTATACTTCTTTGCCTTTGTGTGCTTACAGACTACAACAGTGCTTAACTTGGTCATATATGTCTGGAAGTTTCAAGAATGTCGACTAATATTCGTGTCGCGTTTCCTAGCGTGTTTTCCCCACTGTAGACGGAAGGCTGAGGAAATGCGGATTGAGGTTTACAACATAGTGACGTACACACCATTACAGAGTCGGCACGATACCACAGGCTGTGTTAACGACATCTATGTATAAGGGTATAGGACCACGTGGTTTCATAACCAAATGACGCAATGCATGATGTAACTTGCATAATATATTTTCTTGAGCTTATTTACAAATAGAAGTATGTTGATGATACAATGTATATGAAGAACACAATGCGGTAATTAACGTAATGTTTGTGTTTCACACTATAGTTTTGCAAACGTAACATGCAATTTCAACAAGGAATCGTGAATTAAGCATGATGCTCGTACTCGAGGAATCTGGCTACATTTACTTGTCTTGATTGTTCGGCAAACATATATATCCGGTTGATAAAAAAATGACCCCAACATTCAAATTATTAAATCTCAGAAACGATGCATAATAATTCAGCAACATTTCTCACACTATCACTTCATACAATGGTCTCAGAAATCTGACAGTTTCTACTCAGTAAATTCATTAATAATCATGTGGGAACAAAAGCAAACCTCATGATCCAAAATACTACTGTCTGTTTCACGAAATTTTACGGCTATATAAACAATGCAAAAACAATATTTGTTTCGATAATATTAAATTAAAGAAAACAATAAGAATAGGCTTTCTTTTTATTTCGTGAGATTTGGTCCAATGTTGATTTTATTCCGAAAATACAATTTAAATGGGGAAATCGTTAGAATTTCAGAAATACTGGACCGATTTTCAAAATTCAACTTTTGTTTTATTAGTTATATTATTTACAAACTATCCATCTAGATTTCAGAATCAATTTCCAAAACTTTTCGGGGTTTTTTTCGACTCCTCCTCCAGGTTCTCCACCACTTTTTTCCTCATGTTAATTTCACATAGATAACTCATTTTTCGTAATAAAATTGATGGTGGACCAAATTTTACGAAATAAAAAGTAGGCTCATTCTTAAATTTTGCTATAATTTAAAATTATCGAAAATAATACAAATGTATTGTTTTTTGCATTGTTAATATGGTCGTTAAAATGGGCAGTTTTCGTGAAACAGACAGTAATAGTTAATTGAATGAGGATTCATTAAACAGTGTCTGGCCACTGCCATAGATAATAGGATCAGTTGCAGATTGGATTCGTGTCCGGAACATGCAATTATTTACATTCATATACGCCATATCGCAGGTTTATACCTTCAAACGTGTGTGAGAAATATAATTTAGTGCACCATTGCTGTCAAAATGACAAATCCACCAGCATTGAGCTAGCTGAACCAATTACTTAATGAATAAAACCATAATCGAGTATGAAAAACAATTGGTATGTTTAAACTTTAAACAAACAAACTGTATTTCATACTACTGTAAACGCAAAAGCCCATGTTTGTATTACTTATATTTACACTGCATTTTCGGATGGTTTCAAAGATGTAAATAAACATACACGGGGCGTAAAAGTTAGGAATCTTATTGTTTTACGTCGTTTTGTCGCAATTCACGGAACATCGACGTTGCATAAACGTCATGTAATCTAATGACGTTAATCAAACGTTAACAAATCAACAACGGCGCAAGACGTCACGTGGGGCGAATGCAATGTACTGGGATATAAACGCAATACGTTGAATGGGCGTTTCCATTATGCATTTAAGGACAGCGTAAATATAGAGTGATAACACCCGACAGAAAATGCAAATTAGGAATTGAAATTTGTCCGTCGCATAAAGCCTGCATTTATAATGTATCATTGGTGGGTGGTTGGTCGGGCGAACGTGATGGCGTAAATCAACGGTAGGGGTTCCTCCCGATAGGAATCACGTCATGCCTGGTTTCTCCCTCAGGTACGTTTTTATCTTTGGCTCTTTTTCAACCTGCGTTTCGAATTGGGTTATTGCCCATTATAAAGTAGTAAGATTATTACTGATCCAAGTAATTATGGTGTGGTGAGGACCTGGCATCAGATCGTGATTATTCTGATTTCAGAGGTGAATTTATAGTGTTTTTTTATTGTAAATATTAAGTTCTGATTGTGGGATCCCTCCATTTGTACAGGTAATATATGGGATTTAGTACTAAAACCATTTTATTACGTCAACACGGTGCATATGTGCCGTGAAACACGGTGCCGTGATACATTTGTTGATATCCAGTCAATACTATTTTTGCATTTTAAAGCCATTTTAGTCTGTCAGCACACAAATGCAAATAAGTATAACATCTGGCCACAGTGTAAATGCATTATTTGTAGGTGTTGACGGGATAAATAGAATAGTAGGTTAGTGCCGTGAATGGGAAAAATATCTGGCGCGGCACGGAAACGGGATGTGCTCGGCAGAGCCTCGCCCATCCCGTTTCCTGAGCCTTGCCAGATATGTTTTCCCATTCACGGCACTAACCTACTATTCTCTATGACCCGGCCTTAAATGACCTTAGCTGTAGATAGGCCGTTAAACTCCTCCAAGAAAGAAGCAAACAATGTGTCGTTGAAAAAATAAGCTGATATGTTTCCATTAAATAAAATGTCAGGTATGATATACGGAACTGGATTTGTGCAAATACACACTCTCTGATCAGGATCAGCAATGTTCGTAAAATCAAAAAAAGTATAATTATATACATTAACTAACGTCTATATTTCATCCAACTGAATTTATCATATCTATATTTAGAAATACGTACTAATACATTCTCGCTGCCATAAAATCACGGTTATGATATATGGGACTCGATTTGTGGAAATTACACATACACAGTCTGATTAGTATGGAGCACCGCAGGGGACGTATAATTCTTTTTGTATTACTTAGTCCCCACGAAATAACAATTCGATCACTCAATTTAACCATTCTTTCCCACAATATAGCAATTGGTTCTCATGATTTAACAATTCGTTCCCTGGAATTAACAATTCGTTCCCATAATATAACAATTCATGAATTCGGGGGAACGAATTTGAATTAATAATTCGTTCCAACGATATAACAATTTGTCAATTCGAGGGAACGAATTGTTAAATTGTGGGAACGAATTGTTAATTCGAGGGAACAAATTGTTATTTCGTGGGAGAGAATTGTTATTTCGTGGGAGCGAATTGTTATATCGTGGGAACGAATTGTTAGTTCAAGGGAACGATTTGCTAAATTGAGGGAACGAATTGTTATTTCGTGGGAACGAATTAATAACAAAAGATCCACGTCCCCTGCGGGGTTCCGTGAATTAGGGCCTACAATGTTTGTCAAATCTTTATCGCTCAGCAACGTATATTTATGTGATATATAGTGTCATCGTAGTGTGTGTCAGTTACTGATTGAATCAACGATCACCAATTGAACACGGCGAGGTGTAAATGTGACACTATATTCAATGCGTGTTATGACATGTCGGTTGTTCGTGGTATATAGTAAATGGTTTATTTTATTTATTCGTTGTTCCAGAAACATAACAAAATAATTCCAGCACAAAAATATTTACACAACTCCCTAACATTTGATTGGCCTGTAGCAAGTCTCTGTCCAAAATGTATATCCCAGTAAACTCCCACGCCGAACTACGTTCCATAACCGTGAGGCGCAGTTAAAATAATTCTTAAGAAAACGGAAAATAAACACATTTTCTTGATGAATAAATTTCAAATGCTGGAATTATAGGAATGAATGTCCTTTTTGTTGAATTTATCGGGGATGTAAACTTGGAAAAGTCGCGGGAATACTGGACGAGGCCTTCCGGCCTTCGTCCAGTATTCCCGCGACTTTTCCAAGTTTACACACCGATAAATTCCACAAAAAGGCCATTCATTCCTATAATAGACCAGTCCTACAAATACGTTACCAAACATGGCAAATCACGGATGACTCCCATTAGAACAACTCTGAAGCGTCCGTGACGTTATAATTAGCGCTAGAATTTGCGTAATTTGTGGGTTTCACGTCACGAACCTTAAAGGTGCATGTCCACTCAGTAGGCACAACCTATTATTTATATGAATTGTATAAGTGTATACTTGTGTCACTATTCCATCAGTTGTAAAAAGTGCAGGTGCCCGCTATATGTACATGTATATAATAATTTAGTAATATTTATTTGTTCTGATAGTGTCTCGCGGTGGTACATGTATCAGACGAGTTTCATACTATGCAAATGAGGCATGACACTTTTTAATTATTTATACTAATTAAACACATCACGTGAAAAAATCATATTTTCGACATATTATAAAGTATGATCATTGCCAATTAACAAATAAATACAGATATAAATAGCAATGTCCGTTAACAATTTCAGGAAACACGGTTTTCGCTCCTGATATCAGTGTGGAAATGTACGTCTGATATAAAATGTATAATGATGTCAATCAATACCTGGCATGATGGTGAATGAATGTTTATTTTGCCAGCAAATGTCTCAGATGATGTCTCTGATAGAAATAACATGTTGTACCAGTGGGCATGTACCTTTAATTTCTCCTTGTTATTATCAATATAAATCATATTACCCAGTAATTTACCGCTGTTCTGAAGGGATTTATTTCCTTGAAGGAAATATTTCATCCAAGACATTCGCGAAACGTAATTGACGTCACGTTTTGGCATCATTTCAGGCGAAGAAACAATTCATACGCTAACGTCACCATTGTCAATTTTGGCTACATTATAAGGTGGTCTAACAGGAAAATTTTACATTTTGCGAAGATCACGTGATATATAATTTATTTCACTACCATTTTGAAATACCGGATTCATTTCCCTTTACATCTGTACATTCGACAAAGAAACTCGTGCTCCGCACTTGTTTCTATATCGGATTTCCAGATGTCTCGGGAAATAAATCTGGTATTTCAAAATGGCAGTTGAATAAACTCGATGTCACATTGCGTCCAACCGACGAACTCTGACAATTATAATGTTAATGATGCTCCGGAGATAGTTCTACGTTATGTAGTGGTTATAAGACTGTTCTCTAATTGTATACCCAATGAACATATGAATATACATAATTATCCCGTCAACACAGTGCGTATGTGCCGTGAAACACGGTGACGTGAAACATTTTTGATATCCTGTCAATACGACCTAATCACTGCGTATGAATATGTGCTGGGGTTATTGTTTTTGCATTTTAAACCCATTTGTATGTGTGGACGGGATAAATAGAATAGTAGGTTAGTGCCGTGAATGGGAAAAGATATCTGGCGCGGCACGGAAACGGGATGTGCACGCCCATCCCGTTTCCTAAGCCTTGCCAGATATTTTCTCCCATTCACGGCACTAACCTACAATTCTCTATTACGAACCAGGATTTATGAGCACTGTAAATGTCGCCATGTCTCTTGTCTGTTGTATCGTTGGTCGATGTTTGGTGACACAATTAAAAGTATACACTGTTTTGGTTCATTAAGGACGATTGTTACACAGTAACTGTAATGGTGTGTTTTTGTTGACTTCTTCCTTTAGTATGCCCACAGTAAGACACCAGCGTATGTGACTATAAACCGTCCTGAGCAAAATATAGAGAAATAGAGAATAGTAGATTAGTGCCGTGAATGGGAAAAAATATCCGGCAAGGCTCAAGAATATCTTTATTTATCAACAGAAGTATATGTTGTGACCACTCATTTGAACCGTCTCGCCGAGACGGTTCAAATGAGTGGTCACAACATATTATTTTGGTTCAGAAATAAGGAAAATAGATAGAGAATAGTAGGTTAGTGCCGTGAATGCGAAAAAATATCTGGCAAGGCTCAGGGAACGGGATGGGCGAGGCTCTGCCGAGCACATCCCGTTTCCGTGCCGCGCCAGATATTTTTTCTCATTCACGGCACTAACCTACTATTCTATTTATCCCGTCAACACCTACAAATGGCTGTAAAATGGAAAAATTGTATTAACTGGATATCAAAAATGTTTCACGGCACCGTGTTTTTTCACGGCACATACGCACTGTGTTGACGGGATAATAGTAGGTCAGTGCCGTGAATGTGACAACATATATGGCAAGGCTTATCCCGCCAACACCTACAAATAGCTTTAAAATTCAAAAGCAATAACTCCACCCGCCATCGTCAAAATCGGGGAATTTGACTAGTATGACAACCGCACATGTTCATACGCAGTGATTAGGTCGTATTGACAGGATATCAATAAGTTTCACGGCACATACGCACTGTGTTGACGGGAAAAAAGACTGTTCTCTAATCATATACCCAATGACCATATGAATATACCCAATAAGAACCAGACTGTATAGCCACTGTAAAGCCACTGTGAATGTCGTCATGTCTCTTTTGTCTGTTGTATTGTTGGTTGATGTTTGGTGACACAGTTAAAAATATACACTATGTTGGTGGATTAAGTTCTACGAATTTCATGTGGGAACATAAATCAATGTTTATTTGTGTACATTTAGAAAACGATATCTCCAGTTTGTAGTATAGGCCAATGATTATGATATTGTTGTGCATACACATCCAAATATCAAATGTCGAAATAAAAAGTTAATAGTTTGATTGGTTGAGCCTAGTTCAGGCTCAACCAATCAAACTGTCTGCTTTTGGTTTTATGATGTGTGTATAGGCTTAGACGAAAGTTTTATAATTATCATGGTTCAGGATGATTGTTACACAATAACTGTAATGGTGTATTGTGTTGCCTTCTTCCGTTAGTCAAGGTGTATGATCACGTGGTACTAACAACAACAACAAGTACCGATTCAAAGTACGTATTATTTTATAGTGTCCTTAATACATAACGGATTTTGATGAAATATGGCGCATCAAACACGTCTTGTTAAGCTGCAGTTGGTGACCTCTGTATTTTCGCCCAAACTTCTGTCGTTTTTGCGAAGAATCGATTTCCGTGTCTCTGACACGGTTATCGATTCTTCGCAAAAACGACATACGTCTGTGCCAAACTCCCTAGACCACCATCAAATGCAGCTCAAGAAGACGCGTTTGCTGCGCCATATTTCATCAAAATCCGTTGCATATTAAGGCTTAGAAGAAAGTTTTATAACTATCATGGTTCAGGACGATTGTTACACAATAACTGTAATGGTGTGTTTTGTTGTCTTATTCCTTTAGTATGCCCACAGTAAGACACCAGGGGGACGTTTCACTAAACTCCGTACGACTAAAATGTTCGTAAGTGCAATTTTTGGATCGTCTGGAAATTTCAATGTATGGATTTACATTTATTGATCATATGCTGCATATGTAGCATATGCTCAATTAATGTAAATCCAATAATTGTTTACAAGAAAACTGTATTAATGTGAAATTTACAGAAAGTCATAATGTTTCACTTAGGAACATTTTAGTCGTACGAAGTTTAGTGAAACGACCCCCAGAGTCTGTGACTATAAAACATCCTGAGCATATAGTAATTTATACCGCAACCATTCTCCATGTAGCATAATAAAGGGGGTAGAATAAATGTTGTTTATATCTGAAGTAACCTAATATACCTGAAGTAGCCTAATATACATAAAGTGCCGATTTTGCCTTTATTTGTTCACCTTTGACCCCGAATTGCGGCCTTTGATTGGTAATTCTCAACAGCTAATTCAAGATGGCGGTGGAGTTTAAAATCTAAGTCGCTGTCGATTCAGCTGAATTTTGTCCATTTTTACAGTATATGCGATATAACCAAGGACACGGACATGTCCGTCATGATTTTACTGCATATTATGACAACTGTGGAGTCTAAAGCCAGCAATATTGAAGCTCATAGTAAATAAATCGAATATTGAATCAGATACAATACCGAATCTACCTATCGTGGACGCCGCCATTTTGCTTTGAATGACGTCGCTAGATTGGTGACGTATGACGAGGGAATGACGTCAAAACATGACGTAACAAAAATCTTTGGTGCGCAGAGATGGTACTAAAAACCTATTTTATGCCGGTACGCTCAGGGCCTAGTTCAGTTCTGTAGACAATTATCATGTGCTGTCCAACAAGTGCATTGTTAAAACATATCTGAAGAATACAAAAAACAGACGATAATCTCCGGTTTTGGCCTTTTAAGAGTTAATTATTAAGTTCAGTATTGTTCACTACAAGACACGTGTATGCAGACACGTGTAATGGGGTAACCCCTTCCCGGCTACCGCATGTGTGAGGGGGTGCTGGCGTCACGCAAGTAGTGGAAAGCATCACCACGCGACACGAACTGCGGTTGTATAATTGATGTATCAACAAACACATTATTTCTGAAACATACAGTACATTTCTATTTGCACAATATTCGGGACTCTTCATTTCACGGATAAATACAACAACATGCAAAGAAGACGATTATCATGAACCAAACATGTTCGCACAGTAGTTCACCTAACAGTTGATCGAGTGAAATGACAGATTTAACCAATCATTCTAGGATAAATAGACGTACATGTATGTACTAAACTCTATTTACAAACATACAATATTAGTTCTGAGTACATAACTCTAATTGCGTTTAATCACACTGCATTACATAAGCGTTATGACGGAGTAGTCCTTCCAAATGTGTGTTTGTTTCATTTCTACTTCGTGAAGAGTGACCTAACAATCTTGCTAATACACACTTTCTTAGGTAAGTTTATGGTAATATCTGAGTAACAACGGTGGTTGACCTGGTGATTACTGAGTAATTCTTATGAAAATTTTCATAAGGCTTGAAGGCTAAGGAGATTGTAAAGAGATGCAATCTATAAAATCGTGCATGGTGACATCAGTCGTCGGTTGCTAAAATGTGGTGAAATATTATGAATTTTTTATTACCTCCTTATGCATATGGGGCCGTTATTTTGAACAACTGGAATAGCTCAAACAAAACTGGAGCCTGTTCTGTGCCTTTTCTCATGAATTGTCCAGTGTCGGTTCACGAGAATAAGTATAATTTGTTTTATTATGATATTTTCAAATCGAAACATGAATAGAAGCAAGCATAGCTTGGCTGGTTTTAAAGGTACATGCCTGCTCAGTAGGCACAAACTGTTCTTTATAAGAATTATATAAGTGTATAATTGTGTCACTATTACACCACTTTTAAAAATTACAAGTGCCAGCTATACAGATATAATAATTTAGTAATAGTTATTTTACTGATAGTGACTCGCGGTGGTATCAGGCATCAGGCTATTTTCATATGCAAATGAGGCATGATACTTTTTAATTATTTATACTAATTGAATGCGTCACCTGAACAAAAAAATAGTTTCGACAGATTATGAAGCATGATCATTGCACATCAAACAATAAATACAGATAATAAATAGTAATGTCCGTTAACCATTTTAAGGACAAACACGGTTATCGCCCCTGATATCAGTGTGGAAATTTACGTCTGATATAAAATGTATAATAATGCCAATCAATACGTGAATAATGGTGAATGAATGTTTCTTTTGCCAGAAAATGTCTCAGATGAATGTTTAAATGGAAATCAGAATAGCTATGCTGGCTTTGAGTTTGTCATAAGGTTCCTTTTCCCATTAATTATCCAGTGTCTATTTACAGTATAACCTATCTCAACCGGAAACACTGACAGTATGTTCATGTTCGCAAAACACACCCGCATGCATATTCAGATGTCTAATTTACAGAGGACGAACTTGACAGGAGGATAAGGTGGTGTCGGAATACCCCTTCTAATCTCGACCAACTAAGGACTGCATTGTTGGAAGAGTGGAACAATAACCCAATAAGAAGGATAAATGCACTGATGAATTCCATGCACAAGATAATCAGGGATGTGACAGATGCGCGAGGGGGGCATACGAGATACTGACAAAACAGTGGATTTCACTGTGCGATATTGGGGGGTACCGTCAATTGTGATTCAATTACTAATGAATTATCGGTCAAAACCTAATGCAATTTTGGTAATGTGTTAACTAAAGATGTTTTTTTCATACTCATATATAAAATATTGTATATAACAGCAAACACATCACTTTAAATCACCTCAAATGTTTACCCTGTGTTTCTATATCCTTTCAGTATATTTTCAGACAGATATTACATAATAATGTTGTCCAACACTGGCTGTCTAGAGATTAAACGAGTCTACACGAGCAGTGTCTTATAGAGGTATCGCTAGATGTGACTATCATTCTTATCTTGATAGTACTAATCTACTTAATCTCATATTAGCAAAGTTAGTGTAGGTCTTACGTAGTTGAGAGTATCTCCACACAGGTTAGAAATTTAGGCGCTGATAGATGGCATAAACATTTAAGAACTCCAGTTGATAAGAGAACATGTTAAATATATAGCGTTTTAGAGGACGAATTTCGCTTAAATGACATTGATATACAGAGTTACGTCAAACATATATTCGTGATCACAGTATGTCCCGTCCTGCAGTCGGTCGACTAGAATCATACCTTTCCATTTCCATAGGTTGTCCCATCCAGCAGTCTGTCGACTAGAACCATTCCTTGCAATTCCACAGGTTGTCACACCCGGCAATTGGTCTGCTAGAATCTTACCTTTGAATTTCTACAGATTGTCCCTTCCAACAGTCGATCGGCTAGAATCATTCCGGTTTATTTCCACAGGTTGTCCCGTCAATCAGTCGGTCGACTAGAATCAAATATTTCCATTTCCACATGTTGTCCCACCCAGCAGTCGGTCGACTAGCATCATTCCCGTTTATTCCCACATGTTGTTTCGTCCATCAGTAGGTCGACTAGAATCATACCTTAATTTGTGATTGCTAGTACGGAATTTTATTAATACTATATGTTTGGGTTTAGGCAAATTCATGAGATACTTTTCAAAATGTATATGTTTTAAACAAGCTGTATGTTTTGCCCTTTGATGACTAGTTAAGCGATTCTGTCCATTTTTGTAAATATTGATATTTAAGTGTTCGTTTAATTGACTGTAATGTGGCCTTCGGGGTTTGAATTTCTTGGTTTAACATCAAATCAGTTCGGCCTACACTATTCAAAATATTTTCTACATGCGAAAACCATTTATATTCATGGGGGTCATTTATCATAGATTCATATGCTAGATTGCTGAGTTTGGATTGCTTTCCCGTTTTTAATGATATCCAGTAATTTATCATACGTGATTTAATTTCAATTTCAATTGGATATCTACCCAATTATGTATATATATATAATTGTGTACTTTTTCTTAGTTTAGTTATATTTCGTAAAAAGGAACAATGTAAATTTTCAAGTAATTGTATGTTTTCGTAACCCTATACTTCGCTACCGTATAGCAAAATAGGTAATATTGTATGATCCAAAATTTGTAATTGTAAGTCAAGTGGTAATTCAAAATGTCTTATCCGCTTGTATAGCAAATGCATAGCTTTTCTAGCTTGTTGTACAATGTGTCGTCTAGCTTTATAAAATGTTCTTGTTTGCAAAAAATAAATTCCTAAATACTTAAAATGACCAGTGATATCAATTGTAACACCTCCGATTTTAAAGTGGAACTTATTTGTCTTTCGGGCCCCAAATATAACTACTTTGGTTTTACTATGATTTCCATTTAATTTCGAATCTGTGCAGAATTTATTGAACCAATTTATATTATTTTGCAAATCATTTTCATTTTCCGCTAAGATTACCGTATCATCAGCATATAATAAAACGAGTAATTTCAGATAGAAATAAACACACCATTACAATTATTCTACTCTATGTGTCCCTCTAGGTCATTCAAAAATAAAGATAAAAATACCGGGGACAAGTTTTCGCCGTGACGCAATCCAATGTCGCTTGTAAAAAATAGAGATTTTTCATTGCTGAATGAAACACATGATTTTATGTTTTGGTACATATTATAAATGACTCTAAAATAAATTCCATTTATGTTATTTTTATACAATTTCTGCCATAACCCAATTCTCCACACAGAGTCAAAGGCCATGCTAAAGTCCACAAAGCAGCAGAATAGTTTCTTTTTTTGATGTTTTAAACTTTCAATGAGGTAGTGTAGTAAAAACACGTGATCAATTGTCGAGTAACCTTTCCAAGGTATATGATATACAACGCACGGTATATATTTCAATATTTGGTTGCGTGATCAGTGACACTCGAATACTGCTATATTGTATCTGAAAATCAGTCTCGGACTCGTCTCGGACGGCAAAAGATTTTTCGCAATAAAATCAATATTTGATGGAATTTCATAAAAAAAATTGTTTGGGGGGAGGGTGACATTTTGGTTATTGATGAAAAAGTACTTACTTTTAAATAATTTTTAGATTTAATGTGTTTAATAGCCAAATGTTCGTAGGCAGGAAAACGTGGAACAGACAGTAGTGATTATCGTATTGGTATAGTATATGCATGATATTGATATAGTACGAATTGACAACCAGCAGAAAAGCCGTACAGTACTGTATAACGTATTTATACCGCA
This sequence comes from Conchocele bisecta, assembly GCA_029237695.1. Lineage (NCBI taxonomy): Eukaryota > Metazoa > Mollusca > Bivalvia > Lucinida > Thyasiridae > Conchocele > Conchocele bisecta. Next base: position 52,125,894 of record CM055280.1, on the reverse strand, counting down.
ACCAGCGTCTGAAGTAACCTAATAAAGGGGTCCGAATAAACATCATCTGTATTCGCTACTAACTGTATATACATCAATGTAGCATAATAAACTTGCACTTTTGTTTTTGGTGCTCAGTTTGCATATACACGGAATTACAATATAACCTTTGGTACCAGACCGTACTAGCTTTATTTTCTCAACTTTGACCTCTCGTCATGTGACCAGTGGGTTCAAAATAGCAACGGAAAAAATGTCTCACTTCACCTCAATAGTGTTGGAATAATTTTATAATTACTGGACCGATTTTCACCCAAACTAACTCTTGTTTTCTTAGTTAGACCATTTCCAAGCTATCTAGCCGGGTTTCGGAGTGAATTTCTAAAAACGATATTGTCCGACCAGCTTCTCGAGCTCCTCCACCTTGTCAAAATTGTTCCACTTCAAATGAATTTTTCGCAATAATTTCAGAATTATCTGACCGATTTGAACAAACTAGCTCTTGTTTTCTTATTTTGATCATTTCCAAGGTAACATGGCTTTGGGGCGAATTTCTAAAATAAAATGTTTTCTGTACTGCACCTTGTCCTCCTCATCCAAGACGGTCGTAATGACGTCAATCAGACAACTTGACATTACGTCATAATGTGTTGCGGTATAAAGTAAATGCATGGTTAGTGCCTTAGAATATAAAATATTAGTCGGTTTCGCCCCAACAACTTTATTGTATTCAGTACATGAATGCGGAGGTCAAGACACAAGTGAGCTACATATAGAGAATAGTAGGTTAGTGCCGTGAATGGGAACACATATATGGCAAGGCTTAGGAAACTGGATGGGCGAGGCTCTGCCAAGCACATCCCGTTTCCGTGCCGCGCCAGATATTTTTATCATTGACGGCACTAACCTACTATTCTATTTATCCCATCAACATCTACAAATAGCTTCAACATGCAATATAAATAACCCCAGCCACCGCACATATGCATACGCAGTGATTAGGTCGTATTGACAGGATATCAAAAATGTTTCACGGCACCATGTTTCACGGCACATACACATTGTGTTGACGGTATAAAATTGCATCCTCACCTAACATATTGACGTGATATAATGTAATGTAATGGTCCACCACCACCATTGAGTGTTCCTATATAAACGAACCAATGACCACATATGTTGCTATTCTCTGCTATTCTATTTACCACGTATTTGGCTATTCTCTGCTACTTTCATTTTTCGTACGGATGTTGTGGGACCTATTTTCCCATAACCTGCACCCATTCTGCTGTGGATATTAACGCATTAAAATATAGGTTTAAGTATTGTTAAGAAAGATAAATTCAATCTCCTGTGACCACCCTGGTGGTGGCGCAAAAAGTGATCGGTTGGAAGTGAAACCGCCTCACATGACAAACAAGCTCCGACTTACAAAATTAATCCCAAACCAAAACATATGCTTGAAACTGATGTAAACGATACATTAACATGCCTGTGAAGTAGGTTAGTGCATCAATTGACTGGTTTCTACAAGCAAAGCGTGTCAATGGCATAACAAATCTGCCTTATTGTTTTAACGTACTACACCGCGCATGCATATCTGATGATTTAGTGTGGTTAAACCTAATACGACATTCCCAATAGTTGACGTTAGACCAATGAGGAACGTAGCTAGTTATCTCCTGTTGAAATTATTTATAGAATACCGGTCAAATTGTGTAGTTTGTGGCCACTTTATTGTACATGTACTTGAACATGTATATGTACTTGTACAGGTAATATATGGGATTTAGTACGAAAGTAGTATATAGGGAGTCACTTTCGTTATCCGCGGGTGTTCATAAAGGGATTAGACCTCATGCAACCTCCCAAAGGGGGAAAAACAAGTGAATTTCACCTTAATTTACAGAAGAAACATCCCCCCCATTAGAAAATGAACTTCATACCGTTGTACGAAAATTATTTGAAAGAAATTAATTAATTTAATTTCAGAGAAAATTAGCAAAATCCGTGGCAAATCTGTAACGGTTTCGACTACCTTGTTTTCAGCTACCACGTTTTCGGCAACCGGTATAATTTTAAAAAAAGTTGGGGAACTTCTTTGGCGTCGAAAGATGCCGAGGTGTAGAAAATAGAACCCCAACTTTTTTAAAATATACCGGTTGCCGAAAACGTGGTAGCTGAAGCTTTTTTGCACTCTTATAATTATATCTTACATGTGGGGGTTCCACAACGTTCATCGAGTACCTATTATGTGTGGTAGCCGAAAGTAGTTGAAAACCTCATCAATTTCGAATTTTATATCTTGCATGTGGAGTTCTACAAAGTTCATCGAGTACCTAGTTTCTGTTGGTTAGTTGAAAAAGGTAGTTGAAAACCTCATCAATTTGGAACGGATTTTAACTGTTGTACGAGGTTATTTTTTGTCATAAAATTTTTTCTCATAATTTTCAAAAATAGAATGCACCCTATTGAACAGAAAGAAGTATGTATTTAATAAATTTTCAAGATTAGAAAAATATCACACGTCAGTCAAAAAGATATGAGAGCGGTTCGCACAAGGATTAGCGATAAAAGGGGTGTAAATTCATCTCCTAGGATTAGGGAATTAAGGGCAGAATTAACAAGAATGGGTACACCTTTTTCAAATAGACTAAGGGAAAGGGGGTTAACTACATTAATAAATAAGGAAAAAAATGATGAATTTATGAAAAGAATGGCTCGTGCAACGTCTCGCGGGGTATTTAAGGGGATAGAAAATAAAAATATAGAAAAGATAGCACAGAATATAGCTGATGAGGCTTCCCTCAGTCTTAGAAGCAGGAACATTGGCAAACCTCAAAAACGAGTGCAGAAAGCCGGTCTGTTACAACAGTTAATAGAGCAAGGTAGCGATTTATTAGAAGATTCTAAACAAAAAGAAAAAATAAAAATAAATAGTAAAAGGGCGTAGGATAACCACAATAAACTTGAAAAGAAAACTTCAAATAAATAACACCACCAGGATAATGACAGAGTTAGTGCCTCTGTTAACCGATATTTTTTATCTAAGATACTCTTTCGCTTACAAATTAGTTCATCAAGATGAAAAAGATTCTAGAGGAAAACGGAAAATGTTAGTATTTTATAAAAATTTATCCGGGAGCCCTTGGTTTAGGGAGTACGATGGGGTTGAAAGATGAATTAAAAAACAAGAAGAGTCCAGATTAAACATAGATAAAATAGACAGACCAAACACAAAATGGAGTTTTGTAAGATGGATGGGTGTTAGTGTTAAAATAATATATGGAACCTCCACAATGGTTGTTAAAACCCCCCAAATTGATGCAGGAATGAAATCAGAAAAAGTTGCTGGGGGTAGAATGCCAGAGTGGTTGAGATATAAAAAAGGTTTGAAACCTCTAGATAGTTTTAAAGAGGATCTTTGTTTATTTAGATGTTTAGCACTCCATACATCTAAACTTAGGGCCGATAGGTGTTTAAAAATGACTCAGGATTTACAGCAACAATATTTACAGTTTTGTAAAACTAAAAAATTAAGGGTCCCAAAAGGCCCCATAGTATTCGGAGATATTAAGAAAATAGAAGAGTGTTTTAAAATAGGTATTGATGCTTACGAACCTACCGAAGAGGGAACATGGTATTTACGAAAAGTGGCAGCACAATACGAAAAAAATGGTAAAAAGAAGATGAAAATAGGTATCTATAACGATCACGCTTTTCTTATTACAGATATGAATAAAGTTTCGAATAATTATTGTTGTTTTACATGCGATCAACGCTTTACAAAGTCCAGTAACTTAACAAGACACGCACTTACTTGTATGAAGGGGAACACAAAAGTAAGGTGTAATGGACAAAAAACAGATCGTCCATTATCATCGTTTGAAAAGGCTTTCTACCGAAAACTTAATTGTAGTAAAAAATATATTAACTGGATAAATTCGCTTTCAGGCCCCCATATACACACCGCGGTATGCGGACACGGGGGGGGGGGGGGGTGGGGGGGGGAAAGAATAATCGCTGGTGCCCCAGTTGATGGGTTTTGTCCGGAGACCAATACTGTTTATCAATTTCACGGATGTTATTGGCACGGATGCCCAAAACATTGCAAAAATTGGGAAGAAAAATACGCAAAATCAAACACTCGAGACTCATTAATCAGGAGTCAGCTCAATTTTGTAACTATTTGGGAATGCGAATATGACTCGGATTCAAACACAGAGGTTTCTACAGGGTTTGAAAAACCTCCTACAATAATTTATCCGTATAGTATTGTATACGATTTTGAAGCATATTTAGATGGATCTAAAGAGAAAAACAATCCCTCTAAAGATCTAACGTTTGTAAACGAACACGTTCCAATAAGTGTTAGTATAGGTGATACGTTATCTGGTAATATAACCCACATATGCGATACTTGTCCTAAAAAATTAGTGATCCTATTTACGGAAAACGTAAGAAAGAGGGCTGCTGCCATTCGCGAGGTTGTTGGTAAGGATAAAATATATGGGTTTCCTACAAGTATGGAAACGCTTTCGCCTTCTCAAAAGAGGGAGATTACCAGATGGATTTCTCAAGTATCAGTAATTGGTTTCAATTCCAGTAATTACGACCTTAATTTAATAAAGAAACATTTATTTGATATTTTAACGGATAAAACAAAGAAAGTATTAGTAGGTAAGAAAGCGAATACAACCATTTTTCTATTTACACCAGAATTTAGGTTTTTAGACGTAAAATTATATCTTGCTCCTGGAATAGATTATGATAGATGGGTAAGGGCGTATGGATGCGAAGGGGTAAAATCCTTCTTTCCTTACGAATGGTTCGATTCTCCGGATAAATTGAATTATGAGGGTTTACCACCACTTAAACATTGGGGGAATAAATTAAGTCCAAATAAAATTGTAATCAAACAGCAGTTGGAAGAGTGCAACAACATTTATAAAAGAGTAAATATGAAATCTTTCAAAGACTGGTTAAAATATTATCACGATTTGGATGTTGGACCGTTTTTAGAAGCTATCGGAAAAATGACAAAATGTTATCAAACAAAAGGTATAGATATGTTTAAAGACGCAGTTACCCTACCAGGTGTTGCTTTAAAATATATTCTCAGAGGAACGATAAAAAATTATGTAAAACCTTACGAAACGAAAGAGAGCAGGGCAGCAGACGCGATATGTGCCCCATTGGTTGCACCTGATGAGGAAATATATGAAATGATGAAAGGAGCATTAGTTGGAGGTCCATCAATTGTGTTTACAAGACACGCTGAAGCGGGTGTTACGAGAATTAGATCAACCCCAGATGGTGATGGAAAACTTTGCGAAGCAGTACTTGGATTGATGCAAACGCCCTGATCTTTCTACATTAAATTAAAGAGATGCCTTGCGGTAAAGGTGTGTTATACAGGGGGGAAAACCCCCACGATCAAACTAAAATAGATAAATTTTCTAAGGCAGTTTTAAATGATAAGTGGTTTGGGTTTGCCGAAGTAGATATAGAAGTTCCACACAACTTAAAAGATAAGTTTTCAGAAATGTCTCCAATATTTATAAATAGAGTTGTAGAGGAGAAGGAAGTTTCGGAGGCTATGTTAGGTTATTTGAAAGAAACTAACAGTACGAGAGGAGATGGTAAAAAACTAGTAGGAGCAATGTCTGCACAAAAAGTCTTATTATTTGCCCCATTGCTAAAATGGTATTTGAAACAAGGACTACGAATAACTGGGATTGACAGGGTTATAAATTATACAGCAGGAAAATCCTTCGAATGGTTCGTTAAGGAAGTTACAGAAGCCAGGAGAGCCGGGGATGTTGACAGCTCCAAGGCTCCAATTGCTGATATAATGAAACTATTAGGAAACTCGTGTTGCGGAAAAATGATAGAATCTCCCGAAAAACACCTCAACACAACCTATACAAAAGATGAAGAATGTGTAGACAAAGCTTTAAGATCCTCTTATTTTAACGATCTAGAGGAAATAGGGGATTCTTACGAAATATCTTCCAGAAAAGTAAATGCAAATATGACTCGACCATTTCACTGCGGTATTGCCGTATATCAACATGCCAAATTAAGAATGTTGGAATTTTATTATAATTTTATGGATAAATACGTAGATAGAGCGGATTTTGAACTAATACAGATGGATACTGATAGTTTATATATGGGGGTTAGTATGAAAACGATAGATGGAATGATAAAACCTCGTATGCTAGAGGATTTTAACGAACATAAAAAAGAATGGTTAGCGTGGGATAAATGGAGTAATAGAGAACCAGGACTTTTTAAAACAGAGTTTCAAGGGGATCGTGCAATTGCTCTATCCAGTAAGTGTTATGTTGTTGAAAAATTAGACACCTCTCAAGTAAAACACTCAGCAAAAGGGCTCTCTGCAAGACAAAACCCTCTTTCTTGGAGAAGATATAAAGACGCCCTAAATCCTATTGAAACGGATAGAGGAACAAACAGAGGGTTTAGAATGAGAAATGGTGTTATGAAAACGTATACCCAAAATAAATTAGGACTGTCAGCTTACTATGACAAGAGAAGGGTTTTAGAAGATGGGATACATACAGAACCCCTTTAAACTTTCATTATATTTTAACAGAAAATAAAAATTATGCAGTTGAAACCTGTTCAATTTTTGAAGGTATCTTACACACCATAGGTTTTCCAACGGGGGGCTTATCACGGAGTTTTGGCCAATTATCTCTAGATAATCCAATTCTAAATTTATCATATTCCCACAGATCTGTAAGCCGTTTAGGGCCAATATGGTGTTTCTTTCTAACTTCATAGGCAGGAACAATTCCACGTGATTGTAAAATATCTACCAGCGCTTCCTGTGTAATAACTGATTTAGGCATAATTCTGTAATAATTACTTTATATATATACATATAAATGTCTAACATTATTGGAAAAATAAATATGTTAGACATTTATATAATATGTATATATATATATATATATATAAAAATCTTAAAAATATGTTTACAAAAGAAGAAGACGTAAAAACAAAATTTGATGAGGCTTGCTATGAGGATATTTTAGGTCTCCAAGACGGAATTATAGAACGTCTAAAAAAGTTACACGAGGAAGAGAGGGAGCTAGAAGCCGCTACAAAACTAAAACCTGTTGAAATTTGTAAAGATTCGATGATGAGCCCGCTTGTTGAAAGCATTATAAAACAGTTCGAAAAAACCTACATGGAAAAGATGTCGAATTGATCCATATCTCCGGCAGTACGAGGGGTTAATTAATATCTGGTTGAATTACAGGTATAAATATGGGACGCTGTCGATGCGGAACGTAGTACAAAACCCAAAGAAACCAAATTTGGAACAAATTTAAAAGAACGAGAAATCCCACACCCTATAGTACCCGCGTCTGTCTACAGAGGCCCCACGAATCTACTAGAAGACACCAGCTCGTTCGAAGAATCTATGTTCGACATGGAGAGACGTTTGGAGACCCGGTTGGACGCCTTGGAGCGCAAACTGTTGGACACAATTTCCGGCGATCCGAAGAAAGACGACCCGGAGTTACACGACATTTGGAAAACGGTAGAGAATGCGAAGTGGTGGCTTGGGGTATTTGGGGTGGCGTACGTGGTCTGCAGACCACTGTTTCCAGTCGTGTACCTAGAGTCTTGTAGACTCTTGGAAGAACAAAACGGACCCCGACTCCCAGTTCGTA
>CM055280.1:51853206-52117706 GCA_029237695.1 Conchocele bisecta | reverse complement strand
AGAAAACATATCTTCTTGGTATTTTTGTTATACGTATATATAGATAGTAGTACTATAGTTGACCTGCAGAAAAGCGCTACTGTACTTAGCTGGCGCTATGCAGACGTATGAGCCTCCACCAAACAAGCTTCTCATCACGACACGTGGTGGACACAGGGCTGTCCATGCCGGCAAGTGTGACCTATCCCAGTTAGCGTCATGTACACATGAGGAAGCTGATGGAAAGAATGTTGCTTCATGCTGCTCATGTCTATTACAAGGCCATCGCAATATAATGATACAAGCCAGCGATACGGATCTGGTGGTACTTGCCATTGCGGCTGATCCAGTTCTCTCAGAATGTCGAATTTGGGTAATATTCAGTCATGCAAAAACAGTTCGCCATGTCTCAGCAGACCGCATCGCAGCATCACTCGGAAATGATCGGTCACATTGTCTACTATTCATGTATGCTTTCTCGGGCTGTAATACAGTTTCTTCATTTTTCGGAATAGGCAAGAAGACCATGTGGGAAGTGTGGCGAAGCTCCGACTTAATCGGAACAGTCTTCAAAAAACTATCTGACTCACCGACCCTGATCACAGATCAAGAAATGGAAACACTAGAAAGATTTGTAGTCCTCCTGTACAATCATACGTCGACATTGACCACAGTAAATGAAGCTAGAAAACGCCTCTTTGCATCCGGAACACGGCAGTTGGACAACATCCCTCCTAGTAGTGACGCCTTGATCTGCCTACCAAGCTGGCCATTTATGGTTTGCAACGCCAAACCTTCCTGATCCGACGGAGTGGGGCTGGGCCAAGAAGGGAAGCACCTGGTGTCCTGTGTGGAGCCTGAAACCTGAGGCAGCGATGGCCTACAGGGAACAGAGTGTACTTGCCGAATCAGCAACTGTACTGGCGCAAATGTGGCAAGGCTAATCTACCATGTACACAGCTCTGCGTATGTGAAGGACAGTATACATGCAATTCCGAGCATCCAATGCGTTGTGTGATATTCATTGAATCAAAAGGTTAAACATATACATTTCCTAATTTTATAATGCAATGTTATTAGAACCCACATGTCCGAAAAACTTACGGTTAGACATCAAATGCATAATTTGTGTTGGTCAGCAATTATGAGTATTTATGTGAAGGACAAAATTGGGTGTCAATTTTGACGTTTCGCCACGTTTTCATACGTACGATAGTAGTATTATAATCCCAATTACGTAATATATATTCAATGTGTGTAAATACACATTATTCTAGTCATATTTTATGCAACTTGGATTACAAATTTGCTATTATTAGGATTAGAAAATATGACAAGTTTGCATACTATACGTATTTTCTCATTCTCATTTCCATGAAACAAAAATGGCGGCCAACTTGAATTACAGTGGTCTAGCTATATCATAGTTACATTTAAACAGTTTCAACACATCCGTTATATATGAAAACCTATGTATAGTCATCAAAATATTAAGTATAGCTTGCTTCTATCTCAAGTTATTGCCATTTCTTTATTTACCAAACGCGGATGGCGGCCATCTTGGATGTTGAGGAGGTTACGTATCTTGGATCAAATTTATCCCATTTAAACCCCTATGTACAAATTTTCCTACTTTCCTCCAAAATGGGAACATCTTTTTTGTTTATCCGCCCCACTATTCATTAAAATGCCTTGGCGTGGCCGAGTGGATAAATCATCACAACTGGGAGATCGAGGGTTTTGTACTTTGCTCGGGCTGGTGTGCCACAAATTGTTTTGGCGCCCAGTTTCGCGCCACCTTTGATCTACTTTGAAGCTGTTTGATGTTATTTCGCGGGAACGAATTGTTATTTCGTGAGAGCGAATTTTTAAATTGAGGGAACGAATTGTTATTTCATGGGAACGAATTGTTAAATTTAGGGAACGACTTGTTATTTCGTGGAAACGAATTGTTAATTCGAGATAAATAATTGTTAAATTGAAGGAACTAATTGTTATTTCGTGGGAACGAATTAATATAAAAAAATAAATGTCCCCTGCCGGGCTCAGTAGATGAGAGATGTCTATGACATATATATGGGCCGCGCTCTGTGAAAACCGGCCTTAATGACAACGTCATGAAAGCCTGAAAATGACGTCGCAAAGTTACGCTTGAAACCAACGTCACGTCGGATTTTGACACTTGAAATAGTTGCGTCATTTCAATAAGTTGAAGTTGTCCTATATATAACCGTACTGTGCGTTTTACTATTTGTTGCTCACAAACATTTTAATGCTGGATACGCGTAGCAGAATTTCACAGTTGTTTCCATAGTGGTTCAGACAGTTGTCTGTTTTTTCGGTTTCCTTCAAGGAAACACGAAGTGATTTTGTAGAATTTGTTTTCATATATGGACGACATTTGAAACTAAATAACCATACAACCGGTACTTTTTAGATAACACCATCACAGAATCAGTATTATGTAACAAATAGAACTGAGCACAGGGCTTAATTCGTTTAATTTACTGTTTCGCCTGTCGAATATTTCAAAAGTCAACATAAAAATACGATTTGGAAATTTTCAGAAAAATAAGCGTATCACAGATGTATAATTATGGTAGTGCCAAAATATTCGCCGTTCCTGGCATATCGCATCATGGTGACACTGTGCCAAACATGTTTTAGTATTTAGTGTGTTGGTATTGTGTCACACGCATATTTACTGAGCCACAATAATCATGGTTATATCAGATTATTGTAATACATAAGTGTCGCCACCAAAGACATAGCCTACTGATTTCTATCTGTATCTTCTACCACTTACGTGTTCGGTGTCACGTAATATTTAGCGACTTTCAAAAATATCGCATTAAATCAGCCGTATGATTGCCGTTTGATAACAATGTAAATATTCTTTAAAATGACCACTTGTAAATATGGTTATATGAATGTATAGTCATTTTACTAGTATATTTGCAATCATTGCAGACACTGATCAGACTGCACAGATGCACAGGTCTCCAACATTTACACATTCAAGAAGTCCGACTTTGCCAGATTGTTGTTAATTGTCTTACATTGCACTACATTGTACTAAATAGTGCACGTCTGCGTGCTTTGTTTGTTATCAAAGGACCGTTCTAGTCGGAGGCGTGTAAATAATATAATACAAAAGCACATGCACATCTTAAACGCGTCTATATTCAAATGAGCCGCTTCGAACAATAGTTGCATGGTGTGGAGCGTCATTTCAACAAAATCAATGTTGTGATCGGGACAAATTTAGTGTGTAAATCACTGACTGTGTTATAGTGTGCAGTTATGCAAAATACATATACGTACAGTAGCTCCTTACCTATTTGTATACATTAATATCGTATACATATCGTAATCGTATAGTATTGGTATATTTAATGAGCATATCGTAAGATCATATAATATTGGTATGTTTGTACCGTATCATCGTATAGTACAAACGTACTATACGAATAGTATACAAACATACGATATCCATTCGTATATACGATATATCCGTACGGATATGGTATGAATATACCATACCCGAAGTGTGGCTTTTCATTCTACTGAAAACACCTCTCATTTTAAAGAAATTCTCGACTCCAAAGAGGACCAAATATTAGGGGCGGACCAAATATTAGGGCAAATAGTACACTGCAACACCGTTAATATATCGTATACATTTATGGTATGCAGGTACATTTATACCGTACACAAATCTGGTATGTTTGTACTATACAAACGTACCAGAATTATACACATGTATAAAAATCGTATAAACGTACGATTTGAATGGTATATCTATACGATATTGGTTGGTATGTATGTTACAAACAGACCGTACGTTTATATTATATGCATATCGTATATAAGACATATCGTATTGGTATAGCATACGTATAGTATTGGTATAGTACGTATAGTTGACCTGCAGAAAAGCGCTACTGTACGCCAAGGTGCTTTTCAGGGGCGGACCCAGAATTTCAGGTTAGGGTGGGGGGGGGGGTGGGCGGGCACTTCTTAATTGAAATAGTTTACTATACTTTCGAACTAGCACCGTTTGTTCGTCGACCAAGCGGAGCTGGGGAGACTGCTAGGTGGGTCCGGCGGTATGCCCTCCGGAATATGTTTGATATTTACACCCCATTTTGCTGCGTTATGGCGCATTATAGAGCAAAAATATCTTTACTCGCCAAATTTTGGGGTGGGGTGGGGTGGGGGGGGGGGGCGACACCGGGGTTTCCCTTACGTGAATCCGCCCTTGTTTTTAGAATGGCTGTTTCTTTGTTTACAAATGCGCTGAATGTACTTTTTCTGAAACACAACAAAACTAAATGGCACATTTCATTTTCAAATTAATTATTCCCTATCGGGACATGTAACAATTATACAACCATGTATGTTACATCTCCACATTTTCCTGGCAGTGGCGGTGGTGCCAGTCGAGGGAGTTTGGGTCGGCGCAGCATTTTCCCATAGACCTGCTACCTGCTAGTACGGGGTACATGTACATTAGCCCGTCCGCCAGTTATATTGGCTACACAGTCCCACTTTCTGAGATGTAAATTTAATTCCGAGAGCCTGGGAATGAACAGTCGATTTTTAGTTTGTTTAACAATTTCCGGGGGTGTCCGATTACCCTCTAGACCCCATCGGGTGCTAAAGTCATTGATATGTGCAGCCATAGGCCTATCCAAATGCTGGTCATTCATTTATATAGAAATAAAATGCATTTGTTTCAATCACCGATACGATGTGCATATAATTTACAATTTCCAACACCAGGAATGCCGTTTTGTTTTTTGGTCTTTGGTGACGTATTGCCTAAATCAATAAATGACGTCACAATTAACTGTAAATGACACCAATTCTTAAATAATTACATTTTATCTTTCTGACGACACACGTATATGTATATATTATGGCGATAATGACAAATTACGAAGCCACAGGTCGGCTAATTATAGATTTAAAATCAATAGTTGTGCGTTTGTTTTGTTCACTACATGTACATATCATAATTTTATTGTGATGACTGTTTGATAGTATACATACTAACACTTGTTGACACATTTAGTGCAACTTATCAGCAAATACAGTTTACAGCAAGCACCGTCAATGAGTCTATGAGCACTCATTTCTACTGTAGGCTGTTGAGTTGCATTGCACAAATGTTGCCGTTTCAATAACGTCATTTTATAGATGACGTGACGTTTTTTTTTGTGCGTGATTCACATGGTGCTACTAAAAGTGAGAAAAAGCTAAAAATATTAAACATAATTGCATTTTCTTTTCAGAATATTGTTTTTGAAAGGTGTCCGCATCAGAAAATGTAAAAAAATACAAATTGAAAATTTTGTCATTAAGGCCGGTTTTCACAGAGCGTGGCCCATATATATATACTCGCTGGTAACGTTTTCCAACAATTTTGAGAAAGACCATGCATGTACATGTAGTCAACTATTCAATGAAAAGTCATGCAGAGCATGATGTTATTAGCCGATCACATCAGGGTTCAATATATATCCACATTTTAGTAGTTACGGAATCTCAAGGAAAAATGAGAGAAGTGTTGATTTCCACCCCAACCAAATTCTCCCAGATATATTTAGCTATCATTAATATCTGATCATAGCAATACTTATGGTAGTCAAATGTAAATTAACTAGCCACAAGTTCATAAAACATTCTAATGTGTTAATCATTTCTCTATATGCTGGTATATTTGAGCAAAATAAGTAGATTCCATTATATATATTGGGCCAAGTGATGTTCAGTTGGTGTGGTAAGGGAACCTGTCACCATGTCACGATGGAATATCCTATATTTATATTAATAAATTGATAGTATACAAAGAACAGTAGGTTAGTGCCGTGAATGGGAATGGGAAAACATATCTGGCAAGGCTTAGGAAACGGGATGGGTGAGGCTCTGCCAAGTCAATCCCGTTTCCGTGCCGCGCCAGATGTGTTTTCCCCATTCACGACAATAACATACTATTCTATATATGCCGTCAACAGCTTTGAAATGCAAAAATATATCCCCAGCCGTATCCTCACAATCGGAGAATCGACTAGTATGACAACCGCACATATTCATACGCAGTGATTAGGTCGTATTGACAGGATAGCAAACGTGTTTCACTGCACCGTGTTCCAAGGCACATACGCACTGTGTTGACGGGATAAATATAAATTATGCTAATGTAAAAGCGCTCTTTTACTATTCATTCAGTATTAATTTGTTTACTACAATAAAATAATTTACTGATATCAATAAAATACTGAATAAATATAAAATATAAAATCTTCATTACCTGCTACAGCATTACTCCCGTCCTTAGTTAGGTCGAGTCTGTAAGGAGACATGGTCAGGAATAAAATAATGGGCTGTTGCGTTTACTGTAGTAAACATGAACAACAGTTGGTCTGTTAAAGTGCGTCTGTTGTGTGCTATGCTAGTCCTTGTGGGATGGCCGACTGATCAAGTGCTAAACTAGTCATGATGCGATGGCAGACTGATCGAGTGCTATACTAGTCGTGGTGCGATGGCCGACTGATCAAGTTCTAAACTAATCCAGGTGCGATGGCCGACTGATCAAGTGCTTAACTAGTCCTGGTGCGATGGCGGACTGATCAAATGATAAACTAGTCCTGGTGCGATGGCTGACTGATCAAGTGCTAACCTCGTCCTGGTGAGATAGCCGACAGATCAAGTGCGAAACTAGTCGTGGTGCGATGGCCGACTGACCAAGTGCTAAACTAATCATGGTGCGACAGCTGATTGATCAGTTACTATACTAGACAATGTGCGATGGTCGACTGATCAAGTGCTATACTAGTCATGGTGCGTTGGCCGACTGATCCAGTGCTATACTCGGCATGGCCGACTGATCACGTGCTACATGTATACTGGGCATGATGAGATAGCCAACTGATTAAGTGCTATGCTGGGCATGGTGCGATGGCCGACTGATCAAGTGCTATACTAGTCATGGTGCAATGGCCGACTGATCAGGTGCTATACTAGTCATGGTGCGATGGCCGACTGATCAAGCGCTGAACTAGTCCTGGGCTGATGGCCGACTGATCAAGTGCTACAAATGTATACTAGTCTTGGTGCGATGGCTGACTGATCCAGTGCTATACTGGACATGGTGTGATAGCCAGTGATCAAGTGCTATACTGGGCATGGTGCGATAGCCGGTGATCATGTGCTATGCTGGGCATGGTGCGATAACCGGTGATCAGGTGCTGGGCATGTTGTGGCGGCCGACTGATAAGATGATGTACTAGTCATCGTGCGATGGCCGACTGATCAAATCACATGCCATAATAACTAGATGGCCGTGGCCTGCATGTCACACGCGCCGAGGCATTTGATTGTACAAAAACAAATTTCATTGCAAAAAAAGCTTTAGACCGTTGACATAAAAACATGCCGCACCCGTCAAGGCTTTGAACCAAAACAATACCTTAACCAAAAACTTTATCCCAAATGCACGCCAATGTGCCGACTTTATCGCGCTGTCTGCAAGCGTGCCCAACGAAAAAATTAAGAGAAATTTCAAAGTATTTTGACCTTGACACTGGGCACATTTAATGAAAATGTGGGTGATAAATACACAGTATGTGAAGTTTCAAATGAATTGGTGAAGCGGTTTCAGAGATATAGTGTTCTTAAAGGTGCATGCCCACTCAGTCGGCACAAAATGTTCTTTATATCAGAGACATCATCTGAGACATTTTCTGGTAAAATAAACATTCATTCACCATTACCCCACGTATTGATTGACATTATTATATTATATCAGGCGTAAATTTCCACACTGGTATCAGGGGCGATAACCGCGTTTGCTTAAAATATTAAGTAACATTGCTATCTATTCCTGTATTAATTTTTGATGTGCAATGATCATACTTTATAATCAGGTGACGTATTTGAAGGTACATGCCCACTCAGTAGACACAAAATGTTTGTTATATCAGAGACATCATCTGAGACAATTTCGGGCAAAATAAACGTTAATTCACCATTAATACACGTATTTCTTGGCATTATTATACATTTTATATCAGACGTAAATTTCCACACTGCTATCAGGGGCGATAACCGTGTTTTCTTAAAATGTTACAGGACATTAATATTTATTACCTGTATTTATTTGTTGATGTGCAATGATCATACTTTATAATTCGTCGAAAATATTATTTTTTCAGGGGACACATTTAATTAGTATAAGTAATTAAAAAAATATCACGCCCCATATGCCTATGAAAATAGCCTGATACCACCACGCGTCACTATCAGTGAAATAAACATTACTAAATGATTATATCCATATAACAGGCACACGTATTGTTTAGAACTGGTGGAATAGTGACACAATTATACACTTATTTAATTCCTATAAATAACAGTTTGTGCCTACTGAGTATGTACCTTTAATTAGTATGAATAATTAAAAAATATCATGCCTAATTTGAATATGAAAATAGCTTGATACCACCGCAAGTCACTATCTGTAAAATAAATATTACTAAATGATTATATATATGTATAGCGGGCACTCGAATTTTTTAGAACTGGTGGAATAGTGACACAATTATTGACTTACTTAATTCCCATAAATAATAGTTTGTGCCCTCTGAGTGGGCATGTACCTTTAAAAATCTAAATCCAAAAAAAATTTAACCGGATGCACGAAGTGACGTACATATGGATGTACTTACGTATGTAGGCCAATGTGACAACTATATCGCACTCTCCACAAGCAGGCACGTCAACAACTTTAAAGTACATTTGAAAGTAATTTGACCTTGATATTGGGCACAGGGGTTGCACGGGTTGAGCATAGAATGACATATTGATGATGATAAACACACATGTGAAGCTTCGAGTGAATTGGCGAAGCGGTTTCCGACATATAGTGTTCTTAACAACTTTAACCTACGGTAGGCAAAAACCAGATGGCCGCGGCCCGCATGTCGAGCCCATCGAGGCATTTGATGGTCTCAGAGTATATTTATTTGAAGTTTGAATTAAGGTATGTAAAAGCTTTAACACAAATTTGAAAGTCATTTGACCTTGATCTTGGGCATGTGGGTCACATGGGTGGGCTATAGAATGAAAATATGGATGATAATAAAGAATTATCTGAAGTTTGAAGCAAATCTGAGTAAGTCACTAAGTGTTGCGGAGATATAATAGGTATTTAAAACTTTAACACAAATTTCAAAGTCATTTGATCTTGACCTTGGGGCACAGGGGCCACATGAGTGGGACACAGAATTAATATATGGATGATGAATAATAAGCATTTGAAGTTTCAAGTCAATGTGACTTAGGACTGCAGAGATATATAAGGTATTTAAAAACATACAGCGATTTCGGCCGGACGGACGCATGGACACCCGGACGTCATTGTGTTCATTATGTCTCGATTTCCACAAGCAGGCTCGGCAAAAAACTACGGATGGACGTCAATGTGCAGACTATATCGCTCAACAAAAATTGTCCAACCCATTGTTAAAGGTGCATGCCCAATCACTAGGCTCAAAATGTCTGTCAATATTTTAAGGAAACACGTTTATCGCCCCTGATATCAGTGTGGAAATTTTATTCTCATATAAAATGTATAATAATGCCAAACAATGCGTGGGTAATGGTAAATGATTGTTTATCTGGCCAGAAAATGTCTCCGATGATGTCTCTGATATAAAGAACATGTTATGCCTACTGAGTGGGCATGTACCTTTAACGGTAGCTCCGCACTGTCCTGTCAGACCTATGCAAGTGTTAAGTTTCATAAAAATATTGCAAAGGGTGTTCGAGTTATTATCCGGACAAATCAGTGCGCGAAAAAAACAAAGGAGATAACTTAACTAGAAAATGTGTTCATAGAACACGGATATCTCACATATATCATTGATAGTAAACAAGGCAAAATCCAAGTCCAAAAGGGGGAGATAATCCATGACACGGGGTTCGAATCAAAAATCAAAATAAACTTTGCGCATCTACTCATCATAAGGGAAGCTAACTATCAAGTTTCAGCGCTGTAGCTATTACAAGTTTTACGAGTTACACGGCAAAATTATCAAATTCTAAGTCAAAAATGGGGAGATAATCCATTTATCCCGTCAACACAGTGCCTATTTGCCGTGAAACACAGTGCCGTGAAACATTTTTGATATCCAGTCAATACGACCCAATCACTGCGTATGAATATGTGTTTCAATAATGCTTTAGAACTACTTGGACACAGTAACCTTTGACATTTAGGTGAATTCTTGTATTAAAACAAAATGATACGCTTGAGACATTTGAGATTTGGCACTTACTTATGAAATAATGTAAAATGATAATAAAAAAGTACCAGAAAGAGAGAAAACAAAAACAAATTAAAATGCATCTAATTAAGAGTATTTGTTTACATTTTTGCTGCATTAACTGGCAGCCTTCCAAGTCCCACAATCCATTGTATTTTGCTATCTTCTGCAAGCAAGAATAAAATTGGAAAAAGCAAAAACATTGATAAATTATAAATTCTACTTGAGTTTGGAAAAGTATTGCAAAAAAAAAGATGTCTGATTATTTAGATCCAGGAACATTTGACATTTTCTGGGACGACATTAGTGGTAGTGGCAGTGCTGAAAATGTTGGTGTTGAAGTAGTAGAGATCAGTGCTGACGTGTGTGCTGAAATGGGAATTTTGCTATGGCTATGACAAATGTAAACACGTGTGAAAATGAAACTTTACATACCCAGACTGGCCAGAGGCAGAGTGGTGTCGCACTTCAATCGCTGACAATATCCAGTAATACGAATCAGCAATATGTCCAGTCACTATTTTCCGGAGCCACACTGAACATCAACAACTTCCATGTGTACAAACAGTAACTGTACATGCTGTTAATTGTAAAATATCTGCCCAGTGACAGTGTGTTTGAAACGCAACGAGTAAGTTGCCGCTCCAAAATCTCATGAACACACGTGTTTACACAGCTGTGTAATTATTAAATATACTTTAATATTCATGATTCTCGACATTATTAAAAGTAGAAATACGTGTAAAAATGTTTTTGTGTGAAATATGCCAAACTACTGTGACATTAAGCGATGTTTACTTCAAAAAGGCACATACTTATTTTGTGTGTGCGTAGCAACAATAAAAGTTGTGATGCGGTTATCACTCTAGTCGATTCTCCGATTTTGAGAATGTGGCTGGAGTTATCTTATGCATTTTAAAGCTATGTGTCGGTGTTAACGGGATAAATAGGATAGTAGGTAAGTGCCGTGAATGGGAAAAAATATCTGGCGCGGCACGGAAACGGGATGGGCTCGGCAGAGCCTCGCACATCCCGTTTCCTAAGCCTTGCCAGATATTTTTTCCAGATATTTTCTCGGCAGAGCCTCGCCCATCCCGTTTCCTAAGCCTTGCCAGATATTTTTTCCCATTCACGGCACTAACCTACTATTCTCTATGACTCGGGGGTCGAATCAAAATAAACTTTGCAAATCAACTCATCATAAGGAAGCTACATACCAAGTTTCAGGTGTGTATTTATTAGGGTTTAAAAGTTTTACGAGATACAAGCCAAAATTGGAAAATTCTAAGTTGAAAAGGGTGAGATAATCCATGACCATGGGGTCGAATCAAACATACATACCAAGTTTCAGGTCAGTAGCTATTACGGTTTAAAAGTTTTATGAGTTACTAGGTTGGTGACGGACGGAAGAACGGACAAGGGTAACACTAAATGCCCTCCCCACTATCGTGGTGGGGCATACAAATTAGTGAGGCAAAGGTTGTCATTCTTGTTAACAAGTTAACGAGTTGGAGACGGCCCGCATGACGAGCCCTTTAAGGGCTGGACTCTACTTTTCGAAAACTTGAAAATAATATGGACGGAAATCCGCACACCTGCACGTAGTTGTGATCACTGTTGAGCTATCTGCAAGCGGGCTCTACTACAACAATAGTGACATGCCCCGGCATATACAAGTAACTTACCTTAATTCATGAGTTACACATCAGACGCCGAATAAACTTTCATTCTCACCACACCACTTGTTGAATATTAAAGTTATTCATTATGTTCAATAGTGCTGCTTTGACACGACGTGAAATTAAAACATGCATGACATGATTTGAAAGAATAACCACAGACCAAGCACGTATATTCAGAATCACGCCTGTCGGTTCTTATCCAGCTCCGATTTCTGTTACCTGTCCGCCAAATCCAGAATCCAACAGTGTCGCAAATTTAATCCTCTGTGTTAGTGTATGAACAAAATGTCACTTAGTATATTATCCAATGCGGGTTTTAGCCTCTTGTTTCTCTAAATAATTTTATCCAACAATCCCTGTAGCAGCTATCGTGATAAAAAATGTTAAATGTTCTGTCAGCGCTTCACATATTGATCTTACTCTCCACCATTTTGATTCCAAGTACCAGAATAATTATGTTTTCCATGCGCCGTCATAGTGTTATCTGTCAGATTCCGTTGTTTATGTGATGAGATTGATGGACAAATTTGTGTCCGCTAATGTCGCCAAGAGCATAATCTGTGACATCGACTTTAATAAGTTGGCATAACTTCTAGCTTGTGAATTTTTGGTTGAAGAAATGAAGAAGAACAAGTGTGTATCTGTGCCCGGTTTGCTCAGTAGGTAGAGCGATGGTGTGGTAAACCAGAGGTCCCCTGTTCGATTCCGGGCTGGTGCTGATCTTTCTCGCACTGTGACAGTTAATAGCCCAACGTAGTTGCGGGAAGAAACTCTGCAGAATACTCCCGTATCGTCCGTACCAAGATTTATGGTGCTCTCCGTAGGTTTCCCCTGCAAACTTCAGCTGTTAATTGCGACATGATTTCTGTATTTTTCAATTGAAAGAAATGTCATTATTATACTGACATTCATTTCTGTGGAATAAGTACAGACAAATAGGTCTTAATTAACAGCTAAAGCACGAATGAGATCCGATTCGGTACTCTGCAGGGAAAAACTTATGGACCACCGTAACTCTGGGTACGGACGATAATTGAGTATTCTGCAGAGTTACTTGCCGCAACTACTCCCAACGTGAAGTCATGACTGATGAAGATTCTCCAAAATTTTCCACAAATATAGAATTCAGGGTGGATATTTTTTCTCCCCAGTGACAATTGGTGCCCAACGAAGGACCGTGACTGATAAATACTCCCAAAATTGTACCCAAACTTATGGAATTCGGAGACAAAATTAAACATGGAATTTGAAGACGAATTTCAATTCGGCGGGGAAGAATGTCACGGTACGCAACTGACCATGGGGAGGAAGTGTACATGATATGTGCCTGGTTTGCTTGGTCTGTAGAGTCATGGGCATGGTGCGGTAAACACGAGGTCCCCGGTTCGATTCCGGGCCGGTATGCATCTCTCTCACTGTCTCTGTGACACAAGTAAACCGTTTTGTTTTAAAGAAATGGCTATCACCGGTATAAATATCATCTTCAAAAAATTTGATTCGGGCCAATAGAAATCAACAGCCAGAGTGGAATATGTTTGCATCAATAGAAATCTAATTCCAAAATAAATTTTATCAGGTTTCGGAAATTAAATTATGCTTTTATTTTAAAATTATTCACCATGTTAGTATGGTTAATATGCAATTCACAGTCTCCTTGCAACTTGAAAGGGAAAGACATTATGAAAAGTTGTGTTGATCTCTAAAATTGTCATGTCGACTACAGGGTCGCGTCGAAATAATGTCAACATAATAGGAAAACGTAAGTTGATACCGACGCAAAAGGAAACAAAACTCTAAAATGGTGCTTAGTTTTGCCATATTACACTGTAGACCACATATTATAATTTGATTTTATATGAAAATAAATATATTGTGAGCAGGGTGGTGTCTATTAATTTGTTCTTTCTATTCGGAACGGTAGTGACGACATTTATTGTCCAAGAAATTGTCAAGGTCAATGTTTCACTGTTTGTCTCGCAATAACCGGCCAATTTATATTTGCGCACCATCATGACCATATTGGGTGAAGAATAAAAACAGATCACCAATACAGATGACTTTCTAGTCACTTTGAATTAAATAAATGGGATAGAATTGTGAAATATTTGGATTTGAAAACGGATACATTTGTACCGTTGTTTTATTTATTGACACCGGTTTATGGTTGCTGGTCTGATGCTGCACCATATTAGTGTCGTGAACACCACCTTATCGTGTAAAACGGCACCAATGCCGTGTAAAACGGCACCAATGCCGTGTAAAACGGCACCAATGCCGTGTAGCACGGCACCAATGCCGTGTAACACCACACGACACCACATTGGTGTAGCGTAACATCACAATCGTGTGGTGTAACACCACACCGTCGTATTTGATTGATCAAGGCAATCGTGCGTCTAAATTCTTGCAAATCGTCTGGAATTTGGTGTCATGTGCGTGCCGTGTGGAGACGGTGTCGTGTTCGTTCGTGTGTGCACTTACATGCTGACCCCATTGTAATGTACTGGGATATAAACGCAATATGTTGAATAATATTATGCGTTTCCTTTATGAATTTAAGAACAGTGTAAATATTCATACTTAACATGGGCCGGAGAAACATCCCCATAGTCTACACTTGATCTATACATGACTGTTGTTCGACACCGCACACAGCCGTGTTCAAGCATACAGCGCGTGCTGTTTGACCATGTCTGTAGACAATGCGCATTCCGGGTCCAAGCCAACATCTACTTAATGCGTACTAGAACGCGCCACACGTCACCAGACCAGTTCATAACAGTTTCACTGAACTTTTGAAATTGGGGCGGCTGCATCACTTGACGTGTACTGCGGCTCCGGAATATGTATGTGTCATATATGCTCAAATTACATGATATTTCGACGGAAATGTAACAATAACGTTCGACCATGCATGCCCAGCCGTGGGTAAACGTTTGCCGTGGCATTTGGGAACTGTTTGAACCCGCGGCCTACGCCCTTGGGATTCAAACAGTCCCCCGTGCCACGGCAAACGTTATCCCACGGCTGGTCATGGTCGAACATTATAAAGACATTTATCAGGTCATCCGCTATGCATTTACAGAATACAAGCTGACTGATAACACAGTGTCGTATGCACCATTGACTATTGTCTGTTTCACGAGACCTGCCATAATTTAAAACCAATATATTTTTCGGTAATATAAAATAATAGCAAACTTTAAGATTGCTACCGAATGTCGTTAGTGTAATAAATAACTAATTACCGGCGAATTATTGGCGAATTACACATCTTACCGGCGAATTAAATATCTTAATGGCGAATCATACATCTTACCTGCGAATTAAAAACCTTACTGCCGAATTAAGCACATTACCAGTGAATTAAAGGGACATGGCCACTCAGTAGCCATAAACTATTATTTATATCAGAGACATCATCTGAGACATTTTCTGGCAAAATAAACATTAATTCACCATTATCCCACGTATTGATTGGCATTATTATACATTTTATATCAGATGTAAATTTCCACACTGATATCAGGGGTGATAGCCGTGTTTCCTTAAAATATTAACGGACATTACTGTTGTTCTCCGTATTTATTGTGTTATGTACAATGATCATACTTTATATAATCTGTAAAAATGTATTTTGATTCAGGTGACGCATTTAATTAGTATAAATCAATAAAAATTATCATGCCTCATTTGCATATGAAAATAACCTGATACCACCGCGCGTCACAATCATTACAATATATATTACTAAATGATTATATTATGTATAGCGTGCACTCGTATTTTGTAGACCTGGTGGAATAGTGACACACTTATTCAAAGAACAGTTTGTGTCTAATGAGTGGGCATGTACCGTTAACTAAATTTCCGGCGAATTTAACAGCTTACCGGCAACTTAATCGCCTTACCGGCGAATTAAACATATTGCCGGCAAATTAAACACCTTACCGGCTAATCAAACATGTCACAGTCGAAACATGGTACTGGCGAACTAAACGCATTATCGGCGAATGAAACATCTTACCGGCGAAGTAAGCACCTTACCGGCGAATAAAGCATATTACCGGCGAAATAAATATGTTACCGGCGAAACAAACACCTTACCGTGAATTAAACATCTTACCGGCGAATTAAACATGTTACCGATGGAATAAACATCTAGACGGCGAATTAAACATCTTTCAGGTGAATTAAACAGCTTTACGGGCGAATTAAACAGCTTACCGGCGAATTAAAACCTTACCGGCTAATTAAACGTCTTAGCGGCGAAATCAACACATGACCAGCGAATTAAACATCTTACAAACAAATTAAATAAACATCTTACCGGAAAAGTAAACAACCATCTTTAAACACGCGAATTAAACACCGCAATGGCTACTACATGTATTGGAGAATTAATCATCTTACCGGTGGCGGCTTAACATCTTACCAGCGAATTAAACATTTAACCGGCAAATTAAACACCTCACCGGCGTATTAGACATACATTTATCATCGGTTTAAACACCTTACCGGTGAATTAAACATCTAACCGGATAATTAAACATCTTACTGGCAAGTTAAACATCCCACCGACGAATAAAACACATTAACGGCTAAATAAACACCTTATCGGCGAATTAAAGAACTTACTGGAAAATTAACATCTTACCGATGAACTAAACACCTTGCCAGAGAATAAAACATCTTTCTGGAGAATGAAACATCGTACATGTACCGGCGAATGAACCATCTTACCGGCAAAATAAACAGCTTAACGGCGAATTCAGCACATTACCAGCGTATTAAACACCTTACAAGCTAATTAAACACCTTACCTGCGAATTAAACAACTTACTGACGCGGTAAGCACGCACCTTTACGTGTGGATTAAATACCTTGTTGGCGATTTAAACATTGTACCGGCGATTTAAACACGTTGCCCGCGGATTAACCATCTTACCCTGTGTATAACATGGCGTGATCGTATCCCGGCAGGTCGGTCTTAGCCGCCACCCAGGTCTGGAACGCCTGCAGCCCGACAGTAGACGGTACCTGGTTGGGCGTGAAACCCGTCACTCTGTGGTCCTCCGTCCATGATGACGCTGCTACTGTCTGAAATGTATCCGGGGTGTTGCGCAATACCATTTTGAGACACGCCATGTGAATATTTTGTACCTTTACCTTTAATACGTTTACAAAATTTGCAATATTTTCTGTAAATGGCGTCAACAGGTGACAACATTTTCAGAATACATGCGGAAGATTAGGCTGGGTCTGTGCCACCCATGGGTTCTGCATGTCGCTTTGCTAATTAGCAATACTATAAAGAGCCCGGGGACGGGCCACACCCCAGGCTGATCAAAGGGACTCGATCGGGAAAAATATCTCTAACTTTTATGATTTATAAGGTGACGTCGACATTACTATAGCGCAAATTTGGTCGGGGCTACCACGTTTGTGGCTACCTTTTTTGCTCGAACCATGTCCAATGTATATAGAAGTTGGGCAACACATTTTACATTTGAACATATTGTAGCCGAGGAAATATCGAGCAACCAAGCTATATACAAACATAGTACAACAACCAAGTATGGAAATACAAACGACGTTCCAAAGTATGTGCCGAGAAGGCGGTAGTCGGGCACCTATAGTTGTAAAATGCGTACGGCAACAACCTTGTTCCAGATATCACCAGTGTGGACTTACCTCGCGGACAAACAGAGGCCGACAAAGCTGCGCCCTCTGGACGGCATTCCCCCATTTGTCGACGATGTGTACGTATTCGGGTATCTACGAAGCGAAAACTGGTGGACAGATGGCCTGCACCACCGAAGAAGATGGGTCCGCAAAAGAAATCGTGGCGCGCATTGCGACCGTATCGTTGGCCATCTTGCCGAATATGCCGAATGCCCAAATGAGCATCTCTCTACCGCGTTTCGACACCCGGATGTCCAAGAGCGGGGGTGTACCCGTATCGAGATATTTTTGTGGGCTAGATCTCCCCGCC
This sequence comes from Conchocele bisecta, assembly GCA_029237695.1. NCBI lineage: Eukaryota > Metazoa > Mollusca > Bivalvia > Lucinida > Thyasiridae > Conchocele > Conchocele bisecta. The sequence goes on along the minus strand of CM055280.1, from coordinate 52,099,719 downwards.
GACACAGCCACCGAGGTCGTACAATAAGCCTACTGTCTGTTTCACGAAAGCTGCCCAAATTTTACGGCTATATAGACAATTCAAAAACAATATTATTTTTGATAATATTAAATGAAAGGAAAATTTAAGAATGAGCCTTCTTTTTATTTCGTGAAATTCGGTCAAATATTGATTTTATTACGAAACATTGATTTCTCTATGGGAATTTAACATGGGGGAAAAAGAGGTAAGGCAGTGTGTGAGGAGTCAAAAAACGAAAAAAAATGGAAATTGACTCCGAAACCTAGCTAGATAGCTTGGAAATGATCCAACTAAGAAAACAAAAGTTAAATTTTGAAAATCGGTCCAGGATTACTGAAATTCTAAAAAATTGCACCATGTTAAATCCCCATAGACATCTTCACTATGCCTATGGGGATTTAACATGGGGAAATTTTGTTTTCGCAATAAAATCAATATTTGACCAAATTTCACGAAATAAAAAGAAGGCTCATTCTTAAATTTTCCTTTAATTTAATATTATCGAAAAAAATGTTGTTTTTAAATTGTTCATATGGCCGTAAAATTTGGGCATCTTTCGTGAAACAGACTATAGTATCTGGTATCGCCACCTGGGCACGATTTGTTCATTGTCCCACCCGAACGGCCCAATGGAGCAACCTCGCGAAGCACCTCGATAGATGACTAGTATTGGCCGACCGCCCGCAAAAACAAATATTTGTCGCGTGTTACGCCCATACTGGAACGAGCCGAATTTCTGGACTTCGAGTCCAACCTATCAAGGCCAAGGCGGACGACGATGCATCGTGGGAAAAAGCTGTGTAGTGGGCAGCCGCCGACTTTGGATTTCGAGCATGCCCCATGTGAGGAATCGACATTCTGGCCGTTGGAGAAGTTAGCATAGACCTAGGACCACTACGATGCTACACGATGGATGCCGACACGTCGAAAATACTGGCCGCGTGCAGGCGCCCGCACAACTACATCCGAATGGCCAGGACCTGGCTGCACTATTGCCACCAACAACCGCGGTATCCTGGATGTGGAGGGCGAAAATGTGCCACGCGATAGGAGTAGACGTGTCGACTTTCCGCTCCACGAGGTCCTAGAGATTGCGCATAGCCACACTTGCTACCAGATCGCGAGAAAGACGGCTCTTGGAAATCCGAGATTCCGAAGCTGCCGAAGAGTGGAAGCGAGCCGCATGGGCAAGGTTGGAGGACGTACGTCGAAATGCCGAGCAATCCAAAAAGACACGTGCCAGTGTCGTAGATGCCCTACCACTCCAGACAGGCAAGGTCTCCAACCTACAGACCGGACGCACATTTGCGGTCCTAGGTTGTAGGAGGAGGATGCAACAAAACTCCACAAGGATAGTATTTCAGTTTGCCGGTGCGGAGCAAAAAACAACCGAGAGAGGCATCGAAATTGTATGGGCGACAATACCATCAATATTGATATCCCGAGCATAAAACTGATCACAATTATTATGAATTAACCGTATTCAGTACCTAATGTGCCCTTCCTTGGGCGTTGATCAATGTTTGGCAACCTCTCCGCATTGAATGTACACAAGACGGAATGACACATTGAGGCATTCCTTCCCATTCTTTCTGACGAGCTATTTCAAGCTGTCTAACAATATCAGGTGGATTTGGTTTTGACCGAGCGCTGCGTCCCAGTATCCGTTTTATTTTCGGGATATCAATATTGACAGGGAAATTGTGTTCTCTTTACTGCACATGAATCTAATATTTTGGTGCAGTAGTTGCATAACAGATTCAGCATTAACAGTTCATATCAGGTTCTTAAACATACTTGTTCACGAAATATTTAACCATTTATATATTGTAAAGTTTATTTTGACCTTATGTATATTATTCAAATGCCCTACTAACAAAACACAGTCAAGCGACGCCAAACGTATTGCGATATGCCAATTTTCAGAAATATGCTTCTTAAATTAACCAACATCCCTTACCAGTAGCAAGTTTTTGTCCACACATACCCGAATGCAGCATTTGGCTTCTGGAAATAAAAAACATTCCGGGGCTGTGAAGCAACTGAAATATGTAAGGGTTACAGGGCAAACATATTTCTGTTGCTTCACAGCTGAAAGTCGAACACCCTTTTCATAAATGCTGGTGATGACCATGACCACTGTCAGACAAGGAATCCTCACGTCGGCTATATGCTACGGAGCCCCGCATGGGACGTAGAATTATTGTTTGTATTAATTCGTTCCCACGAAATAACAATTCGTTCCCTCAATTTAATAATTCGTTCCCACGAATTAACATTTCGTTCCCACGAATTAACAATTCGTTCCCTTAATTTAACAATTCGTTCGCTCAATTGAACAATTCCTTCCCACGTAAACAAATTGTTAATTCGTGGGAACGAATTGTTATATCGTGGGAACAAATTGTTAATTCGAGGGAACGAACTGTTAAATTGAGGGAACGAATTCTCATTTCGTTGGAACGAATTATCATTTCCTGAGAACTAATTGTTAAATTGACGGAACCAATTATTAAATTGAGGGAACGAATTGTTATTTCGTGGGAACGAATTGTTAATTTGAGGGAACGAATTGTTAATTCGTGGGATCGAATTGTTATATCGCAGGAACGAATTGTTATTTTGTGGGAAAGAATTAATAAAAAAACCCATGTCCCCTGACGGGCTCCGTAATACTCACGTCGGCTATATGCAGTCCTGCAAACAGGACGTCGAAAGTGTAGTTCCTGCCCATTATCGTCGTATATCGGAGGTCAATCTGTAAAGTTAAAGGCAAGGGCGTCGTCAGGTGTGGTGGTGGGAGCAGATGGGTTCGTGCGAAACCCGTTTTCAGCAGCTGGTAGATTTGCTTAAGTTATAATCGATGGCGTGCCATCGCAAATATCAACTTTTACCAAATGCTAAATCGAAAAGGGAGAGACACTCCGTAACCGGGTTCGAATCAAACTCAAGTTTCAAGTCTCTAGCCATTACCATGATTACAGTTAAAAAGTGTTGCTTCTTACAAGACAACATTTGGAAATTCTAAGCCGAAAAGGGGGAGATAATCCATGACCGGGGGTAAAGTAAGAAAAATGGAAATTTACTTTGCGAAATTCACTCTACACAAAATAAAGAAGGCACACAACATGTTTCAAATCCATACCTATTACGGTTACGGATCCGTGGGGCCCCTGATCATCTAATGACTCATTCATAATTTCTTCGCAAATGTGATGGGATATATACATAACATACATGTGAACATTCTCTTCTTACATTCTCTTATTGCATTTGACACATACCACTAATTATATGACAAACACATGAATACAATTTGGTGCAACATGATGGTGTGACATCTGTCTACAGCAAGCTATGCCTTGTTTTCATCAAATGTATATACAAAGTCTGATATCTGAAGGGTTTGTTGACCCTTTGTTAAAATGTTTAAGAATTCAGTAACGACTGTGTAACAGTAAGAACAATACACAGTGCTGTAGACATATACATGTATTACCATAAATACTGTATCGAATCCAGTGAATTGTAAGCAGTTATCTGAGTGTAGTGTCACTACAGTATACTTGCCTGCTATGTGAGTAAATACGGTTTTTACCTGTGGCAGGTGTATTTCCAATAATAGACAGTGCATCTCTTTGACATTTTACACATGGACTTTTGTGTAGTCTGCTGAAATAATATTTATAGGACGTTGTCATTCTACATATTGCACCAAATTGTATTAGATTTTCTGTCACATTATTTGCTGTAGGTGTCAAACCCTCCAAATGGTGAAACTGTCCGATAACATGTACAAACTAAACTGGCGGAGATGGCAACTTAATGCTCTGTATAATATACTCGAAGAAGAACAGGGTCAGATGTACTTTATACAGATATTCAGTCACATGTATGATCCCACTACATTTGAAACAAACGGTCAAATTCTATATAGTCAATCCTTAAACACTTTTACGTCTTACAACGCAAAATTGTGAAATTTTAAGTCAAAAGGGGTAGATAATCCATGGTCTGGGGTCGAATCAAAAATCAAAATTCACACTGCGCATCTACATACCATAATGAAGGCACACAGCAAGTCCCTACCTATTACTGTTAAACGTTTTATTTCTTACCAGAAACGTGACTGGCGAACGGACGTATGTACGGACGACAGACGGACGGACGGACGGACACCAGTCACAAAAAATATATGCCCATTTTTGTTTTAAAAACTAGGTATAATAAATGAGATGAGCGAAAAGTATAATTGCAATATATCAATTTTCAGACAAAGGCACAGCCTCGTTTCTTATGAAATGAGTAAACTCGTTTCAATAAATATCATATTAATCATCACTTGAGTAATATCATCTATTTTCAGGTAAACTGCCCTGTATTGACCGAATGCGTACTGTCTGATAACATAGTCAGGCATTGGCCTGATAAAAACATCCGTGTTACAAGGAAGTGAAAACTGATGTTCCATTTGTCGGATGACATCACGTCACGTTACCGAATGACGTCAGTGTAATGGCGCAACGTAAACAAATCCAGGTTCTGTCCATAGATAACGATGTCACCTGTGGACATTTTCGCGCATACAACGTTACCTGATAAATAGAATACCAGACTACTGTCTTTTGATATCAAGTTAATCAGGCTCGGCTTGGAAAAGGTAGGAATTCCTCGGAATTCCTACGCGTTTCTTAGCCTTGCCTGATAAACTTGATATCAAAAGACAATAGTCTGGTATTCTCTATATAACTACCCCTACTACTACGTACAGCATTGATGACAAAAGCGTAGAACTGTTTAATGTTGGTCTTGGCGTCCACGTCCTTGGCCATTGGGGTCACAGCAGTGGAACGGTTATACCAACTGTTATGATAATATTAATAATCATTTAATATTAATGCTCATATTTATAATAATGACACCATTGTTAATAATAATAATACATGTAATAATAATATTAATTAATTATTAAGCTCGAGATATTGCGTGCGAAAATTAATACAAATGGCCGCCAATGGGTTTTAAGTCAACGGATTATTTTTGATTATTTTTGAAAATCAATAGGTTGCTTCGTCTTGCCGTGATAAACATATACATGTACACCGAATTTAGTTACTGTCTGTGAAGTAGAATTTGCTAAAATTGTAGAGTTGTTGAGCGGACAAGGGTACACAGTGCGAAAAGTAATACAAATGGCAGCCAAGGGGGAACAAGTCATCGGATATTTTTGAACAGCAATAGGGTTCTTCGCTTGCCGTGAAAACATGTATTCTCTGTCTGGTTATGATCCGTCAAGTAGAACCTTGTGTGGTCAAGGGTACATAGTGTGAGAATATAAGAATGGTCACCAAGGGGAGATAAGTCATCGGACATATTGAGAATCAATAGGCTTCTTCGGCTTGTCGTGATAAACATGTATTGCGAATTTGGTTGCGATCCGTCTAGTAGAACTTAAGTAATTGAGTGGACAAGATTATATAGTGCGAGCATTAAAAATGGCCGCCAATAGGAGATAAGTCATGGGAAGCTTCGAAAATCAATTGGATTCTTCGTCTTGGCGTGATAAATATGTATGCCGAATTTGGTTACGATCCGTCAAGTAGTTATTGCGTTAACAGGTCGTGCCCGCCCGCCAGTACATCGTGAATACACTATACCTCATATTGTTACATGACTGCCGCTGTACGACACCGCTCACAGCCTTGTTCAAACGTACGGCGCGTACTGTTCGGCCACGGCTGTAGACAATGCTTATTCCGGGGCCAAGCCAATATATACGTAATGCGTGTCACAGGTGGACGACTCGGACGTAGGATCTGATAAATGGCTCATTTGTAAACCGTCACTCCACCCACCAATTTCTGTACAATATGCACTACACATTTCGATTTTTCTGCTGACGTATGTCTCTGGCAATCCATAAATGTCTTAGGGCTTCAAATATATTCACTTTAACCATCTTCTTTAAGCATTTCGTTAGCTACTGGCAAACTAGCTACCACAGCCAATGCGATAATGTACGAAATAATGTCACACATTGCTGTGGGCTGTGGAAGCATACATTACATGTAAAATCTGGCTGAAATCCCATTACAGTCTCAACATATTGACGTGAAATAAACATCAGTAAATCCGATGTTACAATTTGTGACTAATAAGTGTCATTCACTTACCTTGAATGATCCAAAACGTGCGTTTATTTTGATTTGCGTCCCTAAATTTTGACATAACCTTACGTTAATTTTACTTTCGGATTTCCTTTGATATATTCGCAGAATGATAAATAATGACGTCACGGGAAACCTAAACTGGAGCGTTACAAATACTACAGCCAATCAGATGGCGATGTGTGTGTGTGGGATTCTTTCGGAACGAGATATTTCTCTTTAACGTTTGTTGGTAAAACGTGTGTTTAAAGTGAATATATATGCGGACCTAAGGCATTTATTATTTGCCAGAGGCGTAAGTCAGTAGAAAATGTGAAATGTGTAGTGCTTGAGCGAGTCAGAAACTAAGCCTGTCTATGGCATTTGCCCAAGCTCTTGCCCACCTTGAAAGGCTATACTGTAAAGTGTAAGGAAATGGGTGGGTGGGGTAAACGTGTTTCAAATGAGCCATTTATTGGGTCCTAGGTCCGAGTCTTCCACCTGTGATGTGTGTATCGCATGACGTTACTAGAACGCGCCATTACGTAACCAGACTAGTTCACAACGGTCGCACTAAACTTTTGATATTGATGCGGCTGTATCATGCGACGCGAACTGCGGACCCGGAACATGTATGTGTAAATCAGCTTTTTGAATGGAACCGGTTATCAAAGTACCATAAGTACTGCATACATGTATATGCTCAAATTGCATGGTATTTTCGATGGAAATGTACCAATAACGTTCGACAATATCCAGCAGTGGTAAACGTTTGCCGTGACACTCGGGCACTGTTTGAACCCGCTGCCTACGGTTTTTGGTTCAAACAGTTCCCTCGTGCCACGGCAAACGTTTACCCACGGCTGGACATGGTCGAACCTTATTTTTCTTTTCAAACGGGCGTATAATAATAATAATAATCGAAGGACTGAACGTCCTGACATTATTCGCAGTATGTCTTTGTGGATGACAAATATAATAATAATAAGTCTAGAGTGGAAGGCCCATCCGGAAAAATAAGTGCGGGAATTTCACAGCAACAACATCAAACAACAACAAGTTTTCAGAAACCTTACGAAAACTGGCCCGACTCATGATAGTTCCGCATATCTGATGCGGTTTGTCGATCTCTAACAATATGTTCTCTATAAACAAACGACATGATGTCGTGAACTACCTAGCAGCTCTCCAATAAACAAAAATCACTGAAAAACCGCTCAACCTCAACTCGGAAGTGAACCGAAAAATATCTGGCGCGGCAGGGAAACGTGATGTGCTCGGCAGAGCGTCGCAGATCCCGTTTCCTAAGCGTTGCCAGATATTGTTTCCCATTCACGGCACTAACCTACTATTCTCTATAATAATACTAGTAATATATGAATAAACAATATTTGTTTAGACTTCATCAGCGGATCGCCGGCTGTTCTGTATGGAAGCGTCCTGGTACCAATGCGAAAATATGCTTACATCCTAATTAGGAGATAGCAACTCCCAATTAGGAGACATTAACTCCTAATTAGGAGATAGCAACTCCTCATTAGGAGATATTATGTCCTAATTAGGAATTAGTAACTCTTAATAAGGACTTACTATTTCCTAAGGACTTATAGTATCTCCTAATTAGGACTTACTATTATCACATAATAAGGACAATTAAGAGATATTAAGTCCTGATTAGGAGATACTAAGTCCTATTTAGGAGATACTAAGTCCTAAATAGCAGATAATATCTCCCTAATTAGGAGTTAGTATCTCCTAATTATGAGATACATACATTTTAACAGTGATACCAGCACGCTTCCATTGTTCTCTGCCTACAAATGTTTCAAAGTCCCATTTCAACAGTCGATGCAAACAAAATAAATACGTCACACCTTTCTGGTACCACGTGCTCTCACAGCCGGACTTACGACTTGTAAATCTCGTAGTCAGTCACGAGAAGGAGCTCCACCTCATATGTGGTCGTCTTTGTTCCCCTGCGGTGTCGACCTCGATTCCTGACCGTCTCGGTGACCTTGTAGCCTGGAAACATAATTGTGGCCGAGACTGTAAATTTGCTCAAATATTTCAAGAATGAAAACTATTTCAACAGCATTAAAGGTACATGCCCACTCAGTAGGCACACTATGTTCTTTCATCAGGTAAAATAATATATCTGCTAAAATAAACATTCATTCACCTTTATCCCACATATTGGTTGGCATCATAATACATTTAATTGTACATAGGACGTATAATTCCATACCAGGGGCGATAAGTTAAACCGTGTTTACTTAAAATGTTAACGGACAATACCATTTATTCTCTGTATTTATGTTTTGATGTGCAATAATCATACTTTATAATCTGTGCATAAAATATTGTTCAGGCATTTGATTAGTTCAGGATTTGATTATATACATAATTAAAAAATAGTATGCCTAATTTGCATATGAAAATAGACCAATACCAACGCGCGTCACTATCAGTAAAATAAATATTACTAAATGAATATATCTGTATAGCGGGCACTCGTAATTTTTAGAACTGGTGGAATAGTGACACAATTATACACTTATTTAATTCCTATAAAGAACATGTTGTGCCTACTGAGTTGGCATGTACGTTTAAAAGACGTCGAAAGTTGTAATGCGTTGCTCTGAACGTTTCGTCAACTTTCGACGTCATTTACAAATCCTCTTAGGTCCAAAACATCGCTTTTAAAAATAATTATATTAAGCGTTATGTTAAATCTAAAACATATTTAAATGTAAGTACTTTTTCACCGATAACGAAAAGGTCGTGGGTGGTTAGTCGGGCGATACATTAAGGTGTTCCTCCTTATAGAAATCAAGACTTGCCTGGTTTGGCCCTCATCTACGTTTTTATCTTTCACTTGGCTTTGTTGTAACCTGGGAGTTAAATTGGGTTATTGACCATTATAAAAGTAGTTAGATTAGTAATGATCTTACTGCTTTTTGGACCGTACCAAGCGAGGACCTGGCATCAGATCAGGACTATTCTGATTTCAGGGCTGAATATATAGTATTTTTATTGTAAATATTCAGTTGTGATTTTGGGATTTCCCCCCCCCCCCATTTGTACATGTACACAAATGTATTTGTACACTCATGTAATATATGGGATTTAGAACTAAACCCATTGACCCGGCCTTAAATGACCGTAGCTGCAGATAGGCCGCTAAACCCCAATAAATAAACAAATAGGTCACCCTCCCCAAACAAAATTAGTTGATGACATTCCATCTTTATCGATTGCATTGAGAAAAAACCTATTTTTCTATGGGGGTTGAAAAAAGTTTTTTAAAAATTAATTCTGGAATTTATGGACTGATTTTCAAAATATAACTTTATTTTCTTAGTTACTGTTGAGTACGTTGTACATCGTTCTTAAAGGCCCAACTGGGATATAAAAGCCACTAGATGGCGCTGGGGCAGGCTTTCTGATAATAATATGCATGCTTCACTTCAGGGAGATATTTTTAAGTATTTAGAAAGTTACCATGAACAGAAAATGTTAATATTTGGCACAAACATAAATATTTGAACAATAAAAGAGTTGGTAATAGTTGGGTGCTTTAACAAAATTTGTAAATGTGACTTTGAAGAAATTAATTGTGCTCAACGGACAGCTTATTCAAACTTGGCGGGCGGAGCGTATGTAATTAATGCATAAAGCTGGGGTCATGACCCGACATTGTAAACAATCCCATGTGTTTGCTGATAAACACTGGCAGCTGTAACTGCCTAGCCTTACAGCACTGCATGAATGAACTTTTGCCGTCTGCTTAAATTTTTAATTGTCCATGCTTATCATTTTAAAACATGTCTTGTCAGAACATGAGAATCATCTGCATATGAGATGAACAAGAGGCGATTCTCATGTTCAGCATGTTTTGCTGATAATAAGATAATTCTGAAATACCAGCTGACAATTATAAACAGTGTTGATACATAGTAGTATGTGTGAAAGATATTCATTATGGATTTCTTAGATGCGCAGTCTGATCTGGAACTCCGTGATTATATGCATAGCTTCATGTTGACATGTTGAGGGCATAAACATATATAGAATGAAAACTAGATGGCCGCACCCGCATGTCGCGCCCGCCGAGGCTTTGATTGTATACTAACAAACTTTAGCCTCGGATGTACGCACGCACGCACGTACGTACGGACGCACGGACGTACACCAATATGCCAGCTATATCACGCTGTCCACAAGTGGGCACGATCAAAACTTAGGATGATGGTTGTTGAACATGTTAAACATACTCGTAAGTCATTAATAGGAATCTGCAACACCTCAAGAATATTCAGTAATTCCCATGTACACACGTTCCATTTCTGTTCCCAGTGTTACATCATTGAGTTTGCATGAATACACTTAGCTAGCTGGTGTCTGTATATGTTTCCGAAGTTTAGGAACATAGATGTCACTCTCGTGTACAACTCAATTACCAAAAGTGTCCCATGTATGGCAGACCTTTATGATTTGGATACAGTGTTCGCACTTGTTCTAAAACACATCCTGGCATAATTTCCCTGTTTGTCAGTTGTATCTGACACTGTTGCATTGTCACGCTTCCTACGCTTCCTATCTAAATACACCGCATTGTTCCATAGCCCTCGTCTGTCTAACATTGTCCAATACATTTTGTACAGCTTTTTTCTTATCCGGTTATTTCCTGGTTTACCACGCAAACCAACACCAAGCCATGCTTGTGGATTTTCCGTAACACAAGGATTACTTAGACAAAAGTCACAACTCATGTTCTGTTCTTCAAGAGAACAGCAGCTAGCTATATTTGAATCCTGTTCATTATCATGGTGAATCTGTTCATTATCATGTGACTCTTGTTCATTATGATGTAAATCCTGTTCATTTTCATGTAAATCCTGTTCATTATTCTGGCACACATTGGTTTCAAGACTAGATGTCCCTGATACCCTGGAACTAGACACATCTATCAGTTTCTGTCGTCGTTTCTTTTTTTGTACTTTCTCTCCGTCTTCATTTGTTTCAGAATCAGTACCAGAGATGACATCAATGTCCCAAGAATTAAACTGACAAATACTAATTAGTGTCTCCTTTTGTGCTGGTGTCATCCAAATTATGTACTTTTTCTTTTCGGATTTGGTTTGCTCAGCCATTATTTTCCCGCTCTATTTCTACCATGTATCAATATAATTGTGTATGCCCAGATTTTGTTAATCAGAGTCACACTGTATAATCTGATACAACACATACATGGTGGCAATATGGAGGAGCAGACTTACATTCCTGGTTACAAAATGTATATATTTGGAGAAAGTAAATTCTCAGTTGACCCATTTGATTGGATGCATAAATAAGTTCTGAAACAAATGTCTGAATCTGTCACCTAGTACATTTAGGTATATCATTTTGTTTTGACAGGTTCACAATTAAAACAGGCAATTACATGTATTAGTATGTAAAATTATAAAATCATATATTTCTTTGATGCAATAGGAAATGAAACGTCATTCTGAATTATTGTGTTTTGAACAGGCGTGTGGGGTGGGGAGCGCGGTTGTGTTCTGAAAATTATTTCTTATTAAATATGAATTTTGTACATGTAAATTCTGACTATACTTTCCGCCCTTACAAATTAATCTTATGTCTAATTCCTAGGGCAGATAGACCCGGTAAGACTGACGTGTAACTTGCACAGCAACCCATCGGGAATTATACCAAACTAGAAATTGACAGTCAAATTGTCGTTTTCTGACATTAAAACTAGACATTATGTTGTAAAACATGGATATGCTCCCGTGGCATACTGGACTATAACTGGAGAAACTCTTATAAACTTTTTGACGGAACAAAATGGCTAAATGTTCCAGCGACATTTCGAAGGTGATAAAGGTCAAGGTCTTGTTGTGTGTGACAATTGTTCAGGTGATTCGAGTGTTCAAATATTGAAGCAATCCTTCGCGTAATATTGAAGATATTGCATGTTGGATAAACTGTTACAAACGTTTTGACGTAAATGTACACGGATGGACGGACGGACGGACGGACGGACGGGCGAACGGAACCTCGAGAGTAACGCAATATGCACCCCTTGCTATCGCATAGGGGGTGGGGAGGGGGTTATAAACGAAATTGTACTGAGTATGTCTAAATCCATCATGTGGGCTCACAGTTTTCCCATTGAGGTGGCAGGATGGACTGGCTTGCCAAGACCTTGTGTTAGGCGGTTAGCTTTTGCATGCAGCCATGATTCCCAAAATTACAAAAGTTGACTATCCTGCTCAATTTCAGTAAAGTACATTTTATTACTTACCACATCACATAGTGTGGCTATTCAACACATGCAGAACTAGCTGTCAACATATATATTATACTGTAGTCCTACAGTGTAATTGGGGGTGAGGGTTATCTGTGGAATGACATGGCACAGTTACAATGCTTGTGTTTTCAAGGGGATATACAAAAGTTTTCACACTACACCATTAAATCAAAATACTGGTACAGTGTGGACATTGGCTTGCCGATGTATGAAATATAAAAGCAGAAAACTGTTACTCCTGAATGTTGTGTTTATGCAAAAATACGACTAACGTGTATTGTGACCAGATTTATATTAGCCTCAAATGCATATCCGGGAAGATTGTGGTGAACATGAACATTATATTCAATCCATGGTGTGTCTTACAAACAATTTAGAACCACGAATACTGTATTCCGTAATGACATGCTAGATGATTGGATGACCTCTGGTGAAAACTGAATAAGCCCTATCTCGCTAACATATGACGAGTCACATATTGAAGGCGGTTTCAATAAGTAACTGGTTTTATGTCGGTCGCAGAAAACATATAGTCTGGTAACTCATTTTAACCGTCCCAACGTCCCAGCACTGCGAGACAGCCAAAATAAATAGTCAGAACAAAACTCTCACAGAGTACACTTTCAATGCATGAATAAACACGAAACAGTGCATTTCAGTCTTGTGTATTGCATTCTCGTGAATCACATAACTTTGTGTATACGTCACAAACATGTACATAATGCAGTACTACTTGTTTCCAAACATGATATCATAAACAGTAACACTAATATGGGTAGTCTATAGATATTGTAGTTTTGAAAATTTCCAGCTACTTTGACATTCATGAGTTGTGTGTGTCATTTTCTAATCGCTTCATCCCTTTAGTCACAATTGTTGGGCCGAATGCATTCAAGATTATTGTTGACTCCAAGAAATGGTATTTTCTTGCTGTTTTTCATACTTATTTTTATGTTTAATGTGATTTTATATGTATATGTTAACACGGAAAATGTACGAAAACACTATAAACGCCAGAATAATAAATTTCACATTGAAAGCGAATGATTAATTTTGTTACATGTACGAGTATGTTGTGGACAAGAAATGTGTTTGACACATAATCCAATGTGGGTACATAAGTATACAATATAATATATGGTATCGATCTAAAGCCATTTTTTATATGTTTCATACAATGATATTCTATTGGGATTATGTAGTGTCAGCATGTGTATAATAAATATAATACAACCTAAACTATGGTTGTTAATAAATACTGACTGTTTCAAAATATGTTGAATATGTCTTGTAGATGATTCAATAAATTCAGACCTTTATAAGAATCGCCAGGAAATCTGGGTCTACACTGGTGGTACAGGCCAAACTTCACAATTTGTCATGCGTTGCCAGATAATGTAATATTTATAGTATATGTCCGACAACGTTCTTTGCAAGTTGGGATATACCATACAATTGGCACAGGAACTTGTTGATAGCCCCTTTTATCTGTAATTAAATTGTTTCCACATAATCACATTGTTCCATAACATCAGCACGTGCAGCATTCGTGTCATAATGGAGGGTACAGTAGAAAATGAAATCAGCCAAACTCGTGGATTAAAAAGAATCCGTGAGGAAATGTTCAAAGAAAAAAGACAGTGTCCTTCAGAAACAGCACAGGCACAGAAAATAAGAAATGAAATCAAGAAACAGAGGTGTAATCAACAGCGAGGGAGAGTTGAATTTTATTACAAAACAGATGATGAAAAAACAGAGCAGTTCAATAAAATGGACAGAATTAAATTATTTTTGGGAGAAGGGCAATTTAATAAAGTGTCTTCATTTTCATTGCTGCATACAGTATTTGATCACTTCATAAGTACACATTTTCCAAGTGAAAGAACAGGAGTTGATACACTTGGTGACATCGATGGCACTAGTTCCTACCAATATGCAAAGGCAGATGAAGTTTTGAATGAGGATTATTTTGTTGGATCAATATCGTCAGTACAGAACATGATCAGTTTGGTACAGAAGCATTCATCAAGGTGTTCCAGTCATCTTAAAGTTGTAAATTCACAGAAGTTGAGGCATGTTTTGAGAGCGGAATTAAAATGTAACAGTAAATGTGATGAACATACAGAAACGTGGACATCATCTCCCCATATTGCAAATGGGAAACTACTTGTTAATGCTAGAATGGCACATGCCGTTTTATCCAATGGCATGTTACCCAATCAGTTTCAGAAATTTTGTGCTGCTGCTCAAATTGGTGAAATGGGAGATGTATATTTGAACGAGTTTCAGCAGTCACACGAACATGTCGTAGAAGATGCTGTGAAAACATCTAATGCGAAAGTACTTGAGGAGGAAATTGCCATGACCGCAGCTATGGCTGACAATGACCGTGACATTCTAGATAGCATCTCAATATGCATGGCACTGCTAGAGAAAGAATGCCAAGTTCAGTGATGTAGTTTGTATAGGCAATGCTACTCACAAAGTACTCAAAGTTGAAACAGTGACTAAATTTGATGAAGCAAGCTCGCAAAAACATGAATTAACTGGAGTTAAAAAGATTTGATATTTTGATGATAAATGCTGTGTAATTAAAACTCACGCACATGATCAAAATAATTCAGTGACTAAATATGTTAGAGAAGAAAGAAGACCGACAGAGACTGCCATTGATACATGGCATTTGACAAAAGGCATTGCAAAGAAAGCCAAAAAAATAACATCAGGCAGCCGAGTAACCAATGGAGTGATATGGCATGCGGAACTGTCTGATAAAGGCGCATCGATAAAGACACATGTCTATTATTCAATGAAGAATTGTCAACAAAACGCACAAAAGTTGCAAGAGAATATATTAAACATTGTTAGCCATTATGAAGGCAACCACTCCAAGTGCTTTGAACATTCACGATGTAGACAAGATCCAAATTACGAATGCTCAAAATTCATTCTAAGAGATGAAAAGGCAAAATCAATATTGACCAAATTTTTTAAATCACTTCCTGTATACAAGAATGCAGAATTCTTCAAGTTATGCATGGATACACATTATGTGGAATCTTTCAACAATTCTTTGTTGCAATATCATGACAAAAGAATTTCATTTGGAATAAATAGTTATACATTGCGGATTAACCTGGCATTATTAGACTGGAATGATCATGTTGACAGACCATTTACTAGTCAGAAAGCAGTTCTATACAAACGGAATCCAACAAAATCATTAATGGTAGCCATCAGAAACAGGAAGGAATATGGATTTAAAGATATAATTTGGAGTAAATGGATGGACAAACTTTACACGACTTGAATTGCAGTAACGGCATTAATAAGCAGCCACTTGCTCATAGCATCTGCTCTGTTAATTCAGCTGTACAGTCATGAATGATACAGTGCAAAACGAAACCTTTATACATGTACATGGATATCAATGGAATCATTATTATTTTTGGGATTATTAAATTTACTGAAACGGATACTTCTGTCACCCACACTGTAAGTATTTGCATGCACATATTATTTGAGTATGTGTGTGAGTAAATAAGTCAATATCACATTTAGTATATTACAACTTTAATTTCTGTACCACATTTGTATTTGCAACAGAGATTGTGTCATTTTGACTAATTATTTATGTAAAACTGATCATACATGTTATAAGGCCTATTTTCACATGCACTGGCTCATTGGCATGTTTTATTAATATTATTGCATGCAATACTATCTAAATATCTGGTATAGTCAGTATAGTCTTAGACAAACACGGACAATAGAGAAAGTATCAAACTGCTCAACTGATCAACATTACTGTTGCTAGCAGACGACAGAAACAAAACATGTGCTGGTGTTTACCTATGCTATTTTTAGAGCCAGTTTATAACTGACAGGCTAGAGAAGCTATCAGTAACTGATTATGCTCCGCCTTCACAATTCGGTACCAGGGCACCGATTGTTGGGCCTTTAAGCTATCTAGCCAGGTTTCGCGGTAAATTTATATTTATTTTCATTTTCGTCTCTGCCAGTCACCGCCCACCTCCTTTGTGTCCCATGTTAAATGTGCATAATTAGGAAAATCGTTTTTTCACTATAAAATCAATATTTGACGGAATTTCATCAACATTTAATGGTGGAGGGTGACATTTTTTGTTATTGATGAAAAAGTGCTTACACTTCATTTTTTTTAGATTTATTGTGTTTAATCATGTTAATAGCCAAAATGTCGTCGGCAGAGAACGTGGACAAGACAGTTGTGCTGCCATGTACGTTACTTCTGTCTATTTCAGGAAACTTGCCCAAATGTTGCGACTATATAAACAATGAAAAAACTATATTTTGTTCGATAATATTATATTATAGCAAAATTTAAGAACGAGCCTTCTTTTCATTTCTTGAAATTTGGTCAAATATTTTGTCACGAAAAATTGATTTGTCTATGGGAATTTAACATGGGGAAACAAGTCAAGAGACGAAAAGAATTAGAAATTGACTCAGAAACCTGGCTAGATGGCTTGGAAATGATCTAACTAAGAAAACAAAAGTTATATTTTGAAAATCGGTCCACTATTCTGAAATTATAAAAATTTACCCAATGCTAAATTCCCATAAACATCTTCACAGATTGAAGATGAATATGGCTAATTTAACATGGGGAAATTCAATATTTAAACAAAAATTACGAAATATAAAGAAGGCTCATTCTTAAAGTTTGATAACATTTAACATTATCGAAAAAGCATTATTTTTGCATATATAGCCGTAAAATTTGGGCATGGTTCGTGAAACAGTCAGTATTTAAAATGCATTGCCACTTGAAACTTATTACTCATGGTTATCTCAGTCTATGTTAATATTATACATGTAGTTGATAAAACAAAAACTCATTGGAATTGTATCAAATAAAACCGTTGTTATATGTGGCAGTGACTGGGAAATTGTATTGATGAGCTCTTGATGAAATAGCACAGATGTGTAGTCTGGTAACGATCCATATAGAGAATAGTAGGTTAGTGCCTTGAATGGGAAAACTATCTGGCAAGGCTTAGGAAACGGGATGGGCGAGGCTCTTAGGATATCACAAATGTTTCACGGCACCGTGTTTCACGGCACATACGCACTGTGTTCACCGGATAAATAACGATCTGCATTGCTTGTTTGAAGCATTACCTGCCTGTGTGCATTGATGAAATGACTAAGATGGCATATCCTGGGGCCCGTTTCACCAAACTTCGTACGGCTAAAATATTCGTAAGTGCAGATTTAGAATAGTCTGAAAATTTAAATTGATGGATTTACATGTATTGAGCATCGGCTGCATATGCAGCCTATGCTCAATAAATGTAAATCCAATAATTGTTTACAATAACACATTATTAATGTGAAATTTACAGACTATCATAAGTTTGCACTTACGAACATTTTAATGGTACGAAGTTTAGCGAAACGGCCCCATGAACGTCTGTTCCACGTTTTTCCACCGACTAACTTTTGGCTATTAAACACATTCAATCTAAAAAATATTTAAATGTATGTACTTTTTGATCAATTACAAAAAAGTCACACTCCCCAAAAAAAAAAAAATTATTTGATGAATAAACGATTTTCCTATGGGTATTTAACATGGGTGCTCCTGGGTGCGAGGAAGTTCAAACAAAAAACGTTTTGAAATTGACTAATTGAAAAAATATAACTAAGGATCAAAAGTTTTTAAATTTTGGAAATGGATCCACACATGTTTTTCTTTTGTAAGCCCCATGTTAAATTCTCATAGGAAACTGGGTTTTCGCAATGAACTCAATATTTGACGGAATTTTATAAAATAAGCAAAACATTGGGGAGGTTGAATTCTTTATTATTGATGAAAAAGTAGGTACATGTACATTGAACTATTGTTTATCATTTTCAAGCTATCTCGCCAGATTTCTGAGTCAATTTCCTTCAGGATCAAAAAACGAAAATTTTTGGAAATTGACTCCACATGTTAAATTCCCATACGAAAATATTTTTTTCGCAATAAAATCAATATTTCATGGAATTTCATCAAATTAATTTTTTTGGGGAGGGTGACTTTTTTGTTATTGATGAAAAAGTACTTACTTTTAAATATTTTTTAGATTTAATGTGTTTAATAGCCAAATGTTCGTCGGCTGAAAAACGTGGAACAGGTTTTTGTTTAACTGTGGCTTAGATCTTACCAACGTCCGGCGGAAGGAGATAATCGCCGACGACGGGTCGTCCTTCCTGCATTCTGGTGACAGTGTGCCTCTTATGTGTCTTATCTGGCGGCTGCACGAAGTAGGTTTCGTTGTCTTGAAATATTTCTCCAAACTAAAAATACATATATTTACATATTCAGGGTGTGGGATCACGTGGATTTCGAACCCGATTTTCCGACGTGATTGTGTATACTACGCAGCCCCGCAGGGGACGTATAATTCTTTTTTTTTATTAATTCGTTCCCTCGAAATAACAATTCGTTGCCTCAATTATACGATTCGTTCCCGCGAATTAACAATTCGTTCCCATGAATTGTTTTGGCGCCCAGCTGCGCGCGCAACACGTTTGATCTACTTTGAAACCGTTGTAAAATTGAGGGAACGAAATTTTATTTCGTGGGAACGAATTGTCAATTCGAGGAAACGAATTGCAATTTCGTGGGAACGAATTGCTAATTGAAGGGAATGAAATGTTATTTCGTGGGAACGAATTGTTAATTCGTGGGAACGAAATGTTATATCGTGCGAACGAATTGTTATTTCGTGGGAACGAATTAATACAAAATATTCCACGTCCCCTGCGGGGCTCCGTAGTATTCAGTATAAGCGTAAATCAACAGAACTGCCAATAGGCTGTCTCCAACAGAACTGTAATGCAATTTTATTTGGTTTGAACTGTAATTTACATGCGCTGTACGTTTCATGCGCTGGTGGGGGAATTAGGAACAATGGATTAGATATCTGTCATGACTGTGCATTGTTATACACACGAAGTATTTCACATTGTTAATGTGGCTGTGACTGGAGAAATGGGGCTTATGCTACGGGGTGTGAGACCTGTGTAGCATACTTATCTAGTCTGATAACGATATGTGATGCTTGTTAGACGTATGACCGGTGTTTCATAGACGGAATGGCGAACAGTGCAGATCCTGATCCAACTGTGCAGATGCACAGACATATCTGGATATGCAACTGTCGCAAAACCCATACGCCCCATGTATCCAGTCAGAGCCACACTAATATGCCCACTCAGTAGGCACAAACTGTTCTTTATATCACAGACATCATCTGAGATGTTTTCTGGCAAAAATTGTATGGGTTTTGCGATTAGTGTAGATCCCTGCATTCTGATCAAGATCTGTACTCTCGTAATTTCATCAATGAAACACCGCCATGCTTCAAACAAGCAATACAAGCAATACAGATCGCATGGGTGTGCTATTTGATCAGGAGCAGCACTGGTCACGAATCCCAAAAGCTCAATTTCTCCAAGGGACCAGTTCGGTAAAAAATATGCATTTTGAGTTTATGCCTTATTATATGTTTGCTTGTTATGGCTGCCATAATTGCCTTTAATTAGTTCCACATGCTAGGGACTCATCTACAGGTTGTATTGACGTCACGCCATACGTCATGACGTCGATGATGTCTCATTCGCATATGTATTACACTAGGCTATTATGATTTTAATACGCTGTGTTAATAATCCACTGCGAACGCCCATTGTATACTTAAGGAATAAAAACATGGGCTGTTTCGTTTACTATAGTATGGACAACATTTTGTCTGTTTAAAGGTACATGCCCACTCAGCATGCTCAGTAGGCACAAACACTTTTTTATATCAGAGACATCATATGAGACATTTTCTGGCAAAATAAACATTAATTCACCATTACCCCACGTATTGATTGGCATTATTATACATGTTATATCAGACGTAAATGTACAC
Source organism: Conchocele bisecta (assembly GCA_029237695.1). Lineage (NCBI taxonomy): Eukaryota > Metazoa > Mollusca > Bivalvia > Lucinida > Thyasiridae > Conchocele > Conchocele bisecta. Next base: position 52,079,290 of record CM055280.1, on the reverse strand, counting down.
ACTGATATCAGGGGCGATAACCGTGTTTCTTTAAAATGCTAACGGACATTATTATTTATTCTCTGTATTTATTGTTTGATGTGCACTGACCATAATTTATAATCTGCCGAAAATATTATTTTGTTCAGGTGATGCATTTAATTAGTATGAATAAGTAGAAAATAGCATGCCTCATTTGCATCGGAAAATAGCCTGATACCACCGCGAACCAAATACGGCGTTAAAATTAGGAATCTTATTGTTTTACTTAATGTTTTCGCAATTCTTAGCACAGCGAAGTTGCCGGACTTTTACGAATCAACAAGGTCGTGTGATTAATTACGTCACGTGGGGCTAATGTAATGTACTGGGATATAAACGCAATACGTTGAATGGGCGTTCCTACGGAGTCCCAAAGGGACATGTTTTTTTATTAATTCGTTCCCACGAAATATCAATTCGTTCCCTCAATTTAATAATTCGTTTCCTGGAATTATTAATTCGTTCCCTCGAAATAACAATTCGTTCCCACAATAATAATTCGTTCCCTCGAATTAACAATTCGTTCCCACGAAATGACAATTCGTTCCCTCAAATTAACAATTCGTTCCCTCGAATTAACAAATCGTTCCCACGAATTAACAATTCGATCCTCTGGGAACGAATTGTTAAATTGAGGGAACGAATTGTTAATTCATGGGAACGAATTGTTAAATTGAGGGAACGAATTGTTATTTAGTGGGAACGAATTAATGAAAACAATCTACGTCCCCTGCGGGGCTCCGTACGTTTCCAGTATGACAGCGTAAATAAAATATAATAAAATAACCAACTTACGAATGAATACATTTTGGCTTCTCTCGCCTCACTTCTATTTCTTTCCACCATGAACGCGGATCCTCTGACCACGTCCTGGTAGTAACCAATGTTCTATAGTAACAGAAACGTCACACATCATCAATCCACATGTTGAAGTATCGGACCAAGGTATTGTGCATGATTACATTAAATATACATACACGTATCAATAAGTGAGAAAGAAATAAGCAAACATTGTTTACTCCATCTACAGAGTGGCCTGCGGTTCTCTTACCAGGCGAATTGCAATTCCTGGAGCGCAGGATTGCAATTCGCGTTCCCATTAATTGCAATTGGACCGTAATCGGACCGCAATCGGACTGCAATCATGTGACCGCGGTCCAAAGAGTTGGTTGCGGAATTGCAATACTTATAGCGCAGTTTCGCGCTGCGCTCCGCTTTTAATTGCAATTTACGCTCCTTTGTTTCTGTAAACTGCGAAAGAATGACCGCTTTACGCTGCGCTCTGCGGTAAAACCAGCGGACCGCTCTGCTTAACCAATGCGGCAATAAAATCGAAATAGTTGACAAACGTATCCGTGTTCCAATCCAAAATTTTATCCCATCTATCTAATTCAAAGTGACTACCCTAGAAAGTCAGCGGTATTTGTGATCTGTTTTTTTTTGGTGCGCAAATATAAATCGGCGGGTTATTGCGAGACAAACAGTGAAACATTGACCTTGACAATTTCTTGGACAAAACAAAATGTCGTCACTCACTCACTGCCGTTCCGAATATCAAGAACACATTAATAGACACAACCATGCTGCATATATTTATTTTCATATAAAATCAAATGATAATGTGTGGTCTACGGTATAATATAGCAAAACAAAGCATCAATTTTGCGTTTTGTTTACTTTTTATTTTTCGTCGGTATCAAATTACGTTTTCCTATTATGTTGACATTATTTCGACGCGATCCTATAGTCGACATGACAATTTCTGAGATCAATACAACTTTTCATAATGTCTTTCAATTTCAAGCTGCAAGGAGACTGTGAATTGCATATTAACCATAATAACATGGTGAACATATTGATAATAATTTTAAAAGAAAAGCATATTTTAATTTTCGAAACCTGATCATAAAAATTAAAATATAAAAATTTATTTTGGAATTAGATTTATATTACTGCAAACGTTCTGTTCTAGCTGTTGATTTCTATTGTCCCGATTCAAATTTTGTGAAGATAATATTTATTCCGATGATAGCCATTTATTTAAAATAAAACGGTTTACTTGTGTCACAGAGTGAGAAAGATAAATAACGGCCCGGAATCGAACCAGGGACCTCATGTTTACTGTACCATGCCCATGACTCTACCGAGCAAGCTAACAAGGCACAGATCATACACACTTCATCCCCATGGTCAGTTGCGTACTGTGACATTCTTCTCCGCCAAATTGAAATTCGTCCTCGAATCTATGTTTAATTTTTGTCTCCGAATTCCATATGTTTGGGTACAATTTGGGAGTATTTATCAGTCGCGGTCCTTTGTTGGGCAACAGAATACTCAATTATCGTCCGTACCCAGAGTTCCGGTGCTCCATAGGTTTTTCCTGCAGAGTACCGAATCGGATCTCATTCACGCTTTAGCTGTTAATTGTGACATATTTTTCTGTACTTATTACACAGAAATGAATAAGTATAATACTGACATTTCTTTCAATTGAAAAATACAGAAAATATGTCGCAATTAACAGTTGAAGTGCAAATCAGATGTGATTTGGTACTTTGCAGGGGAAACCTACGGAGAGCACCATTATAAACTCTCGGTACGGACTATGCGGGAGTATTCTGCAGAGTTACTTCCGCAAACTACGTTGGGCGCTAAATGTCACAGGGTGAGAAAGATGTGCACCAGCCCGGAATCGAACCGGGGATCTCTGGTTTACCACACCATCGCTCTACCTACTGAGCAAACCGGGCACAAATACACACTTATTCACCATAGTGATCACTTCATTCAACCAAAAATTCACAAGCTAGAAGTTATGCCAAATTATTACAGTCAGCGTCACAGATTATGCTCTTGGCGACATTAGCGGACACAAATTTGTCCATCAATTTGATCAAATAAACAACGAATCTGACAGATAACACTACGACGGCGCATGGAAACATCATTATTCTGGTACTTGGAATTCTAAAATGGTGGATATAAAGATCAATATGTGAGGCGCTGACGGAACCTTTAAACATTTTTTATCACGATAGCAGCGACAGGATTGTTGGACGCATTTATTTAGAGAAACAAGAGATTACAATGGATTGGATAATATACTAAGTGACATTTTGTTCTAACGTACACCAACATGAGGATTAAATTTGCGACAATGTTGGATTCTGGATTTTGTGGACAGGTGACAGAAATCGGAGCTGGATAAGAACCGACAGACGTGATTCTGAATATGCGTGCTTGGTCTGTGGTTTTTCTTCCAGATCATGTCATGCATGTTTTAATTTCACGTCATGTCAAAGCAGCACTATTGAATATAATGAATAACTTTAATATTCTACACCAGAATTAAAGTTCATTCATCGTCTGATGTGTAACTGATAAATTAAGGTAAGTTACTTGTATATGACAACTTTTGCCTCACCACGATAGAGGAGGGGCATTTAGTGTTACCCTTGACCTTGTCCGTTCTTCCGTCCGTCACCAACCTAGTAACTCGAAAAACTTTTAAACCGTAATAGCTACATACCTGAAACTTGGTACATGTATGTTTGATTCGACCCCATGGTCATGGATTAGCTCCCCCTTTTCAAGTTAGAATTTTCCAATTTTGTCTTGTAGCTCGTAAAACTTTTAAACCCTAATAGCTACACACCTGAAACTTGGTATGTCCTTATGATGAGTAGATTTGCAAAGTTTATTTTCATTCGACCCCCGAGTCATGGATTATCTCTCTCTTTTTGAATTAGAATTTGAAAATTTTGCTTGTAACTCGTAAAACTTTTGTAATATCTACAGCACTGAAATTTGATATGTAGCTTGCTTCTGATGAGTAGATGCGGAAAGTTTATTTCGATTTTTGATTCGAACCCCGTTTCATGGATTATCTCTCCCTTTTGGACACTGGAATTTTGCCTTGTTTACTATCAAAGCGATATGTGGGGTATCCGTGTTCTATGAACACATTTTCTAGTTTAGTTATCTCCCTTTGTTTTTTCGCGCACTGATTTGTCCGGAGCATAACGCGAACACCCTTTGCAATATTTTTTATGAAACTTAACACATGCATAGGTCTCACTGGACAGGGCGGAGCTAGCGTTAAAGGTACATGCCCACTCAGTAGGCACAAAATGTTCTTTATGTCAGAGACATCATTGGAGACATTTTCTGGCCAGATAAACAATCATTTACCATTACCCACGTATTGTTTGGCATTATTATACATTTTATATCAGAAGAAAATTTCCACATTGATATCAGGGACGATAACCGTGTTTCCTTAAAATGTTAATGGACATTACTATTTATTCTCTGTATTTATTTTTTGATGTGCAATGATCATACTTTATAATCTGTCAATTTTTTTTTCAGTTGATGCATTTAATTTAATAGTATAAATAATTATAAAATATCATGCCCCATTTGCACATGAAAATACCGATACCACCGCGCGTCACTATCAGTAAAATAAATATTACCAAATGATTATATCTGTATAGCGGGCACTCGTAATGTTTATATTAAAGTAGTGGAATAGTGACAATTATACATATATTTAATTCCCATAAAGAGCATTTTTAGCCTACTGAGTGGGCTTGCACCTTTAAAAAGGGGTTGGACAATTGTTGTCGCGACCGCCTGCGGACAGTGCGATATAGTCTGCACATTGACGTCCATCTGTATTTTTTTGCCGAGCCTGCTTGCGGAAAGCGAGACTTAGTGATCACATGACGTCCGTGCGTCAGTCCGTCCGAAATCGGTGTATGTTTTTAATACCATATCCTAAGTCACATTGACTTGAAACATCAAATGCTTATTAGTCATAATCCATATATTCATTCTGTCTCCCACTCATGCGGCCCCTGTGCCCCAAGGTCAAGGTCAAATGACTTTGAAATTTTTGTTAAAGTTTTTGCATATACCTTATATCTCCACACACTTACCCAGATTTGCTTCAAACTTCAGATAATTCTTTATTATCATCCATATTTTACTTATTATGCCCACGCATGCGACCCACATGCCCAAGATCAAGGTCAAATGACTTTCAAATTTGCGTTAAAGCTTTTACATACGTTAATTCTAACTTCAAATAAATATACTCGGACACCATCAAATGCCTCGGTGGCTCAAACATGAGGGCCATGGCCATCTGATTTTTTATTTACCGTAGGTTAAAGTTTTTAAGAACACTATATCTCAGAAACAGCTTCGCCAATTCACTCGAAGCTTCACATGTGTGTTTATCATCATCCATATTTTCATTTTATGCTCTCTCTCCTGCAACCCCTGTGCTCAATATCAAGGTAAAATTACTTTCAAATTTACCTCAAAGTTTTTGACATGCCTGCATGGGGACAGTGCGATATATTGTCACATTGGCCGGCCTATATCGTACGTACGTACATCCGTCCGGTTAAATATTTTTGATTTAAGGTTAAAGTTTTTAAAGGTACATGCCCACTCAGTAGGCACAAACTGTTCTTTATAGCAATTAAATAAGTGTATAATTGTGTCACTATTCCACCAGTTCTAAAAATTATGTGTGCCCGCTATCCATATATAATCATTTAGTAATATTTATTTTACTGATAATGACTAGCAGTGGTATCAAGCTATTTTCATATTCAAATGAGGCATGATATTTTTATGCCACCAGGTTTCGAAGAAACGGGTGGCATATAGTGTTTGGACCGTCCGTCCGTCTGTCCGTCCGTCACACTTTTCGGTTAACCACTTGTCACAGTTTCTCAAATATGCTGCAGGTGGCATCCGCGTTCGACAGACGCATTTCTTGTTTTTAATAATAATTTATGCTAATTAAAGGTACATACCCACTCAGTAGGCACAACAATTAAAGTTATGTGTATTCTCAGTTATTTGTAGGAATTAAATAAGTGTATAATTTTGTCACTATTCCACCAGTTCTAAACATTACGAGTGCCCGTTATATGGATATAATCATTTAGTAATGTTTATTTCACTGATAGTGACACGCGGTGATATCAGGCTATTTTCATAGGCAAATGGGGCATGATATTTTTTAATTACTTATACTAATTAAATGTGCTTCCCTGAAAAAATAATGTATAGCGCTTGATCAGTCGCCCATTGCACCATGCCCAGTATAGCACTTGATCAGTTGGCCATCTCACCATGCCCAGTATAGCACGTGATCAGTCGGCCATGCCGAGTATAGCACTAGATCATTCGGCCATCACACCAGGACTACTTTAGCACTTGATCAGTCGGCCATCGCACCAGGACTAGTATAGCACTCAATCAGTCGGCCATCACACCAGGACTAGTATAGCACTCGATCAGTCGGTCATCGCACCGGGACTAGTTTATAACTTGATCAGATCGGCCATCGCACCAGGACTAGTTTAGAACTTGATCAGTCGACCATCGCACCAGGAATAGTTTAGCCCTTGATCAGTCAGCCATCGAACTGAGACTAGTTTATTAGCCCTTGATTAGTCGGCCATCGCACCAGGACGACTAGTATAGCACTCGATCAGTCGGCCATCGCACCAGGACTAGTTTAGTGGTGTCGGGTGGGGGTGTTGTGTAGTCATAGACAAAAACTGGTGGTGGTGGTGATACACATTTGTTCCCACTGTGGGATATAGACCGGAACTTTTAGGACGCCAAATGTAGATGGCTGGTGTGTGGGGGAATCATTGTTTTGTGTCCCCGGCGGTGGTGCGGAGTACAATGATGAATTACTGATGAATTACTGTATTGAACACACATGTATATGCACTGTGATACCGTACTTCACAATCCTCAGTTTTAAATTGGTTCTGTATCGTAAAACTGAACATTTATTCATTTTGAAAAACTTAAAATTGTGGCAGATGATCGAAATGAAAACCAGATGTTTACATGCGAAATGAACCGGTGCATCGGTATATTTTAACCGCACGATGACCCACTGTATATTCATACCATATCGTATATACGAACGGATATCGTATGTTTTTGTATAATATTCGTATAGTATGTTTGTATAATGTAAACAAACTGTACTATACGATGATACGGTAAGTTTTTAACGGAAATATCGAAAGAATGACCGCACAAACGGTATCGCGAAAGAATGACCGCACAAACTGGACCGCGAAAGAATTACCGCACAAACGGTATCGCGAAAGAATGACCGCAACAATGGGACCGCGATTGGACCGCAATTAGACTGCAATTTCAGAGCGGACGAATTGCAATTCAACGACCGCTGGATTGCAATTCTTGGTTAAGTGAATCGCAGGCGGGAGTGTAGTATTTCACCATGCCCCAGTACGTATAGCACTTGATTAGTTTGGCCATCTCACCATGCCCAGTATAGCACGTGATCCAGTCGGCCATGCCGAGTATAGCACTTGATCAGTCGCCATCGCACCAGGACTAGCAGAGCACTTGAATCAATCTGCCATCGCACCATAACTAGTATAGCGCTTGATCAGTCGCCCATTGCACCATGCCCAGTATAGCACTTGATCAGTTGGCCATCTCATCATAGCCCAGTATAGCACGTGATCAGTCGGCCATGCCGAGTAATAAGCACTAGATCATTCGGCCATCACACCAGGACTTACTTAGCACTTAGATCAGTCGGCCATCGCACCAGGACTAGTATAGCACTCAATCAGTCGGCCATCACACCAGGACTAGTTTAGAACTTGATCAGTCGGCCATCACACCAGTATTCTACTTTAGCACTTGATCAGTCGGCCATCGCACCAGGACTAGTATAGCACTCGATCAATCGCCATCGCACCAGGACTAGTTTTATAACTTGATCAGTCGGCCATCGCAACCAGGACTAGTTTAGAACTTGATCAGTCGACCATCCGCACCAGGAATAGTTTAGCCTTGATCAGTCGGCCATCGCACTGCGACTAGTTTAGCCCTTGATTAGTCGGCCATCGCACCAGGACTAGTATAGCAACTCGATCGGTCGGACATCGCACCAGGACTAGTTTAGAACTTGAATCAGTCGGCCATCGCACCACGACTAGTTTAGAACTTTGATCAGTCGGCCATCGCACCAAGACTAGTTTAGTCCCTTGATCGGTTCGGCCATCGCACCAGGACTAAGTTTTAGAACTTGATCAGTCGGCCACCGCACCATGACTAGTTTTTCCCTTTGCTCAGTCGGCCATCGCACCAGGACTAGTTTAGAACTTGATCAGTCGGCCATCGCACCAGGACTAGTTTAGAACTTGATCAGTCGGCCAACCGCACCAAGACTAGTTTTGCCCTTGCTCAATCGGCCATCGCACCAGGACTAGTTTAGAACTTGATCAGTCGGCCATCGCACCACGACTAGTTTAGAATAAACTTGATCAGTCGGCCATCTCACCAAGACTAGTTTAGTACCCTTGCACAGTCGGAAATCGCATCGCACCTGGACTAGTATAGCACTCGATCAGTCGGCCATCGCACCATGACTAGTTTAGAACTTGATCAGTCGGCCATCGCACCAAGACTATTGTGGAGGCCCTTGATCAGTTCGCCATCGCACCAGGACTAGTTTAGAACTTGATCAGTCGGCCATCGCACCACGACTAGTTTAGAACTTGATCAGTCGGCCATCGCACCAAGACTAGTTTAGCCCTTGCTCAGTCGGCCATCGCACCTGGACTAGTATAGCACTCCGATCAGTCGCCATCGCACCACGACTAGTTTAGAACTTGATCAGTCGGTCCATCGCACCAAGACTTATTTAGTTTAGTCCTTGATCTGTCGGCCATCGCACCAGGACTAGTTTAGAAAAAACTTGATCAGTCGGCCACCGCATCCATGACTAGTTTTTCCCTTGCTCAGTCGGCCATCGCACCAGGACTAGTTTAGAACTTGATCAGTCGGCCATCGCACCAGGACTAGTTTAGAACTTGATCAGTCGGCCACCGCACCAAGACTAGTTTTGCCCTTGCTCAATCGGCCATCGCACCAGACTAGTTTAGAACTTGATCAGTCGGGCCATCGCACCACGACTAGTTTAGAACTTGATCAGTCGGGGGGCCATCTCACCAAGACTAGTTTAGCCCTTGCACAGTCGGCCATCGCACCTGGACTAGTATAGCACTCGATCAGTCGGCCATCGCACCATGACTAGTTTTAGAACTTGATCAGTCGGCCATCGCACCAAGACTAGTGGTAGCCCTTGATCAGTCGGCCATCGCACCAGACTAGTTTAGAACTTGATCAGTCGGGCCATCGCACCACGTACTAGTTTAGAACTTGATCAGTCGGCCATCGCACCAAGACTAGTTTAGCCCTTGCTCAGTCGGCATCGCACCTGGGACTAGTAATAGCACATCGATCAGTCGGCCATCGCACCATGACTAAGTTTAGAACTTGATCAGTCGGCCATCGCAACCAAGACTAGTATAGCACTTGATCAGTCGGTCATCGCACCAGGACTAGTTTAGCACTTGATCAGTCGGCCCACGTCATCCTGCGTTACCAAGACATAAGTGGTGGTCGGGGGGGGTGGTGTAGTGTAGTCATAGACAAAAACTGGTGGTGGTGGTGATACACAATTGTTCCCACTGTGGGATATAGACCGGAACTTTTAGGACGGCCAAATGTAGATGGCTGGTGTGCGTAGGGGGATCATTTGTTTTGTGTCCCCGGCGGTGGTGCGGAGTACAGTTGATGAAATTACTGTATATTGAACACACATGTATATGTACAGTGATACCGTACTTCACAATCCTCAGTTTTAAAATATTGTTTCTGTATCGTAAAACTGAACATTTATTCATTTTGAAAAACTTCAAATTATGGCAGATGATCGAAATGAAAACCGGATGATTTTAACATTCGAAATGAACCGGTGCATCGGTATATTTTAACCACAGGATGACCCACTTTATATTCATACCATATCCGTACGGCTATATCGATATACGAACGGATATCGTATGTTTGTATAATATTCGTATAGTACGTTTTGTATAATCACTGATAATGTAAACAAACTGTACTATACGATGATACGGTAAGTTTTTACCGGAAATAGCGAAAGAATGACCGCACAAACGGTATCGCGAAAGAATGACCGCACAAACTGGACCTCGAAAGAATGACCGCATAAACGGTATCGCGAAAGAATGACCGCAAAAACGGGACCGCGTTTGGACCGCAATTAGACTGCAATTAGACTGCAATTCCAGAGGGGAAGAATTGCAATTCAAGGACCGCTGGATTGCAATTCTTGGTAAGCGAATCGCAGGCGGGAGTGTAGTAACACATTATTGTTTATGAGTATAGGAGGGAGTACAAAAATGTGTTTAGATCATTTTTTTCTCTCCATTTTTAATGTATTTATAGACTATGGTCCGTCACTTCAACCTGTGCAATGCACCGGTTGAAGCAATGTATACAAACATTAAATATACCTATTTATTCTTTGTATTTATGTTTTGATGTGCACTGACCATTTGCACTATCAGTAAAATAAATATTACTAAATGATTATACATGTATCCGTATAGCGGGCACTCGTAGAACTGATAGACACACAATTATACACTTATAACAGGCACCCGTTTTGTTTGAGCTATTCCAGTTGCTCAAATTAACGACACCATATGCATAAGGAGGTTATGAAAAATTGGACGTGACTATGAAAATTATCATAATATTTCACCACATTTTAGTAGCCGACGACTGATGTCAGCATGAACGATTTTATAGAGTGCTTCTCTCTACAATCTCCTTAGCCTTCAAGAGTTATGCAAATTTCCATAAGAATTGCTCACCAGTAGCCGATTTCATCAACATTGCAAAGTATACTTTAGTAGCAAAGTATACTTTGAGGGAGAAATTTTCAATTTTTTTTAAATTTATTAATTTTTATTATACTGAATTTATTACATTATCACAGCCATTTAATGGCTGTGATAATGTAATAAATTTAGTATAATAATTCTGCATACTTTTAATCATGAAATATATGCATTTGTTAGTTCTATATGAAATAATGCATTTCAGGAAAAATAAATGATTACTCCCTCAAAGTATACTTTGCTAGTAAAGTATACTTTGCAATGTTGATGAAATAGGCTACAGGTCAATTACCGTTAATACCTCTCGCTATGAAACTTTTCATAAAGCGTAATATCACTCTCACTATGGAAATGTTCATAAAATGTAACATACCTCTTCATAAAGCGTAATATCACTCTCATTATGAAAATGTTCATAAAATGTATTATACCTGTAATATACCTCTCACTATGACAATTTTCATAAACCGTTCTATCACTCTCACATATTGAAGTCGCTATGAAAATGTTCATAACATTACTGTTTTCAGACAAATATTATTCGCTATGTAAATTTTCATAAAACGTACCATCGCTCCCACATATTGTAGCCGCTATGAAAATTGTTCTAAAATTCCGTTCTCAGACAAACAATAGTTGCTATGAAAATGTGCATAATATTTCCGTTCTCTGACAAACATTAGGAGCAAAGAAAATGTTCATAAACATCACTATGAAATCCTAAAGCGCGCACTTACGTAACTTGCCTATTATATTCTCGTTGTACATCACATACATGTAATGAGGTCAATATGAAAAGGTTCATAACATTTTCGTTCTGAAACAAGCATTTGTCACTATGAACTTGGTCATAAAATGCAGTTAGGTTTACTAATTGTTCCTATTGACGGTTAATTGTCACAATGTTACTGTTCCAACAATATGTCAAGTTAACGGACTCTCTGAAGTATACCATAACTGTGACACGTGCAATAAACAATAACTGACATGACACTTACACCAAGGAATCATGTTTAGAGACACATTCTTGTTAAATATTAGTTAGTTGGTTAGTGATTAAAACAGCTATTGCAAACAAAGATAGGAACAAACTTGTGACTGTGACTGGCAACATTGGGTTTATGCGATTTATGTGTAGTTCCTGATTAACTATAACACATATTTAGGCTAATAATGATATACAATGTATGTTGCTTTAGAAACATGACGGGCGTTTCATTCATGTAATAGCGAACGGTGTAGACCCTGATCAGACTACACGGATGTGCATACTACGCTGGTGGCATACCCTATAAGCACCGTTTTTCCGGTCTCATCCACAAATACAGTTGCACAGTAAAGCATACTGTCTAGACATACATGCAAGTGTTGGCAAGTAACAAAACAGTTCAGTGAAATCGACCTTAAACAGTCGGACATGGTGTTCTAATTCACATGTATACACATGTGTCTTTACCAACTATCATTTGTCTTCCTTACACATCAGGAATCAGAAATAAACGTTCGTTCCATCAAATATATTAACTTATTCCTGTAGTATCATGTCATGATCGGAAACAGTGCAAACAAGAAAGAAAGTCCCAAATAACAAAGGAATTGCCCCTTAAATATAGAACCCATATAAAATTAATCACGCGCAAATGATGTCCACCTTACAGTACATGTAGGTATACATGTCGGTACGAGTATCACAATACTTGTATGTAGGGTTGGCCCTAAGCAAAACTAAATAACATATACATGCCTGAGTAAAATTCAGTGTTCCGCAGTCAAAACGGAAAGCGAAACAAGCCGTCGAAATCATAAGCATGGTCAGTCCAGGCTGACCAAAGTGCCAGTCAGGGTCGGTTATCTGATTAATTGGTTCATACGTTCAGTCAGCCAATCAGATGTTCCATAATATTCGCGGTAAAAAAGGATGGGGGCGGGATTAAATGCTGCGCCGGAATTCATGTCTGGATGCATGACTAACCCTTACAATGCTGAATTCCACTTTGTCGTCTGCCTTTTAATTTTAGTATTCCACCGGTCTCGGTAGAGCAGGTGGCATATCGTGTTTGGACTGTGTGTCCGTGTGTCCGTCCGTCACAAGTTCGCCGGAGTTTCGAAAATAAATCTGCCACCCAGTGGAATTCGTTTGCCGATAGGCCACATTTTCTTGTACGTAATGAAAACCTGTTTTGTAAGCACCTGATAATTGTCTCCAATGTAGACAATTATCATGTGATGTCCAACATGTGCATTGTTAAAACACATCTGAAAAAATGAAAAAGCAGACTGTAATCCCCGGTTTGGCCTTTTAAGAGTTAATTATCAGTTTAGTCTGTTTCACTACAAGACACGTGTATGTAGACACGTGTAATTGGGTAACCCCTTCCCGGCAAACGCATGTGTGAGGGGATGCTGAACATTTTGTTCAGGTTTTCTGTTTCTTTATTCGATTTAGTAAACAAAATAAAACCTATAATAATATATACATAACATCTAAAACAATTTATGATTTCAGAAACACACAATATCACATATATTTCAAATTTGATATTTACAATCTTTTTTTAAAATAAATACAAAAGAAACACTCATTACCAGAGTCAGTTATTCTGTATCCAATTAGTGATTGTAAAACTTAAAATGCATAAATTGGACAGTAAGCCATCAATAAGAAACTAATTTGTTAGTAGCAGGAGAGATTTCACAATCTTCTCCTGGGACTTTTCAAATACAATGTCCAGATTGATATATTTTAGGCGGGTAGTGCGTATAATTATTTCTCTCAGTAGGGATTTCACTCTGACATTCACTCACTATCCCTCCCCCCATATACTACTTACACAACAGTAATTAAACACGATAGACTGGACACATTGGTAACTGTCAAAGAAGAGGAAGGAGCAGCTACCGTACATATACAGATAAGAGCGCAAAATACAATATAGGACATTCTACTGATAAGGACATATATCTTAATAAAAACTGGGCTACATATAAATTATAATAATGAGCTATGGAGTTGCCGTGGGCATTTCGTACAAACGTTCGAAGTGACAAGCTGCAGTTCCGCATGAAAGATTTTGCTTCGGACGTTTGTAAGATGTGCCCCCCGCCCAGGAACTACTTAAACGCATAGAAATGATTAATATCTACCGCTATTTGCTGTTTATACACTTGGTTCCCGACAGTGTCTATCATTAGTACCCTTATTTTTAGGAATATCTTTAATGACGCTGTCCGTACAATCAAAACTAAAATTGCAATTTCCACGAATGCATATAAGGTCGCATTGTTTCTAGGTATGTTACATTGAATCATCATCCGTCAGACTCGGTCACAACCAGGTCAGATCCACATGAGCAGATCTGGGTCTACAATGTTCAGCAGTCATCGGGAACATAATTTGGTAATACATTTCAACCAACATACAGCTGGAAACAGACGTAGCTCAGCTCTGCCCTTACAATTTCGATGTAACGTCACCTGAAGCTGATAATCGTCTATCTGAATCGTTAGGTTGATTAATCACAGCAGAAAGGGTAAAGTGGACGACAAATGCAGAATACAGATAAGTATGCAAGGTATACTCACTACTGTAAGCTGTACGGTCCCAAATGTTGAGATCAACTTAAATAAGCTGAAAATAGTGTCAAACTAGAGGTCGATGGGACATCGCATATACCCATATGCTTGTTTTTTTAACAACATGAACCACCATTATAAATAGCCTTATACACATAATTTCGCATTGTGTATAACTGTTACATGGCAAACCACACAAGAAATACAATATATACCCACTACTGTACTCTGTTATTATCTATCAAATCCAGTGACATATAAGCAGTTATCTGAGTGTATTGTCTCTGGTGTCTACTCACCTACTATGTGAGTAAATATGGCTTTTCTTATGGGTAACGTGTACACTAACAATAGGCTGTGCATCAGATTGAAAAGTTTAAACATCCAAATTTATTTTCAGATTGATGGGACAAATGCTCAGATATCTCGTCTTTTGTATAGTCTGCTGGCATAATGTGTATATCACGCCATTGTCATATCTGTCTATTATGTATTGCACCAAATTGTATTTGGTTGACTGTCATAGTATTTGTTGTATGTGTCAAACGCACGAAGTGGTGAAACTGTACGATGGCTTGTAATACAAAGTTGGCGGAGATGGCCATTCAATGTACCATATAGTATACAGTAACAAGACAATATTTATATATGTTATATTCATATATCACATCACTCTTATGAAGCAATCATAAGTGAAGCCAAGTGTATATATCAATGACCTACTACCTTAAAGGCACATACCCACTCAGTAGGCACAAACTATTCTTTATAGGAATGAAATAAGTGTATAATTGTGTCACTATTCCACTAGTTCTAAAACTTCTGAGTGCCCGCTATACAGACATAAGCATTTAATAATATCTATTTTACTGATAGTGACGCGCGGTGGTCATATGTAAATGTTGCATGCTATTTTTAAATTATTTATACTAATTAAATGCGTCACCTGAAAAAAAAATATTTTCGACAGATTATAAAGTATGATCATTGCACATAAACAATAAATACAGAGAATAAATAGCAATGTCCGTTAACATGTTAAAGAAACACTGTTATCGCCCCTGATATCGCCCCTGATATCATTGTCGAAATTTACGTCTAATATAAATGGTGGGGTAATGGTGAATTAATATTTATTTTGCCTGAAAATGTCTCAGATGATGTCTCTGATGTAAATGACATGTTGTGCTTAGTGAGTGGGAATGCACCTTTAAAGTCCAGAAAGTGTGACAAAAATGAAATTTTCGAAATCCAGATTGGGTTTCATGTAGCAGTTTATACTTGTTTACATACTGTGTTTGTTAGCATGCTTTGCAAATAGTCACGGTCGTGAACAAAATAACACACACGTGTAGTGTGTCTTATTTTGATGTTAATTTCAGCTAAAAATAGTACACGATCAGATGTGTTGCTTTCCGAATTCGGATTCTACGGTGTTCCGTTAAGGCCATCGTAATATCGCTACCGGGTCGATACTACGATAGTACGATACTACGATGACGATAGTACGATACTACGATGACGATAGTACGATAGCACGATGACGAAAGTGCGATACCACGATGACGATAACGCGATACCACGATAGTACGATGACGATACTACGATATTATATCGTTCTATCGTCATCGTAGTATCGTACTGTCGTCATCGTACTGTCGTGATCTCATAGTATCGACCCGATAGCGATATTACGATGGCCTTAACGGAAAACAGTTTATCGTAGTATCGTACTATCGTCATCGTGCTATCGTACTATCGTCATCGTAATATCGTACTATCGTACTATCGTCATCGTGGTACGATACTACGATGACGATAGTACGAAAGCACGATGACGGTAGTACGATACTACGATCAACAGTGTTCCGTTAAGGCCATCGTAATATCGCTATCGGGTCGACATTACGAGATAACGACAGTACGATGACGATAGTACGATACTACGATGACGATAGTACGATATAATATCGTAGTATCGTCATCATACTATCGTGGTATTGCGTTATCGTCATCGTGGTATCGTACTATCTCTATCGTGGCATCGTAGTATCGTCATCGTAGTATCGTACTATCGTAATATCGTCATCGTAGCATCGTACTATCGTCATCGTAGTATCGTACTATCGTACTATCGTACTATCGTACTATCGTACTATCGTTGTATCGACCCGATAGCGATATTACGATGGCCTTAACGGAAAACCGTAGGATCCTGTAATACTAGACGATATTATTCGTACACAAATGAAATTGGAAACGTGTATTCATTTTGTCTCGCCCACCAGGTGCCCTGAGACAAGAATATCCGCATAGACACGCGTGGGTTGAATGGTGATGACATTGAACATTAATTTAATAATAATTTGTTAACGATCCACTGAAATGGCATTAGCGTCCAATTCGTGGGTGAAAACCCATTTGTTGACATCATGGCGAACACGTTGAGTGTATCAAAAGTCGTACAAATTCAGCGAATTAAAAGTTGAATATTATTCTGGGTCAGATAAATATTTTGAAATTCGCAAATACATGTATGTTCTATATAGGGGCGGAGCAAAAGTATCCATCGTATGCACTGGTGTGGGAGTAAGAGTATTCCATATATACTCCGGTGTGTGACAAGGATATTCCACCCGAGTGGTCAGAATATGTTGTCAGAAACGAGGCTTTGCCGAGTTTCTGACGACATATTCTGACCACGAGGGTGGAATATCCTTAGTCACACACCGGAGTATATCTGGAATACTTTTTCTCGCATACCTACTATGTCCAGAATCATATTTAGCCATAGTATGCCATCAACGAACCACCATAGTATAATACTAACTTTTTTTCTTTATATGCTATCTCTAATACAACCACTCAATCGCATTACCCGTATCAACAAATGGGTGTAAACAAACAAAGTTTACACCAACAAATTAGAGTCTCCTACATTGCATCGAAACATTTAACACATAACGGCCCAATACAAATACGGTCTGAAGACGTCATGACAGCATGTGTAAACCCAATTACTACATACACAAAATAAATAGGACGTAGTACGAGACAAACTCAATTTATTGGGCCGTTATGTGTTAAATGTTTTGATTCAATGTAGGAGGCTCTAATTTGTTGCTGCAAACTTTTACACCCATTTGTTGATACGGGTAATGCGATTGAGTGGTTGTATTGGTTCGTTGATGGCATACTATGGCTGAAAATGATTCTGGACTTAGTAGGGTATGCGAGAAAAAG
This sequence comes from Conchocele bisecta, assembly GCA_029237695.1. NCBI lineage: Eukaryota > Metazoa > Mollusca > Bivalvia > Lucinida > Thyasiridae > Conchocele > Conchocele bisecta. The sequence goes on along the minus strand of CM055280.1, from coordinate 52,061,654 downwards.
TATTCCAGACATAATCAGGTGTGTGACAAGGATATTCCACCCTCGTGGTCAGAATATGTCGTGCGACCACTCGGGTGGAATATCCTTGTCACACACCGGAGTATATCTGGAATACTCTTAGCCCCACACCAGTGCATATGATGGATACTCTTAATATAATCTGTTCTGAAAGAAACCCAATTCCCGGTCACGTAGATGTTACTGATGATTTTGCACTTAGGGGTACCGTGGCATCATCCCAGCATACATATCGACTTATGTGCTTATATGTAGGACATTTCAACATATAGAAATTGTTATGCCCCCTGTGCGATAGCAAGGTGGGCATATTGTGTTTCTCTTGAGGTTCCGTACGTCCTTCCGTCCGTCCGTCCGTCCTTCCGTCTAAACGTAATTCCAACATCTAAAATAGTCAGTATTACGATAAAGGATTGCTTCAATACTTGGACACTTGAATCACCTGAACATTTGTCTCACACTCGCGCCACCATTAACACGACCTTGACATTTGTCACCTTCCAAATATCGCTGAAACACTTAGCCATTTTGTTACTTCGAAACGTTTGTAAGAGTTTCTCCAACACGTAATATCGTCAATAATACGTGAAGGATTGCTTTAATATTTGAACAGTTAATTCACCTGAATATGTGTGATGCAATCACACCACAAATGACATGACCGTTGTGACCTGCAAAATGGTGTTGAAACAATTAGCTAGTTTTTTTCCGTCAAAAAGTGTGTAGGACTTTCTAAAATTCATGTTTGACACACAATCGACGTGTGGGTTCGAATCCAAATGAAACCTATACATTTTATTTCCTAAATGTTTCACTTTCCAAAAACAACATTGCCGTATGTATCTTCAATGGTGTCATCGAATAACACTGAAACAAATATGATTGCGACATTTGCCATTCGAAAATAAACTTTACTTGAAGTTGAACTGCTTTACTCGGTGAACCAACTATATACCTGATCATAGTTCGATTCAAATATAATTGCTTCGTAAATGTAATGGGATATAATTATGTATAACATATTATGTGAACACTGCCTCTTTACTGTATCCTATACGACACCTAGGGTGGCCAAGTCGGCCATCTTTGTGTGTTCCAGCCATCAGCCAGTTTCAGCAGTTCCTCCGTTTCACAATGAACTCAACATGTGAAGTAGAACGTATGCTATAATGTAGCTAATCACATGTAGAAAAGCCAGGAGAACTGACTCCTATCAATTATATTACACCAAACTGTAAAATATGTCACAAAGTATCACTTTTACATACCATATATACCCACTACTGTACTCTGTTATTAGCTATCAAATACTCTAACATGTAAGCAGTTACCTGAGTGTATTGCCCCTGGTGTCTACTCACCTACTATGCGAGTAAATATAGCTTTACCTATGAGTAGCGTGCACAGTAACATATGCTGTGCATCAGACAGTTTACACGTTGAAATTTATTTTGAGATTGATGGGAGGAATGCTCAGATATATAGTATTTTGTATAGGTTGCTGGCATAATATGTGTAGCTTGCCGTTCTCAAATCTGTCTAGTATGTATTGCACCAAAATTGATTTGCTTTACTGCCATATTACTTGCTGTATATGTCAAACGCACGAAGTGGTGAAACTGTACGATGGCTTGTACATACAAAGTTGGCGGAAATGGCCACGCAATGCTCCATATAGTATACAGTAACAAGACAATATTTAGTTGAGCACGGTAACTCTTGCAATTACTCCCGAACCGTCCGTAACTAGAGACGGACGGTATGGGAGTAGATTGCAAGAATTACCTTCGCAACTAGACATTATTCACATGTTATATTCATATATCGCATCACTCTTATTAAGCAATTATCTTTGAAGTCAACTATATCTATGTATTACCCACTACCTTCGAAAGTTTCAACAAAATTGTGTAGATACGGGTGAGCCAGCTCATAACGAGCCGTGTCATCAGAATCTGCTCTGTTTGTCAGTATTTTTAGATTTTATAATAAATACTCGTAAATGTTGTCCGTGTGTGTGTGCGGGGGGGTGGGGGGGGGGGGGTGGGGGGGGGGGGGGCGGGCATGAACCCTGCCGTCTCGCTTTTTGGCTTCCTGGTTACGACCCTGATATTTGGGATCGTACATCGTACATTATAGTTACTGTATACTGTTGTAGAAAATGTCGTTAAGAATCAATACTCATTGCCATTAGTCCCATTTAATTATTACCGAAAACATATAGGCAAGGGGGCCGTTTCACTAAACTTCGTACGACTAAACTGTTCGTAAGTGCAAAGTTATGATAGTCTGTAAAGTTCACACTAACAATGTTGTCTTGTAAATAATTATTGGATATACATTTATTGAGCATAGGTTGCATATGCAGCCTATGCTCAATAAATGTAAATCAATAAATTGAAATTTCCAGACGATCATAAATTAGCACTTACGAACATTTTAGTCGTAGGCAGTTTAGTGAAACGGGCCCCAGAACACTCATGTGAGCCGATCGGGATCTACACTATTTGACGCTTCATAAATACTGAAAGTACTGAAATGAAATATGTTATCTCCACAAAAACTGATCTCTTGCGGAACTAGAGACTAAAAGTTGCATATTTTATCAAGCTTCATCCAGAGGCAAATGCACTATGATGGTGTAAACCCATTCCCATCCATACGTTTTCTCTAGAATAAATTACTGTTTAAATTTGACAGTGTGTTTTAATATAGTTAATCGCATTGTATCGATTTGTATGTCATATAACATCTTATTGGCCATTTTATTTTTTAAAAGTTTCGAAATTAGATATTCAGGTGTGCCAGTGTCAATATTTTCTGTTTTAAGTGTTTCTTTCCATGCATCTTTGATATACCTATTTAATGTATAGTACTTTAGGAAATCTCCATTGCTTAAATTGTACAAATTCTTTAGTTCATGAAATGTATAGAAGTTTTTTGTTCTATAATCGTAAATATTTTTTATAAACATTATACCTTTATCGTGCCAATCTTTATAAAATAATGTATTGCTTTGTTTGATGTTGGTATTATGCCATAAAATTTCATTTGATATGACAGGGTGTATATGTTTAAAGTTAATTTTACTCCACGATGTAATAATCTCACCCAAAAAATGTATACCTTTTTATTATCTGTTTTGCATCAACTTGATTAAAATTACACTTGAACAGTAAATCACCACCATACTTGTTCAATTCATTGTTATAAGCTGTTTTCCATTGATTCTGTGATCCCTTTAATCTTTTTATCCAAGATGCTTTTAATGAATGCAAAAAAGCTTGAATATTTATCATTTTTAATAATCCACAATTTTCGTAGTTTTGAATAATTGTTTTTCTACATATTTTATCAGGTTTTCCATCCCAAAGAAAGTCAAACATATATTTATTTATCTCTTTAATGATTTCATCAGACGGGTTTTCTAGTACTGTCAGCGGATATACCAGTTTAGGGAATGCAAATGTTTTTAATACTGCTATTTTTCCTATTAGTGTTAGGTTCCATTTTTTCCAACTATTTAGGCAGTTCTGGAATGACTTAATTTTGGGTGTTAGATTTAGTAGTTGCAGTTTTGTTTTATCGTTTGTAAAAGTTATTCCTAGAGTTGAGGCTTGTTCATTAGACATGTATATAGTTATTGTTGCACCATTTATTTGTGTTATATCTAGTTGTTCCCAATTTTAAAATAGTACATTTTCCTTTGTTTAATTTTAACCCAGATATATTTGCAAATTGTTCTAGAGTTCTAACAAGTTCTTTGAACGATTGTTCGGTGCCAATCAAGTGTAAAGCTTGCATCATCTGCAAAAGTGTTTGTTTTATTTCCTCCCCACCAAGAGTTTGACCTTTAATGTTTGTGTTACTGTTAATTTTACGTGACAATATTTCTATGCATAGTATGAAAATATATGCTGATAATGGACAGCCTTGTCTGACGCCCTTTTTAACGTTAAAGAAATTATTTGGATAGATGACCGTTATTTATGTGATACAACAATTTTAGCGTCTTTGTAAAATAGAGTTATCCATTGAATTAGTGAGTTGCCAAAATTGAGATGCTGTAGACATTTAATTATAAATTTATGGCTTAGACTATCGAAAGCTTTTTGAAAGTCTGCAAAAAATATCATTCCTGTTTTTATTGTTTTCATTTGTGTCTTCAATTATTTCCATAAGGGTTCGTACATTTTCTCCAATATCTTCCTTTAATGAACCCTGTCTGGTTAACATTTATTAGGGTGTTTAATACTTTCTTGATTCTGTTAGCTATTACTTTTGTTGCAATTTTATAGTCCACGTTTAAAAGTGATATTGGTCTCCAGTTTTCAATAAAGAGCGTATTTTTATCTTTTTTTGGTAGTAGAGTAATTATGCCTTGTTTTTGAAGTTCCGTTAGAGTTCCATTTTCATATGAGTAATTTATCGACTTTATATAATAATCCTTTATGTCACTCCAGTAAAGTTTATAAAATTCTGCTGTTAAACCATCGGATCCAGGACTTTTCATGTTTTTCATTTCCTTTAAGGCTAATTGACATTCGTATTCATTTATTATACCATCACATGATTGTTTTTCAGCATCATTTAGTTTATGTTCTGTCGTGTGTTTAAGAAACTGTTATCGTCATTATATAAATTTAAGTCCTCGCTATAATAACCTTCGTAATAATCTTTAACATGATTCAAAATATTTGCATGGTCTGTTTCGATGTTATTCTGTATGTTTAGCTGTTTAATTGTTCGTTCTTCTGATCTTTTTTTGTTTTTCTCCATGTTCGAGAAATATTTTGTATTTTTTTCAGCACCTTCCACCCAATTCAGCTTTTGATCTTAAAAGTATTCCCTTTGTTTTTTTTCTTAGTTATGTTATCAAGTTTACTTTTTCTCCATATTAAGTTTGTCTGCTACATCTTGATTGGTTGGGTTTTCATTTATTTGTCTTTCCAATTGTTGAATTTCTTTTTCTATTTTAGTTTCTTCCTCTCTTTGTTTCTTTTTCAATGTACTTGAGTATTTAATTGCTTCATTTCGTACTGAACCTTTTATTAGTTCCCACATAGTGTTTGGGTTACATCCATTATTGATGGTAGCAGTTTCGTGTATTGTATCTTTTATCTTTTGTTTAAATTCTGTGTGTAGTAGTAAACTATTATTTAATTTAAAATAGCCGGTTCCTCTAACCGTTTCGCATACATTCAGAGTTAAAGTAATTGCCGAATGATCTGAAAGAAATCCGGGAATTATGTCACATTCGGTGACCATATTTAGCATATTAGCTGTTATAAGAAAATAGTCTAGTCTGCAAAATATAGGTGGTTTGTGATTAGAATGCCACGTGAAACGTTTTTTGTCCGGATGCCTGACTCTGAATATATCATATAATTCATTGATGTTGATAATATCGTTTATTTTTTCCGAACATTTTTTATATCTATCTGTATTTCCATTTAGTTTATCGGTTTCAACATTTAATACATTGTTGAAATCCCCTTTTAAAACCATACTTTCACTATTATTCTCTAAAATTAATTGTTCTATTCTTGAAAAAAAAGTTACGTCATCTTCATTTGGTCCATATATATTTAATAGTACTATTGTTGTATCGACTACTTTAATTTTTAATAGCTGTAGGCGTCCCTGTATTATTTCTGTATGTTCGAGTATTTCGTATGTCGATGTTAGATTCAGTAGAATACCAATACCTTTGCTATTGGAGCTGTTTCCACTTAGGAAAATGTCTTGACCCCATTGTTTCTTCCACATTTCCTTGTTTTCTTGTGTACAGTGAAGTTCTTGGAGGAAACATATTGAGAATTTCTTTGTTTTAGCCAACTGAATACTTTTTTACGTTTAGTTTGATGTCCAAGCCCATTAACATTAAGACTACATAGTTTTATTTGAGTATCCATAATTTGTTGTTATTTGAGGACATAATCTTTAATTCAAAACTGCTTGTAATAATTAGTTTATTTGTACGACTGACCCAAATATTATGAGTTAAGCGTGATATACTTTTGTATTGCCATGTTTGTACCATTCGTAAGTAAAAAATGGGGGATGGGGAAGAGGGGCAAAGACTGAGTATGAGGTTTTTGTTTGTTGTGCATATTCGGTTGGGAGAGGTTTTTTGTCGTGTGTTGTTACGCTACAGTGGTATGTGTCTACTACGGATGAGTGTCTTGGTCTAACTATGATGATATGTGTGAATATACGACAGTGTCTTGATTTTACAGTAAATGAGTTTTACATCATATGTGTCTAAATATGATAGAATATGTAGCAGTAGCAGTATTCACTAATTTGGTATATGTGTTTTGGTTACAAGACATGCATTGTTGGGATTATGAATTTCTGCATGGAATGGGCCTCCAGTTGAGAAAATGATTCAATTGCGAGTTTTGGAGACATAATTTCTGCCGAGGTATGCATATACTTTACTTGTTTTGCGGTTGCTACTGGTGCTTGTTTAGATAGTTAAAAGTTGACGAACAGCGCAGTCCCCGATCAGACTGCGCGAGTGTACAGTCAGATCTCGGCCTACAGTGTTATCATGTGTGGTAAGGTCCATTTTCCCAACAGGGGACTTCACTAATATAAAATGAGATAATGTTAATTTAGACAGTTATAAATGTTGAACAGTGCGATCCCCGATCAGACTGCCGCGAGTGCACGGTCTGATCCCGGCCAACACCGTTAGCATATGTCGTAAGGTCCATTTTTCCAACAGGGGACTTCATTATTATACAGTAGATACAGTTAATTAAAACTAGTTGAAATTGGCGAACAGCGTAGACCCCGATCAGACTGCGCGAGTGCACAGTCCTGGTCGGTCTACACTGTTATTTTATGCCGTAAGGTCCATTTTTCCAACACGGGACATCATTATTATACAGTAGAGAAAGTTAGTTGAAATAATTTGAAATCGGCGAACAGCGCAGACCCTGATCAGACTGCGCGAGTGCACAGTCTGATCTCGGCCAACATTGTTATCATGTGTCTTAATGTCCATTTTTCCAATAGGGGGCTTCACCTTTGTACAGTGAGATAATGTTAATCTAAATTGTTACAAATGGCGAACTGCGCAGTCTCCTATCAGACTCCGCGGATGTAGATAGTTAAAGGTGGCGAACAGTGCAGTCTCTGATACTATGACAAGGAAACATTTTTGGAGTTTGGGAGACACTTTCTACAATATCCTCACAGAGTATGCATATTTAAACTGTGCTTGTTTTGCGGTTGCTACCAGTATTAATTTAGCTACTATAACGTCAAGTAGTGTAGTCTCCAATCGGACTACGCTAATGCAGAATCCGATCTGAGGCTATACTTTAATATATAATAATGATACAAATACAATGTTCTTTACTACAACAAGTGCACATGTAACAAAATAAGGCAATATGGTCAGTATTGTTCCTACATGTGTATAGACTTTCCGCCGACAGCAAAAAGGACAACAACGCCACACACACCCGACATTACCGCACTTGCATTCAGTATAGCACCAGATCACTTACACATATATTGTGAAATCTGATCAAGTGATACACTGTTTGCTTTATAATTACCAACTCCTCACTACTTACACCGATAATGAATACGATAGTACATTTGCTTAGGGTATATGTTGGGCTGTGGTGAAATAAGACGTATTGCTTCCTGTCGGCGGTCAGTGGCTAGTCTATATAGGCATATCGAGTGGTAACCGGAAATTATTAGAAATACTGCTCTAGTGGTGTCTGCGACCAGCATAATCTCAGATCAACCGTAGAGCGTCTGAATGGTGATCAGGTTTTACGATGATAGCTGTTAGTCGATCTACGCACATATTATTACGGGCTTTTTAAACACATTTGTTTTAAGATTCGCAACTGGTAGATTAGAGTTTGCATACTTCTTACAGAAACAAATACATACTAATCTTGCAGATCGCTGTCTTGCAAACTAAAATGAATATAAAACAATGTTTTATTATACATTACACGATTCTCACTAGTTACTTGATAACTAATGTCTCTAAGTCTTTGAACAAAGAAAATAAGACCGTAGTTACGCAGTACATGTTACGGGATTACAACTCTATTTGATTCTGTATCGTCAATGTGTTTACTATCAAATAAGTATCTGTATTTATTACTATAATTCTAATTTGGAAAACATGTAATGTGATTTGGGGCGTCTTTGAGAAAGCTTGTCGTGTCGAAATCGAAATGTCGACAAGCATATCTTGTACGCCTGTGATCTATATCACTGTGCTTACTTCTTTTGTACAATAATGCTCACGCAAATAAAACATATACAATGTGTGTATCAGCATACCTGTATACAAACTATTTGTATAAGTATGGTGCGCTTTTTATGTCAGCATTTAATACTTTCACAATTTAGTCGCTGGTTAAACTGTAAAATCTACATGTACCGCATTAATGGCATCAATCAAAGCATGTTTCGTGAATTTGGTATGTTTACACCAATATGTACATGCAGCTGAGTTCACGAACATTTTAGACATACAACATGCTAATCATACTATTTTTGTCGTTATTCTTTTGTGATTGATTTTGTCGTACAATTATGTATGATTTTTAAATTGCTTTCTATTTATGCCATATCTGCGGTACATTGTAGTATATGTGTATTGTTTATTTTCTGTAGTACGCTATGTTTAGTATGTGTAATCCACCTTATGAGTCTGTATTGTTAAATTGTCCATTTCTAAGGGGGTTCTCGTCTGGAAGTATGTGCCGGAGAACCACGTGTTGGCCAAGGTAAGTCAAGCCATTGCTGATATTCAGGAAACAGTACAGTTTTTATCTGATTTGTTGTCGTTGCGTATTTTATGACACCGTTCCGGGTAAATACGCTGCTGACTTCGTTAGGCATCTTCCTCTTGATCGACATAAACACCTGCTGGTTGAGCTTCGTTAGGTCTTCGTTTATGAAGATTCCTGTATATATGTTAATGTTTATGCCGCACTCCCTCAAATTACCACTTGTCCTGATCGAAAATTCACTCATCAATGCGAGTGGATGATTGGATTTGTCGAGGCCTGTGTACATGTACTTTCCTTGCAATATCGGTCATGTCCGTCAAAACTTTGTACATCCAAATTTCGCATATCTCATCATATGCTTGTCGTAACTATTGATACGTTAGTGGGATGTTCGTTAAAGTTCATTAGTAGCTACCTCACATTGATAGACCTGGGACACATTTGAGTAGCCTAGACCCATTGGTAGTGGGTAAGAGACTCCCTGGCGATCGTAAAATGGTATTTTTTTTTCAAAATCTTGAGACTAGAAACAAATACTGTCGATATACAGTGTTTGCACATGTTGCTCCTTAGGGTTGACGAGGTCAAAGTAATATAAACAGAAACTCTCTTCAATATGTCATGTTCTAAAACAGCTCTTTGTGCACCTGTATCCGTGGCCATTCACCGACAATTGGGTAAGCTGAATAAGTTTGTAACTGACGTGAATATCCTAAAGTATATGTGTGTGTGTGAGATAGCGTGGTACATGTGACAACATTAACAACGAATACAATATACCTGAATAATAATTCCAACAACTTCCTGGTATCATGTTTATAATTTATAAATAATTTGCCCAATTTACATCACGTAGACAGTTTTTTGTTCGAAATTCACAAACCTGAAACTTATACATTATGTAAATGTTTTCTCCCTACCGATATTTACTTTGTATTTGGTATATAACACTAAATATCTGTAATTTGGAATTAGGTTTTCAGCTACATAAATTGTTACAACCAGGGATAACCCGATTGCCCGTTGCAGGTTAAAATTATGACTATATATCCAGCGTACAAGTTCAACATTTGGTGATTTGACTCTGGTTAGATAGGCATTTTTTCATTGAATTGTGCTATTGCGATCCAGTGGGAATCTTTGTCAGTTTTGGAAGGGCCATCTGGCACAGGTGGAAGACTCGGACATGTGACGCAAGCCAAAAAATGCCCATTAAAAAAATCCCATTACCACACCCACGTGGTCTCGTACCGGTACCGTACATTATGTTTGCAACAAAAATCACATTGCCCCACCAATCAGGTATTATGCAGTATATTGTCCAAATATAAATGGGAAAACAGTTCGCTACACGGATGGTGGTTGAACATGCGCAATTATATTACTTTCTTGATTATTCACGAACATTATTAAATCACACCATTGATGAAGCATGTTTTAAAGCATACATTGTAGATTCGCTTCGCTTGCTGCAATCAACACTATGTCATATGCATACAATAAAATCTGCTCTACCCGGCACTTGAGTAGTAATTTAACTTACACCTTCCATTAATAGAGGATCCCAAACGAGTTTCCCATGGAAAAATTTTGCCCAATGTTTTATAAATTATAGATTAATATGTAACAAATATCTACCAATTGAAACGGGTGGATGACGTCAGCTAGATCGACACAACAGAATATGTAACTTATGTGACTCGTCTGCAAAATGAATCAAGGATTTGCCCGTTACTCAATAATAAATTCAAACCACCATAGAACACCACAACTTATATACCAGTATATACCAGTACCATGTCATAATTGAGACATATATGACTAAATACTACCTCATGTGTGTTTCAGTAGCCATACTTCCATTGTTCTTTGACATATTCCATGCACTTCTCTGTATTTATACATGTATACCTACCTCTTATATCATTCATTTGTAAACATGATCTGAGTGAATAATCTTTTGTAAACTTGTAAACTTGATATGAGATTTATGAAACGAGTCTGGCGAGGTGCATACTCTTTCTGACGAGGTCATACATCTCAAAACCAAAGGACTCGTTTGATAATGTACTACACCGCGCATGAATATCTGGGGCCCGTTTCACCAAACTTCGTACAACTAAGATGTTTGTAAGTGCAAATTTAGGATCGTCTTGAAATATCATTTGATGGATTTACATTTATTGATCATATACAGCATATGCTCAATCAATGTAAATCCAATAATTGTTTACAAGAAAACATACATACAATGTACATGTAATGTGAAATGTACAGACTATCATAATTTTGCACATACGAACATTGTAGTCGTACGAAGGTTATTGAAACGGCCCACATGTGATTTTGTGTGGCTAAACCCTAAGTATGGAAGCTCCCTGGTACCAATGTTAAGATATATACCTCCTAATTATGAGATACCAACTCATAATTAAGAAAATACTATCACCTATGTAGGACTTAGTATCTCGTAATACTAACTCCTAATTAGGAGAGATTAACTTATAATTATGAGATACTAAGTACTAATTAGATAATATATATTTTACTCCTAATTAGGACTTAGTATCCCCTTATTAGGATATAATAAGTCCTAATAAGGACGTAGTATATCTTAATTAGGAGTTAGTACCTCCTAATTAGGAGATAAACATATTTTAGCATGGGCACCAAGGTGCTTAAGCGTACTTGCGCGCGAGGAAGACGTTGATAGACTATCTTTCCGTGTCGCTCCACTGACACCGTCACGGCGTCATTGATCAGTTTGTTCCTTTGTAAATGTAGTCGGACCGTGTCGTTATCCGTGCCCATCGGAAGTTCGATGTGCATTTCATTGGGCAGCTCATCCGTATCAGCGGCGCGTTCATGCCGCGATGGAAACTTCTCATTGACAGTGATTGACGTTTCTATCGTCCAGACTGGAAATAGACAATACCACAGGTGGAAAAGTTAGACTCGGACCTGTGATACAAAAATTGCCGATTGTTGTATACGTTACGTAACGTATAGTACGACAACGGGTGGGTGGGGCAATGGGATCTTTATAATAATTTCAATCGGCATGTTTTATGTCGCAGGTCCGAGTCCTCCACCTGTGGACAATACCTGGCCTCAAATTCACCAACACTTATCTTAAGATTGAAAAACTGTTATTGACCATTAACAAAATATTAATCGCTGACAGAGATATTTTTGACACGATTATACTTACAATGGAGACACGCCGTGTGATTTTGTACGTTCGGACATCTGCGTAATTTTATTAAATACTTTTACAAAAATTTACAATATTTTTTCATAAATAGCGTCCGACGCCATTGACGGAAAATGTTGTAAATTTTGTAAGCGTATTTCACGAAATTACGCAGATGTCCGAAGGTACAAAATCACATGGCGTGTCTCAATGTACTACTACTGTCGAACTTCTCTAAACCGGACAGCAAGAAACACATGCGATCATGATTTTGATGGGTTTCTTGATTACATGTATTTATCTCAGGTGATAATACCTGCTCGTGCTCATAGCACACACATATTGCTCGGAATGACCAAATACCTGATTTACAGTGACACCTCGGTGAACAGGACATACTGGGGACCTCCCATGGTGTCCGGTTTAGCGAGGTTTACTGTACATGTATTGGTTCCAGATAGTTTTGTCGGCCTGCATTTTGCTATTGCTCTACCGCCGACGTTACTGTTGCCAATATTTGTATTTTTATTTAAAAATTCTTTAGTATGGAGCTTGAAAATCAAGCATCTTGATTGGCTGATAATTAGCTATGCTACAGATCAGGCTCAGCCAATACAAATGCTTGATTGCTTGTTGAGATTGCCAATAGATGCTCAGAAACGTTGAAATCTGGGTAAAATTAACGCAGGTGGTTGTGTATGCTCATTAAATCTATTAAAACCTTTTCATCAGTAACAAAAGTCACCCTCCCGTTTTTTATTTTATTTGAAAAAATCCGTTATATAGTGATTTTATTGCGAAGAAGACAATGTGTCCATAGGAACTTGGCGCATAAAGAAGCTGAATGGTGACGAGCAGGGTCGATCAACTAATATATTTTGGAAAGTGACTCCGAAACTTGACTACTGTCTGTTCCACGGCTTGCTTTTGAAGAACATTTGGCTATTCAATACATCAATAAATGCGGCTGCACAGGCTGATCAGGATCTACACTGGCCGTGAAGTCCATAATCCCCATTTCTCCAGTCACTGCAACATTTAACCTAATCATTTACCACATATTTGGCCATTCTCCGCTAGTTTGCTTTTTTTTCACCTGTGCTCAGAATATACACTAAAATAAAGATGTAATTACTGGGGTAAATTCAATATAATATAACTAATCTGGTGGCTGCCCAAACATGTCGGCGGCACGTGACAAACAGGCTTAGGTTATTTTGTATGTTGATATATAGTAAGTAAATAATAAATATGACGTAATATATTGCGTCGTATTTTTACGATACCACGTGACTCTGGGTTACACTGTACCTGTATTATCTGGGGTGTTTTTTTCCATAAATCTCGCCAAAGAAAAACACGGCGAAATTCGTGTTCCCAGCACGAACAAATACAGCATTAATCGGTTAAGTCCATTCATTGTTGACGATGCTAGACTATTCTAATTAAGATATATTGTAAATATATTGTAAATAGAGGATCTTTCATGAGTGATGATTTCACATGTTATTTATTAAGCGAGTTTACTGATTTCATAAGAAACGAGACTATGCCTCGTTTCTTATGATATTAGTAAACACGTTTAATAATTATCATATTAAATCATCAAACATGTTAGAGTATATGTAGTGCATAAGCACATCATCATACATTGAGGCTGTTCTGGTCATCAAATGTGTTTTCCGTAACGAGCTAATTTACATAATGTAGTGTTCCCACTCATTCGAACAGTCTCAGCGTGACAGTTCAAAGGAGTGGTAACAACATATACTTCTGTGAAGAAATACAAAATTGCGTCTCTCCACCACGAAAACTGTTAATATACAATTAAGCTGTAATTGCCGAACAATCATGATTCTTTGTATTTATGTAAAATTTGCGATAGTTCCCAAAACAGTCGAACGATTCAGTGTGAATGATTCGGCGATAAAAACAAAGTTATTTGGTTCTCAGATATCGCCGAGTCAGAAAATTCCCTGCGCGTCAAGCATTTTGTCGTTATGGAGAAATAAAACCATTCTCTGTCTATGTATGATACTGTAAATTCGCCACATGATCAATAAAAACACTACTATGCAAAACATATGTTTAAATCCAATCATGTCGGATGAAAATATGGGGATATTCCACGTCTAACGAGGTTATAACTTTATAGAACATATATGCATCTAGAAATTTGAAAGCAATCGTAAACGAACGTTTCAAACAAAAACCATATATTTAAAAAATCCGCGTCACATTTCGTATAACCCGTGTCTGAGAACCAAAGTATTTTCATGGCCTTATTCTACTTAATAATTCCAGTGTTTCGGAGAAACCTTAAGTAACCTCTCCGTTATGTATTTGTCAACGCGCGTTGCTGATATGTATGTAACTATGTAAACTGCATGTGCGTGTACTTAATAGCAACGTTAATTATTTAATGATTTAATATAATACTGTTCAATGATACTAATATGTTGCTAAAGCATGTTTCTGTTAACAGGAAAACAAATCCGTCTTATGAGTATAATAATAATATCGCGCGTTTAAATAATCATAAACTGTTATGTGAATGAATTAACACATATACTATACGTTATCGACTGGAATTACTGTCGATGGTAACAGTTAACCAATATTACACTAAATACGCGTCAACAGAAAAATGAAGCATTATATAATCTACGGATTACATGTCATACATATCCGTGTTTATAGTGGGGGTAGATAAGAACCAATAACTACCTGGGGTCCGTTTCACTAAACGTAAGTAGAAAATAAATATTGTAACATGACTGCCGTTGTTCGACACCGCCACGTGTTCAAACATATAGCGCGTGTATGTGGACTGTACCGGGACTTACATGAACGAGATATCCAGTAAGAATCACCAGTTATAGCCCACTATAATCTATACAAACATACATGTGGACTGTACCGTGACCTACATGAACCAGATATCCAGTAAGCATCACCAGCTATAGCCCACTAGGATCTATAGACATATACATGTGGACTGTACCGGGACCTACATGAATGAGATATCCAGTAAGAAACACCAGCTCTAGTCCACTAGCATCTATACACATAGACATGTGGACTGTATCGGGACCTACATGGATGAGATATCCAGTAATAAACACCAGCTCTTGCCCACTAGCATCTATACACATAGACATGTGAACTGTATCAGGACCTACATGAACGAGATATTCAGTAAGAATCACCAGTTATAACCCACTGGGATCTATACAAATAGACATGTGGACTGTACCAGGACCTACATGAACGAGATATCCAGTAAGAACCACCAGTTATAGCCAACTAGGATATATACACATAGACATGTGGACTGTACCAGGACCTACATGAACCCGATATCGAGTACGAATCACTAGTTATAGCCCACTAGGATATATACACACATACATGTAGACTGTACCAGGACATACATGAACCCAATATCCAGTAGGAATCATCAGCTATAGCCAACTAGAATATATACATATATACATGTGGACTGTACCGGGACCTACATGAACCCGATATCCAGTAAGCATCACCAGCTACAGCCCACTAGGATATATACACACAGACATTTGGACTGTACCGGGACCTACATGAACGAGATATCCAGTACGAATCACCAGTTATAGCCCACTAGCATCTATACACATAGTCATATGGACTGTACCGGGACGTACATGAATGATATATCCAGTAAGAATCACCAGTTATAGCCCACTAGCATCTATACACATAGAAGTGTGGTCTGTACCAGGACCTACATGAACCCGATATCCAGCAAGCAACACCAGCTATAGCCCACTAGCATATATACACACAGACATTTGGACTGTACCGGGATCTACATGAACGAGATATTCAGTAAGAATCAGCAGTTATAGCCCATTAGCATCTGTACACACAGACATTTGGACTGTACCAGGACATACATGAACGAGATATCCAGTAGTAATCAACAGTTATAGCCCACTAGCATATATACACACAGCCATTTGGACTGTACCAGGACATACATGAACGAGATATCCAGTCAGAATCACCAGCTATAGCACACTAGCATCTATACACACATACATTTAGACTGTACCAGGACCTACATGAACGAAATATCCAGTAAGAATCACCAGTTATAGTCCACTAGCAGCTATATACACAGACATTTGGACTGTACCAGGATCGACATTTAACAGATATCCAGTAGGCATCATCCGCTATAGCCAACTAGGATCTATACACATAGACATATGGACTGTACCGGGACGTACATGAACGAGATATCCAGTGAGAATCACCCGTTATAGCCCACTAGCATCTATACACATAGACATGTGGTCTGTACCAGGACATACATGAACCAGATATCCAGTACGAATCACCAGTTATAGCCCATTAACAGCTATACACATAGACATATGGACTCTACCGAGACCTACATGAACCCGATGTCCAGTAAGAATCACCTGTTATAGCCCACTAGCATCTATACATATAGACATATGGAGTGTACCATGACCTACATGAACGCGATATCCAGTAAGCATCATCAGCTATAGTCCACTAGCATCTATACACATGGACATGTGGACTGTACCAGGACGTACATGAACGAGATATCCAGTAGGAATCACCAGTTATAGCCCACTAGCATATATACACATAGACGTGTGGATTGTATCAGGACCTACATGAACCCGATATCCAGTAAGCATCATTAGCTACAGTCCACTAGCAGCTATACAGACATACATTTGGACTGTACCGGGACCTACATGAACCCGATATCCAGTAGGAATCACCAGTTATAGTCCACTAACATATATACACATAGACATGTGGACTGTACCACGACCTACATGAACCCGATATCCAGAAAGAATCATCAGCTATAGTCAACTATGATCTATACACATATACATGTTGACTGTACCAGGACCTACATGAACGAGATATCATGTAAGAATCACCAGTTATAGCCCACTAGCATATATACACATAGACATATGTACTGTACCGGGACCTACACGAACCAGATATCCAGTAAACATCACCAGCTATAGCCTACTAGGATATATACACACAGACACGTGGACTGTCCCGGGACCGGGACCGACATGAACCCGATATCCAGTAAGAATCACCAGTAACAGCCCACTAGGATATATACACATAGACATATACATAGACATGTGGGCTGTACCAGGACTTACATGAACGAGATATCCAGTAAGAATCACCAGCTATAGCACACTAGGATCTATACACATATGCATGTGGACTGTACCAGAACCTACATGAACCATATGTCCAGTAAGAATCAACATATATGGCCCACTGATGTATATACACAGTTCGGTAGACTGTACAAGGACCTACATGAACCAGTATTCAGCAAAAATCAGCAGACCAATATATCTATATATGTTTTCATTTTGAGAACATACTCCACTTTTTATGTAGTCCGATGTGTTTATATATTTGTTTTACTGAGTTCTAAGGACTATTGTTTTTTATTTTTTCATTTTATTCATTAGCCCACCATACTCCTTACTTCATTGCATATTACAGCTGCGACAACCCGATGAGACATCGGTCTCGTGCCTCTTTTTCGATGTCTACCTGTCCTCGGTGTCTTTTCAGCAAAGTCAGCCGAAAAGTCAGCGGCGGATTTTCAGACATACCAGAACGGCGAGAGGCGGAGTTAAACTATCACGCTTTGTATGACGTTTTCCTACGGTAACGCCTACACCTCGCCGAACTAGATATCTTATAGCATCAACCGTTTGACCATGGCTGTAGATAATGCTCATTCCGGGGCCAAACCAACACATATGTAATACATGTGTCGCATGACGTTACTGGATCGCGCCATTAAGTCACCAAACTAGTTCACAACGGTCGCACTGACATTTTAAAATTGATGCGGCTGCATCACGCGTTGTGTACTGCGGCACCGGAATATGTATGTGTAAATCAGATGGTTGAATTGAGCAGATTATCAAAGTACCGAATGCACTGCATATATGCTCAAAATGCATACTATTTCCGACGGTTTGACATCGTCGAACCATATATTTGTAATAACATGCATTGGCAGCCGATGCTTGCAAATCGTTCGTGTATGTGTTCCCATATAATGATCTGTACACATGGGTGGACACTCATAGTATTTGCAAAGCACGTTTATATGAGAATATAATTCATATCATAATACTGCTTACGAAAATTTTCGTAAGTGCACAATTGGAATTTAGCATAACATTTACACTAATGGGCGATTGTGATTGAATGTTAGGGGATGTGTTCACAGACAATATTAATGCCGAGATAATATGTGTCCTTCATGTTCAAAATGGCGGATTTGAGAATGTGATAAAACAGTTAGTTCACGTTCGTCCGCACGTACGATCGATAATCCACTCGCTAAAGCTCGCGGATTATCTCCTCGTACCGTGATCTAACTGTGGTATGGTGGCTCAATCATCGGAGGGATGCATTCATTGTTTCGATTTGCCCATTTGCTATTGTTTACAGCAAATTCGAAAATTAGGAGTTATGCTGTACGCCAGAAGTGTACTACTTTTGCACTTATCGATCCCACTAATATGGAGCATTCATTCAGACCGTTTTCTTGATGAATAAATTCGTATACTGTTGCATATACCGGTTTCGTTTAAGCATATCGTATTGCTGTGTTTGATACCATACACGTTATGTTACTATACAAACTTTAGTAGTGTAATGAGAGCTTACTGGTATGGTTATGCGGTTTAACAACATTAATTACAGCCCTTCCCATGTATATATGTGGCTGTGACTGGGGAAATGGGGTTTATGGGAATTGAAACCAATGTAGCTCCTGATCAAATAAACTGATAACGATGCGTATTACATTGCTTGTCAGAAGCAGGCCGTGTGTTTCATTGCTGTAATGGCGAAAGGTGCAGATCCTGATTAAATACGGTTGTTTATGCATTTACTGATTTACATGGTGGTCGTAAACCCCCTAAGGTCCCCTTTGTCAGCCGACGGCCCATGAGCAAGCGGGATCTTCCGCGTACATGACACGCTATATAGAATAGCTTAAAGGTACAGGGGCGGATCCAGCATTTGGAGGGGTATTTTCGAGCTCCATGTATATGATGTTTTCCTGGGGGGGCATGCCCCCATACCCCATAGTATATGCTAGGGTGGTCTGGGGGCATGCCCCCCATGACACATTTTGAAATCTAGATATACAGAAATGCACTTTCCTGTCTTTTACGGCATTTAAATTCAGACTCCAACTGGTGGTAAACTGTGATCAAGGTAAACTCCGTGGCTGAACGGAGGGGTTGCAACCCCGGACCCGTCCCCACTTGATCCGCCCCTGAGGTACGTGCCCACTCAGTAGGTACAACATGTTCTTTATATCAGAGATATCAACTGAGACGTTTTCTGGCAAAATAAACATTAATTCACCATTACCCAACGTATTGATTGGCATTATTATACATTTCATATCAGACGTAAATTTCCACAGTGATATCAGGGGCGATAAACGTGTTTCATTAAAATGTTAACGGACATACTTTATAATATGTCGAAAATATTATTTTGTTCAGGTGACGCATTTAATTAGTCACTATCAGTAACATAAATATTACTAAAGCATTATATATGTATAGTAGGCACTGGTAATTTTTAGAACCAGTGGAATAGTGACACAATTATACAATTATTTAATTCCTATATAAAGAACATGAGTGGGCATGTACCGTTAAAGGCACTGAGTTAAGGAATAAAACCATGGATTGCTGCGTTTACTGTAGTACGAACAACCTTTGGTCCGTCTGTTTAAAGTCCTTTTGACTCCTCGCAGACCTTCAACATAACACATGTTTCCATACTACATTGAACGCAACTTCCGATGATTTTGTTACTTATACTTACATTGCATTTTCAAATGTAAATAATCAAATACGGCGTTAAAAGTATGACTCTTATTGTTTTTCGCCATTTTTCACCAGTATTAAAAGTTTTGAGTATCCTCTATACAGATATAATCATTTAGTAAATTGTAATTTACTGATAGAGACGCGCGGTTCTATCACTGACAGGCTATTTTGATATGCAATTGAGGCAGACAATAATCAAGTATGATCGTTGCCCAACTAAAAAATAAATAGAGCGAATAAAATAAATTGGCTACCTTAAAGGCCCTGAACGGCTCAGTATTACAATTTTCCGATTTTTTCAAACACAAAAACATGTTTGGCAACTGATTTAGTACACAAAAGTAACATATACTGCCTAATAAATACATCTCAAGTCTTGAGATTTACATCTTAATCGCAATGTGAAGACAACAACAACTTGTTTTGTGCAAAATGTCAATATTGACAATTTCATTTCCGTAACCGAACGGCTTCGGCTCGGAAGCGAGTCGATAAACTCCGGCTATCGGAATTCATCGGCCGCGAATCGGTGAGTTGAGGAGTTGACCCGAGCGTCTATCGGAAAATCGATCGGGCTTTCAAACACACACCTGCTTTTTGTTTATTAACAACTATTTATATTTTCATCGACTACAAACTCATTGTTGTACCAAAATGAATGCAAACAGTTTCAAAGTGTGTGTAAATAGAAACCTGTTGGATTTATGTGTGGGAATACCCAATAGGAGGCCGAATTCGGCAACTTGAGCCGTATAGGGGCTTTAAGGTTTATGCTTCTAACACGCAATACATATCGTTGTCAGGCTACATGGGCATTTTTCACTAAACTTCGTACGACTAAAATGTTCGTAAGTACAAATTTAGGATCGTCTGGAAATTTCAATTGACGGATTTACATTTAAATCCAATAATTGTTTACAAGAAAACAATATTAATGTGAAATTTACAGAATATCATAATTGTGCACTTACGAACATTTTAGTCGTACGAAGTTTAGTGAAACGGCTCCCAGAAGTGTGCTATGTGGTCAGGAGCTACGCTGGCCATAAATTCTATCTTTCTATAATCCCTATTTCTCCAGTGACAGCCACATGTGCGACAAGCCACGTGATGTTGTACCAATACATGTAGTACGACAAGTGCCTTTCAAAGACCCTAATATGCCTGGTAAATGATGATAGACCTAACATACCTACCAACAACATGCGGCACTTTGAAAGCAAATAAAACAAAACGCAACATTACTAGCTCGTGCAATAAACAATGCACAAGGCTCTTCTTGACACTAGATTAAGCAACATGAAGGGATATATTATGGACGGTGAAATGCATGTCAGGTTATTGTATCATGCACAGACAGGGGCGGATTTCGAAATAATGTTTAGTGGCGAGGGAAAACGTAAAAGTGAATAGGTTTAACGTCCCAGTAACAGCGAAGGTCATATGTGACTGTGACTGGAGAAATGGGACTTATGGGATTTGTGACCAATACACTCACATAGCCTGATAACGATATAAATTGCTTGTCAGAAGCATGCCGGTGCTTCTTTGATATAATGGCGAACACTGCAGATCATGATCAGTCTGTGCGGATGCACAGGCTGATATTGATCTACATTGGTCGCAAAGCCCATACGTCCCATTTATCCCGTCATAGTCACATATAGAGACTAAACATCGGTTTTAGAGTCTCATCCGACAGATCAGTGGGATGGAATGCTATGCAAGTATTTGTTCACGCCTAGAATGCGTATTTAACTCGTACAACCTCCTGTACAGGGGGCCGTCTCACTAAACTTCGTAAGACTAAAATGTTAGTAACTGCACAATTATGATAGTCTGTAAATTTCACATTAATAATGTTTTCTTGTAAACACTTATTGGATTTAAATTTATTGAGCATAGGCTGCATGTGCAGCCTATGCTCAATACATGTAAATCCATCAATTGAAATTTACAGACGATCTTAAATTTGCACTTACGAACCTTTAAGTCGTACGAAGTTTAGTGAAACGGGCCCCTGAAGTCAAACGCTCAACACATAGACCACAACCCAACAAGGGAACGTGACTCTCAAATGTAAGGAATGTAAAATGGTGTTTATTATAGTGTCACCGCTATTGAAACGGCCAGCCAATTTTTTACTTATCAGACACTCTAATATATGAACAGCAGTACATATCAATGCGGGATCGTTTTTTTTTGTTTTTTTTTATCAGTAATTATTTTTGTTTCTCAAAGTATTTCACATTATACAGATACACAAGTATATGGATACATACATGACATGAGAAACAACGTTTTTTTTTTTTTTGTTTTTTTTTAATTGTCATTGATCAATCCGTTTATTTACACTTTTTATAACAAGATTCAAGGCAAGACAATAATATACATGTAATTGTAACTTGGTAATGGTTACACTATTTTGGAACTTTAGTATTGCATGTTATCCAAGCTATTGTTTTCTGCTGTCCTTCGCCCACTTACCCATTCTGATGACTGTGTGTATTGGCTGCCCATGCGAACCATCCTGATATTGGATAGCTGACATGCGCGGCCTGCACCAGTTGTGTTGCATCAATATATGATGGACGAATAACAGCAGACGACAGTATCACAAACATTATCAATAGGAGATTATTATGTGCTATGAACACATGTATTCACATACTGTACAGTATTTGTCATATACATTCAGTAGAGTGATGTTCAGAAATAATGTATTTATCATCATATAATTGTGAAATATATTTATGAATGCCACGAGCTAAACAGTATTAACATAGATCTGAATCTGTGTGTGAACAGTTTATTTAGTGAATTACTTTTAAAGATGAATATAATTATCGTTACTACACACTGACACCATGTTGTAACAGTGAACGAGGACCGTCTCCATACATAGACTATCCACCCTCTCTATTCAAACATGCTAGCATGTGCAATGTAATATATATACATGGTAACTACTGTATTGAAAACAAGTAGCAGGTGATCGATATGGTACGTATTGGTAATATATCGTTTAGGTTTCTGTAGACGTTAGGTTAGATTCAATATGTGAGTAGTGTTGATACGGACCGGTCGACATGTAGGTGTAGGCTGGTCTGGATTCACTAATTGGTTATTACCTTAGTAATTGTTGACAAGATGTGATTGTGTGTGTGTTTGCGTTTATTGGCATGTCAACAAGTAAATACATTATAGTTGGTTATATTTTAAGAATATGGTGATAAGATATGAAGGCTTGTGACGATTTTGTAACACATTCGAGACAATCAAGAGATCGTAGTACAATAGTTTTAACATACTTGATCCTCTGATTCGTCCTTCGTCAATGAAGTGTGACTTATATATGCAGTATGATATTTGTGAAAGTATAATATTGATGTATTCATATTATTTTAGTTGGATTTTATATCCAACTATGAGAAATTCGAGTGACTTGAATGATTTAGAAATTCCTATTTTTCGAAAAATATCCAATATTGTTGTCCAAAACTCATTTAATTTTCTACATGTGATAAAAAAATGGTTGTACGTTTCTTTTTCGTTACAGTGTTTGCAGTTTGGGCTGTTTGATATTTTCCATGTATACAAATTCTCATTCGTGGCTAATATTTTATGTATTGCTTTACATTTGAATTGCTTGACTCGATTATCAAACAATACTTTATTTAAAACGTAATAAAAGGAACTCCATGGAAGTGGGTTCTGGAATGTGATGTCCCCATATTTATGGATGTATGGTTTTTCGATTTTCTTCTTCAATAAAATGTAGTAAAGATCTTTATTTGTTGTCTTTTTGAATGGAGTATTGTTAACTCGAGGCATAGCCAAGCTTGTTTTGACTTTAGTTCGTATAGACTCTATAGATGTCATCGTGGTCTTCCAAAATCTTGGAATTGACTCTTTAATGATATTTAGTTCAGCAATCCAATTTTGTTTCTTTGATAAAGTGCAAAAGTACACGAGTTGAGTCTATTGCACCTAGATTAGAAATTATATCATTAATGAAAATAAAACCCGAGTCTTTCCAATGTGTATAAACTAGACTTTTCCCATTTAACTTAATATATTTATTCCCCCAAATTTATTGTCGACGAATATCGTAAAAGTGTTTCGGTTTCTCAGTATCTAGTGCGACATTAAATTGCGACCAGATATCAATTAGTTGTCTATAAAAAGCCGGAATAGTGATGGGTAGAGTCGGTAAGGATTTGAAAGAATCTAAATTCATGTTGAATACCATGAAGTTGTTCCCATACTGATTTAGAAAAAAATCTGATATTATTTTCCAATTGGCATTATCTTTATCTTTTAGTGACTTAATCCATTTTAATTTCATATTATTTGCATATGTTTCGATATCGGTCATTTCTAGGCCACCTTTTAGTTTACGTCCAATGATAATTGAACGTCTTATTTTATCATTTTTGCCGTTCCAGAATAATTTATAAACTAAAGAAGTTATTTTGCTATTTATAGCTTTTGGCATGACTATGGTTTGCATTAGGTATGTTAGTTTTGATAAGAATAATGATTTGATTACCAATATCTTTCCATATAAGTTCCTTTTATTCCATGAACTAATTATTTTTTCACGTTGAGAAATCTTTTCGTTCCAATTCAAATTCTCACATTCTTCTTTTTTATTGCCAAAGTGAGCTCCCAATGCTTTCACTGATGTGTTCGTAAAAGGTGTGCCAAACACCATGGTATTTATATTATATTTTGATTTTCCTACCCATAGACCCATTGTTTTTGTTTTGTTTAATTTTAAGCCCGACAATGTCCCAAATTCTACAATTGTATGTATAGCATGTCTAACGTCGTTTTCTGATTTTAGGAACAGAGTAGTATCATCGGCTAACTGCGTAATTTTTATATGTTTATATGTTGATGTCTTTTTCACTGAAATTCCTTTAATGTCAGTATTAGCTCTAATTTTTGTTGCTAGAATTTCGGCTACGATGATAAATAATAGTGCAGACAAAGGACAACCCTGTCTGACACCGCGTGTTATATTGAATTTGTCAGTTTTCCAGCCGTTGTTTATAACACAGGCAGAAATGTTCTTATATAAAACATTAACCCATCTTACAAAAGTTGGTTTAAATCCAAATTTCTTAAGTACGTGAAACATGAAATCGCATTCTACAGTATCAAATGCTTTTCTGAAGTCTAAAAATAAAACCGCAGCGTCTTGATCGAGTATATCTGTATAGTCAATTATGTCTTGAATTTGCCTTATGTGATTGCCAATGTATCTATTTTTAATATATCCTTGTTGGTCTAAGCTGATTATATTTGGTAAAACTTGCTGTAGGCGTTTTGCTAGTACTTTAGCAGCTATTTTGTAATCGACATTTAGAAGAGATATAGGTGTCCAATTTTCGATATTTTCAGGATCTCCCTTTTTGAATAGTAACGAAAATGTACTTTGTTTTTGAGTGTGCGATAATTCTCCATTATGAAAGCCTTCATTTAGTGATGATGTTACGAGGTTACCTATTTTATTCCAACATTTTATATAGAACTCGACCGGTAAACCATCGAGTCCTGGACTTTTGTTCAGTTTCATTAGGTCCATTGCAATTTTGCATTCTTCTGTAGTAATTATGCCTTCACATATATTAGCAGATATATCATCTAAAGTACGTTCTAACTCAGTTTCTTGCAAGCAGTCTTGTGAATCTATATCTGTGTTAGTAGATGTATAAAGGGTTTCATAGAATTTTATTTCTTCTTTCAATATATCTTCTGTAGAGTGGACTATTGTATTATTCACTGTAAGGGAAGTAATTACTTTTTTATTTTGTCGTGATTTTTCCAGGCTATGAAAATATTTAGAATTTTGTTCACCTTCCTCTATAAATTGAACTCTTGAACGTATTTGAGCTCCAAATGTTTTAATTCTGTATATTTCTTCTATTTCGTTTTCTAGTACATTAATCTGACTTTGTATTGTATTGTTGTTATTTATATCTATGAGTGGAAGTACTTCTTTCAGTTTTTCTTCCAATTCACTTAGACGGTTATTTCGTTCTATAGCTTTTGTTTTGGAAAATTTTATAGATTGCTCTCGTATTTCATATTTACATATTTCCCATTTAGTCTGATAACTCGTATCGGCTAAGGACATTATAGAGTCGATACTATCATTTATAAGTGTAATGTAGCCATTATCTTTTAAAAATGATGCATTTAATTTCCAGAATCCTGGTCCTCTTTTGTTAGGTATTTTAAGTTTCAATGAAAGGATGGCCATATGATCAGTACTTTGGATGAGTGCTGGTCTGATGTCTGTTGAGTATACTAATGGTATCAAATTTGTATCAATTAAACAATAATCAATTCTGCTTTTTCTGAGCTGTTTTTCCTACGCCAAGTGAATTGATTTTTGCCGCTGTGAAAGTGTTTCCAAACATCGATAAGATTATGAAAATTGATAAGTTTGCTCAGGTTCTCCACAAGTACTTTTAACGTTCTGGGGGGTATTGTTCTATGAACCCTATCTGATTTATTAAGTATATCATTAAAATCCCCTCCAATTATTTTAACACCTTGCGCATTATCGCTTAGAAGTTTGCTTAGCGACTTGAAATAACAATTTCTCGCTGTCTTATCATTATGTGAGTATGTATTTAGTAATGTAAAGATATTATCGATAGCTTCGATATTTAGTATTACATACCTACCTTCATCATCATATAGTTGGTCTATGACTGTGAACTGTATATTTTTTCTTATGAGAATAGAACATCCTTTACTATTTGACTCTCCGAACGAGTTGAACGTTTCCCAATCTTTAAGTTCATATTTAAGGCGAATGATCATATCTTGTGTAAAATGTGTTTCCTGTAAAAATAATATATCTTATCTTTGCTGTGAAAGCCATTGTAATAACCGTGCATGCTTAGCGTTATCACGAAGTCCCTGAGAATTAACGGAGACTACATGCAAAAAGCTATAACGAGACTGCTCCATTAGACAGTTGTGAGAATATGGTTTTACATTTAGCCTGTCTATCTATACTATTGATAATAGAACTAATCGGATTTATTTCTGTGAAATGTATTGACACAGACCAGCCTATGCATAGACGTAGTCTGGTCTGTGTCACCACCTTTATCAAAGCGCCATTACAATATAAGCTGCACGTCATAAATAATCGATAACTGTGTCTGTATATATTATCAGCCATGGTCCTAATTGGGCTTACTACTGTGAAATGTATTGACGCTGACCAGCCTACGCGTAGGCATAGTCTGATCCGTGTCATTACATTTAGCAACACGCTTATACAATATAAACTACATGTCATAAATAATCGATAACAGTGTCTGTATATATTATCAGCCATAGTCCTAAATAGGGTTACTACTATGAAATACATCGACACAGACCAGCCTTCGCGTAGGCGTAGTCTGATCCGTGTCATCACATTTAGCAACACGCTTGTACAATATAAACTGCATGTCATAAATAATCGATGACTGTGTCTGTATATATTATTAGTAATGGTCATCATTGGGGTTATTACTGCGAGATGTATTGACGAAGACCAGCCTACGCGTAGGCGCAGTCTGATCCGTGTCATCACATTTAGCAAAACGCTTATACGATAAAAACTGCATGTCATAAATAATCGATAACTGTGTCTGTCTATATTATTAGTAATAGTCATCATTGGGGTTATTACTGCGAGGTGTGTTGACGCAGACCAGCCCGTGCATACGCGCAATCTGATATGGGTCGCCACATCTAACAAAACGCTCATACGACATCTAATGTGTATGTGCAGTCTGATCCAGGTCAATACATCACGCGAATAAAACATACGATAGTTAGTAAGGTGAACAATGTGGGTCGGACAATATAACGACAATATAATAAAGGTTAATAACTCCTTTGTCCCCTGGCTTGTTACTGCAGAGTGCTCGGCCTTACCGAAACAAAATATAAGGTCAATGCGAGCAGATATGGGATGGTACAGATAACCTGTAGTTGGTACATCGCATATGCACATATCATTAATCTCTTTCATTAGAAACAGAATACTATGTACGCATGTTATTGTCATCATTTGTGAATTATTCTTAGCAAATATTAGACATGTAATATAAATCTTACTTATGTCTGTTGAGCATTGCAGACAGGAACACATTATGCTCTGATTCAGAGTACTGTTCTGTGTCAGTGACTTAAACGTGTACATCGTAGCAATATTCATTACCGTGAAGATTGCTAATATATACATGCACATGATACTGAAGCTGTAGTTTACATCATTACAATGATTCATTTTATAACATTTCGAATATGTATGTTTGCTAGTCTTCAATTTTATAGTCTGGTTTATAATTGTATTAAAAGCAAAGATCGAGATCAGCCTGTGTGTATGCACGGTCGAATCATGACCGTCGCTTCCCTCACCGTAATCACAAAACCAATAATGAGTTGCTATAGACCAGTATAGATCTCTACAACGTGTAAGTGTTGGTAGTGGTCTTATTTGACACACGACAAGTAAGGTAACATTTACCAAAACATAGGTTACAAATAACAATAAATTCAGTTTGTTTACAACTGGTTCGTGTGCCCTCAAAAGGTGCATTGGTGTGGCCATCCAAATATGGCGATTGTCCATTGTTATAAATAACAATGGCCTATACGTTATTGCCAAAACGATATTCATAATCACAGTCCATTTTCCAGCGTAGTTCATTTAGGAACACATGATCATAAACGAAAATTATTTATTTTCTGCTAGAGCGCCTAACATTCTTACTCGCCTTCGTCTTGTCGTGTAACTGCTCTGCCGGCGTGGGCGGGGAACGGTCTATGTTGGTCGTGCTACCGGGTTTGTTAGGCGTGTCATTACCTAGGTACATGTCCATTGACAACTGACCCATTGTCTGGCCGGATTTCCCCGTGTCTCGCTTGGGTTGAGTTTTTGTCTGCACGGTATGTGTCTATTTATAGATAGCGGATTTTTCCAATGTGTCCGTATATATCGCCTGTGTATTTGTTGATGTCGTCTGCACAGTCTGATTAGGTTCTTGCGAGCCATCGTGTTCGGCTGCGTCAGTACCTGCTGAGGCGTCTGCGGCATCCATGTATATGCAGTCGAACTGCTTGTGCCCATGTTGTTTGCACTTGTTGCATACCCAGTCGTTAGGACACTGGGAGAAAATGTGCCCCTCTTCCAAACACTTGCTGCACTTAGTGTTTACGTTCGTGTTCCGTTGGTTCTGGCCAAAATGGATGACACGACCCACGAATTTACCAAATGTCATGAAGTTGGGGAGCACGCCAGTTAACGTGGAAGATTTCACAATGACGATGCGGTCTCCCGTTCCACACTTGGTAAATTTTCCTTTGATTCTGAGTTTATCTCTATAGAGGGAGATAACTTCTATTTTGAGAAGTGTCAGCGTTCTCGAGAATATACCGTCATCGACGGATAGCGGTACATTTTGTATTCGTACTTTCGTGGTGATCTCACTGTCCATCCGGTTAGGGTTCGTATTGATGATTGGAATGGACTTCCCCCGTATGGGTACCCCTTCAGCCATGAGAATCACTTTGTCGTTCAAATTGTCCAAATAAATACGCCACATTCCACCTACACGTTGAAGGCCGGTTATGTGTGAGGCTTCTATTTTCTTTGATATAGCCTGATAACGTTCAGCATGAGATAACCATTCTGCTCTAGTTGGCTTACGATCGCCGAACAGTTCGCGCTCTGGCATGAAAACGAGGGGGACGCCATGTTTATTTTGCTGTACAATGGCGGGTTCAATGGCGGATTATATTGTGTTCTGTGTTTGAGCCATTTTCACGAATATACTTCAATAAATTCAGATAGAAAGTTTACCTTACTATAAAGTGTCCATTTATTGTTGATTTACACCACAAAGTGCACCTTAATATGTCCAATATTAATTATAATGTCCGATATTTTGTGATATTTTGTGATCATAAGAAAACAACGCCTTGGCATTAGCCGCTTACATCCAATGCGGGATCGTAGCTAGTTATCTCCCTTTGTAATAAGGGAAATAACTAGCTAAGATCTCTCATTCCTGGGGGCCGTTTCACTAAACTTCGTACGACTAAAATGTTGAGCATATGCTGCATTACATGACCTTAGCTGTTGATATACCATTAAACAGCAATACGCAAACAAACTGTCATATATGCAAGGCATCGGTCACGTAGGCATTTGGTACCGTTTATTATCCCCTCGCCGATAGGCAAGAGGGGATATTGCGTCAGCATATGTACGTACGTATGTACTTTAGTATGTGTAACATCTTTCATTTTTTTAATAACAGATGAACCGCTGCACCGATTTTGATAATATTTGGCCACAATGTGTGTCTGGGAATGGTGCGTTGGTTTTGTATACCACCCACGTCCGACCGCCCAAGGTCAAGGTCACTGATGACGTATGTTCACCGTGGTTGCGAGGCAAATGCTTATTTGTTTGTGTTTCTTCAATGTGTGTCTGTAGATGGTGCTTTGTTTTGCTTACCACATGTCATAACGCGCATGGTCAATGCCACTTACCATGTCAATGCGTTAAAACATGATTGTATTATCAAGGCTGCCAGCGAGGGGATTATCTTAGCATAACGATGTTATTGTTTAACTAGATGGCAGCTCTCCAATCGACCATACTTATCAGCCTGAGAAACACATATGTATCTATCTATCTATCCACATAGCCTACTTGCCGACTACCTTAACAATGAATACGTCTGGACGCCTTGTATTGTGCACACACTACTGTTTGTTCCACGTTTTGCTGCCAAGGAACTTTTGGCTATTAAACACATTAAATCTAAAAAATATTTAAAAGTAAGTACTTTTTTATCAATATCAAAAAAGTCACCCTCCCCAAAAAAAAAGATTTATTGCGAAAAAACGATTTTCCTATGGGGGGCTAAAAATAGATTATTTAAAATATTTTTTTATTTGTGAACCGATTTTCAAAATCCAATTTTTGTTTTCTTAATTACATCATTTTCAAGCTATCTCGCCAGGTTTCGGAGTCAATTTCCAATTTTTTTCGTTTTTTCATCCTATGGAAATTGACTCCCCATGTTAAATTCCCATAGGAAAATCATTTTTTCGCAATAAAATCAATATTTGATGGAATTTAATCCAACAAACTTTTTTGGGGAGGGTGACTATTTTGTTATTGATGAAAAAGTACTTACTTTTAAATATTTTTTAGATTTAATGTGTTTAATAGCCAAAAATTCGTTGGCAGAAAAACGTGGAACAAACAGTAGTCATAGTTTGATCAGATAAGGATAATCCATTGATATTATATTTGTATTTAACTATTTGTTCCGTGTTGGTACGGCAGCGCGTTCCTTGGGTAAACATGAACATCAGAACGTTGAACGGTGCATTTTATGTACAAATGTAAAATGTAACCCATTCCATGTGTAATACCTATATGTTGGTATAATAAAATCAAACACAATTCAGAAATCTACGATTGTTCGCATTACCAAGAACGGTTCAACTGAGCGGTAACTATATACTCTAAGGGCTAGAAATAGGAAAACCAGTAGCCTATTTCATCAACATTGCAAAGTATACTTTACTAGCAAAGTATACTTTGAGGGAGTAATCATTTATTTTTCCTGAAATGCATGATTTCATATAGAACTAACAAATGCATATATTTCATGATTAAAAGTATGCAGAATTATTATACTGAATTTATTACATTATCACAGCCAAATTGGCTGTGATAATGTAATAAATTCAGTATAATAAAAATTAATAAATTTATCATAAAATTGAAAATTTCTCCCTCAAAGTATACTTTGCTACTAAAGTATACTTTGCAATGTTGATGAAATAGGCTACAGCCAGATTGTTCCACATATAAAATTGACAAAAATCTAAACTTGGCACATTTTAAAAGAAGCCTGTACCACACGCAGGTACGGAGCCACGCAGGGGATATGGATTATTTTTATTAATTCGTTCCCACTAAATAACCATTCGTTCCCTCAATTTAACAATTCGTTCCCTCGAATTAAAAATTCGATCCCACGATATAACAAATTTGTTCCCTCGAATTAAGAATTCGTTCCCACGAAATGACAATTCGTTCCGAAATGACAATTCGTTCCCTTTAATTAAGAATTCGTTCCCACGATATAGCAATTCGTTCACACGAATTAACAATTCGTATCCATGGGAACGAATTGTTATTTCGTGGGAACGAATTTTTAAATTGAGTGAACGAATTGTTATTTCGTGGGAACAAATTAAAAAAAAAAGAATTCTACGTCCCATGTGGGGCTCCGTACGCCAGACCCCAGCCCTCTTTGCCTGGATCCACGCTTGAAAGGGAGTCTTATCTGTGAGGGAAAATACCTAATACATTTACACAGTTGTCAATGACCGTACATGGAAAGTCCCAATCAGTTACAAAGAATAAGGGAATTTGATTTTCAGAGGGAAAATACCTAATTAATTATAAATACAAATACACAGTTGGCCTTAAAGGTACATGCCCATTCAGTAGGCACAACATTTTCTTTAAATGAATTAAATAAGTGTATAATTGTGTCACTTTTCCACCAGTTCTAAAAATTTCGAGTGCCCGCTATACAGATATAATCATTTTGTAATATTTATTTTACTGATAGTGACGCGCGGTGGTATCAGGCTATTTTAATATGCAAATGAGGCATGATATTTTTTAATTATTTATACTAATTGAATGCGTCAGTTGAACAAAATAATATTTTCGACAGATTATAAAGTATGATCATTGCACATCAAAAATTAAATACAGAGCATAAATAGTAATGTCCATTAACATTTTAAGGAAACACATTTATCGCCCCTGATATCAGTGTGAAATTTACGTCTGATATAAAAAATAATAATGCCAATCAATACGTGGGGTGATGCTGAATAAATGTTTATTTTGCCAGAAAATGTCTCGGATGATATCTCTGATATAAAGAACATTTTGTGACTACTGAGTGGGCATGTACCTTTAACCTTTGGAACCATAAAGCCCACTATAGCGGTTTATACAAACAGCGCAGATCCAGATGAGCCGGCTCGTAACGAGCCGTCTCATCAGGAACTTCAGTTTGAAAGTAATTTTCATATTTTTTGAGGACAGAAAAGACCCACTTTTCATAAATGGACCAGTCTGAAAACCATTGTGTGACCACTGGATTGGTTGCGAAATTAACATGAAAATCCATTACAGTTACCTAGGGGTGAAAGGGTTAAATTGAAAGTCCCAAACAATAACAACCAGAGAAGAAGTGGCGATTGTGGAAACTTGGCATGACCGAAACATTATCAAATTTCACGAAATAAAAAGAAGACTCATTCTTAAATTTGATAAAATTGAATATTATCGAAAATATATTGTTTTTGCATTGTGTAAAATTTGGGTAGATATGTCTGTAACACTATTTATTGTTTGCTATTGTTTCTCGACAAAAGGACGCAGAGCATTTCGTGTCAATTAATCACATATTGCGAGTATTTCGCCAATATCTGTTAAATGTATTCATTAAGTGTTCCAATACGTAGAAAGTAATATTTATATTCAGACGTCACGGCTTGTTGTCAGAACTTCACGTGGCACGCAACCATTTGTGACGTGTACATGTGCACTTCGGTGTCAAACGGACAATAACGTAGTAGTATATCAAGTAGAAAG
Organism: Conchocele bisecta; assembly: GCA_029237695.1. NCBI lineage: Eukaryota > Metazoa > Mollusca > Bivalvia > Lucinida > Thyasiridae > Conchocele > Conchocele bisecta. The sequence continues at coordinate 52,027,994 of CM055280.1, read as the reverse complement.
CGCGCATGGGCGGGACATGCACTGAAACAGACATGTGTACGCGAAGAAGGCGGGACAACCAATAAGTAAGGTATAGTTCACATAATTTTTTATATTATTGAGTTTTTAATAAACTAGTTTATTAAAAAGTTAAATATGTGAACTATAACCATGATAACTATTGTATATAGTGTACATACCAGCGTGTTCAGCATCAACATATAAATTCCGTTGGCTTTATCAGAAACAAGCTGAGACAAATAAAACAATGAACAACATGGAAAACAAGATGGAAAACACGCGTTTTGTCTGAAAATGCTTGGTGAACACATGATTTTATTTTTTTATTAAAAAATAAATATGTGAATTATAACTATTACATATGAAAGGCGCGAATATTTCCGCACGGACGAATACGCCCGCGGACCTATTCGTAGGCCCTTAAGACGAGAATATGGCCGCAAGAAACGAATATCACCGCAGCGATTTTGGGGGTCGTCTCAAGGTGTTCGGTGACTTTTCAACATATGCGCATATACTGTATATACCAGTGTGTTCACGATGGAAAACACGTGTTTTATCTGAAATCGCTTGGTAACCACATGACTGCGTGCGCATATTCTCAAATTGATATTATCCCACTTCACCCATATACCCGAGTTTTGTTGCCGGGTTATTGCTCTACGTATTATTATTTGTTTATTGGCAAAGGTATGGGGCGGGATACATTACATAGAGCACGGTTGTATTACTTGTTTATTGACAATGTGCGTTGATCTCGCTCGCAGCACAAACGTTTCTACCTGACATCGCCAACAATGCACTACACCATTGCCAGAGCACGGCAATATTAGACACGTATATTAATGGCGGAAGTCTTTTATAAATATAAATACCTTGCAGTGACAATCATATCGTGCAATATTGTGCAAATAAAAAATGTGTATGTATACCAATTTTTTGTTCTTTCTTTGTTGTTTCTAACCTTGATATGTAATTAAACATTCGTGTCAATAGTAGAAGTCCAAATGGATGCTAAATGTAATAATTATTATTACAACTTGTAGCGATTTTAATAATTAAATCATACACATATAATTGCATTCAGTCACCAAAGACAGCACACTGGTATATCCGTAGTGGTCTTGTGGATACAGTAAACATTTATATATCTTGCATACTAGTATGAAATCATACACTTGTCTCCATGCATGTACATGTATCAATAGACTATTTCACCAACATTGCAAATTATACTTATCTAGCAAAGTATACTTTAAGGGAGAAATTTTCAATTTTAGGATAAATTTATTAATTTTTATTATACTGAATTTATGACATTATCACAGCCATTTTGGCTGTGATAATGTAATGCATTCAGTATGATAATTATGCATACGTTTAATCATCAAATATATGCAGTCGTTAGTTATATATGACATAATGCATTTCGGGGAAAATAAATGATTACTCCCTCAAAGTATACTTTTCTAGAAAACTATACTTTGCAATGTTGGTGAAATAGGCTACAGAAATCCAAGCTGGTATGCCAATATGAATATATTACCTTTATAGTAATAATTATATCGTTTATAATCACTGTTTTACTGTTTATTAAGTGTTTATAAATTATTCTTGTCTTGACCAACACTATTAGATATCATACTTATGAAACAGTCACTCAATATTGCAATGCAATTTCATACTTGTACACCTTCAGAAATCAAAAGCTGCAACATGATATGCTAACACAGGTATTGAAAAATAATGGTTCAAAAGTAGTATTTCCATTAACACATTAAGTGCACTCAGTTTGGTGTAATTAATTCACTTAAACATTATTGTTTATTCATGTGTGTATATAATACCTCACATTTATATACAACTGTGTATGGAGTGCCCGGTCCTAAACTGCTTATAGTTTATGAGTTATCTAAACATATGTCAATATTCTACAATTTATACAAGTATATGTCAATACGGATCGCATATTAAGTAAATGATTATTAAGATAGAGAACAAGATACGCAAATGAGATAAATACTCCTATCTAAAGAAGAAACTAACGCAATAAATACCTCGTAATAAATAAATTAGACAGTGGTGATAGCGGCGCCTTCAATGTGGCACAGATACGCACTCCACGACCAGCGGTGTGCGGTCCCAAAAGGAAAGCAATAGCCCATAAAATACACAAAATAAAACAAATTCATTCGCTGTGTCCTCCCCATGGTATTTTGTCCATATACTCTCTGTTTTCTTTTAAGCATTATTGTATTACAAGTTTGTAATTAAAGTCGGCTTACGTATTTACGTATAGTGACGGCGTCATATCTTATTATAGTTTACATAGCATATGCACCCATAGGCGCTGAATTCTGTTGTATGTTTATAAAATAAAATATGTTAGATATTTACACAATAATTCGACAAACATAAAGAATTGCTATTGCTTATCTTAGAAACAGTACACGGAGAAACATATTCTAAATACATTACATATTAATCGTTAAGATATATTTTGCTTTACATCGTCGATCTTAGCCTGAATATAACTTAATTATTTGGATCTTATCAAATAATACGTGATATTAAAATGCTGTACATCAAGCATCATGTTCATACAGCTGTTTTTCTTTATTTTGGCAAGAATATAACTTTCAGAGAAAGAAAAAATATGACCCAAACAAGCACTAATGTAATACTATCAGTGGGAGTCCTAACTGATTATTCGTGCTAAGTAGGTTGCAAGCAAGTAATGGTAGCCGACAACTGGAATAAGGCTACTGGATGGCTGAAATATATAGTTATGGAAATTATGAACTCATTAAAGTGTATTGTAAAGTTCCGCCACATATCTCCCTTCCAACAACCCATTATAGAAGTTAGAATTTCATAATTTGGCAGCCATCTTTCAATTGGTATCAGAATATCAGCAACATTAATGTTGCTATGGAATAGAGAGATGGAGGCTTTACGAAATAAACAAATAACAATATCCAACGTATCTAATAACTGGATGCACTATTTTAAATATAATATTATTATATAATTTTCTTACATTTCAGCCAGTACTTTACATATATCTAACGGTGAATTATACCACTCGGCAGCAGTAGTTTACACCACTCTCGTGCTTACCATATATGGAGAAATGACGCCAGTAACGTTGAAATTACGTGTTTCCTTCAACCAATAAAATCATGTTCTCAGACACACACTCTGAATCGCGAGACAGTCGTCATCACTACGGCCCGCCTCCAGAAATTAATTCGCATATCTGTTGGCCATAGGTTACGGTTGATTCGATTTGTTTTTATGACGAAAGATGTGGAAAATGTAAGAAAATGTTTATTTAACCAGGTGAGCTGATTGTCTTGAAATTATGCCCCCGTGATAGGGTTCTACCGCTAAACAAACTCAATGCGCTCACTCGTTTGTTGAGCGTAATGTCTCAATCATTCGTGCATTACTTCACGATAATTTGTTCACCTTGTGACCATCTTAGACTTCTATTATTGACGTAGATGTCCAATGGTGTATATCAACGCGAAAAATAACATCGTGATTTCATACTAGGAGTTGGTAAACATATATTCTTAGATGTGACATCCGATGACATGTGACATGTGACATAAGATATTTACTACAAGAATTGATTATCAGTTAATATCATGTTATTTGGCGGCAAACTTGGATTAATGTTATTGAAACTATATATATAATTGCATCCCCATTGTACTGAAATAAATATAGATCTAAATACAATATTGATATACAAACTTGCTCTGATATGGGGTCAGAGTGCAATTGTATATTGTTTCTTATTTCAAGATACGGTTGACAGTATATTCTAATATATTCATATGTGGCGACCATGTTGTACTTCTGCTATTTAGATTATTATATAATTTCACATCAAAGATAAAAAAAAACACATTCATTGTTTGAATAAACATAGAATTAGAAAACTCATATTCTTTGATATAGAAGAATAGTTTATTGCATCGGGGCAACTGCCTCATGAGCATACATACATGACTATGGTATAATATACGTACAATGCAAGATGGCGTACATGGGTAAAGTACTAAACATTACGCAAACATTGTATTAGCGAGCCAACCTCACCAAATCCCGGTTACCTATGTAAACAGGGGGTTTGATGAGGTTGCCGCGCAATAGGTAATGCGGTCAAATAGGTCACGATGCAGTGACTATTTTCAATCAATAACGTATGTTGTAAGCGATTGTAATGTGTATTTTCAATATTTATATTATTAAAATGTATCATATCGGTACCCCTTTAAGTAATATTTGTATATTTTAAATGTAATGATGTTGTCATGAAGCGCATGAATATAAGTATTAATTAATCCAGTTTATATTGAGGCAAATCACACAGCCTAAAAACATAGTGCTGGAGTATAAACCATAGTATCGTATATTATTCAAAAGTATATCACTATTAAACATTAATTACAATATGTATGCATGTTATTAAAACAGTAGATGCTACCGCTGTTTCGCTGTATGTGATATTTATAACAAAATATTTTTTTTATTCGTCCGAGTACGGATTTCTGTCACACAAAGCGCCATTTTCAGTTCATATTTTGACCTGTGCATATGAACCGGACTAAGTTTAAACAACGCTCGATTCCATCCAATTCAGATTTCTCTGCAGAATGTTCAGACTAACTACATATTAAGTAATGTTGCTAAATAAGTGTTAACGGCTGGAACATGGTTATCATTAAAAGGAAGAAACCACAGTCGTATTATTGAAAAATAAGATTTACCTGAGACCTCATGGAGGCCGCCATTAATCCAGTGTAAACAATAGACCGTGTGATCCCATTTCCTGAGTAGCCCCCGCTTAGTGAAACTATGTGCTAATCATGATATTATGTTCCCCAATAATTGGAAACGGTTTGAATTTCTCGGTGGTAAAAACTACGAAAGTCATAAAAAAATAACGATGTATATTTAACATTGGATACGCTTAAACGGTATTACTCTCTCATCGGATCGTCAGTTGTCGTCGATAGCGATTTAACGTACTGATCTGGTCTTAATTTATTGTCAACTTTCAACGCCATTTACAGAATATGTGGCTAATTTTTGGAAATAAATAACGGCAAATTACGATGACGTCTGCTTTGAAATATCTGTCAACATGCGGACGTAATTTAAGGAAATCGATTATATTTTAAGGCTACATCTGTGATTAATTACGAATTTATGTATGGTCTTTGGCTACACCCGACACATTACACAGATCTAGTTGTAAATACACGTCGCTTTGTGTGGGGAAAAAAATTCGATAATGCGTAGTTGTGTGTGACGAGGTGTTGATCTGATGACACCACACAGCTGTGACCCTTAGGCAATGTTTTGAAATTGACGTGTCGTTTTGATGTGTGCCGCAACACCTCACTGTGGGAGACAACATGACAATTAACGATATACTCTCGATTATACACAGATCTATTAGACGGCTGGTTATTTAAAATAAAGAGTAGTTCAGTACACCTTCGACGATATTGTTTTTAGAAAATCAGTAATATTTTCCGGAAATGGTGTTGAAAATTTGACAAAAATTCTATCACCGTATTTAGTTGTGCCGATATTGTTTTAAAAAATCATTAATTTTTTTCCGTAAATGGTGTTGAAAATTGACAAAATATATAGCCGCATTTCTCCGATATTCGTTTAGAAAATCACCAATATTTTCTGTAAATGGTGTTGACACAAAATGCAGCGTTCACGTGGAATTCAAATAAAATACAAAATAATAATTTAATAAATAGACGCCGATGGCTACTGTGTTTGCGGCCAGTGAATTCTGGTCGTGGTAGCCACAGGCGCAGTTCGAACAGTGTTGTGAGCAGATGGAGGACAATAATTATTTCAAATTCATAAAAAAATGTTTGCTGTCCGAAAATTAATTAATTGTGACAGCCAAAAAAAAATAGATTTTGGGACAGTAAAACATTATATGGTATAGACAGTATAGACAGTACCTCAAACTTAAAAAAACAGTAACAACTGTCTGTGTATATATTACTTAAACTTAAAAAATCAGTAACACACTGTCTGTGTATATATTACTTAAAGACAGACACTTTAATTGTTGGTAAGTTTCTATCAATTTATAGGTATTTTTATTAAAATCATAAAATTGTGAAAATATTAAAAAATATTAAAATCACAAAAATAATATATATGGAGAAAAAAAAATTATACCACGTCGAGGTTTGAACCACCGACCCTTCCGGGAATCGATAATTAAATGATTAAAGTCGGCGACCTTAACCTCACGACTGTTGCGCCATTTACGACAATCACAGTTATACAGAAGTGCTATCAGTATTACGCCACCATTTGAACGTAATAATTATTAAATTATTTGCAACTCCATCTACAACAATACCGTTACAGAGATACGCTATTGAAACAACATGTATTAGTACCCATAACATAAACAAGTAATGTATCATTATATATCACAGGAGATAGCTTAAAACTATATATACTAATCATAAACAGAACAATCCGCTTGGCTCGTATGAAAATAGTTCGCATGATATTGATTATCTCCCTTGCCGAAAGTAGTTCAGTGATTTATTAATTCCAAATAAGACGTGTTTGCGTAATGATAATAAATTTAGAAACACCACAATCGTGGCATATAGGCAAATATATTTCAGACTATGCCGCGCCCACTAATACATATATCTGTACTTGTATCATACACTCATGTACAAGGCACAGTCTCCGCTTACTGATCATAGTGTGTGCTAAGTGTTATATAGCTCGTATGAATTTTAACAATAAATGAGAAATAGACATACATATACATAGAAATACACATGTACACACACATGTATACATGCACATACATGTACACACATATACGCACATATACACACACATATACATGTATATCTTCTTTCTAAATATGGTATAGTATTACATGTCTATATAAGTACACATAGACACATATACATATGTGTACATACACATACATAAAACAATGCAACAGTGGTAGCGTCATGGCATGAACGTTCTTTCCCTCAAACAGGAATACTTTGATCATACATTGTATTCCAATTGTCGTTTTAAAGTAATAGTGCACATATAATACATGTGTCTACTTTACACACACGTATAGCATAATTTAACGAAACAAAGCATACAAAGTTTAATAGTAGTTAAATATTTTTTTTAATTTCGGGAGAGTTTTTGTTTTTGGCAAATTCGCTTTAAATCAGCATCACAATAGCGTAAAACAACTAGTCACATGAATAATACAATCATGTACATTCACATATAATACATGTCATACTGTAAACAAACGGTATATGATTGTATGGTAGGAAATGACATAAATGCACATGTCGACTTGGAGATCAGCGGAGTCCCAGATGTTAGGTCTACTTCTATAATATTGGCCGATGTATCGTACCCTCAAGTCATTGTAGACAGGACATATAAACAAGAAATTAAATTCATCTTCTAACACGTTACAGAATTTACATTTACGATCATCAAAGGGTGTACTAATTGGTCTATGCCATCTGCCGGTTTCAACCTCCAGCCTGTGGGCAGATGCACGCAGTCTGGTTAGAGCCACTCTAAACTTTTTTACATTGATGAAATCGAGATAGCATTGAAATTCAAAAGATGAAATATTTTTATAAAATAAAGCTCTACTAGATTCATTTATTCTAGAAATTGTCTGTTAAGCGTTGTTTTAATGTTGATACAAATCTTATGGCGTCACTGACACCTTGCGAAAGCCATACATGGTAAAAACCAAGCTGTGTTAACATAGATTTAATCAGAGAGGGCCAATTTTTCACAGTTGGTGACCGTTCAATATCATTATGCATCATGTGATATATACATTAATATATTTCCGATCACTTGATCCGATTACTTTGAACCAAAATTTAATTATATTATATAAACGACCTGTTCTAAGTGATGTTCTACCTAGTTCACCGTAAACAAAATCGTTTTGTGTTGATATTTTGACACCTATCACGCGTTTACAAAATTGTAAATGCACTCTTTCAATTTGCATGGACTGTGAAAACCCCCATACTTCAACGGCATAATTCAGGATAGGGAGGAAAAGTTTATCAAATAATTCCAGCATATGCTTAGGGGATAAGTCAGTAAATTGTTTAAAATATGTATATAATTTGAAAATTGCCTTTTGTGCCTGTCCCGATAAGGTATTATTGGCCTCTGAAAAGGAGCCACCTGGCGTGAAAACCACTCCTAAGTATGAAAATTGTGTTACTATTTCTATTTCATAATCGTTATAATAGAATTTCAAATTTGCGGGAAGTCGGCCGCCTTTTCTAAAAATCATAATTTTAGTTTTCTTAGTATTTACTGTAAGTTTCCATTTTTGGCAATAATTGTATAATGTGTCTAGCCCTTTTTGTAAATGTACTGCTGACGTTGCAAACATTGCAATGTCATCAACATATAATAACAACAAAATACGTATCATACCAATGTCTATCCCATCTATTCCGTTTAAATATAACTCATCTTCTAAATCATTTATATACATTGCAAATATAAATGGTGATAAGCATTCCCCTTGACGCACCCCTAACATATAGGTAAATTCTTCGCTTAATTGATTATTAAATTTTACTTTTGATTTTATGTTATCATACATAGATTTTATTACACTTAACATGTTGCCCCTCACTCCTATGCGTATTAATTTATACCAGCTATTTTCTCGCACAATATAATCGATTGCCTTCGTAAAATCAACAAAAGCGCAGTGTAGTTGCTTCCCTTGGTTAAGTAGATGGGTACTCATTCCATGTAGTATAAATATATGATCAACAGTTGACATATGTTCTCTAAAGCCAGCTTGTGATTCAACATATACCAACTATTTCTCGGCCCACAGTGTGAGCCTATTACTTAAAATTCTTGAAAATAAATTTCCAATACTACTAAGTAATGTAATTCCCCTATAGTTACATACATCATTTTCGTTACCTTTTTATGAAGTGGCACTATATAACCTTCAGACCAGGCCTCCGGGAAATACACATTTCTGAAAGTTGTATTAAACAGTTTGTGCAGAAATGGTGAAATTAGTATCTTTCCATGAATTAGAAATTCGTTTAAATACATATCTGGTCCCCCACTCCGTCCATTTGATAACTGGGAAAGTTCTTCCTTAGAAATTTCGATATTCAATTCAGCGAACATTATTTTTATTTCCGACTCAAAATATACCTCATTAAATGAATAAAAACTTCATCTGGCTGGAAAAAATGGTCTGTTGGATTATTTATGGCTTTGAAATACTGTACAAAAGAATCAGCAGAAATTGTGTTTGATTTGGGTGAGCCTGCAGTTTCTTTCAACATTTGCCAGTACTGTTTGACATTTTTTCGTCGAGCTTGTAATAACTTATTTGTTTGGGATTTTGCTTGTTCATACATGTAATTTACGATGAGACTGCTTGTAATCACTCCTCGACTTTACTAGTTGTGTTCGATTATAATTTGTATCACCCCTCCTGTATTTATTCAGATTATTGAAAAATATGCATTTTGCCGATTCAGTAGTTTCGTCTAATTTATTTTACTGATTCCGCTATGTTTTTATTTTGTGCTTTTATCGGCTTTTTAAATAAAGGTTCGCAAACAGAGTCAATCAGATTATTAAAACTAGAAACGGCGTTATCAATATCATTTTCGGACGACTCATTACGTAATGTTTGTGTTAGTCGATCGAGTAGCTTGGTAACGCCAGGTGAGCACAACGCGCTTTTGTAGGCGAACCAGTGAAATTATATAAAATTATACAATTTCGCGGCCATCTTGGATTTGTTTCCATATGCAGTTAAGGAATTGAATTTTAAAGTTACCCATTTGTGTAAATATGTTAAATGCATTCATTATACTCTCTTAAATTGCTTATTTTCCAACTGTGGATGCAATTATATGGCACAATACATCTATACGACAGCCATCTTGAATGTATGCAGACTTTTCAAAGCGCTCAAGGATGACACATTGTCATCAGTGGGATTCCAAAACTAGAAGGTCTAGAGATGCAAAATCAGTAATAAAAATGTTATTCAAAACAAGGTTAAGCCCAAAATCGGCTTTTGGCTGCCGGACTAATATACGTTGAGTGAGTAATCATTTATTTTTCCCGAAATGCATTATTTCATATATAACTAACGACTACATATATTTTATGATTAGCAAATCAAAGCAGAATTAGTATACTGTGATAATGTAATAAATCAAGTATAATACTTTTGTCAGCAAAATATTTTATTTCATTAAATAAAGTGTATAAATTTATCCTTAAATTCCAAATTTATCCCTCAAAGTGTACTTAGCAATTTTAAATTGTTATTCTGTACATGTATATTCATTCAGCTATGACATATTTACCGTATGAAGGATTTGCTTATAACGTCATGTGGTCAAATAACTTACAAATTATAGTCTAGTAGATGTGTGTACGTTTCTCCATTCTCTTATAACTTCTTTACTGTATGAGCGATTGACTTGAACATACAGTAGATGCTTGCACGTTCATACATGGTCCTATAACGTATGTACTGTGTCAACACTTGTCTTGTAATATGGGCACAGAAATTCAAAGCAAGGAATGATAACTCGGGCTAAAGTTTATATAAGCTGACTTCTAGCTTATTCCCCCTGTGTTAGTTGTGTGTCACAGAATTACAATTGCCAACCATGCACTACATCACTGTTATATGGGTAGAACAAGAATGGTAACTCGGGTCAAAGTTTTATATGTGCGTGCACCTAGATTATTTCCCCTGTGCTATATGTGTTGGTAACGACGCTGTGGTGGGGAGTCACACAGCAGGGGGTACGCCACTGTGGTGGGAGTCCGACATCAGGGGGTAAGAAGCTGGGGTGGGGAGTCACACAGCAGGGGGTCACGAAGCTTGGTCGGGAATCGCATCGCACTGGGTAAATTGTGGGTGGGGTAATTGGATATTGACATTGTCATGGTTCCAGTCAATATTAATAATCAGTAAGGCCAAAATCACGTTCAACGTATCATCATCGGTGAGCAATGATTAAAGGAATGAATATTTTGGTCTAGGGAGTTCTGAGACGCGAGTTGCGTCTTCAGTTGCGTCTCTCTGGATATAGGTCACAACTGTCACAACTGACATATTTCACTCCTATTTATAACCTTGGGTCACTATTCCGCACAGTGGATTAGTTGGAATGTGTAATTGGATACCCGGACTTTCCCATTTTGACGAAATGTGAAAGTTGTCCCGCATCGTTGATTGGTCGGAGAGGTTTGGCGGATATTACCGAGCTTAAACATGTTTACGCAGTATAAAATGGCGGCCGTGTTCAACACACACAGGACGAGCGCCGTGGCATAATGGTTAGTGGTTAGTGTGTCGCACTACTGATGCAAGGGTCGTGGGTTCGAGCCTGACTTGCGGCGTGCGTTGTGTCCTTGAGCAAGACACTTTATCCACACTGCTCTAGTTCACCCAGCTGTAAATGGGTACCGATAATTCGTAGTTGCTCTGTAAATACGAATTACCGGCTTCTCTCAAAAATCTCTACCTCCATTCTTTCTCCCATTATTGGGAGACGGCATGCAAGTTCCTAGAGCCAGTGCCGCCGCTAAATATAAGCTAAAAACAACAACAAAAAAACAAACAGGAAATATCAACAAACTATTGTGAATTGTAACTAACTAAACAAGTTTCCTGGTGTACGAAGACGACAATCATAGACTAATGACAATTATGAACATGCAGACATGCGTCGGAGATCGTGGTAAGTTGTGTGCACAAAATGATTGACGTGTTTTGTTGTCCAAAATGAGTGATACATTCGATGTGAGGAATACGCAATTCTCGAAGTCCGACATAGACCATATGTCAATTCTTATTGAAGAGCGCGCTCATGCGCAAGGTTGAAATACGAATTTGCCTTAATTAATTTAACTATTTTCTGGCGTTATTAACAACTAAATTCCGGCAGTTAGAACAAGTTTAAGTTCAATTCATGAAATTCGTTTATTTATTGAAAATTCTCTTTAGTTCATTTGTCGCTGGACTAATTCTAACATTAATATTTATGATAACGAAAATGATGATTTGCAGAGCGGGATTAGGGAATTTTTCCACATTTAAATATGGGCGACTTGGTCATGTGATGTTAGTGTGACGTCACGCCGACATCCAGAATACACAGGCGTGTATATAGCTATGGCAAGCCAAATGCACAATAATTCCTTAAAGCATGGTTTGGAGTTTAAGCCCTAGTTTAGTCTCCTCACACCCTAGTTTGGGCTTAAACTGCCATTTGAGATCCCAGATGGTAGTCTTCTTAAACACTGGTTTGGTCAATTATTGTGCACTTGGTGGCTCAAACCACCGTTTAGACTCTCAAACTACTAACAAAATGGAAATGATTTTGAAGTGCTGTCAAAGCATGTTGTAAATTGTTCTAAAGTGCTGACAAAGCATGTTCTTGATGATAACAATGGAAAATAGAAAATGAGCAGCAGACGACAAAAAAAATAAGATAGCGGTCTAAGGGTTAATAGCCAAAAGTTGGTCGGCAGCAAAACGCTACATGTATTATTAGATGTGGCAAGGGATTCCGAGGTTCGCCACTATAGGGTTTCTGTAGCCGATTTCACTAACATTGCAAAGTATACTTTTCTAGCAAAGTATACTTTGATGGAGTATAATCATTTATTTTTCCTGAAATGCATTATTTCATATAGAACTAACAACTGCATATTTTTGATGATTAAAAGTATGCATAATTATTTCACTGAATTTATTACATTAGCACAGCCAGAATGGCTGTGATAATGTAATCAATTCAGTGTAATAAAAATTAATAAATAGTATACTTTGCAATGTTGGTGAAATAGGCTACTTATAGCTTAAACCACGGTTTGAGATCAAAATACAAATGTATAATAATCCAAATAATTCATTGAATTATCTTGAATTTCAAGTTAGCATTCCTAAAAGTTTCTTATTTTTGCTAACCGCCAAAAATATTTAACTTGCAATATCTCATATCATACCGACCGAGCATAATTCAATTTGAATACATGTGAATAATTAACTGAATTAACTTGAATTTCAAGTTGGCATTCCTAAAAATTACTTATTTATGCTGACCGACAAAATGAAATTGGAATAGAGCTGAATCAATTAAATTAACTTCAATTTCAAGTTAGTATTCTTAAAAATTACTTATTTTTGCTGACGGCCAACAAATTTAACTTGCGAAATCTCATATCATACCGACCGATCAGAAATCAATTTGAAGATACCTGAATTCATAGCATAATTAATTGAACTAACTTGAAGTTCAAGTTACCATTCATAAAAATTACTTATTTTTGCTGACCTACACACAATTTAACTTGCAAAATCTTATGTCATACCGGCGGAGAATAATTAAATTGTAATACAGCTGAATAATTATATAATAATTGAATTAACTTGAATTTTCAAGTTAGCATTCCTAAATATTGCTTATTTGTGCTGACCGCCAAAATATTTAACTTGCGATATCTCATATCATACAGACGGAGTGTAATTACATTTGAATACACCTGATTTTATAGCATAATCCTTTGAATTAACATGAAGTTCAAGTAACTTAGCATTCCTAAAAATTACTTATTTTTCCTGACCGCCAAAAAAATTAACTTGCGATATAGCAGTTCATACCGACCGAGCATAAATAAAATTGAATACAGCTGAATTTATAGCATAAATAATTGAATTAACTTGAATTTCAATTTAGCAGTCCAAAAAATTACTTATTTTTGCTGACTGCCAAAATAATTAACTTGCAAAATCTCATATCATACCGACCGATCATAAATAAATTTGAAGACACCTGAATGTATAGCATAATTAATAGAAGTAACTTGAAGTTCAAGTTACCATTCATAAAAATTACTTATTTTTGCTGACCAACAACAAATTTAACTTGCGAAATCTTATATCATACCGATGGAGAATAATTAAATTGTAATACAGCTGAATAATAATGTAATTAACTTGAATTTCAAGTTAGCATTCCTAAATATTGCTTAAATTGGAATACACCTAAATTTATAGCATAATTCATTGAATTAACTTGAAGTTCAAGTAACTCAAGTAATCTCATATCATACCTACCGAGCAGAACTAAATTTCAATACAGCTGTATAATTAATTGAAATAACTTGAATTTCAAATTTATTTTAGAATTTCTAAAAATTACTTATTTTTGCTGACTGTGAACAAAATTAACTTGCGATATCTCATAACATACCGACCGAGGATAATTCAATGTCTATACAGCTGAAATTATAGACAAATTTAATTAGCGATATCGCATATCATACTGACAGAGCATACATACATTTGAATACACCTGAAATTATAGCATAATTAATTCAATTAACTTGAATTTCAAATTAGCATTTCTAAAAATTAATTATTTATGTCGGCCGACAAAATATTAATGTGTGAACTCTCAAATCTTAAAAAAAACGAGCATATATTTTTTTGCAAAATTATCGCATTAATAACTAAAAAATTAAGTATGTATACCGGCTGACTAAATATTTCATTTGTGAAGTCTCAAATCTTACAAACCGAGCATAAATTTTTGCAGAATAACTAATGATCTTCTTATCAGTGGTTTATTGCATAGAGTAATTAAACATTTGTTTCATTTATATTGGGAAACTGCTGAATTTACATGAATTTACACGAAAAATAATTATTTTTGCTGACCACAAAAAATATAACTTGTGAAGTATCATAGTATACCAATTGAATTATCTTATTCAACTAGTCTAAAACTCTAATTAAGCGACAGTTAATTAGGCAACAACTGAGTTTCATTAGTCGAAGACACTAGCTATGCATCAATTTAATTTATATTTGCTAAATATTCATAAAAAAATAATTATTTACTATGCCGGCCCACAACTATTGCATTTGTGATGTCTCAAATCTAACAAACCAAGCATAAATTTTGTAAAATATCGCATTCATAAAAAACAATTATTTATGTCGGCCGACACTGAAATATTCTATTTATAAGTCTATTCTATTCTATTTATAATTGTAATGATCTTCTTCTGGTTTGTTGCAGAAAGTAATTAAGCATATATTTAATTTATATTGGCATTTACTGCTGAATTTACATAAAAAAATTTATTTTGCTTACCGCCAAAAAATGTAACTTGTGAATTTGATTCAGCTTGTTGAAAACTCTAATTACAAACCGAGCATAATTTTTGCAAAATATCGCCATACAAAATAATTATTTATGTCAGCCAAAAAATATTTAATTTACTCTAAGTAGAATCCACACTGTATCCAGACTGATTAGGGACTACACTGATGTACATATTGCCGGTAGTTTAATCAGCCTTGGTAAACATACAAGCTGATCAGGGACTACTAGAGCACGTGCTGCAGTACATGGTGCCGGTTGTCTGGTCAACCTAGTCAGATATGGAGGCTGATCAGGGACTAGTCACTACGTTGGTATACATATGTAGCAGTGACCA
The DNA here is from genome assembly GCA_029237695.1 of Conchocele bisecta. NCBI lineage: Eukaryota > Metazoa > Mollusca > Bivalvia > Lucinida > Thyasiridae > Conchocele > Conchocele bisecta. The sequence continues at coordinate 52,012,400 of CM055280.1, read as the reverse complement.
GTTAGCCGCCGGTTTCGTATCATGGTGAAATTTATAAATATTACACTTTCTGCTGATTAAAATTCATTTTAATTGTTTACTTATTATTTTGTAATTGATTTTTTTATTTTATTCAGATTTTACATCTCATTAATTGGGCCATCTGACCTGTTCCCATTGATCAGAAATGGACAAATACGAATTGAGGGTATGTTGTGACAAAAAATAATCAAAACAACATATTGTTCTGGGAGTTTCAAACAATAATTTATTTCAGAGAAAACTCATTGATGGGAACTGGTTTGCACCATGATAGTACATTTGCTTCTGGATGATGATTGAGAAAACATACAACGTTCAATCTGTAGTTCCGCAAGTGACGTGGCACGGCATGGTTTTAAAGTGAATATTTTATCTCAGAATTGGATAATTTTGAAGAGGCTGCATCGAGATATTTCACATTCCTGCATAGGTAAGGAGCACTAATAGAGCAGCATATTTGTGTTTATGTAAAAGCTTCTAGTGTCTCGTGGTCACAAATGTCGAATGCATATTGCTGTCTGCCCACTTGTTTTGGAATATTGCATTAAATACATACTGTCCGAGGGTGTGAAATGGATAATTTTAAATTAAATGGTCACTGCCACCATAGTGTCGGTAGTCTGATCAACACAGCTAGATGTGCCGCCTGAGCAGGGACTACACTGATGTACATAGTGTCGATAGCCTGATCAGACTAACTAGATGTGCCGTCTGATCAGGAATACACTGGTATACATAGTGTCGATAACCTGATCAACTGTGCTAGATGTGCCGCCTGATCAGGGACTACACTGGTGTACATAGTGTCGGTAACCTGATCAACTGTGCTAGATGTGCCGCCTGATCAGGGACTACACTGTTATACATAGTGTCGGTAACCTGATCAACTGTGCTAGATGTTCCGCCTGATCAGGACTACACTGGTATACATAGTGTCGGTAACCTGATCAACTGTGCTAGATGTGCCGCCTGATCAGGACTACACTGGTATACATAGTGTCGATAACCTGATCAACTGTGCTAGATGTGCCGCCTGATCAGGGACTACACTGTTATACATAGTGTCGGTAACCTGATCAACTGTGCTAGATTGTGCCGCTGATCAGGACTACACTGGTATACATAGTGTCGATAACCTGATCAACTGTGCTAGATGTGCCGCCTGATCAGGGACTACACTGTTATACATAGTGTCGGTAACCTGATCAACTGTGCTAGATGTGCCGCCTGATCAGGACTACACTGGTATACATAGTGTCGGTAACCTGATCAACTGTGCTAGATGTGCCGCCTGATCAGGGACTACACTGTTATACATAGTGTCGGTAACCTGATCAACTGTGCTAGATGTGCCGCCTGATCAGGACTACACTGGTATACATAGTGTCGATAACCTGATCAACTGTGCTAGATGTGCCGCCTGATCAGGGACTACACTGGTGTACATAGTGTCGGTAACCTGATCAACTGTGCTAGATGTGCCGCCTGATCAGGGACTACATGTTTATACATAGTGTCGGTAAACCTGATCAACTGTGCTAGATGTTCCGCCTGATCAGGACTACACTGGTATACATAGTGTCGGTAACCTGATCAACTGTGCTAGATGTGCCGCCTGATCAGGACTACACTGGTATACATAGTGTCGATAACCTGATCAACTGTGCTAGATGTGCCGCCTGATCAGGGACTACACTGTTATACATAGTGTCGGTAACCTGATCAACTGTGCTAGATGTTCCGCCTGATCAGGGACTACACTGGTGTACATAGTGTCGGTAACCTGATCAACTGTGCTAGATGTGCCGCCTGATCAGGGACTACACTTAATACCATAGTGTCGGTAGCCTGATCAACTGTGCTAGATGTGCCGCCTGATCAGGGACTACACTGATATACATAGTGTCGGTAGCCTGATCAACTGTGCTAGATGTGCCGCCTGAACAGGGAAAACACTGATATACATAGTGTCGATAACCTGATCAACTGTGCTAAATGTGCCGCCTGATCAGGGACTACACTGGTGTACAGTGTCGGTTGCCTGATCAACCTAAGCTAAGATATGCCGCCTGGTCAGGGACTACGCTCGTATACTATATTAATGTAGGACAAAACCCCCTTGGACATTACCCCATTCGTGTGAAAATGACAACATGGACAAAAACCCCTTCATGATTTTGACAGGGTGGACATAACCTCCTTCATGATTTGTACAGGGTAGACATAACACCCTTCATGATTTGTACAAGGTGGACAAAACCCACTTCATTAATTCCCGGTGTGAATAAAATATTTGTTTGCTGTTTATTATTATTGATGATATTATTTTACTAAAATTTAAAAAAATCATAATATACAACAAACAAATATTCATATATTGTCTAATATATATTGTCGGTAGCCAGATCAACCTAGATAGATATGGCGCCTAATCGGGGACTACACCGATGTACAGATTACTGATAGTCTGATAAACCCAACTGGATATGCCGGCTGCTCAGGGACTACACTGTTGTACATATTAGCGATAGTGTGGTCGTCCCAAGTTGATGAGCATGCTGATCAGGCACTACACTGGTCTACAATTTGTTGATATTCTCAGCAGCCTGTGTATATATGCAAGTTGATCAGGGACTATACTGATCTACCGATTGTCGATATTCTGTTCAGCGTGGATTGATAATTACTGCGTCTATGACATTGTAATCCACCTATAGTTTGCAGCTCAGAGGCGCCAGAGCTGGGGCGGCAGGGGCGGCGGCCGCCGCCCCAATATTTTGGCAAAAAATAAATAAATAAAAAATACAGAAATGTGTATGAGATACCTATTAAATGTGTATCTTAAATGCAGCAGAATGCAGGAAATGGCTTTTAGAATACCCCCATCCACCCCCCCCCTCCCCCCCCCCCCCCCCCTACCACTCCTTCGCTTCGCTCGGGTCGACATTCGCCTCCCCAATATGTATTTGCTCCCGGCGCCCCTGCCGTAAATTGTTCATAAATTGGGAAAATATGCTGATTATGAAAGGCAAGAGAGTAATAAAACATGTTCACATTCGTCTTATGATAAGACAACATACTTTTGCAATTATTAAAATATCCTTTGTTAATTTGTGTTACCATTTCAGCTTTCAACGCGTCAGCTAATGAAAACCCGATTTTCCAAATTATCCGACCAATGATAACTACGCTTCCAGCGGGAAGGATTTTCTGTCAGCCAATCAAAACAAGACATTGAGAAACATTCGTCCAAAGAAAACCATACATTGAGCATAAACCCTGGTTTAAGCTCAAACCGTGGTTTAGGCTATCAGAAACCCTAGTTTGAGAGTCTAAACGGTGGTTTCTACCGCCAAGTGCACAATAATTTCCCAAACCAGGGTTTAAGAAAACTACGGTTTGGGATCACGATTGGCATTTTTTTTCTTAAACTATGGTTTTGGTCCAAACTAGGGTTTAGGCTTTTTATTGGATTACGATCATCCCAAACGGCAGTCTTTGGCCAAATGCACAATAATTGGTCAAACTGGGATTTGAGCGCCTAAATCATGGTTTAGACTCTCAAACTGGGGTTTAGTGAATTATTGTGCATTTTGCGAGCTCAAACTATCATGGTTTAAGGAATTATTGTGCATTTGGCTTGCCATATGATAGATTAATATTTCCTGCGCTGTTGATTAGATCCAGCCGCTACTTTTTCGGCTCATTCTATCCCAGGCACACATAGTAGCATAGTAATGTTGGTTTATTGTCGTCGGTGCGATAGTGTGGGTGTTTGGTCAATACTATTAATTGTCTTGCTTTCATACACGGTGAAACAATCTTTTGAATAGTCTGTTGATGTAGCTGGGTGCCAGACATCACCATTGTGGGTGTCTTCATAAATATTTAGTTAATATGTATTAAAGTTTATTATTTGAACATATAATCTGATAATTGATTGTTGCTGAACATCAATTTTAATTGACATGTTAGATTCTAAGTATAAGTTAGATCAGAAGAGTTTCTGATGTGCGAGGCTAGCATATTGTGTCACGAAATTTCTATGGGGGCAGCCATATTGTCGTGCTACACCTAAACGGCGAGTACGATCAAGAAAACAGAGCTCTGTGCCAACTTATATATGGCGTTTTGGTCTGTCTTGCTTTGTATCTAAAATTCTACACATACTATTCTCTACAGTTTTCACAGTTTTGGGCTGAGTTTATCAGTTAAATTCTGGAAAATACGAATCAAGACATTTCGCACGTATGAACACAACATCTATTATCTTTAGGTATCACGTGACAGTACGCAACGTGCGGTAACAGGGGGTGGACGATTTTCTATATAGGAAACAGGCAGGCAATTGACTTCTCATAGACCCATATTCACACAACAATGACAAACGCAAACTACCTTTGTTACTTCCATTCCTGGAGTCAGTGACGAGTGTTTAATTGACTGAATGGCGAAGAGTACAGACCCTGATCAGACTACACGGATGCGTTGGGCTAAATTGCTTTCGTTACAGCAGGTGCCTTGTTATTTCACACATGCATGCGACAAATGACCCTGTATTTTGTTGTGTTACATTCAGGGTGTTGTTTTGTGGGTCTTTTGTTGTTTGTATAATTATGTTATCTCCCTTGAGATAGCATATTATGTCACGGAAATTTCCATGGCGATCTGGTATGTCTTGCTTTGTATCTAACACTCGACATATGCTATTCTCTATAGTTTTCACAGTTTTTGGGCTCAGTTTATCAGTTAAATTCTGGAAAATACGAATCAAGACGTTTCGTGCGTATGAATACAGCAGCTAATATGAAATAGGCACTACCTATGATGGCGACGTTAGTGAAGCTAAATTTACCAATTGATAGCTTTACCATGATTTCCATGTTTACCATGATGTTAGTATGGTATGAACGGTACCGTAGTATATTGTAGTATTGCAGAGCTACTTCCCGCAACTAGCATGGTGTTACAGCTTCTCTATTATCGTTCAATAGTGTCATTGGCGCACTTCTCTTATTCGAACCAGTGATACAATTTAGATATTTCCTTTTCATATACATGTATAGTACATTAATATCCTAGGGAGCTTCAAAAAGTAATTTATTATCGAGAAAACGTATGGGTGGTAATAGGTTTGCACCATCGCCGTACATTTGCCCCTGGATGATGATTGAGAAAATATGCAAATTTCAGTCTCTAGTTCCGCAAGTGATCAGTTTTTGTGGAGATAACATATTTCAGTACTTTCAGTACTTTGATTTATATTGTCGCATGCGGACAGAGTGTAACGTTACGTCACTAACTTTGACGTCATGCAAGCTTGAACGTGCTGAATTGGCCCCCGTTCTGGTAAAACTTAGCCCCCGTTCTGGGAGTTGGCCCCCGTTCTGAGGCTGACCCCCGATTTGAGTCTTACATATATATTCAATTAAACCACCACTTACCCTGGGCCATGATGAAAATACGAACGACGTCACATGACGTTACCGAACGACGTCAGACTAATCACGTAGCGTAAGTGTTTTAAATGTTATCATTGGCTAGCATAAAACGTTACGTGATAAACAAAATCTAGTCTAGTGTTTTTCGATATCAAGATAATGAGGCTCGGATCGGAAACGGCCTAGTCTTGCCTAATAAACTGGTATTTCAAACTACACTACCCTGATATTCTCTGTGAATTTGTATGATTTATGCAAGCATGTTTCAATGCATATTATACAGCATATTGAGTGCTTGCTTCGTATACGTATACGTTAGACATCAAACACAAATAATAATGAGAAATGTGTCAATGTGACACGTATAATACCACTGGCAGCATGCGTACATGGATGTTATTGATCGGCTGTCATAACTGTAGAGACAGTTCACAAATGGAAATTCAAAATTTCCACTTAATACTAGCCAACGGTAGTCAGTAAGTAGATGTGTAAGTCAGTAATTACTGCCCTAATCGAGGTGTTCATGTGTTTAAACAACCTACATGTGACCATGAAACACCTCGCTGCTTCGCGGCTCGGTATTCCATGGGCACAGGTACGTTGTTCAAACACATGAACACCTCGATTAGGGCAGTAACTATTACAGAAATATACTGTAGACTACGTGTGGAAGATTCACCAGGTAAGTTTTTATTTAACGTATTTCAACAATGTTCTACATTATAGTTTAGACATTTCTGCCGCATATATATGTATATATGTTTTTGTTTATACATCTGTCCACGGCATTGACACGATTTTTGATTACATATGCGTCACTCGCACGGAGAAGGACCTTGTATCATTTGTCAGGCGAATATGATACCTTTATCATCATTCACCTTCCAACTCAGCGTTTTATGTTCTACATGTAATCATTCCTCTGATCCAAAGATATCAACAACTGCTACATTGGTGACATTAAGTAATCATAGGAAATGGTATTGATCGGGTACCGACCAACAAATGCAATGATCAAACTGCGCGGAAGCGCAGACTGATCCGGGCTACGCTAGCCATCGTAAGACCGCTTTTCTTTGCCGGTGTTCCTTGTGTCAATTCACACAATGGCCATAGACAAACAACGGGTGTAGTTTGCCGTGAGGCACGACTTTTTCGTGCCCAGGTGCATATAGATGCAAACTTTTCTTTTGTCTACAGACTGAGGTGTTCAAATTGCTTACCAACCGCTGACAAACAATAGAGTCGATGTGTAAATATGGTTTATATCGTTGGCAGGTAAATCAATGCTTGTAGTTTGTATATGCTAGAAAAGATATGGAAGAGGTTAACTATGATTAGTTATATATGAAATAATGCATTTCATGAAAACTGCTTAGCAATTTCAAGGATTCCGCTGGGGAATTTTTTTTTTCGAAAATTGTATTTTGTTACCGCCAATTGTTTATTTGTATCGCCAATTGCGAAAGTGGCGATCGCCAGCGGAATCCCTGCAATTTTTGTGAAATCGGCTACTGAACAACAAATATCGGCATGATTATACGCTCCATGTTTGGCCATAAATGGCACAACCACCATTTATTAAGAGGTGTCAGGTTACGTGTAAGCATTAACAGGTATGGAACGTGTTCGATCCTATTCACAACCTTTTCTATATAAGCTGAAGCGAAAGCGTTAATGAGTCGGTACGGGTGCTATTGCCATTATCACGTGATATGTCGAGACACAGGGGCTTATTGGTGAACATTATAGAATATTATAAATCGACCAACGCTCCTTGTACAGTAGAACGTCTCTAAACCGGACATGTCTTAATTGTATGGGTTTCATTGGTGTATATTTATGATGATAGTGCCTGTTCAAGTTCACAAATCACAGCCACATACATTCACATAGTCATATGTCTGATTTACAGTGGAACTAAACCGGACACACTGGGGACCTCCCAGGGTTTCCACGGTATATTGAACCAATCCCCGAATATTCCCGAATATCGTACACAACCTCCAGCGCTAATCCTGCCAATATTTACATGTATATAGAGAATAGTAGGTTAGTGCCGTGAATGGGAAAAAATATCCGACAAGGCTCAAGAATTTCTTTATTTCTCATCAGAAGTATATGTTGTGACCACTCATTTGAACCGTCTCGCCGGGTTCAAATGAGTGGTCACAACATATATTTTGGTTCAGAAATAAGGAAAATAGATAGAGAATAGTAGGTTAGTGCCGTGAATGGGAACACATATCTGGCAAGGCTGAGGAAATGGGAGGGCGAGGCTATGCCGAGCACATCCCGTTTCCGTGCCGCGCCAGATATTTTGTCCCATTCACGGCACTAACCTACTATTCTATTTATCCCGTCAACACCTACAAATGGCTGTAAAATGCAAACATTGTATTGACTTGATATCAACAATGTTTCACGGTACCGTGTTTCACGGCACATACGCACTGTGTTGACAGGATAAATATGTGTATTTGACTGGAGAACTAGCCTAAGGGCGTACTATGTGATTTGTGACCAGTGTAGCTCCTGATTAAATAGCACATTCATGTAGTTTGATAACGAGTCATATTGTTTGTTATAATCATGACGGGTGTTTCAGTGATGGAATGGCGAACAGTGCATATCCTAATCAGACTGTGTCAATGCACTGGTCGCAAAACCCATAGGCCCCATTTATCCAGTCACAGCCACATATATTTACTTATTTCACAATACTTGATTGAGCCTGAGCTGCGCTAAAATCAATTTGTTTGATTGCACTTGGCATCACCAATATGTTAGAAACGTTGATGATCTGAGCAGGATTAACGCAAGAGGCTGTGTAGTGAATGATGCTGCGTTTATTTATTGACATATCTATTGAATTAGACTGGGTGAAAACTCAATATTCCCATTTTGTCGTGACGAGTAATAATCATACGTACATCATGCAGTTATTGGCAGTTATAGGTATATGTGTGGGAGTTCCGGTATAAAAAAAATATTGAGAAGGTAAGATTTAAATAAATAAACAGTGTTTAGTGTATAATTTAAATGCACTAGTCTGGACATTCGACATATTAGTGAAATTATTCATTAGTATTATATACGTACTTTCGTTTCCCATTGAAACATAAAACAAGGCAAGACGCGAATATGTTTCTATATTGACCATGTTGACGTCTCGTGAGTTAATATTGGTCAGTGCCGGAACTACGCTTAACATCGCAAAATAGTTCCTTCTAAATCGCCAATAATTTGTTTATATGCATTTATATTTTGTTTATTTTTTTGAAGCGCATATAAATAGCAAATGGTGTACGTATATACTGAAAATGTTAGTTGATTTATACGTGGATATATGCCACTCGTTCCGTCGCAACGATATTACGCAATATGGCACGCTAAGGAACTTGTGCATATATCCACACATATTTTGTAATTAAGGAATAAAACCGTGCGTTTACTGGGGTGTATACTACATTTGGTATGTTTAAGGTGTGTGGAGTCCTTGCAAACTTTAAACAGACCAAACGTATTGTTAAACCCAGTAAACGCAACAGCCCATGGTTGTATTATTTATATTTACACTGCATGTTCTGATAGTTTCAAAAATGTACATAACTAAATATGGCGTTAAAATCAAGAATACTCTAAGACTTGTTTTACGTCATTTTGTCGCAATTCCTGGAACAACGACGCTGCCGGTCAATAGCGTGCCCTTATTGACAACCTCGTATACATGTATGACGTCAAACGAACTTTAACCAATCAACTCGTATGCATTATGAATTTATGGAAGATGTATATATATAAGACAGTTTACACATTCAAGCACGTGCGTTAATCTGACCCAGATTATCAACGTCTGATATATTGGCAATGTCAATTCGTAATCTAGCAATAAGATTGTCTGAGCCAGAGCTGTAGCACAGATCGGGCTCAGTCAATCTAGCTGCTTGATATCAAACAAAATATTGAAATAAATAAACAATTAGTGTCGAAATAAGCGCAAATGGTAGTGTATATAATGAAAATAACTAACGTTGAGAACGTTCGTTGTTTTCGCAATCGTTGTCTACTAAAGTAATGCATTTCAGTTAATTAAACTGGAGTATGGAATTGAAACTTATTTATATATAATATGTATGCTATTGTACCTTTATTTCATTTATTTAGTATAACGGACGTTCACAAATCGTGCTTTTCTCCACTCGAACGTTAATAGCAGAATCGTATGGAACGCCAAATCTACATGATACAGTGAACTAATTAGAACTAGCATTAAATAGAGCCTGCATTAAATAGTTAGAGCTAGCATTAAGGTACATGCACTCAGTAGGCACAACATACTATTTGTATAGGAATTAAGTACGTGTATAATTGTGTCACTATTCCCCCAGTTATATCAATTACAAGTGCCCGCTACATATATATATAGAGAATAGTAGGTTAGTGCCGTGAATGGGAAAAAATATCCGGCAAGGCTCAAGAATTTCTTTATTTCTCATCAGAAGTATATGTTGTGACCACTCATTTGAACCGTCTCGCCGAGACGGTTCAAATGAGTGGTCACAGCATATATTTTGGTTCAGAAATAAGGAAAATAGATAGAGAATAGTAGGTTAGTGCCGTGAATGGGAAAACATATATGGCAAGGCTCAGGAAATGGGATGGGCGAGGCTCTGCCGAGCACATCCCGTTTCCGTGCCGCGCCAGATATTTTTTCCCATTCACGGCACTAACCTACTATTCTATTTATCTCGTCAACACCTACAAATGGCTGTAAAATGCAAAAATAGTATTGACTGGATATCAAAAATGTTTCACGGCAACGTGTTTCACGGCACATACGCACTGTGTTGACGGGATAAAATCATTTAGTAATATTTAAATTACTGATAGTGACTCTCGGTGGTATCAGTCTATTTTCATATGCAAATGAGGCATGCTATTCTTTAATTATTTGTAGTAATTAAATGCGTCACCTGAAAAAATTATATTTTCGACATATTATAAAGTATGATCAGTGCGCATCAAAACATAAATACAGAGACTAAATAGTAATGTCCGTTAACATTTTAAGGAAACACGGTTATCGCCAGTGTGGAAATGTTTATCTCATATAAAAATGCTTAATAATGCTAATCAATACGTGGGGCTGTGTGAGAGTTGAACTGGTAAAAATGGAATAGTGACAAAATTATACACTTATCTAATTCCTATAAAGAATATGTTGTGCCTATTGAGTGGGCATGTACCTTTAAATATTTAGAGCTAGCATTAATTATTTGAGTTTATGTAAATGTGGCGTTCCTGAAACAATTAATGGATTTACATTATTGAGCATAGGCTGCATATGCAGCCTATGCTCAATAAATGTAAACCCAATAATTGTTTACGCCGAATGTTTGCATTATAATACACTACTAAATTGTCTTCCCTGTCTATGATAGTTTATGATAGTTATTAGTCCTGGCCCTGTCAATATATTTTGACAGTTAAATGTACATGCCCACTCAGTAGGCACAACATGTTATTTATATCAAAGACATCATCTGAGACACTTTCTGGCAAAATAAACATTCATTCACTATTACCCCACGTATTGATTGACATTATTATACATTTTATATCATTGTGTGTGGTGGTCGGGCGAATGAGACGGCGTAAATTAACTGTATGGGTTCCTCCTTATAGGAATCACGATTTGCCTGGTTAGACCCTCAGGTACGGTTTTATCTTTGGCTCTTTAGTTACCTGGGAGTTGAATTGGGTTATTGCCCATTATAAAGGTAGTACGATTATTACTGATCCTACTGCTTTTGGGAGGTGCCAAGTGATTCTAGTGTGGAGAGGACCTGGCATCAGATCAGGATTATTCTGATTTCAGGGCTGACTATATAGTTTTGTTATTGTAAATATTCAGTTCTGATTTTGTGATTTCCTCCCCATTTGTACATGTACTTGAACATGTACATGTACTTGTACAGGTAATATATGGTATTTAGTACTAAACCCATTGACCCGGCCTTAAATGACCTTAACTGTTGACGGCCGCTAAACCCCAACAAACAAACAAAACAACTGAAACATTTTATATCAGACGTAACTTTCCACACTCATATCAGGGGCGATAACCGTGAGTTCTTAAAATGTTATTTATACACTGTATTTATTTTTTGATGTGCAATTATCATACTTTATAATCTGTCGAAAATATTATTTTGTTCAGGTGACGCGTATAATTAGTATAACTAATGAAAATATACCATGCCTCAATTGCATATGAAAATAGCATGATACCAACGCGCGTCACTATCCGTAAATCACCTATTACTAAATGATTATACCTGTATAGCGGCCACTCGTAATCTTTAGAACTGGTGGAATAATGACACAAGTATACACTTATTTAATTCCTATAAAGAACAGTGTGTGCTTACTGAGTGGGCATGTACCCTTAATTCGAAAATTGTAAACCATCTACTAGATGAAGTTCCGAAATTCATAGCATGAGCGGGTGAGCGGTAATTTTCCAAGTCCGATAAACCGTTGTTGTAAAAAAACAACTTTTTAGACATTGCCTAGTTAGCATAATCCAATATGCTGCCTCCAAATACCAATGAAAAATGTGAAAGTCGGAAACTCTTGATATGAATGTAGTAAATGGATGATTTCGGAGTCCATACTCTGGTACTCATGTATACCTGATACAGCTTTAGCGTAAACCAACTGTTAGATATTACCAAATATCGGTGAGTAGATTTTGATAGGAACATAATCGATTGATGCATTTTGTATGTGCATTATGGGGTTTTCAGGGATACTGCCACTGATAGATTTCATAATGAATTTCCAATTTCTTTCGTTTTTCGCTGTGTATTAACACACATTTTAGATGTTGCTTAGTTACCAACTTACCAATTTCCAACTTGGCCACCACTGAAAGTTCGTCAAACAAGTGAAAGTGTGCAACGTGGTATATTGATGCCTTGGCTGTCTATTATGGGGTTTGCATCTTTGCTCGGCAGAACAGTAATGTCAACAAACATTTCAGATGTTGCCTATTTATTAAGATCAAATATGGCAGCCACAGAAATTATGCCAAATGTGTAAACATGTATACGGCTTGATAGATGAGCGTAATGGTTGAATGATTTGGTGTCGCTTACGTTTTTAGCTCGACTATTCGAAGAATAGTAAGAGCTTATGTAGTCACCCCGGCGTCGGCGTCGGCGTCGGCGTCGGCGTCGGCGTCGGCGTCATGCCTTGGTTAAGGTTTTTAGTCAAGCTTGTATATGGAATAATCCGGGCCCTACACCCACCATACTTGGACAACTTCATCTCCTAGTGATGTACATCAACCACCCCTGACCTATATTTTACCTTGACCTACATTTAACCTTGAAATACTTAGTTAATTCCCCTTGGTTAAGGTTTTAAGTCAACCTTGGTTAAGGTTGTTAGTCAAGCTTGTACATGGAATACTATTGTGCATACAGACACCATACTTGGACAACCTTTCCTCATAGGAATGTATATCACTAACCCCTGATCGATATTTGACCTGGACCTAAATTTCCTCTTAAATTACTTAGTTAATTCCCCTTGGTTAGGTTTTTAGTCAACCTTGGTTAAAGTTTTTAGTCTCCTAGTGATGTACATCAATAATCCCTGACCTATATTTGACCTTGACCTACTTTTACCCTTGGATTACTTAGTTATTCCCCCTTGGTTAAGGTCTTTAGTCAAGCTTGTATATGGAATACTCCTGGGCCTACATTAACCATACTTGGAAAACTTCATCTCCTAGTGATATACATAAATAACCACTAACCTACATCTGACATTGACCTACATTTAACCTTGAATTACTTACTTAATTTCCATTGGCTAAGGTTTTTAGTAAACCTTGGTTAAGGTTTGTATGCAGGCCGCGGCTACCTTCTTTGTCAAGCTATGTGTACATCGACAACCCTCGTAGTCGAGCTATGCTGTTCTCATACAGCTCTTGTTTTCAGCTGTGACAACATAAATATTTCAGACGACGCCTAGTTAACTCAATTCAAGATGGTGTAACACAACATGCAACACAAATAATGTATTCCGCTGCAGAATGCGCAAACATAACGTATGAAACATCACATACTTGTTTGCGTTGTCTCATGACATTGACTGACGTCATCTGTAAAGTCATTTGGCGTCACTCAACCAATCAAAAGTAAGAGTTGACACCATTATTATGCTTATGTGCATATATAGTCAATGCATATGCGGCAATATGTTATCAGTCAGCGTGTATTCAGTCAATGCATAGCGAGTCACCTGATAACCTGAGTTGATGAATGAAAGAATGAAAACTTGAAACAGTACACCCTAAGGGGGCCCGAACCGCCAACTATTTGAACCAGATGTAACATTTACGGTAATGTAAAACAGCAAGTGTATAGCGGTAATGACAGACGCTTCAACATGTAGCGAGGTGCACTATAAGACTTGTGGTCTACAAATAAAACGAACACATATGAACTAGGTAGCGTACGCAATATATCTGACGAATGCGTCATACAACACAAATATCAAGGAAGCCCACTGCAAACACAAGTCCGTGTTGATGAACAAATGAATACACTGAAAGACGCTACAAGCACATGTGACGACAAGGGTACTGACATGGAATAATAGTTGTGGAATATTTTCAACATTACTCGGCCTTCAGGATAAACATTTACTACTATGGATTTTTAATTACATAAGGTACTTATGTGTAAGTAAAAGCGTGTTGTCATGTTTTGATCGCCATCTTGGGTTTTGGCATGTTGAATCTGGTAAATGGTATAAATTAATAATGCCACGTGCACCTATTCTAGTAACTATATATGTATTGCTTTAATCGTATGTGGTAATACCATGCTCTAGATATGTTACACGTATACATTTTAGTACTTCTGGGTGAATTCAAAATGGCCTCAAACAAAATATCCATATCGTTTGTCAAACTACATAGACCTTTGATCAGTTTGTGTGAGAATGGTGAGAGATACACCTGCTATTCGTTACAGGCAGTTCACTAATTTAGTGAAATGGCATACTGAACATGTTTGTTCACATCAGTATTTTTCCAGATGGTCGCCATGCAAATATGTGTCAAACATACCGTTGTATATCATTATGTGAACCTATTGTCTTTGATGGATGACTTTCATATACATAGCCATACATATGATTCTGAGTTAGTTCAATAAATATAATTATAATAAGTTACCAAAACGACCGCCAAAGATGTGTGGGTTATGTTTCATGTTCATGTTACATTTCATCCAACGGTCAATAAAAGCTTACTTTGCAGCCTATTTCACCAACATTGCAAAGTACACTTATCTTGCTAAGTACACTTTGAGCGAGAAATGTTCAATTTAAGAATACATTTATTAATTGTTATTATACTGAAGATTTATTACATTATAACAGCCATGTTGGCTGTGATGATGAAATAAATTCAGCATAATAATTCTGCATACTTTTAATCATCAGATATGTAGTTAGTTCTATATCAAATAATGCATTTCGGGAAAAATAAATGATTACTCCCTCAAAGTATACTTAGGTAGATAAGTATACTTAGTCATTTTGGTGAAATCGGCTACTGATGTCTTTATCCATGATATCATTCACTGGTACATGTAATTAATTGATAAAGCTGCTAAATAAAATACTGAAGCACGTACCCCTACATGCATACGATCATCATATGTTATGTCAAGTGTATTCTTGTTCTATACATTTCAATAGTACTTGCGCATACCATACGACAGTTCGAGAGCCTCAGTAATAGATATCGACTGAACATCAAGACAGCAACGCAATAAAAACAGCAGCAGCGGCGGCGGCGGCGGAGGCGGCGGCGGAGGCGGCGGCGGCGGTGGCGGCGGCGGCGGCGCGGCGGCGGCGGCGGCGCGGCGGCGGCGGCGGCGGCGGAGGCGGCGGTGGCGGCGGCGGCGGCAGCGGCAGCGGCAGCGGCAGCGGCAGCGGCAGCGGCAGCGGCACGGCAGCGGCAGCGGCAGCGGCAGCGGCAGCGGCAGCGGCAGCGGCAGCGGCAGCGGCAGCGGCAGCAGTAGAGTAGTAGCAGCATCATCAGTATTAACAGGCATACAAGAGCGGTAATTTATCTACCATCGCATTAGCGGCAGCCAAACAGAACCAGCAATTGATACACAACCACTTGTCGCGAGTCAATGTTACCCAGGTATAAACCTTTCTCACATATATTGACATAGCAAACTCACAATCAATTTGACTCTTTCAGACCGAGTTGTTGCACACCTTAAGCTCAGCACATCAAGCTGCTTGATTTCAAGCACACTTTTAAAGTTCAAATATATCTATCTACTGATTGTTTCAAATACATGTATGTTGAGTGATTCGAGAGACAATACCAGTGATTAGGGTTTCGAGTGCAGTAACGATTAATTTAACAGGATGTATTGACCTGAATAAAACATCATGGCCTCGAATATGACGAACACAAACATTGGGTTTGCTAACTCAGGCGTCATTTTAAACCTCGGGGTAGTGCCCATATGTTTGATGCTACTATTGTTCAATGTACTGACGTTGGGCGTGATTCAGAAGTGCAGATTACTAAGTTACACGATTAAATATATATCAACGATGTTTCTATTTAATCAGTGTGCTGTTCAGATCTCTATTACAGTACATAGTATACTTATAGTGATCTCCACATCTAACGACCGCGAATATGTGAAAATATCACGACATATGGTAACTGCGCTGTTTAACTCCATTGCCCGTCTATCAGTTGCTCTACTGGTCATTGAGAGAGCCGTCGCGCTAATGTTCCCAATGAAATATTCCATGTTGTCTACAAAGCGACGTGCAAAAGCAGGAGCTATTTCCATATTTATTATACATGTCACGATTTGCATATGCCCGATGATATATGGACTAATATGTGGGTGCATGTATCAGATTACGCCGTGTTTGGTCAGAGACGTCACGCAACTGGAAAGGAAAATAATGCTATGTGTTGCAGTTATTTATGAAATTGCAATAGCCGTGTCCTATATCTCAATCTTACGCATCGTGAATCGCCACAAGCGTCGAATTCGGTGCCTACAACCAGGATCACTACACACCAATAACGATAACTCTCCTATACTTACCAAGCATCAATTAAACTCAATGCAGGCAGTTATGTGGATCGTACTGACCAATTTTATTCTTGACATGCCGTATGTTGTACACGGAATACTATACGATCAGATAATACATTTACACTGGGGCCAGATGTTATACTTCTTTGCCTTTGTGTGCTTACAGACTACAACAGTGCTTAACTTGGTCATATACGTCTGGAAGTTCCAAGAATGTCGACTAATATTCGTGTCGCGTTTCCTAGCGTGTTTTCCCCACTGTAGACGGAAGGCTGAGGAAATGCGGATTGAGGTTTACAACATAGTGACGTACACATCATTACAGAGTCGGCACGATACCACAGGCTGTGTTAACGACATCTATGTATAAGGGTATGGGACCACGTGGTTTCATAACCAAGTGACGCAATGTATGATGTAACTTGCATAATATATTTAGTTGAGCTTATTTACAAATAGAAGGATATTGATGATATATGAAGAACACAATGCGGTAATTAACGTAATTTTTGTGTTTCACACTATAGTTTGTAAAAGTAACATGCAATTTCAACAAGGAATCGTGAATTAAGCATGATGCACGTACTCGAGGAATCTGGCTACAATTACTTGTCTTGATTGTTCGGCAGACATATATATCCGGTGGATAAAAAAATGACCCCAACATTCAAATTATTAAATCTCAGAAACGATGCATAATAATTCAGCAACATTTCTCACACTACAGAGTGGCCTGCGGTTCTCTTACCAGGCGAATTGCAATTCCTGGAGCGCAGGATTGCAATTCGCGTTCCCATTAATTGCAATTGGACCGCAATCGGACTGCAATCATGTGACTGCGGTCCAAAGAGTTGGCTGCGGAATTGCAATACTTATAGCGCAGTTAGCGCTGCGCTCCGCTTTTAATTGCAGTTTACGCTCCTTTTTTTCTTTAAACTGCGAAAGAATGACCGCTTTACGCTGCGCTCTGCGGTCAAACCAGCGGACCGCTCTGCTTGACCAATGCGGCAATAAAATCGAAATAGTTGATTTTTTCTGACGAAAAGATATATTTTCCTATCTGTATTTAGCCATTTAAATTCCAATAAAATAAAATATACATAAATAGTAGAATTAGGTGTATATATATGCGTAACGCTAAGTTTTTACCGCAAATAGCGAAAGATTGACCGCACAAACGGTATCGCGAAAGAATGACCGCACAAACTGGACCGCGAAAGAATGACCGCACAAACGGTATCGCGAAAGAATGACCGCAAAAACGGGACCGCGATTGGACCGCAATTAGACTGCAATTTCAGAGGGGACGAATTGCAATTCAAGGACCGCTGGATTGCAATTCTTGGTAAGAGAATCGCAGGCGGGAGTGTATCACTTCATACAATGGTCTCAGAAATCTGACAGTTTCTACTCACTAAATTCATTAATAATCATATGGGAACAAAAGCAAACCTCACGATCCAAAATACTTCAATCTGTCTGTTTCACGAAATTTTACGGCTATATAAACAATGCAAAAACAATATTTGTTTCGATAATATTAAATTAAACAAAAAAATAAGAATAGGCCTTCTTTTTATTTCGTGAAATTTGGTCCAATATTGATTTTATTCCGAAAATACAATTTAAATGGGGAAATCGTTAGAATTTCAGAAATACTGGACCGATTTTCAAAATTCAACTTTTGTTTTATTAGTTATATCATTTCCAAGCTCTCTAGCTAGATTTCAGAATCAATTTCCAAAACTTTTCGGGTTTTTTTCGACTCCTCCTCCAGGTTCTCCACCACTTTTTTCCTCATGTTAAATTCACATAGATAACTCATTTTTCGTAATAAAATTGATAGTGGACCAAATTTCACGAAATAAAAAGTAGGCACATTCTTAAATTTTGCTATAATTTAAAATTATCGAAAATAATACAAAAGTATTGTTTTTGCATTGTTTATATGGTCGTAAAATGGGCAGTTTTCGTGAAACAGACAGTAATAGTTTAATGGAATGAGGGTTCATTAAACAGTGTCTTGCCACTGCCATAGATAGTAGGATCAGTTTCAGATTGGATTCGTGTACGGAACATGCCATT
Organism: Conchocele bisecta; assembly: GCA_029237695.1. Classification (NCBI taxonomy): domain Eukaryota; kingdom Metazoa; phylum Mollusca; class Bivalvia; order Lucinida; family Thyasiridae; genus Conchocele; species Conchocele bisecta. Next base: position 51,993,685 of record CM055280.1, on the reverse strand, counting down.
ATTTACATTCATATACGCCATATCGCAGGTTTATACCTTCAAACGTGTGTGAGAAATATAATTTAGTGCACCATTGATGTCAAAATAACAAATCCACCAGTATTGAGCTAGCTGAACCAATTACTTAATGAATAAAACCATAATCGAGTATGAAAAACATTTGGTATGTTTAAACTTTAAACAAACAAACTGTATTTCTTACTACTGTAAACGCAAAAACCCTTGTTTGTATTATTTATATTTACACTGCATTTTCGGATAGTTTAAAGATGTAAATAAACATACACGGGGCGTAAAAGTTAGGAATCTTATTGTTTTACGTTGTTTTGTCGCAATTCACGGAACATCGACGTTGCATAAACGTCATGTAATCTAATGACGTTAAACAAACGTTAACAAATCAACAACGGCGCAAGACGTCACGTGGGGCGAATGCAATGTACTGGGATATAAACGCAATACGTTGAATGGGCGTTTCCATTATGCATTTAAGGACAGTGTAAATATAAAGTGATAACACCCGACAGAAAATTCAAATTAGGAATGGAAATTTGTCCGTCGCATAAAGCCTGCATTTATAATGTATCATTGGTGGATGGTTGGTCGGGCGAACGTAAATTAACGGTAGGGGTTCCTCCTGATAGGATTCACGTCATGTCTGGTTTCTCCCTCAGGTACGTTTTTATCTTTGGCTCTTTTGCAACCTGCGTTTCGAATTGGGTTATTGCCCATTATAAAGTAGTAAGATTATTACTGATCCTACAGCTTTTGGGAGGGGGCCAAGTGATTATGGTGTGGTGAGGACCTGGCATCGGATCGTGATTATTCTGATTTCAGAGGTGAATTTATAGAGTTTTTTTATTGTAAATATTAAGTTCTGATTGTGGGATCCCTCCATTTGTACAGGTAATATATGGGATTTAGTACTAAATCCATTGTATTACGTCAACACGGTGCGTATGTGCCGTGAAACACGGTGCCGTGATACATTGCTGATATCCAGTCAATACTATTTTTGCATTTTAAAGCCATTTTAGTCTGTCAGCACACAAATGCAAAGAAGTATAACATCTGGCCACAGTGTAAATGCATTATTTGTAGGTGTTGACGGGATAAATAGAATAGTAGGTTAGTGCCGTGAATGGGAAAAATATCTGGCGCGGCACGGAAACGGGATGTGCTCGGCAGAGCCTCGCCCATCCCGTTTCCTGAGCCTAGCCAGATATGTTTTCCCATTCACGGCACTAACCTACTATTCTCTATGACCCGGCCTTAAATTACCTTAGCTGTAGATAGGCCGCTAAACTCCAAGAAAGAAGCAAACAATGGTGTCGGTGAAAAAATAAGCTGATATGTTTCCATTAAATAAAATGTCAGGTATGATATACGGAACTGGATTTGTGCAAATACACACTATCTGATCAGGATCAGCAATGTTCGTAAAATCAAAAAAAGTATAATTATATACATTAACTAACGTCTATATTTCATCCAACTGAATTTATCATATCTATATTTAGAAATACGTACTAATACATTCTCGCTGCCATAAAATCACGGTTATGATATATGGGACTCTATAATTCTTTTTGTATTACTTAGTCCCCACGAAATAACAATTCGATCACTCAATTTAACCATTCGTTCCCACAATATAACAATTGGTTCTCACGATTTAACAATTCGTTCCGTGGAATTAACAATTCGTTCCCATAATATAACAATTCATGAATTCGGAGGAACGAATTAATAATTCGTTCCAACGATATAACAATTTGTCAATTCGAGGGAACGAATTGTTAAATTGTGGGAACGAATTGTTAATTCGAGGGAACAAATTGTTATTTCGTGGGAGAGAATTGTTATATCGTGGGAACGAATTGTTAGTTCAAGGGAACGATTTGCTAAATTGAGGGAACGAATTGTTATTTCGTGGGAACGAATTAATAACAAAAGATCCACGTCCCCGCCGGCTTCCGTGAATTAGGGCCTACAATATTTGTCAAATCATTATCGCTCAGAAACGTATATTTATGTGATATATAGTGTCATCGTAGTGTGTGTCAGTTACTGATTGAATCAACGATCACCAATTGAACACGGCGAGGTGTAAATGTGACACTATATTCAATGCGTGTTATGACATGTCGGTTGTTCGTGGTATATAGTAAATGGTTTATTTTATTTATTCGTTGTTCCAGAAACATAACAAAATAATTCCAGCACAAAAATATTTACACAACTCCCTAACATTTGATTGGCCCGTAGCAAGTCTCTGTCCAAAATGTATATCCCAGTAAACTCCCACGCCGAACTACGTTCCATAACCGTGAGGCGCAGTTAAAATAATTCTTAACAAAACGGAAAATAAACACATTTTCTTGATGAAAACATTTCAAATGCTGGAATTATAGGAATGTCCTTTTTGTTGAATTTATTGGGGATATAAACTTGGAAAAGTCGCGGGAATACTGGACGAGGCCTTCCGGCCTTCGTCCAGTATTCCCACGACTTTTCCAAGTTTACACACCGATAAATTCCACATAAAGGCCATTCATTCCTATAATAGACCAGTCCTACAAATACGTTACCAAACATGGCAAATCACGGATGACTCCCATTAGAACAACTCTGAAGCGTCCGTGACGTTATAATTAGCGCTAGAATTTGCGTAATTTGTGGGTTTCAAGTCACGAACCTTAAAGGTGCATGTCCACTCAGTAGGCACAACCTATTATTTATATGAATTGCATAAGTGTATACTTGTGTCACTATTCCATCAGTTCTAAAAAGTGCAGGTGCCCGCTATACAAACATGTATATAATAATTTAGTAATATTTATTTTTTCTGATAGTGTCTCGAAGTGGTACATGTATCAGACGAGTTTCATACTATGCAAATGAGGCATGACACCTTTTAATTATTTATACTAATTAAACACATCACGTGAAAAAATCATATTTTCGACATATTATAAAGTATGATCATTGCCCATTAACAAATAAATACAGATATAAATAGCAATGTCCGTTAACAATTTCAGGAAACACGGTTTTCGCTCCTGATATCAGTGTGGAAATGTAATTCTGATATAAAATGTATAATGATGTCAATCAATACCTGGCATGATGGTGAATGAATGTTTATTTTGCCAGCAAATGTCTCAGATGATGTCTCTGATAGAAATAACATGTTGTACCTACTGAGTGGGCATGTACCTTTAATTTCTCCTTGTTATTATCAATATAAATCATGTTACCCAGTAATTTACCGCTGTTCTGAAGGGATTTATTTCCTTGAAGGAAATATTTCATCCAAGACATTCGCGAAACGTAATTGACATCACGTTTTGACATCATTTCAGGCGAAGAAACAATTCATACGTTAGGTCACCATTGTCAATTTTGGCTACATTATAAGGTGGTCTAACAGGAAAATTTTACATTTTGCAAAGATCACGTGATATATAATTTATTTCGCTACCATTTTGAAATACCGGATTCATTTCCCTTGACATCTGTACATTCGACAAAGAAACTCGTGCTCCGCACTTGTTTCTATATCGGATTTCCAGATGTCTCGGGAAATAAATCTGGTATTTCAAAATGGCAGTTGAATAAACTCGATGTCACGTTGCGTCCAACCGACGAACTCTGCCAATTATAATGTTAATGATGCTCCGGAGATAGTTCTACGTTATGTAGTGGTTATAAGACTGTTCTCTAATTGTATACCCAATGCATATGCATATACATAATTATCCCGTCAACACAGTGTGTATGTGTCGTGAAACACGGTGCCGTGAAACATTTTTGATATCCTGTCAATACGACCTAATCACTGCGTATGAATATGTGCGGTGACTGGGGTTATTGTTTTTGCATTTTAAACCCATTTGTATGTGTGGACGGGATAAATAGAATAGTAGGTAAGTGCCGTGAATGGGAAAAGATATCTGGCGCGGCACGGAAACGGGATGTGCTCGCCCATCCCGTTTCCTAAGCCTTGCCAGATATTTTTTCCCATTCACGGCACTAACCTATAATTCTCTATTACGAACCAGGATTTATGAGCACTGTAAATGTCGCCATGTCTCTTGTCTGTTGTATCGTTGGTCGATGTTTGGTGACACAATTAAAAGTATACACTGTTTTGGTTCATTAGGACGATTGTTACACAGTAACTGTAATGGTGTGTTTTGTTGACTTCTTCCTTTAGTATGCCCACAGTAAGACACCAGCGTATGTGACTATAAACCGTCCTGAGCAAAATATAGAGAAATAGAGAATAGTAGATCAGTGCCGTGAATGGGAAAAAATATCCGGCAAGGCTCAAGAATATCTTTATTTATCAACAGAAGTATATGTTGTGACCACTCATTTGAACCGTCTCGCCGAGACGGTTCAAATGAGTGTTCACAACATATTATTTTGGTTCAGAAATAAGGAAAATAGATAGAGAATAGTAGGTTAGTGCCGTGAATGCGAAAAAATATCTGGCAAGGCTCAGGGAACGGGATGGGCGAGGCTCTGCCGAGCACATCCCGTTTCCGTGCCGCGCCAGATATTTTTTCTCATTCACGGCACTAACCTACTATTCTATTTATCCCGTCAACACCTACAAATGGCTGTAAAATGGAAAAATTGTATTAACTGGATATCAAAAATGTTTCACGGCACCGTGTTTCACGGCACATACGCACTGTGTTGACGGGATAATAGTAGGTCAGTGCCGTGAATGTGACAACATATATGGCAAGGCTTATCCCGCCAACACCTACAAATAGCTTTAAAATTCAAAAGCAATAACTCCACCCGCATCGTCAAAATCGGGGAATTGACTAGTATGACAACCGCACATGTTCATACGCAGTGATTAGGTCGTATTGACAGGATATCAATAAGTTTCACGGCACATACGCACTGTGTTGACGGGAAAAAAGACTGTTCTCTAATCATATACCCAATGACCATATGAATATACCCAATAAGAACCAGACTGTATAGCCACTGTAAAGCCACTGTGAATGTCGTCATGTCTCTTTTGTCTGTTGTATTGTTGGTTGATGTTTGGTGACACAGTTAAAAATATACACTATGTTGGTGGATTAAGTTCTACGAATTTCATGTGGGAACATAAATCAATGTTTATTTGTGTACATTTAGAAAACGATATCTCCAGTTTGTAGTATAGGCCAATGATTATGATATTGTTGTGCATACACATCCAAATATCAAATGTCGAAATAAAAAGTTAATAGTTTGATTGGTTGAGCCTAGTTCAGGCTCAACCAATCAAACTGTCTGCTTTTGGTTTTATGATGTGTGTATAGGCTTAGACGAAAGTTTTATAATTATCATGGTTCAGGATGATTGTTACACAATAACTGTAATGGTGTATTGTGTTGCCTTCTTCCGTTAGTCAAGGTGTATGATCACTTGGTACTAACAACAACAACAAGTACCGATTCAAAGTACGTATTATTTTATAGTGTCCTTAATACATAACGGATTTTGATGAAATATGGCGCATCAAACACGTCTGGTTAAGCTGCAGTTGGTGACCTCTGTATTTTCGCCCAAACTTCTGTCGTTTTTGCGAAGAATCGATTTCCGTGTCTCTGACACGGTTATCGATTCTTCGCAAAAACGACATACGTCTGTGCCAAACTCCCTAGACCACCATCAAATGCAGCTCAAGAAGACGCGTTTGCTGTGCCATATTTCATCAAAATCCGTTGCATATTAAGGCTTAGAAGAAAGTTTTATAACTATCATGGTTCAGGACGATTGTTACACAATAACTGTAATGGTGTGTTTTGTTGTCTTCTTCCTTTAGTATGCCCACAGTAAGACACCAGGGGGCCGTTTCACTAAACTCCGTACGACTAAAATGTTCGTAAGTGCAATTTTTGGATCGTCTGGAAATTTCAATGTATGGATTTACATTTATTGATCAAATGCTGCATATGTAGCATATGCTCAATTAATGTCAATCCAATAATTGTTTACAAGAAAACTGTATTAATGTGAAATTTACAGAAAGTCATAATGTTTCACTTAGGAACATTTTAGTCGTACGAAGTTTAGTGAAACGACCCCCAGAGTCTGTGACTATAAAACATCCTGAGCATATAGTAATTTATACCGCAACCATTCTCCATGTAGCATAATAAAGGGGGTAGAATAAATGTTGTTTATATCTGAAGTAACCTAATATACTTGAAGTAGCCTAATATACATAAAGTGCCGATTTTGCCTTTATTTGTTCACCTTTGACCCCGAATTGCGGCCTTTGATTGGTAATTCTCAACAGCTAATTCAAGATGGCGGTGGAGTTTAAAATCTAAGTCGCTGTCGATTCAGCTGAATTTTGTCCATTTTTACAGTATATGCGATATAACCAAGGACACGGACATGTCCGTCATGATTTTACTGCTTATTATGACAACTGTGGAGTCTAAAGCCAGCAATATTGAAGCTCATAGTAAATAAATCGAATATTGAATCAGATACAATACCAAATCTACCTATCGTGGACGCCGCCATTTTGCTTTGAATGACGTCGCTAGATTGGTGACGTATGACGAGGGAATGACGTCAAAACATGACGTAACAAAAATATTTGGTGCGCAGAGATGGTACTAAAAACCTATTTTATGCCGGTACGCTCAGGGCCTAGTTCTGTTCTGTAGACAATTATCATGTGCTGTCCAACAAGTGCATTGTTAAAACATATCTGAAGAATACAAAAAACAGACGATAATCTCCGGTTTTGGCCTTTTAAGAGTTAATTATTAAGTTCAGTATTGTTCACTACAAGACACGTGTATGCAGACACGTGTAATGGGGTAACCCCTTCCCGGCTACCGCATGTGTGAGGGGGTGCTGGCGTCACGCAAGTAGTGGAAAGCATCACCACGCGACACGAACTGCGGTTGTATAATTGATGTATCAACAAACACATTATTTCTGAAACATACAGTACATTTCTATTTGCACAATATTCGGGACTTTTCATTTCACGGATAAATACAACAACATGCAAAGGAGACGATTATCATGAACCAAACATGTTCGCACAGTAGTTCACCTAACAGTTGATCGAGTGAAATGACAGATTTAACCAATCATTCTAGGATAAATAGACGTACATGTATGTACTAAACTCTATTTACAAACATACAATATTAGTTCTGAGTACATAACTCTAATTGCGTTTAATCACACTGCATTACATAAGCGTTATGACGGAGTAGTCCTTCCAAATGTGTGTTTGTTTCATTTCTATTTCGTGGAGAGTGACCTAACAATCTTGCTAATACACACTTTCTTAGGTAAGTTTATGGTAATATCTGAGTAACAACGGTGGTTGACCTGGTGATTACTGAGTAATTCTTATGAAAATTTTCATAAGGCTTGAAGGCTAAGGAGATTGTAAAGAGATGCAATCTATAAAATCGTGCATGGTGACATCAGTCATCGGTTGCTAAAATGTGGTGAAATATTATGATTTTGTTATTACCTCCTTATGCATATGGGGCCGTTATTTTGAGCAACTGGAATAGCTCAAACAAAACTGGAGCCTGTTCTGCGCCTTTTCTCATGAATTGTCCAGTGTCGGTTCACGAGAATAAGTATAATTTGTTTTATTATGATATTTTCAAATCGAAACATGAATAGAAGCAAGCATAGCTTGGCTGGTTTTAAAGGTACATGCCTGCTCAGTAGGCACAAACTGTTCTTTATAAGAATTATATAAGTGTATAATTGTGTCACTATTACACCACTTTTAAAAATTACAAGTGCCAGCTATACAGATATAATAATTTAGCAATAGTTATTTTACTGATAGTGACTCGCGGTGGTATCAGGCATCAGGCTATTTTCATATGCAAATGAGGCATGATACTTTTTAATTATTTATACTAATTGAATGCGTCACCTGAACAAAAAAATAGTTTCGACAGATTATGAAGCATGATCATTGCACATCAAACAATAAATACAGATAATAAATAGTAATGTCCGTTAACCATTTTAAGGACAAACACGGTTATCGCCCCTGATATCAGTGTGGAAATTTACGTCTGATATAAAATGTATAATAATGCCAATCAATACGTGAATAATGGTGAATGAATGTTTCTTTTGCCAGAAAATGTCTCAGATGAATGTTTAAATGGAAATCAGAATAGCTATGCTGGCTTTGAGTTTGTCATAAGGTTCCTTTTCCCATTAATTATCCAGTGTCTATTTACAGTATCAACCTATCTCAACCGAAACACTGACTGTATGTTCATGTTCGCAAAACACACCCACCCGCATGCATATTCAGATGTCTAATTTACAGAGGACGAACTTGACAGGAGGATAAGGTGGTGTCGGAATACCCCTTCTAATCTCGACCAACTAAGGACTGCATTGTTGGAAGAGTGGAACAATAACCCAATAAGAAGGATAAATGCACTGATGAATTCCATGCACAAGATAATCAGGGCTGTGACAGATGCGCGAGGGGGGCATACGAGATACTGACAAAACAGTGGATTTCACTGTGCGATATTGGGGGGTACCGTCAATTGTGATTCAATTACTAATGAATTATCGGTCAAAACCTAATGCAATTTTGGTAATGTGTTAACTAAAGATGTGTTTTTCATACTCATATATAAAATATTGTATATAACAGCAAACACATCACTTTAAATCACCTCAAATGTTTACCCTGTGTTTCTATATCCTTTCAGTATATTTTCAGACAGATATTACATAATAATGTTGTCCAACACTGGCTGTCTAGAGATTAAACGAGTCTACACGAGCAGTGTCTTATAGAGGTATCGCTAGATGTGACTATCATTCTTATCTTGATAGTACTAATCTACTTAATCTCATATTAGCAAAGTTAGTGTAGGTCTTACGTAGTTGAGAGTATCTCCACACAGGTTAGAAATTTAGGCTGATAGATGGCATAAACATTTAAGAACTCCAGTTGATAAGAGAACATGTTAAATATATAGCGTTTTAGAGGACGAATTTCGCTTACATGACATTGATATACAGAGTTACGTCAAACATATATTCGTGATTATTATCTAAGAAGACCAAGTACATGTATGTATGTCTAAAGTCGTTGAGATGTTATCTGCTAATAGGAGCATTTTTGAAATCTAGGATCAATATTTATTACGAAATCGTTTGAAAATCGGTCTGAATTCTTGTCGCAGTTGTCAATACGTGTAGATGAAAAACACAGTTACTTCATATATTTATTTATAGCACTATGTCAAAGGTTTGGAATCTTCAACTACAAGCTCATATAGTAATAAGTGTTCTGTATCATACTGTATGTGTCTATAAAATTGACATATAACTTCATTATAACTATAACTGCTATATACAAACACGTTTATGCACCATATATGGTCACATAGCCATATTCTCGACATAGCTTGACATCTAGGCATTATTATTAGTTGTGTTTTTTATTTTATTAATTGTGCGGATGTCCTAAGCGGCAGACAGATAGTGAGAAGATATATACGCCCTTATTTAGTATGTTCCTGCCAATTCTTTTGAGTGCATGCTCCGGGTTCATACTCGGAGTTGGCAAGTTCGAATGGACGAAACTGAGCATAGCTCAACTTTGGCCGGTCGAACTTGCTGATGTTAATCGTGTGAATATACCGTGTGCTTGGAAAGTTGGATATCACGGTCCGGATCATCATATACAATATACTTTACAAATCTATACCATAACTATTGTGTCCATAACGAATTATATAATTAAATGTATTCCCGTTTCCAAATGTCAAAATAGTCAAAGATCACATTCAGACTTCCGGAAAGGGATATGATGAATGGTTAAAGGGAAACACGTGTAACGACATGGTATTAACATCGTGTACAATGCAAATGCATTACAGTTTGAATTATGCTGAATATACATGTATTTACTAGCGAATCTATACATACTTCACCACTGTTGTCGTCTTCTGATAAATATTGTGTTGTATTATATTGCATGCTCAAGGTAGAGTAGGCCTATTGCTGAATAAACGTATACATATTGTATATGAGAGTTGAATCTGGTTCTAGCCCACCCACCCCCCCCCCCCCCCACATCACAACAGGTAACATATAGGATTCGACGCCGTTATAAGGGCCGTTCAACACCATCAAATCATGTACAGCTAAAATGTTTCTCTGTATGTATTTAAATCGTATTGAAACGGTTATGTATTCGTGAGCGCTTTTGTATTCATTGGGTACGTCATCCTATATTGTGTTCAGTGACAATACTGGAACAGTAACCTACACAAACAAACACGTGCAATACAGTGTGGACTAGTAGTTCATGTGTGTCACGAACTGTCGTTACGTTTAGTATTATTTAGTAGTATATAGTGATTACATCACCATGAAAACAACCGCAGACATGTGATAATAAGTCGGAGTCAGTGTTAATTCGCATGTAAACTGTATCTTCCGGTGTCCAGGGTTCTATATTAATTGTCATCCAGGCTTATTCTTGTCCCGTTATCGACTTCTGAAATGAGAATACGCACTTGACTTGACTTGATGCTTACGTTTAACGGCCGCACTGATATCGGCATGACATATATATGTACACGTACACATGCGTTTGACCTGCACTGCACACGGCCTAATTGAAGTTTAATACAGATAGGTTAGTCGATGTCGGCCGTACTGAGGAAGTCCTTGACGAAGTGCCGCATCTTCTGAAAGTTCTTCTCCCTGACGCTCGTCGAGGCGTCCAACACAAGCACCACGTCCGTCTTCGCCAGGCCGCACGCTGACACACGAATAGCGACATAGTCACATATGGCAAGCCAAATGCACAATAGTTTTTCGAAAAACTGCAGTTTGAACGCAAAATGCACAATAATTCCTCAAAAACAGGGTTAGTGTGCAATTGGCGTTCAAACTGGCGTTTCCTGAAAAACTATCGATCGAAGCAGAACATCAGACTAAACAAACTGCCGACGTGTAGCTCTTGAAACACTCCCGGACGAGGCGCGAGTATTTGAGGAGTTATGTGCAGGTCGGCAACTAAGAATAAACATCATTATTTGGAGAATTAATTTAGTTACATAAATACATGTGTAAATCCAATTATTATTCTTTGACCCTTGGCCATTATGTCATTTACCAGATACAATGTGATCAGAGTTACGTTTATACAATCGTGTATGTCCCAGACAAATTATCAGACATGTTCTGTATGGAATAATTTTTTAGAGAGTTGTCACCAACAGTGTGTGTCAATGACGTTTTATTACCCAATCAGCGACGTTATCGTTAAAGGAAAGTCCGTCTGAACACACGAAAAGTAGAGAAATATGTACTAGGCAATATATTCGTACAATTATAGTATGAGCTTTCTTAACAAATCCTGACATCCAGCTGCTATTTCGATTATCGTTTCATGAGCCCGGGCGTAGCTATATGTGGTCACTGTAAATGTTCAGAAATGTATATACATGTATGTATGTTAATGTATGGAACTAAACAGGGACTCACGGAATGACGAACTGGTGGAATGACGGACGGACGACCGGGCGGAAAGGCGAACATTATATAAGGCGAACAGTATATACCACTCGCAGGTATAATTATTATTAAGAAAGATGTCACCACATAAGTTACTTAAGCATAGATATGTACGAAATAACTTAAAGTATAGATATGAAAGGAATTGTGTAAATAAGATTACTTAATATTAAGAAATTGCTAAGATTAAATTGTAATATATTGAATGCAAATTTCGATAACAGGCAATGTGGTTATTGCTTGTGTCGTATTGTATTACATTGTATACGTGCATGTACCTGATAACGCAGTGGCCATAGAAACCACTATAATCACATACACATGTACATTAAGGACAACATACAGTGTAACTTTTCATACTGGTCCGTATCATGTTAGTGCAATTATTTTAGTTATATCGGTACATGGACATGTTAGTTATATCGATAAATGTACATATTAGTTATATCGTTTCATGTAATACTGTACATATCGACGTAGTATCTCGGTACATGTATACACACAGAGCTCGTCCATGTATTGATATGACATTAAGAAAAATAATATTGCGACATTTTCACGATGCACGTTCAACCAAATGTTTACATCACAATGATAACCGGTGAGACGTTGTAAGAGAAAGCCAACAGCCATGTTATTGACGGTCGTACATACACGGGCATGTCAAGGTGATGAACATTCCACAACAGGTGCACGAAATTACTCAGTTGATTGAAGAATTTGGTGGAGCTCAATGTTATATACATGTATCTATATATACTCACCTATGTACATGTAAACACATGCATGCATATTAATGTTGGTATTAAACATTTAATAACTTTTGAAAGCTAGTGGCACTGAACAGGAGCTAACGTATACCATTGTACGATATATATAATAATATAGAAATAATGATTGAAAACAAACGAGTACGTCATCTGACATTGGTCTTTGCACGAGGCGACAAGGCTGTGGTATAACATTTATACAAACTATACTATGGTTGCTATACTAGTGTTGATGAGAAACAAACATATGGCATGTCATGTCTATATACACGTACTGACCTAAATGTTTAACACAGACTAACAGCAGGGCGAACCTTATATGTATTCGGAATACTACTGTCCGTAAATGTATGTCACAGTGGAATACACGTAATATAATACAGTTTACTATCAACCCATATACCATCCGTGCATTGTAACTTCTACAAGTTCATGAATCTAGTAAATATGTACACTTTCTATAATAAAGCTAGTCGTGAAATAACAATTTTAACTTTAAAACATACAATACAAATGTATATCTACACCAGATGGCCGCGGCCCGCATTTCGAGCCCGCCGAGGCATTTGATGGTCTCAGAGTGTATTTATTTGAAGTTTGAATTAAGGGTTGTGGAGATATAAGGTAGGTAAAAGCTTTAACGCACATTTTAGTCATTCGAACTTGCTCTTAGGCATGTGGGCCGCATGAGTGGGCTATATAATGAAAATATGTATGATAATAAAGAATTATTTGAAGTTTGAAGTAAATCAGAGTAAGTGTTGTGGAGATATAAGGTACATAAAAACGTTAACACAAATTTCAAAGTAATTTGACCTTGACCTTGGGCATGTGGACCACATGGGCAGGCTATAGAATGAAAATATGGATGATGAATAAGAAGTACTGGATGTTGGAAGTAAATCGGAGTAAGTGTTGTGGAGATATAAGGTATGCAAAAACTTTAACACAAATTCCAAAGTCACTTTACCTGGACCTTCGGCATGTGGACCACATGGGCAGGCTATGGAATGAAAATATGGATGATTGAAAGTATTGGAAGTTGGAAGTAAATTGGAGTCATAATTGTGGAGATATAAGATATGTAAAAACTTTAACGCAGATTTTATAATAACGCAAACTTCTAAGTCATTTGGCCTTGACCTTGGAGCACAGGGGCCACGTGAATGGGACAGAGAATGATTATATGGATGATACCCAATAAGCATACAAAGTTTCAAGCAAATCTGACTTACGGTTACAGATATAGTAGATATGTGAAAACTGTAACGCAAACTTCTAAGTCGTTTGACCTTGACAATAGGGGCACAGGGGCCGCATGAGTAGGACACAGAATGCATATATGGACGATGAGCAATAATCGTACAAAGTTTCAAGCAAATCCGACTTAGAGTTACAGAGATAGTAGGTATTTGAAAAGTTTAACGAAAATTTTGACAAAAATTTAATGCAAACTTCTAAGTCATTTTACCTTGACCTTGGGCACAGGGGCTGCAGGAGTGGGATACAGCATGCATATATCGATGATGACTAATAAGCATATGAAGTTCAAGTCAATGTGACTTAGTACTGCAGAGATATAAGGTATTTAAAAACTTTAACGCAGATTTAGGACGGACGGACGGACAGACAGACGGACGGACGGACGGACGGACGGACGGACGGACGAGCTCCTAAAGATCAATGGAATTACGAGCTTACCGACCATAACAAAGGAATCCTTTGTTACTAACCCTTACCCTAAGCTCCTAAACCCCCGATGTTTGCCCGGACGGACGGACGGACGGATGTCCGACGGATGTCCGACGGACGGACGGACGGACGCACGCACGCACGCACGCACGCACGCACGCACGCACGCACGCACGCACGCACGGACGGGCGTACGGACGCGGACGGACGAACGGTTATAACATTTCGGGTTTATGAGCTATTTGTTCTTTAAAAGATCAAAGGAATAGCTCCTAAATTTCAATAGAATTAGGAGCTTACGGAATGAATCAAAGGAATCTATTGTCTTAGGCTCCGCCCCTTAACTCTTAACTCCTGGATGTTGGCCCGGACGCACGGACGGACGCACGCACGCACGCACGTAACACACGCATGCACGCACGCACGCACGCACGCACGGACAGCGTGACGTCATTGTGATCACTATGTCTCGCTTTCCGCAAGCGTGCTCGACAAAAACGATATACGATCCGCCGGCTGAGACAATGTATTGTGCAATGTGTGTGACTAGCGTTAGATCCTGATCAGCTTGTGCATACACACAGTCTGATCTGAGCCGGCGCTGGTCGTCATTCAGTCATATACAACTTTCGGGCGGTCGTTTATCTCAGGCGGCGGCTCAAGTTTACTCAGCCCTTCGTTCTCCGCAACTACAAACAAGTATGCAAAGCGGAGCCATGTTAACTCATAACGTGTTTGCGTAATAGTACTTATACAAAACTTAGTGTGCATGTGTCAATAAGATACCTGGCGACGTCTTCGACCAGTGCAGTTACAGAACAGTCGGATCCACAATCTGCGGCCTGGCTGATACAACTTTCTGAGCACTTTCTCATTAATTCGTACTCGTCAGGCAGTTCGATTGGCCAATAATCAAACATCCTAATGGCGACCGTGAGAACTGAGTAAGTGTTCCGAATATTTTATAAGCAGATGGTCAGGTATACAAGGAATGTTTTGAGTGAAGATCCGTCGTCCATGTCTCGCCGTCCGAGTACACAGACCACAGACTGTTATTGCATTCGGATATGCACTAGCAGCGGTCGTTACCAAGGTCCCCGTTGCACATTCCAACATGACCACATGCGAATGTGACTGGAAGAATGAACAATTGTCGCCAGTCTATAAGATTATTCATTTAGTAGTCGTGTTCAGGGAGGTTAACACGGGTCTCTAAGTTTATAATGCTATGTTATTACTTGATAACTGGTCTATCTCCAGATCCACTAATACGGAGTGTACAACAGGGTGCTGATCTACACGGTTTGTTGGGTGGATTGTTGATGCGGCCTGACTGATAAAAAAGTTGTTTCCATTTCTCCAGTCACATACACATATACGGTCATGTGTCCTCCATTGCCAACTCCACTTACATGAGTAATACATATGTGGGTAATAACGACACCATATTCCAATACAGATAATCATTCAGCAAACAGTAACATACATAAACATACACAACAATAAAATAACAAAGTATCAAGCAAAGCATAGTAATCTGCATCACACTAGGTTAGTCCATCACCAGAACGCAGGTTGGTTTCAAAGTGCGATGCTTGCAATTCAGCGGTAGCTACCAATATAGAGCTTCAAGCTGGTGTCGCGTTGTCAGTTATTGTACCGTAGTGCCCGCCCACGCACACATAGTAAACTGACGATATAAATAAAACGATATGAGGACAATTGCGTGACATAAGACACCGTGCAGTACGAAATTGAAACTTAATGGCGGTTTCGATAACCTTAAGGTGTATAAATCACACATACGCACGCTCGATGTATCATACATTGCGATCATTTTTGAAATTTCACTTTTGTCAAAAACTCCTACGCCATCCATAGCATGGACATTTGTTAGTTTCTGGAAAAATATCACCTTATCACACCAATACCATGCAAACGATATTAACAAAGTGTGGCATTTTGCGCAAAAATGCCTTGCGATTGTTAGATCATTGTTTAATATGTAACGGACCGATTGACGAAGACTGGCAATACGTGGCCTGTAATGGTGACAAGACGCCCATGCTACTCTGTATTTGTATGGTCCATGGTCACGTCTTTCTCTTTCCACTCCACCCCCTCAGATACACATTGAAATGATACATCGAGCGTGCGATAACGCGGATAAAGTTTCTGTGCATAACATCATGTTCACAGAAAGCAAAAAAGGGACTAGCGTATACTACCGATAGATGTCTCAAACAACATATTAACCATTAAGTTAAACGCGTGTTTTAGGCCAACTAGACTTGACCAAAAGTGGATGGTATTAAAGTATATGAATATTCATAAACTGGCATACTGACTAACGGTGCAGAACCAAAAGTTAATGCACATAGTGACTTCCAAATCATTTCACCTTGGCAGTGCATGCATGCACAGCGGTCGCATGGACGTGCTACAATAAAATACAGGTCATGATGAAGTTGAACAAGTACATGAATGGTAAGACCATAGTCACGAGTGAATGTCCATGTGTATACTACATGTATAGCCGCCAGATATGAACACAGTACATCATTAAATAAATGATTTTAGTCACATATAATGGACTGTGGGACGTAGATATATAATGTACAATATACAAAAAGAAGTTCAACTTGATTTCATTGTCGCATTGTGAATAATGCATATACGTGAGGTCATCAAAGCCACATTCCGTTGAAACAAAATGACAAATTATTATCATTTGAATACTAGCATATGGCTATGATCAGTTTAATTGAACTGTCAATATGAAATGGGAGATACGCTTTCGACCAGTGTCGATACTGACCATCAAGCCCGACGTCCAGCCAGACACGGATCTAACAGTTTGGTTAGAGCCATCAGACATCAGTTACCATAACATGGTCGCATATCAGACTGCGCAACTTCCATGGAAGTATGCAGCTACACGGATCGCTTACTTATAAATATAATGTATACACTTAATGTTAAAATACAAAATATACGTCAATCAATTCATCAATCAAAACACATTTAACAACAATATATGTTTGTTATGGTATGTTAGCGAGCAAAGAAAATAGTTTTAGTAAAATATACACGACTATTTAATTGTAATTAATTGTAATTATTATGTTAGTCATATTCATAAAGGCTTGCATCTTGGTAAGAGAATCATGTTCATATATTAATAGATATGAAATATGTTGCGAGTATGTTGTGTAATGATAGTGTATTAACCAAGCAACACTGGATATACATAGTTAGTTGTGCACTGGAATATGTGTAAATTGAATATTTGGCAGATGATGTTACATACAAAACAGCATAATATTATCTGCCATATGTATACTTACGTGCTGGGGTGGTTGGTTCAACTGAAAGAAAAAACATATATAAAATATAGAAACGTGTTAGCTTCAATAGTATTGATACTATGTGACACTGTACAGTAGCATATTAATAGAAAGTATATGCATATATCCATGTACATGCATGCATGAGCATACTGTGCACACACGTACTGTGATCTGAAAGACAACCTAATTCTAATGTATGAGAAAAATGGTATTACTCCATGCAGGATCACATGATGTGTCGCACCGGTTAGCGACTGAACATATTGAATTACTCCAAAAGCTGCTACATGTAAACATTATACATATTCATATACAAATAAAAGCAGGGAAATCAAATAAAGATATTGTCTGCATTGTCTATCTATAGTTTATATATGTTAAGCAAACAAGGAGTGACTTCTATCATGGATGCACTTTCTACAGGAAACATGGCGTCACCAATAGTTGTGGTGTCAGCAAACCTACAGGAAAATGTATACAAGCAACCGAAAGGTGAACAGCATGGTGATACACTTCAGCCATCAACGATGGAAATCCCACAAGAATTTAACATGTTCTAGTACGGAATGTATTTCAAATAAAGAGTCAGTTATTTTAATTGAATTTATATACAATTCTCGCAGACGTTTTTTCACCCATCTGGTGATACTTTCTCAATGACGTGATTAGATAGATTTTTGAACGTCACTATTTCCGGCTGTGTTATTTGTAAACGAGACATACAATGTTCGCAATGACGTCTGTGAGACACGAACTATGCTTCTAACAAATCACATTGTTCCATATCGGATTGCATAGAAATAGCAGCTGAGGGGACAGCCTGACCATAGGCTCCATTTCTCCAGATATAGCCACAGTTTACATGCATTGATACATGCTGCGTTCATGATTCTATACATGGCAGCCGGAGTTCCGAGAATGCTCGCATAATCGCTGCTTGATTGAACTAATTATAATTATTAGGTTAGCAATGACATGTTTATATAGATACAGCTGAACCTCTCCATAACGGACACCCGTTCTCTGCCTGAGCTTGTATATGCGTGCATTGTCATGTATCTATGTTGATAATGTATGTTCATGATTGCCAACCACACAAACATATGCATGATTTGCAGCCGAGGAAACATACACCATGGGAATCCCACAGAGTGTCCGGTTTAGAGAGGTTACACTGTATTAATAATTTGCATCAAACATTCTACCTTCTGTTGAATAGTATAGAGATTACACTATATGTAACGTACTATGGGATTTCCGTTGACATGTGGCTTACTCGTCAAACCTTGTTGGGAGCTACAAGCCAAGTACTATGTAAAGAAAAGAAAAGTGAACGAAACAAAATAAAGCGCCCATCTACCAAACGCCAGCCTCAATACCTTCCGCCGATGTCGTAGTTGGTACGGGTGTTGTTGTTGTTGATATTGTTGTTGTTGTTGTTGCTTCAGTTGTTGTAACATTTGTTGATTGTCGTTCTAGAATGTATTGGTAATAACATGACAGAACACATCCACTAACGTAAAACGGTAAATTAAATATTGCTCCTAAGTGTTAGTATTTTACACGTGTCAACTTTTGTGGCATTAAAACAGCTTTTATTAAGTGGTAATATATCTTTATTTTGATATAATGTCAGATCGCTACCTCTTCGAGTCATGCGGAAGATATGACGCCATAATTCATGACGTCGTGCACGCATGACGTTAGGTTTTACGTTGCCATGACTACAATTTGATTACGTACTGAATGTTGTAAACTGTAATGTGCTACGTTCAGCTGTCTACGAGATGTAAACTCCCGCCTGCGATTCTCTTACCAAGAATTGCAATCCATCGGTCCTTGAATTGCAATTCGTCCCCTCTGAAATTGCAGTCTAATTGCGGTCCAATCGCGGTCCAGTTTTTGCGGTCATCCTTTCTCTATATCGTTTGGGCGGTCATTCTTTCGCGGTCCAGTTTGTGCTGTCATTCTTTCGCGATACCGTTTGTGCGGTCATTCTTTCGCTATTTGCGGTAAAACTTACCGTATCATCGTATAGTACAGTTTGTTTACATTATACAAACGTACTATTCGAATATTATACAAACATACGAGATTCGTTCGTATATACGATATATCCGTACGGATATGGTATGAATATACAGTGGGTCATCGTGCGGTTAAAATATACCGATGCACCGGTTCATTTCGCATGTAAACATCCGGTTTTCATTTCGATCATCTGCCACAATTTTAAGTTTTTCAAAATGAATACATTTTCAGTTTTACGATACGGAAACAATATAAAACTGAGGATTGTGAAATACGGTATCACAGTGCATATATATGTGTGTTCAATACAGTAATTCATCAGTAATTCATCATTGTACTCCGCACCACCGCCGGGGACACAAAACAATGATCCCCCACACACACCAGCCATCTACATTTGGCGTCCTAAAAGTTCCGGTCTATATCCCACAGTGGGAAAAATGTGTATCACCACCACCACCAGTTTTTGTCTATGACTACACTACACCCCCCCCCCCCCCCCCCCCCCCCCCCCCCCCCCCCCCCCCGACCACCACTTCTGTATGTAACGCAGGATGACGTGGCCGACTGATCAAGTGCTAAACTAGTCCTGGTGTGCGATGGCCGACTGATCAAGTGCTATACTAGTCTTGGTGCGATGGCCGACTGATCAAATTCTAAACTAGTCCTGGTGCGATGTCAGACTGATTAAGTTCTAAACTAGTCATGGTGCGATGGCCGACTGATCAAGTTCTAAACTAGTCATGGTGCGATGGCCGACTGATCGTGTGCTATACTAGTCCTGGTGCGATGGCCGACTGATCAAGGGCTAAACTAGTCTCGGTGCGATGGCCGACTGATCAAGGGCTAAACTATTCCTGGTGCTATGGTCGACTGATCAAGTTCTAAACTAGTCCTGGTGCGATGGCCGACTGATCAAGTTCTAAACTAGTCCTGGTGCGACGGCCGACTGATCAAGTGTTATACTAGGCCGGGTGTGATGGCCGACTGATCAAGTGCTAAAGTAGTCCTTGTGTGATGGCCGACTGATCCAGTTCTAAACTAGTCCTGGTGTAGTGGCCGACTGATTGAGTGCTATACTAGTCCTGGTGCGATGGCCGACTGATCAAGTGCTAAAGTAGTCCTGGTGTGATGGCCGACTGATCAAATGCTATACTCGGCATGGCCTACTGATCACGTGCTATACTGGGCATGGTGAGATGGCCAACCGATCAGGTGGTATACTGGGCATGGTGCAATGGGCGACTGATCAAGCGCTATACTAGTTATGGTGCGATGGCAGACTGATCAAGTGCTCTACTAGTCCTGGTGCGATGGCCGACTGATCAAGTGCAATACTCGGCATGGCCGACTGATCACGTGCTACATGTATACTGGACATGGTGAGATGGCCAACTGATCAAGTGCTATACGTACTGGGCATGGTGCAATGGGCGACTAATCAAGCGCTATACTAGTTATGGTGCGATGGCAGACTGATCAATTGCTCTACTAGTCCTGGTTCGATGACCGACTGATCAAGTGCTAAACTAGTCCTGGTGCGATGGCCGACTGATCAAGTTATATACTAGTCCTGGTGCGATGGCCGACTGATCAAGGGCTAAACTATTCATGGTGCGATGGTCGACTGATCAAGTTCTAAACTAGTCCTGGTGCGATGGCCGACTGATCAAGTTCTAAACTAGTCCTGGTGCGATGGCCGACTGATCAAGTGCTATCCTAGGCCGGGTGTGATGGCCGACTGATCAAGTGCTAAAGTAGTCCTTGTGTGATGGCCGACTGATCAAATTTTAAACTAGTCCTGGTGTAGTGGCCGACTGATTGAGTGCTATACTAGTCCTGGTGCGATGGCCGACTGATCAAGTGCTAAAGTAGTCCTGGTGTGATGGCCGACTGATCAAGTGCTATACTCGGCATGGCCTACTGATCACGTGCTATACTGGGCATGGTGAGATGGCCAACTGATCAAGTGCTATACTCGGCATGGCCGACTGATCACGTGCTATACTAGGCATGGTGAGATGGCCAACTGATCAGGTGGTATACTGGGCATGGTGCAATGGGCGACTGATCAAGCGCTATACTAGTTATAATGCGATGGCAGACTGATCAAGTGCTCTACTAGTCCTGGTACGATGGCCGACTGATCAAGTGCTATACACGGCATGGCCGACTGATCACGTGCTACATGTATACTGGGCCTGGTGAGATGGCCAACTGATCAAGTGCTATACGTACTGGGCATGGTGCAATGGGCGACTAATCAAGCGCTATGCTTGTTATGGTGCGATGGCAGACTAATCAAGTGCTCTACTAATCCTGGTTCGATGACCGACTGATCAAGTGCTAAACTAGTCCTGGTGCGATGGCCGACTGATCAAGTTCTATACTAGTCCTGGTGCGATGGCCGACTGATCAAGGGCTACACTAGTCCTGGTGCGATGGCCGACTGATCATGTGCTATATTAGTCCTGGTGCGATGGCCGACTGATCATGTGCTATACTAGTCCTGGTGCGATGGCCGACTGATCAAGTTCTAAACTAGTCCTGGTACGATGGCCGACTGATCAAGTGCTATACTAGTCCTTGTGCGATGGCCGACTGATCAAGTTCTAAAGTAGTCCTGGTGCGATGGCCGACTGATCAAGTTGTAAACTAGTCCTAGAGCGATGGCCGAATGATAACGTGCTAAACTAGTCCTTTGGCGATGGCCGACTGATCAAGTTCTAAACTAGTCCTGGTGCGATGGCCTACTAATCCAGTGCCAAACTAGTCCTGGTGCGTTGACCGACTGATCAAGTTCTAAACTAGTCATGGTGCGATGGCCGACTGATCAACTCGCATGGCATAATAACTAGATGACCATGGCCTGCATGTCGTGCCCGCCGAGGCATTTGATAGTACAAACAATATTTTTATTGCAACAAAGCTTTAGCCCGTTGATGTAAAATCATGCCGCACCCGCCGAGGCTTTGATAGTATACCCAAACACTTTAACTAAAAAAAACTTTAACCAAAAACTTTATCCTGAATGTACACCAATGTGCCGACTATATCGCTCTGTCTGCAAGCGGGCCCAACAAAAACTTTAAGGGAAATTTCAAAGTATTTTGACCGTGACATTGGGCACATATAAATAATAATGAAAATGTGGGTGACAAATACACAGTATGTGAAGTTTCGAGTGAATTGGTGAAGCGGTTTCAGAGATATAGTGTTCTTAAAGGTACATGCCCACTCATTAGGCACAAAATGTTCTTTATATCAGAGACATCATCTGAGACATTTTCGGGCAAAATAAACATTAATTCACCATTAATACACTTATTTATTGGCATTATTAAACATTTTATATCAGACGTAAATTTCCACACTGCTATCAGGGGCGATAACTGTGTTTCCTTAAAATGTTACCAAGACATTACTATTTATTTGTTGATGTGCAATGATCATACTTTATAATCTGTCGAAAACATTATTTTTTCAGGGGATCACATTTAATTAGTATAAGTAATTAAAAAATATCATGCCCCATTTGCCTATGAAAATAGCCTGATATCACCGCGTGTCACTATCAGTGAAATAAACATTACTAAATGATTATATCCATATCACGGGCACTCATAATGTTTAGAACTGATGGAATAGTGACAAAATTATACACTTATTTAATTCCTACAAATAACTAAGTGGGTATGTACCTTTAATTAGCATAAATAATTAAAAAATATCATGCCTCATTTGAATATGAAAATAGCTTGATACCACCGCTAGTCATTATCTGTAAAATAAATATTACAAAATGATTATATATGGATAGCGGGCACACGTACTTTTTAGAACTGGTGGAATAGTGACACAATTATACACTTATGTAATTGCTATAAAGAACAGCTTGTGCCTACTGAGTAGGCATGTACCTTTAAAATCTTTAACCTTAAATCAAAAAAACTTTAACAGGACGCACGAAGTGACGTACATATGGATGTACGTACGTATGTAGGTCAATGTGACAACTATATCGCACTGTCCACATGCAGGCATGTCAAAAATTTTGAGGTAAATTTCAAAGTAATTTGACCTTGATATTGGGCACAGGGGTTGCAGGGGATGAGCATAGAATGAAAATATGGATGATGATAAACACACATGTGAAGCTTCGAGTGAATTGGCGAAGCTGTTTCTGAGATATAGTGTTCATAAAAACTTTAACCTACGGTAAATAAAAACCAGATGGCCATGGCCCGCATGTCGAGCCCACCGAGGCATTTGATGGTCTCGGAGTATATTTATTTGAAGTTTGAATTAAGGTATGTAAAAGCTTTAACGCAAATTTGAAAGTCATTTGACCTTGATCTTGGGCATGTGGGTCGCATGCGTGAGCTATAATATGAAAATATGGATGATAATAAAGAATTATCTGAAGTTTGAAGCACATCTGAGTAAGTGTTGTGGAGATATAAGGTATGCAAAAACTTAAACACAAATTTCAAAGTCATTTGACCTTGACCTTGGGGCAGAGGGGCCGCATGTGTGGGTCACAGAATGAATATATGGATGATGACTAATAAACATTTGATGTTTCAAGTCAATGTGACTTAGGATATGGTATTTAAAAACATACACCGATTTCGGACGGACTGATGCACGGACGAACTTACATTTCGGACCTTAGGGGGTACTTGCTATATAAAAGATCAAAGGAAATACCCCTTAAGACACAATAGGCTTACGGGGTACGTATTAAGTTCCATTGTGTTCTAACCCTAACCCATTGTCTTAGGCCACGCCCCCTACCCCATAAGTACCCTAATGTGTGCCCGGACGGACGCACGGACTGAAGCACGGACGTCATTGTGATCACTAAGTCTCGCTTTCCACAAGCAAGCTCGGCAAAAAAACTACGGTTGGACGTCAATGCGCAGACTATATCGCACTGTCCGCAGGCGGTCGCTACAAAAATTGTCCAACCCCTTTTTAAAGGTGCATGCCCACTCAGTAGGCTAAAAATGCTCTTTATGGGAATTATATAAGTGTATAATTGTCACTATTCCACTAGTTATAAACATTACGAGTGCCCGCTATACAGATATAATCATTTGGTAATATTTATTTTACTGATAGTGACGCGCGGTTGTATCGGTATTTTCATGTGCAAATGGGGCATGATATTTTATAATTATTTATACTAATTAAATGCATCAACTGAAAAAAAAATTGACAGATTATAAAGTATGATCATTGCACATCAAAAAAAATAAATACAGAGAATAAATAGTAATGTCCGTTAACATTTTAAGGAAACACGGTTATCGTCCCTGATATCAATGTGGAAATGTTCTTCTGATATAAAATGTATAATAATGCCAAACAATACGTGGGTAATGGTAAATGATTGTTTATCTGGCCAGAAAATGTCTCCGATGATGTCTCTGACATAAAGAACATTTTGTGCCTACTGAGTGGGCATGTACCTATAACGCTAGCTCCGCTCTGTCCCGTGAGACCTATGCATGTGTTAAGTTTCGGAAAAAATATTGCAAAGGGTGTTCGCGTTATGCTCCGGACAAATCAGTGCGCGAAAAAAGAAAGGGAGATAACTACTAAACTAGAAAATGTGTTCATAGAATACGGATACCCCACATATCGCTTTGATAGTAAACAAGGCAAAATTCCAGTGTCCAAAAGGGAGAGAAAATCCATGACACGGGGTTCGAATCAAAAATCGAAATAAACTTTCCGCATCTACTCATCATAAGAAAGCTACATATCAAATTTCAGTGCTGTAGCTATTACAAACGTTTTACGAGTTACAAGGCAAAATTTTCAAATTCTAATTCAAAAAGGGAGAGATAATCCATGACTCGGGGGTCGAATAAAAATAAACTTTGCAAATCTGCTCATCATAAGGAAGTTACATACCAAGTTTCAGGTGTGTAGCTATTAGGGTTTAAAAGTTTTACGAGCTACAAGCAAAAATTGGAAAATTCTAACTTGAAAAGGGGGAGATAATCCATGACCATGGGGTCGAATCAAATATACATGTACCAACTTTCAGGTGTGTAGCTATTACGGTTTAAAAGTTTTACGAGTTACTAGGTTGGTGACGGACGGAAGAACGGACAAGGGTAACACTAAATGCCCACTCCACTATCGTGGTGGGGCATAACAATTAATGAGGCAAAAGTTGTCATATACAAGTAAATTACCTTAATTCATCAGTTACACATCAGACGATGAATGAACTTTAATTCTGGTGTAGAATATTAAAGTTATTCATTATGTTCAATAGTGCTGCTTTGACATGACGTGAAATTAAAATATGCATTACATGATCTGGAAGAATAACCACATACAAAGCACGCATATTCAGAATCACGTCTGTTGGTTCTTATCCAGCTCCGATTTCTGTCACCTGTCCACAAAATCCAGAATCCAACATTGTCGCAAATTTAATCCTCTATGTTGGTGTACGTTAGAACAAAATGTCACTTAGTATATTATCCAATGCGGGTTGCAATCTCTTGTTTCTCTAAATAAATGCGTCCAACAATCCCTGTAGCTGCTATCGTGATAAAAAATGTTAAAGGTTCTGTCAGCGCCTCACATATTGATCTTAATATCCACCATTTTGATTCCAAGTACCAGAATAATGATGTTTCCATGCGCCGTCGTAGTGTTATCTGTCAGATTCCGTTGTTTATTTGATAAAATTGATGGACAAAATTGTGTCCGCTAATGTCGCCAAGAGCATAATCTGTGACGTTGACTGTAATAATTTGGCATAACTTCTAGCTTGTGAATGTTTGGTTGAATGAAGTGATCACTATGGTGAATAAGTGTGTATTTGTGTCCGGTTTGCTCACTAGGTAGAGCGATGGTGTGGTAAACCAGAGATCCCCGGTTCGATTCCGGGCTGGTGCGCATCTGTCCGACCCTGTGACATTTAGCGCCCAACGTAGTTGCGGGAAGTAACTCTGCAGAATACTCCCGCATCGTCCGTATCGAGAGTTATGGTGCTGTCCGTAGGTTTCCCCTGCAAAGTACCAAATCACATCTGATTTGCACTTCAACTGTTAATTGCGACATATTTTCTGTATTTTTCAATTGAAAGAAATGTCAGTATTATACTTATTCATTTCTGTGTAATAAGCACAGAAAAATATGTCACAATTAACAGCTAAAGCGCGAATGAGATCCGATTCGGCACTCTGCAGGTAAAACCTATGGAGCACCGTAACTCTGGGTACGGACGATAATTGAGTATTCTGTTGCGCAACGAAGGACCGCGACTGATAAATACTCCCAAAATTGTACCCAAACATATGGAATTCGGAGACAAAAATTAAACATGGAATTCGAGGACGAATTTCAATTTGGCGGAGAAGAATGTCACAGTACGCAACTGACTATGGGAATGAAGTGTGTATGATCTGTGCCTTGTTAGCTTGCTCGGTAGAGCCATGGGCATTACGGTAAACATGAGGTCCCTGGTTCGATTCCGGGCCGTTATTTATCTTTCTCACTCTGTGACACAAGTAAACCGTTTTATTTTAAAGAAATGGCTATCACCGGAATAAATATTATCTTCACAAAATTTGATTCGGGCCAATAGAAATTAACAGCCAGAACAGAACGTTTGCAATAATAGAAATCTAATTCCAAAATAAATTTTAATTTTTTTTTTTATGATCAGGTTTCGAAAATTAAAATATGCTTTTCTTTTAAAATTATTTTCAAAATGTTCACCATGTTATTATGGTTAATATGCAATTCACAGTCTCTTTGCAGCTTGAAATTGAAAGACATCATGAAAAGTTGTGTTGATCTCAGAAATTGTCATGTCGACTATAGGATCGCGTCGAAATAATGTTAACAGAATTGGAAAACGTAATTTGATACCGACGAGAAAGGAAACAAAACGCAAAATTGATGCTTAGTTTTGCCATATTATACCGTAGACCATTTTTTTAGCTTATATTTAACGGCGGCACTGGCTCTAGGACCTTGCCAAGAATGGGAGAAAGAACGGAGGTAGAGATTTTTGAGACAAGCCGGTAATTCGTATTTACAGAGCAACTACGAATTATCGGTACCCATTTACAGGTGGGTGAACTGGAGCAGTGTGGATAAAGTGTCTTGCTCAAGGACAGAACGCACGCAGCTAGTCAGGCTCGAACCCACGACCCTTGGATCAGTAGTCCAACACACTAACCATTACGCCACGGCGCTCCACTACCGTAGACCACACATTATAATTTGCTTTTATATGAAAATAAATATATTGTGAGTATGGTGGTGTCTATTAATGTGTTCTTGATATTCGGAACGGCAGTGACGACATTTTTTTTTGTCCAAGAAATTGTCAAGGTCAAGGTTTCACTGTTTGTCTCGCAATAACCCGCCGATTTATATTTGCGCACCAAAAAAACAGATCACCAATACCGCTGACTTTCTAGTCACTTTGAATGAAATAGATGGGATACAATTTTGGATTGGAACACGGATACGTTTGTCAACTATTTCGATTGTATTGCCGCATTGGTCAAGCAGAGCGGTCCGCTGGTTTGACCGCAGAGCGCAGCGTAAAGCGGTCATTCTTTCGCAGTTTAAAGAGAAAAAGGAGCGTAAACTGCAATTAAAAGCGGAGCGCAGCGCTAACTGCGCTATATGTATTGCAATTCCGCAACCAACTCTTTGGACCGCAGTCACATGATTGCAGTCCGATTGCGGTCCAATTGCAATTAATGGGAACGCGAATTGCAATCCTGCGCTCCAGGAATTGCAATTCGCCTGGTAAGAGAACCGCAGGCCACTCTGTAGGCAGTATTCCGATCACACAATCTGATGAATTAATTCAAGTACTTTCATGTCATAAACTGAGTCGTCTACTTACTTGCACACTTGGTCGACCATTGTTCGAATAGTCTGTCAGCTAGATCGTTGAGTTTATAAAACTCCTGCACGTTGAAGCTGTTCTCGGAAAATGGGGTAGACGCGATGGCGTCCAACTCGAGGGTGTCTGTCAGTCCTATACCTGCAAATACAGACATCGGATCATGCGGGAGGGTCATATGTGCCTGTGACTGGAGAACTGGGGCTAATATGATTTGTGACCAGCGTAGCTCCTGATCAAATATCACACTCATGTACATGATGTACGATAACGATCTATGTTGCTTATTAGAAGCTTATCGGCTGCTTTATAAGTGGAAGAGCGAACAGTGCAGATCTTTCTCAGATTGTGCGGATGCACAGGCTGATCTGGATCTACACTGGTCACAAATATCAACGATATTTCGGCAGGCACAACCACATATAGCACGTGCACTAAATATTTCTGCGAGTATGGCGCACGGGAGTATGGGCAATTGGCTACTACCATTAGGGGCACACTAGCTCCTTACGACCTCGTCGATAAAGGCGCGTATTGGTGAAGAAAAGTAACCGTAGCATTAAACGTGTCGACATGTCTCCAATAATAGCTGGGATTTATCTTCTCTGGTCTTAAAAAATATATTGGGTGGCGAAATAAACGACCCCAACTTTCAGAATGCCATATCTAAAAAAAGTGTATATAATTATTCCGTATACTTTCTCATAATATCATTTAAACGCTTCAACTCTGTAACATTGTTATTCACCTCGTGGTGAATCATGATCCAAAAGCTAAAGTGCCTGATGTAATTGCATGAGGGCTGATCAAAAGGTGTATTGTCACTACTACCTTCAAAGGTTAATAAGGTTATTAGCAACATAATGCTCAAGTCGAAAATTCACCAGCACTAAGTAAAGTGACAAAACTATGGATCAATAATACCACACGCAGACGCGAAATAGTAATGGAAATGTGTCAAAAAGTAAATGTCAGATAGACATGCACATTTGTATATGTTAGCACACCCACCAGATAGAAACTATTTTATCCCGTCAACACAGTGCGTATGTGCCGTGAAACACGGTGCCGTGAAACATTTTTGATATCCTGTCAATACGACATAATCACTGCGTATGAATATGTGAGGTGACTTGGGTTATTTTTTTTGCATTTGACGGGATAAATAGAATAGTAGGTAAGTGCCGTGAATGGGAAAATATCTGGCGCGGCACGGAAACGGGATGTGCTCGGCAGAGCCTCGCCCATCCCGTTTCCTAAGCCTTGCCAGATATTTTTTCCCATTCACGGCACTAACCTACTATTCTCTATAACCAATACTATGTTTGGGTGTTGTAGAGTCTCACTAAATCCCAATTGCCAGTATGGTAAATCATGGAAATCACCAATTCCTACTTCATGTACTGACCGATAGCATAGATGTGTATGTAGTCTGCCCTGGCCGTCGCAGCCTCCGTGATCGTCCGTCTAGCGTTAATGTTCGACACGCCGTCTGTGATCATAAAGGCTATATTATCCATACCCGGCCTGTCGCCGTTTGCAGCCGTGAACATTACGTTATGCATTATCGCCAGTCCGTCAGCCGAGTTGGTACTGCCGTAAATATAGGGAATATTGTCAATGGCTTCAAACACCTGTTGTTCAGTCGTATACCGGTTCAGATGGAACATTATCTCCACCTCCGTGCTGTAGATTATTGTGGCAACCCGCGTTCTACCGGAATCTATCGGGGCATCTTTGAGAAGATATTTGACGAACTCCAGCATCGTCTTGAAGTTCGCCACAGTTACACTCGTGGACGAGTCGAGAATTATCACAATATCGACGTCGGCCAGGCCACAATGAGCTGCAGGTAAAACGGTAAACAAGTAGATACTGATGTTCTCGTACATGTATTTGCGGCTGTCATTGGAGAAATGTGGCTTACAGGTATATCATTTGTAGCCGGCATACGATGTGCATATACACTCGTCGCGAAACCCCATTTCTCCCGTTAGAGTCACATAATTATGTTGGATACTCAGTTGGAATTTGATCATTTCATGATGTGCATATGCAGTGCCCCATTGATTTACAAATTGGCTATTTTTCAATTTATATTTCCTCAGCAAAACAAACAACTGTTACTGTTACCCGTCACAACAATTCCTGGAACATCAGACAAATAAATGTGACAGACACGTGATGTAATGTTACATGAAATTGTACACGGCATTGCGAACGTCTGTTGACTGGGAGATGTAAGCCGTACCTGATGTTGTCTGTGGCAGCGGGGTGGTTGTCGTGGCTGTAACAAAACAACATCACAGTTACACTTGTCAAGCAGTTTCAGTGACACATGCTACG
Source organism: Conchocele bisecta (assembly GCA_029237695.1). Taxonomy (NCBI): domain Eukaryota; kingdom Metazoa; phylum Mollusca; class Bivalvia; order Lucinida; family Thyasiridae; genus Conchocele; species Conchocele bisecta. Next base: position 51,963,023 of record CM055280.1, on the reverse strand, counting down.
CTTCATAGGGTTAAACCATCCATCTCATAGAAAGTGTAAAAAGGATATATTTTTTTGGCAAGGAATATAAGATATCTGCTACCGTGTGGTGTGACATACGGACATTTCACATCACGAGATGAATATCTTGTATAACATGTCATATTCGTTTAAAGGTACATGCCTACCCAGTTCTTTATAGGAATTAAATAAGTGTATAATTGTGTCACTATTCCACCAGTTGTAAAAATTACGAGTGCTCGCTATACAGATATAATCTTTCAGTAATATGTATTTTACTGATAGTGACGCGCGGTGAAATCAAGCTATTTTCATATGCAAAGGAGGCATTTTATGTTTGAATTATTTATACTAATTAAATGCGTCACTTGACAATATAATATTTTTGACAGATTATATAGTATAATGATTGCACATCAAAAAGTAAATACTGAAACTAAATAGTAATGGTCGTTAACATTTTAAGGAAACACGGTTATCGCCCCTGATATTAATGTGAACATTTATGTCTGATATAAAATGTCCATGTATAATAATTCCAATCAGTACGTAGGGTAATTGTGAATGAATGTTTAGTTTGCCGGAAAATGTCTCAGATGATGTCTCTGATATAAATAACATGTTGTGCCTACTGAGTGGGCATGTACCTTTAATACAAGATGAATACTCTATTTATTCTATATCCCCACCAATCAAATACATCAGTTTCTTCAGACTGTATATGGAAATAAATGTACATTGAAGTTTGCAGCCTACACTTTCGGCAATTGCGTATATATGAATATAGAAACTGAAAGTTGTTTATTTCATCGATGATCACGTTTATTTACATCATATAACTATGTATTTCATGGTTATGATGTTTATAAATGATACATGTATATATAATGCTCACTCATCCGATAGATAGAGATGGCAGCACGACATACACTTTATTTTGACATCGAGTATTATACAGACATAGCCCACATCTCGTATGCCGATGTCTAATACAGAATACTTCCCGTTACCGGATGTCCATTATATATATTTCCTATTGTTTACACATTGTTCTCTTACAGATGGGGCATTCGTTATTCATTACAGTTGATCATATGGAATATATTTAATCGAACATGAACATTGATACTTTTTAATTGTAAAGTCGTTACGAACAACGTAATGTCAGTTGACATCAGGAAATCACTTTATGCTGAAATGTCTATGCCATTTGCGCAGGAATTTCATATGGAGGTTGATACATAACAAAGCCACTACTCCTGGACAAATTTTTCGGCCATTTACACAATAATGAATTGTTAAGTGGATATCGCTTAGCTGTTGGCAGTGATACATTCCTTGAAAAGGTATTTCAGCTGAAACGGTGGAGTAGTTTGTTTCTCGTTCATCAAACACCATGTAGGCCACGATGGATGGAAGTATATTAAGTGAAGACTGTAGACTGATTCCTAACGATACACCACGCATATTGGGATGATAAGCAAGCGATTATGTAAATTGCATAAGTAAGCAAAGCGAAAAGCATATTGCCACATTGTCATGCTAAAGCTCTACATGTAGATAATTCCTGGCGACTAACTATAACCTTGTCCGGCCAGTTGTTTACACTCAATATTACAACGTATGTACCTGGACATGTGGACACAAATAAGTCGTCAGCGAGATCAGATAAATCGTCAAATTTCTGCACAGCAAAGCTGTTTTCTGACGCCGGTTCCGATGCGATAGCGTCCAGTTCTGTCGTATCGGACAGATCGATGCCGAAAACCAATATGTGTATGCCGTTACGTCGTGCCCTGACCGCCGTGGACACGGTTCGCCGGGAATTGACGTTGGAAACGCCTTCCGTTATCATGGCTATCAACATAATCACGTTTTCCACCCCCGCCCGGTCGCCGTTCACTGCCCGGAACATTTCCGTGTGCGCCACTTTGATAGCATCCGCCGTGTTGGTAGAGCCGTAAATGTAGGGGATGTCCTCGATGACGAACAGCACGGTCTGTTTGGTGGTGTGTATGTTCAGGTGGAACATCACCTCCACCTCGGTGCTGTAGATGAGCACGCCCACTCGAACCCGGCCCGAGTCGATGCTCGCCCCCTGCAGCATGTCCTTACAGAACTGTAACATGCGCACGAAGTTGGCCTCCGTGACGCTGGTGGACGAGTCGAGAATAAACACGAAGTCTATTTGACACCCGGCTGACTGTATATACAGTCATGTGGTTGTGTGGCATAACCGACCATAATATGATCAGGTCATTCTGCGCAGCCGCGTAATCTGATCAGGTCATATCTAGGGTTCAGCGCAATTTTTTGTAAAATGTTCAGGAGAGCCAAAAATATTTCTAAAACTAACAATTACACTCAGTTATGTACCATTTTCACTTATATTCTGCATTAACAGACATGTAAAATAAATAACCTCATGAATTTTTTTTTTAAATAAATAAAAAAGTGATACATTTATTAGCAAATATTTGTTGTACGACCGTATTGCGCTGAAAATAACAGTCAAAATGCTGAAATAGTTCAGCGCAATACGGTCGTAACTCGGAATCAATTTTTAAAAATATGTTGTAAAACTTGATATTTTGATTTCAGCTTCAGCAATTTACTTGCAATGAATGAAAATATCCTTGATGTGTTTTATTTTCTGAGCGTAACATGTTATTATCATCAAGGTCATGACCTTGACCTTCAGTGGTCAGCTTTTTTAGCTCATAAAGCATGTGTCGTGTACATATCTGAATTTAATGTTTTTCACTAATATCAGTACATACATAGATGCAACTAGTACTGCTTATTTATGCACTTGCAGATATACACTTTACATAATTACATTATCATTAGTGTCACGACCTTGACCTACATTTACATCTGTAATTATCATACATATGCGGTAACAAATAATTGATAATGGGCTGTTTATCTTGAAACAGTTTATTGAAATAAAATGAATTTTATTATTTCAACTTGAAACTACTGACAAACTATTTTAATTATATTGAGCCATTCTTGAGGTTAACAGACACCCATCATCAGCAATAATATGTACAGTTATTAAAGGTACTGTGTCTCGGATGATGTTTCAGATACTCAATAATTTGTGTTGTTTTTCGTATGATGTTCTGCACATAACGTTTACCAATCACACCATATCATTTGATAATATTTGTTTACGGATCTGTTTTCTGTGCATACCTGATACCTAGTGCTTTTAACCATAAACATAGCAATTTATTGAAGTTCATGCATTATCCAAGCTTAAAAATTGCGGATTAGTTTTGGAAAAATACAATTTTAACTGGAGTTACATCAGAAATTATTTGGCTTTCTCGCTTTTAACTCGTATTAAAATGACACATGGATATTCCACATAACCATGTTTAGCCTTGAATATTGGAATGAAATTATATAATCATTTTTACATTTTTGTGTATTGAAGATATATTTCCATGATTTCTGTCACTAGAAATTATAGATTAGTATAAAGTGTCTAATAAAACAATGTAAACAGTAAATTATACGAAAACATGGTTTGAGAAAGACATAGTCAACTACACTAATTATGAAACATAATAGATTTTAGAAAGTAAGGGAGTATGTATCTGGTAATACCCATGCATGTGGTCCACATCATGTGTAACATGTGTCATGTTTGAATTAACAATGGTTTTTCATGACGCCATCAGTCACCAATTCTATGACACTGAATTAGCTGCTTTGTAAGACCATGATAAAGCCGCTGGCACATACATAGTCTAGTAATTTTAGACTTCCGCGCCAAACTACTAACATAATTCAGGTACTCTGTAACATTGCATTCTTATGTTTACAACACCATTTATGACCATATAATATATGCTTTGATATTATAATAATGACTGTCTTATGTTTATCGCTCAACAGATATGACGAAAGAATTAACCTTTAAAAGCAAAACTGGCTGTGAAATCATAAAATATTGATCTGAAACAAACTATGCTGACTATTTCAATCATGTTTAAGTGACTTAATTCATTCATGAATGTCTGATCTCTATAAGTAAAGATTTATTAGAAAATATGACAATTATATCGTATGCTCAGCACAGGAGCTCCTAAATCTTCGGCAGGAAACTGGCAATGCAGCTATAGCCAGTGAAATCACACCTACCGGTGACGCAATTAAGTGTTCTTGTTTTTTGTTTGCTTACAATGTGACAGTCTCCTCCAATTGAATTGAAATTATCTATTATAAGATACACACACTAACATAATACTACCTGAGATTAGAAACAAGTCACGGAATTGAATGTGACAATTTGAACAAAAATATAATTAATACACATTTTCATAAATACGGTACATACAACTTCCGGACTAGGCATATTCCGTTCAGATTGCATTTCAGATTATAAAAAATAATGTTTAAATCTATTTTCCTCCTGACCATGAGGTCAACCTCATTTTCAACTATATACAGTACCACTTATTTCTCCCTTTATTTGCAATTTATATTGAACAATTAAATAAAAAAAAAAAAAATTATTTTTTTTTGGCTGAACTTATTTGGCTTCGTCAGTGAAACATTGTTTAATTTTATAAGTATTTTTAAATGCTACAGCTATATGCAGCATGTATTAATAATTGTTAGCATTAAATATTGAAATTACATGTAATTTATTTTACATGTGCTCATGGTGTCATGTTTTTTAATGTAAAATAAAATGGAAAATGCCAAGAAAAAATAAATGATTTTTTTTTGTTAACGTATTGCGGTTTTGTCAGTTAAACATTATTTTCAATCTCATATTTTTTAAAAAAAAAAGTCAATTTTTAAATGTAATATTATTTTTTGACAAACTACAACTTTATCTTTATTTATATATCAAAATATCATTGTGGAGCTACAATACTATTGTATATAATGCAGCACAAACCTGTTGTACAAATAACTGGAGTTACGACTGTATTGCGCTGAATTTGTTTTTGCGTTCCGAGATTATTGTTTAAATATTTTTTATGTACTATGTAATATCATTTTTTTTACTAAATACAAGTCCACAATTATTTATAGTTCAAAATTGCACTATAGATCCACCACAATTCTTTATAAAATGCAGCACAAATACGTTCCACATGTAATTTGAGTTACGACTGTGTTGCGCTGAAATTATTTGGCGATTTCGAGTTACGACCTTATGCCAAATGACAATTTACATTACGCAAACATTGTATTAGCGAGCATACCTCACTATACCCCCAGTTACCTATGTAAACAGGGGTGTGATGAGGTAGCCGCGCAATAGGTAATGCGGTCAAATAGGTCACGATGCAGTGACTATTTTCGATCAATAACTTATGTTGTAAGCGATTGTAATGTGTATTTTCAATATTTATATTATTAAAATGTATCATATCGATACCCCTTTAAGTAATGTTTGTATATTTTAAATGTATTGATGTTCTCATGAAGCGCATGAATATAAGTATTAATTAATCCAGCTTATATTGAGGCAAATCACACAGACTTAAAACATAGTGCTGGAGGATAAACCATAGTATCGTATATTATGCATCAGTATATCACTATTAAACATTAATTACAATATGTATGCATATTATTAAAACAGTATATGCTACCGCTGTTTCGCTATATGTGATATTTATAACAAAATAATTTTTTTATTCGTCCACGTACGGATTTCTGTCACACAAAGCGCCATTTTCAGTTCATATTTTGACCTGTGCATATGAACAGGACTAAGTTTAAGCAACGCTCGATTCCGTCCTATTCAAATTTCTCGGCAGAATGTTCAGACTAACTACATAAATAATGCTGATAAATAAGTGTTAACGGCTGCAACATCGTCATCACTAAAAGGAAGAAACCACAGTCGTATTATTTAAAAATAAGATTTACCCGAGACCTCATGGGGGCCGCCATTAATCCAGTGTAAACAATAGATCGTGTGATCCCATTCCCTGAGTAGCCGCTGCTTAGTGAAACGGTGTGCTAGTCATGATATTATTTTCCCCAATAATTGGAAACGGTTTGAATTTCTCGGTAAAAACTACGAAAGTCGTACAAAATAACGATGTATATTTAACATTGGATACGCGTAAACGGTATTACTCTCTCATCGGATCGTCAGTTGTCGTCGATAGCGATTTAACGTACTGATCTGGTCTTAATTTATTGTCAACTTTCAACGCCATTTACAGAATATATGGCTAATTTTGGAAATAAATAACGGCAAATTACGATGACGTCTGCTCTGAAATATCTGTCAACTTGTGGACGTAATTTAAGGAAATCCATTATATTTTAAGGCTACATCTGTGAATAATTACGAATTTATGTATGGTCTTTGGCTACACCCGACACATTACACAGATCTAGTTGTAAATACACGTCGCTTTGTGTGGGGAAAAAATCGATAATGCGTAGTGGTGTGTGACGAGGTGTTGATCTGATGACACCACACAGCTGTGACCCTTAGGCAATGTTTTGAAATTGACGTGTCGTTTTGATGTGTGCCGCAACACCTCACTGTCGGAGACAACATGACAATTAACGATATACTCTCGATTATACACATATCTATTAGACGGCTGGTTATTTAAAATAAAGAGTAGTTCAGTACACCTTCGCCGATATTGTTTTTAGAAAATCAGTAATATTTTCCGTAAATGGTGTTGAAAATTTGACAAAAATTCTATCACCGTATTTAGTTGTGCCGATATTGTTTTAAAAAATCAGTAATTTTTTTCCGTAAATGGTGTTGAAAATTGACAAAATATATAGCCGCATTTCTCCGATATTCGTTTAGAAAATCACCAATATTTTCTGTAAATGGTGTTGACACAAAATGCAGCGTTCACGCGGAATTCAAATAAAAAAAAAATAATAATTTAATAAATAGACGCCGATGGCTAATGTGTTTGCGGCCAGTGAATTCTGGTCGTGGTAGCCACAGGCGCAGTTCGAACAGTGTTGTGAGCAGATGGAGGACAATAATTATTTCAAATTCATAAACAAATGTTTGCTGTCCGAAAATTAATTAATTGTGACAGCCAAAAAAATAGATTTTGGGACAGTAAAACATTATATGGTATAGACAGTACCTCAGACTTAAAAAACAGTAACAAACTGTCTGTGTATATATTACTTAAACTTAAAAAAACATTAACAAACTGTCTGTGTATATATTACTTAAAGACAGACACTTTCATTGTTGGTAAGCTTCTATCAATTTATAGGTATTTTTTATTAAAATCATAAATTTGTGAAAATATTAAAATCACAAAAATAATATATATGGAGAAAAAAAAAAATACCACGTAGAGGTTTGAACCCCCGACCCTTTCGGGCATCGATAATTAAATCATTGAAGTCGGCGACCTTAACCTCACGACTATTGCGCCATTTACGACAATCACAGTTATACAGAAGTGCTATCAGTATTACGCCACCATTTGAACGTAATAATTATTAAATTATTTTCAACTCCATCTATACTGAGCAAAACTAGAAACGTCCCTCCATGTTTAAGGAAAGATTCATCAAAAACCAAAAGGGTTACTTTTAAAAATCAAAATGGAAAAACAAGTTCATTCATTTCTGTATCAAAGCCAATAAATTGCATTTGGATATCTTGTTAAATATTCGAGAGATAACCGGCCAAGGGCGGTAGGGGTCAAAATCAAAAATCACAAAAACTCAGAAATGTGTTACTTAATGTTTAGAGATGGAATTTCAATAAGTAATGTGGCAAATTCAGTAAATCTCGTTAGTACCGAGTGTGGCCACCATTTGCATGAATGCATGCAATTATCCTACGCCGCATCGACGTGACGTAACGCAATACCAGTGCGTTGGGCAAATTCCTCCATTCCCGTTGTAACGCCCGTGTAAGATCGCGAACATTGTCAATCTGATGGGTAGCTCGTGCTTTGCGGCCCAGCTCATCCCATATGTGCTCAATGGGATTGAGATCCGGCGAGACCGCGGGCCATGGCATGACGTCGACGTGGTTTTGCTGTAAGTATTGAGTGGTGACCCTGGCTACGTGAGGGCGGGCATTGTCGTGCATCAATGTCACACCAGGACCATGCTGACGGATAAATGGTAAGGCATGTGCATTTAGCACATCTGCAACATAACGTTGTGCATTGATGTTGCCCTGTACACAACCAAATCTGTCTTCCGGTTTCCCATGATCCCACCCCAGACCATTACGCTCCATCCCCCAAACCTGTTCTTCTCAACAATGCAACAATCGGTGAATCTTTCATTTTTACGACTGTATACCCGTAATCTTCCGTCAGCATGACTAACTGTGAACCGAGATTCATCGGTGAACAAAACTCGGTTCCAGTCAGCCCTTCTCCAGTTCAGATGACGTCGCGCCCATAACAGTCTGGCAGCACGGTGACGTTGGGTCATTATCTGACCAGTGTACGGGCGGCGTGCCCGGATTGGTTGAGCGTTACGACGTAACCGGTTGCGAATGGTCTGCCCTGAGACACCGTATCGCCTAGCAGTGACTGTGGCTGCCAATCGACGTTGACGTAAGTGCGTCAACGTAATGTAACGATCGGCTCTAGCCGTCGTTACACGAGGCTACCAGGTCGCTGCCGGTCGTGAACAGCCCCAGTCTGCTGGTACCGGACTGCAAGACGATCAATCGTCTTCCGACAGCAACCAAACCGAGGCGCGACCGCCCTGGCGGCCATCCCACCCGCAAGCATCCCAATTGCCTGATTTCGCTCGTTTTCGGAAAGCCGTGGCATATCGAAAACAGTGAAAAATTAAAAAAAAAAATAATTTTCCGAATAGCCCCTATCGCATGAATGGTACGACATGAACTGAATCACCTTATCGATGACAAGTATAGTGTGCACGTGCAAAAAGTGGAAATCAACGTTCCGGTCACTGGCCGCTATGTAAACCGTGTGTATCGGCTAAACTCTACACGATCGTATTCTGAACATCGCCACGGTTTAAAATACATGTACTTTGAACATGTGGTACATACATAGACAGAGCTACACCGGCTATAAAACAGGGACGTTTCTAGTTTTGTTGAGTATACAACGATACCGTTACAGAGATACGCTATTGAAACAACACGTATTAGTATCCATAACATAACAAAGGAATGTATCATTATATATCACAGGAGTTTAAAACTATATATACTAATCATAAACAGAACAATCCGCTTGGCTCGTATGAAAATAGTTCGCGTGATATTGATTATCTCCCTTGCCGAAAGTAGTTCAGCGATTTATTAATTCCAAATAAGACGTGTTTGCGTAATGTATAGCCTTAAATATTGGAATTCAATTCTAATATTTTTACATATGCTGTATTACTAGAAAATACATTAGAAAATGCAAAAAAAAGTGAGTAACGACCGTATTGCGCTGAACCCTCGATATGATGTTCGTCAGTCATTTACATGCGTTAAATGTGACACAGAATTATGTATATTGATATAAATTTGTATTATAAATAAACTATATTGTAAACGTTGCGATATATGCGAATAGCTATTTATCCGCCGGTGTCTCATATATAACAATAGTGTATAGCAAGTATACATACTTTACTATTAATAACGCACACATATACACCCACTGCATGATTAGTACTAATTGTTTTGATAGAATGAAATTCAGAACACAATAATATCAAAGTGAAAGTGATTGCGATTTACGTCCCAGCAACGGCTAATGCCATATAGTGACGGGACCATAATTTAAAGCATGGTCCGACAGACCAGTGGTAAGGAATTATTATACTATGAAAGATATTTTCAAACTCTAGAGCGGGCTTTAAACTTACAACCGTCTGTGTTTTACGCTATTTCTGGTTTTAACAAAATATAATTAATATAATATAAATATAGTAGTTTAGGAGTAGGTCATGATGTTAATTGATATACAGGGTTGCCGTTCATATCTTAAAGGCTCTGAATATATATATTGCTAGCTTGCGTACTGTTTCGGAGTTTTCAGACTTTATCAATTCTATAAATGTTATCATGTTTGGTCGTTTCCAATAGTATTTAAGTATGCATGTCTTTCTTACATCAGTGTACATGGGACATTCCAATACAAAATGATATTCATCTTCTTGTTTGTTACATAAAGAGCATTTTATGTTTTCAATTTGTATTCCGCTCCATCTGCCTGACTCAATTTCCAACCGGTGGGAAGAAACTTTTAGTCGGGCAAATGCTGTTCTAAGCTTCGTAACTGTTACATCTCTTTGATAATATTGTAATTTAAATTCACAAACAGTTTTATAAAAGAGTGCTCTACTAGAGTTGTTAATACGAGACTGCCATTGTTGCATAAATGTATAAGTAATGCGTTGTTTAAAGATAGTTAAATCAACTCTATATTGCCAACCCCTTGATTGAACCACACATGGTATAATCCACTATTATCAAGTAAAGATTTTATCAAGGACGCCCAATTTGTTTTTCTGGGTAAGTTTAATATATCATTCATCATCATGTTGTATATGTGTTTAATACATTTATTTTCTGGCAACTCAATTATTTTGAACCAATATTTAATTATATATACATGCCTTTTAATAATGAGCTATATACGACCAAGTTCGCCATATACGAATTCATTGTGTGTAGTTTTCTTTACACCTAACAAACATTTGCAAAGCTGTAAATGCACTTTTTCTATTTGATCTCCTATTGCAAAACCCCATATTTCAGAGCCGTAGTTTAATATTGGACTTATAAGTTTATCTAATAATTGCAACCTATGAAGTGGTGTTATATCTGTAAATTTATATTTAGTTTAAACATTGCATTTTGTGCTTGTCTAGCTAGTAGTGATTGCGCTTCTTTAAAGGAACCACCATGCGTGACGGCCATTCCAAGGTATGTAAATTTATTCACGATTTCTATATTTTCTCCGTTAATATTAAAGTGTAAATTTCTCGGAAGCATACCGCTTTTCCTGAAAATGAGTATCTTAGTTTTTGTGACATTAACTTTTAATTTACATTTATTACAGTATGTTGATATTAAGTTCAAACCATTTTGCATACTTTGTTCTGAATGATCAAAGATAAATATGTCATATGCATATAACAATATCAATAGCTTTAGCATATCAATAGCTATACCGTTTGTTTCGAATTCTGCTTCCATATCGTTTATGAACATGCTAAATAAAAACGGTGACAAGCAATCGCCTTGTGTTACGCCCAAAAATCATGAAAATTCGTCGATTAACATGTTATTACACCTAACTCTAGATTTCACGTTTGAATACATAGATTTGATTACATTTAATATTTTTCCTCTGACACCTAATTTTATCAATTTTAGCCGTAGGTTATGCCTAACAACGTGATCAAAAAATCGACAAAAGCACAGTATAACTTTGTTTCTGTATTAATCATATGTGTAATTAGTCCATGTAATACACACATATTGTCTCTCGTCCCCATTCCTTTTCAGAACCCGGCCTGAGCTTCAACATAAACGTGATAATTCTCTGCCCATGCAGCAGATAATATGTTGTTTAGAACGCGTGTAAACAATTTATCTAACGTACTTCGTAAAGTAAACTTTTATTTTCTTAGTTACAAATTTATCGATCGGGCAGCTACTGTTCTCCACCGTTTTGGCCAATATAATAGGAAAATCGATCTATTTTCGAGATAAAATATACATGGTTGGAAATTGACAGCATTTTGGAAAAAATATTTTGGATAGGTAACATTTTTATTTAGAAACAAAAATACTTGAAAGTGCATATTTTTCAGGTTTCATAATTATGTGAAATTTGGTAAAGACCAATGGCGGCTTTTTAAGTGGCAATGCAATAGATGTGTAAATGCGTATGCCATACCTATGGCGTACATGTGTATGCCGGCATCGCGCGCGTCCTCCGCCTCAGGTATGGTCAGGCGGGCGTTAATGTTCTAGACGCCGTCCATGATCATGAAGGCGATATTATCTACGCCAGCGCAGTCTCCGGTGGCCGCCGTAAACATTTGGTTTACGCCGTAAATGTACGGAATTCTGTCAATGGCAGATTTAATGTCTGCGCTCGTCGTGTATGCATTGAAATGGAACTGGATCTCGACTTCCGTGCTGTAGGTGAGGGCACCGAAGCACACGCTGCTGGAGTGGACATCAGCCTTGTCCACAAGGTCCTTACAAAAGATGAGAAATAATGGCATAATAATTTTAGTATATTTTGAAATGGCGGTCATTTTCTTTTCAAAATGACCACAATTTCAAACTTGACAATCTAACATGTATTGTACATTTTTACTGCAGTGTTGATATTTTGTATGTTTCTTCTGCTTATACTCATTATACAATGAACACAAACTGTGGAGATTATTTCTAAATAGTACCGTTGTACCAGCCATCATTATCTTCAAAATTGCAGCTGAATATAAGCGTGTCGCATACATTGCCTCTTGGGAGATTTAAATGTACTGCATGTGTTAGTATTGTTGTGGCTTATAGTTATGCTCCTTCAAATGATAACATGGTCAGAACATGTGTTTTCCTTTAAACTAAGAAGATAAAGAATATGGCAAGTCATCCATTTTATCCAATACAGTTTATATTCAATGTCTTGCGTATTGCATTGCGAACTCCAGGTAAATTTATCGTAAATCATCCTTGATTGCATGGGAAAGTATCTGTTACGGCGATATGATGCACCATCCGCAGGCTGTTGAATGTATGATCTGGTATTGTACTAGCAGACCGCAACGGGTCTAAAGTTTTTACCATCTTTATGGAGTCCAACTTATTCGCCAGGGTTTAGCTTTTTAAATGTGAAGCTACTGTGTTGTTATCATAGCATTTCTTGCTCTGTTGATGACTGGATGTGATCGTGTCACAAATAGAAGCTTTTGGCAATACATGCTCACAAGTGGGCAGTACATTGAATTGAAGCCGCTGTCCAATCAATTACACCATGGGCGGCCGGGACATACTGGGATATCAATGGCTCTTTGGCATTTGAGTTTCTATCTTCAATTGAACAACATCCTACCATTTTACCAGAACAAAATATGTTGCGTTCGTCCGAGATATTTCTGAATGCCTAGATGGCCATTGTGCACGGCTTGCAACATCTTGAACTCGAGTATTAATGTACATCGTATTGTACTTGCATATAATGGTATATAATTATACTACACACGTTACATACACAATGTATTAGAAAGTAGTGCTTAGAAGAGCGTAAAGTAAGGAAAGATAATGCAGAGAAAGAAGAAGGAAGGAAAAGTTTCAATTTGTGCTCATATCAGATAGACATGTTATGTTGAATATTTGTCATTTTCTGTACATATGCAATACGTGCTTGATTGTCTTGCAGTGCTGAAAACGTGTTAGGCATTAAACCTAACCCACTTGATAATGTGTTGTTCTCTTTTATATTTTTTTTGTAGCTATTTCCAGTTCTATCTGAATTCTGCTCTGCAAGTACTTTATGAATGATTCGAAACTTGTATCGCGTTTTTCATATTTACATTTGAAAATGAAGTATTTTCCTAAAATAACGATGACATTAAATTGTTGTGCGAAAAGTGCATTATAATTTATTCCTATAGAAATATTGTTAATGTTCACTACACATGTTATACCCTTATAATTTAAGTTCTTAGCTGATTAAAAATGTTGCACATGCGTACATTCACAGAATAAATGTTGTATACTTTCAATATACATAAAACAAAAACCACATAGGTTACTACTTACTATATGACAGCGATACAGTAGTTTATTTATCCCCATAATTCGCATCATATATTTGTATTGGAAGTTGCGTAATGTGAAATCTATAGTGCAATTGAAACTTAACGTGTACATTTTAGATTTTATTTCTTCTACATTTTTTTCGGGCCGTCTGTGTTACATATAATATTTTATTGACATATTTGTTTCTTTTTACTCTAGACATAAGAGTTTCCGAGTTTGGCTGTATGTTACTGTGTTCTGTTTGTATCTTTTCTATCCATAATGCACTTATGCTGTTTAATACACTTTGATATTTGATAAAATTTTCATTTTTTATGTTGAATATTGTTGATAAATCAGTAAATCGTAAACAATCTATTTACCCGATAATCATATGTATGTTCAATATACTTTATGACATTATCATACCAATCCTTAAGAAACTGTTTATTTGTATGTCTTATATTTGAATTGTTCCAAATTATTTCGTTCGAAACTATTTCATTGTTTTGGGAATAGTTGACATGTGCCCACGCTTTCATGATATTATTCAAAAACCTATTTTCTTCTGCGATATGTTTTAAATCTTCTGGTTTTAAGTTACATTCAAAAATAAATCGTCTTCCATATCTTCTAAGTATTTTTCCATAAACTGATTTCCATTTGCCTAATAATATGTTTTATGTTTGTTGAGTCACATATCCTTTTTACCCAAGATGCTCTTATTGAAGCTATAAAACTATCTCTGTCCACCATTTTAAACCCCCATTTTCGTACGGTTGTATTATGGTGTTTCGTTTCATTTTATCTGGCTTATTGTCCCATAACAAGTTAAACAATTTTAATTCATTTAATCATATATTCAGTATGATCATGTAACACTGTTAATGGGTATATCACTTTTGGAGCGGCAAATGTTTTAATGACAGAGATTTTTCCTAGTAAACTTATATAAGTTTCTTTGTTTCAATTTCTGGAGGCATTGTTCAAACTTTTCTGGCATAATATTGTATTCATGAATAGCAGCAATGCCAGTTAAAAAGGTAATCCCTAAAGTTTTGCATTTTTGAAGTCCATTTAAAATTCTTATTGTGGAAGTATGACACATTTGTATATATTAAAGCACCCACTCGCATTACAATAGTTTGTTTGTGTGTCAAGCTTGAAGCCTCATATTTCAATGAATTCGTCTAGTATAAAAATTAACTTTTCAAACGATTTCCGTGTACCTGTCAATGTCATTACCAAGGTCAGGAATGATCGAGACAAATTGTCTCCTCTATTATCATATGAACCAAGCATACTTCAATGTTATGACGTTATGGCCAGTATAGCTTGATCTGACGAACGAAAAGTGGTAACAAGCAGTTGAAGTGTAAGGGATAGGCTAGAGTAGATAAGGACACGTAGTCACTTAATCACATATATTGTACACTATATTACATGGGGAACACGCAGGAATACATGATACATTGATATGCGAACATCACCGTACGGTGCATGATACTATTCAATTACAAGGTTGTAGGCCAATCGACTGTTATACTCTAACGCAACTTAAGAGTTATAGACGAATACACTCAGTATGTGGTATCTCAATGGTCCCGTAGTGGACAATAGTATGAATGCACAAGTACTTTGATGATCGCTAATCAAAGTAAAATAACATACAAGTACAACATGGCAGAACGAACATTGGAGGACAAATGACAATCATCTGAGCTACCCCAATGCTGGCGTATCTCAATGGATAGTGGTAACATCTGAGCATCAAGGTCCCAAGGTCTGCCTCACCCGCAGTATGATGTCTAGTCAACAATATGGCTATAATCCAACTTCAAGTGGATTGATCAATAAACAATATATGTAGTCTTACTACAATCCCATAGCCATGCTATGCCATGATAGGAGTATTACCATACACTATCAAAGTATACATATGTATTGCCTATCCAATGTATTTCCAAAGTCTGAATGTCAATGTCGAAGCCGGCTGTGGTTACATCACATGGTAATCAACAACGGTAATGTTCCGGAAGCTGGTACCGGAAGTAAGGTTCCAAGGTAGACTGTCGCAAAGTATTATTTCCGGAAGTGGTGGACCAGATGTAAGGTACCTATGGTATCACTCGACTGTAGCAACCCGGACGTGGTGGACCGGATGTAAAGTATCCATGGTAAATCAATTGGTTGTAATACCGGAAGTGGTAGACCGGATGTAAAGTTCCGATAGAATACAAATGGCGATTATCTCGTTTGGCTAAGACGCCTGGAAAAGTTCACATGGGTGACAATCAACTCGGTGGTAGTACAATAAGATGGTATATGTGTATGGTGTTTCACTTCACTAATCTATGGCTGTGACTGTCTGCTGAACGCGATGTAGCAATCACACACTGCTCTATAAAGGCCTGTACCCGGAGCTGCTACACACACTGCGCCAGACAGACGTACGGACACTCGGACGACCTGGTACTCTGCACTGACTGGGGTCTGCCCTCAACGAGTGGACCAAAACATCCAATGTGGCTCGCTGGAGCGATCTCGAGAGGCTACAAAATGAAATGAGCCTCCAATTACTGGACGAATACGCACAGACGGACAGACAGGATGCACAACGGACTAAAACGGGAATCGAACAACGGCAAATCACAGCTGAAATAAAATGTTGTAGGTACATACCAAAATCCTCCGTGTCACTGGTGAATATAGCACTATCCTTCTGCTACCAGAAAATATGAGTCCCAACGACACATTGCGAGACATCGCGTATATACGCACCAGCGAATCCACTCACGGAATAATGAATATGCCTAAACCTAGTTCGACATGTCAGCATAAATATTACAAAACCATGGCTTTTGCCATTTCACCCGCGGGTTATATTTGGCATAACTATATGTTCCCACGCCTTAAATCCAACCAAACTAGTGTACAGCCCTCGCGGAATAAATACCATCCAACATGGTATATCCCACACTACCATAAATATACACACTATAGACCCATATCTCATAATGCGAAATGGACTCGACTGGTCTCGACATACGAGGGTCGCTATTTGGCCCAGCCCAACCCGTCCATATCGATACTACGGGTTGTACACTCAAATGACAGTGTAGCACATACTAAACTCAAATATCGTGGTTATTTACGGAAATATCACGACACAAAGCATCACCAGTATGGGATCTGATATATCCGTGTTGGCCAGCACAAGGCTATGCTGAAACACTAACCCGTAGCATACATAACAGGGCAGACCATAGTATGGTCTGCGCTATGTACTGGCTTCACCTACAGAAGGTTCCTTATCTGGTGAACAACTGACACGCGGACAAACTCGGCCGCGCACGGATAGTGGACGTCCGTAATACCAAAAGGGGTCGATTCACTAGCGAATCCAGCACACGCAGTCAAATAGTCCTCTGCCACACACATGTAGAGTCTGTGGCAAATATGGCGTGACATCAGTAAAGCATTGCTCATAAAATGGACGTGTATTTAAATCCGCAAAAAAGACACGCATAAACGTATTTCCACGTATACAACATAAGCCCCGTTATTACACGCACATTGTACATGCCAAATGTACATGCCAAATCACAGGTTTGTAAAAATCACAGGTATGTGAAATCACAGGTATGTGGAATCACAGGTATGTGAAATCAATAATACGCACAATAATACAACACAGTACCACACATCACAAATACACAATTATACGGAAATCCGGAATATACAAGAATGCACGTGTCACGCGACAGTACCATCCGTCATAAAAGCTGCATCGTCAGCAAACATCCTGTTTTTTCACTTCTATGTGACCGATTTTCACGCCTGTTATGTATTTTTCGTTGTTAATTCCTCCGGATAACATTTAAATCGCAATAATAAAGAGGTAAGGTGATAATGGAGAGCCTTGAGGCACGCCTCTACTTATTGAAAAGAAGCCAGGTAATTAACCATTGTTTGAAACACAGCTTTTTGCTTCAGAATAAAACAGTTTAACCCAATTCAAAATATCGTTATCAAAATTAAAATGGTTCGTAACTTTCAAAATAAATGATTGTTCTACCGTATCAAATGCAAAGTCTGCGAAATAAAATAAGCATTGTGATTCGGTTTCGTTTAGATAGTCCATTGATTCAAATAGTGTTAGATACACCTACCCTTAATAAATCCCATTTGTGAATAATCAATTATAGATGGTAATACTTTTTTATTGTAAGTATTGATAAGTCACTGTCTTTTTTGGGTACTAATCTGATTATTAGCCTGCTTTTGCATTTCACTTAGCGTTTCATGTGCTAAAGAATAGTTGAAAGAGTCAATATAATATCGTTTTATGTCATTCCAGAATAATTTATAGAACTCAACAGTTAGACCATCTGAACCCAGACTTTTATTGATTTTCATTTCTTTTAAAGACGTACTACATTCGTATTCAGAGAGATTTTCTTCACACAATGATTTATTGTCGTATGATAATTTACTTATGTTGCTAGCATCTGCAAAGAAGTTGTGATGTGTATGTTGAATCTCCTTTTTTGTATATAATTCATTATATTATTATTTTTCATATTATTTTTCTTCGTGTAATATTTAGTCATTGCTCGTTATACTATGTCCACTTACAATTAACCTGGTTACAGTTTTATTTTCAGATATTTTCCTTTCTAAGTTCGCAAAATATTTGGTATTCTTTTCCCCGCCCTCAATCCATTCGGTGTGTCGTATTCTTTCTCAGACAAATATGTTGATATCCACAAATAAGTTCTGAATTTAGGCGAGATAAAGTTTTAATCATATGCACTGATGTGGGACAAGGTTATTCCACCCTCTACAGCCTCGTTTCTGATGACATATTGTAAGGATCAGGGATTGTGGCCATGTGCCCTTTGTCACTTGTTACCCCACCCATCTTTAAGCACTGCAAACTGTAATGTACTATAACATGAGAACATGTTGACTATTTAACCAAGCTTACCGACACATGTTGATTAGTTGCAGAGGTTACTTGGAGGTTGAAAGTCCCATTATTGTTCTCTGTTTGACATGTGTTCATTTCTGCCACAATGTGGAAATTACATATTCTGCACCGCATAATCCGATATTCAGTCTGAATTTAGCACATCCTAGCGTAACTGAAGTATGTCTATATGCAAACACCCATTGAAAGATGTCATGAGTAATGACAATGAATTTGACCTTTGAACCGGTGCGCCCGGTGTATCGACAAATTATCGGAAGCTGTGAGATCTATCAAGTATAATACACAAATATTTGTTAACTTCCGATTTTTCTCCCTAGGAATAATGTTTAGTAGGATTAATAGTTGTTTTTTCACGTTAAACACTGCCTGTTTAACGTGTATTATTTCCTACGTGTATGTAGTGTAGTGCTTAGGCATTCATAGTGTTGAATATCAAATCAATCCGCGTCTTTCATGCGCTGGTTTTATTCCATGTTCTCTGTTGTTACAAACTCCATCTCTGTGACACTTTTGAACTTCAATCCTTACTTGTACCTTTATAAAAGGAGCGAATGACTGAATAACGAAGATTAGTCAATTAGTCTCGAAAGCTTACTATTTCTGTGAAGCGAAGTATTTCGTTGCTAAGCGAACTTTTTGTTGGTTTTGCAAGTGCGCGATCCCATTTTGTGATCTTATATTTGGTTTTACTTTAATACAGCGAACTACGGCGTACTTCCCTTTTTAGATTTTGACTCAGATTTTGGAACGGAGAAAAAGGTGTTCAAAGTTAAATAAGTGGAGTTCCTAGTTTAAATACAAAACCCGATGTTCTTCGCCGAGTCGCTGGAGGTGTGTCAGCTTTCGAGAATTCTGATTGGTTGACGGTCATTTTCTGAAATCCGCAGTCTGAACAATGGGTAGTTCCCTATTTTCCGCTTTTATGAGAAACTCAGGTTTCCTCCTCTTTCCTGCTTCTGACACTTTGTCAGAAGCGGAGTAAAAGGAGCGAAAGTCCGGCCGACCGGTGTTCCTAGTTAGAATACTATGACCTGTTTTATGAGCAAACCGTAGGAAATTATCCAAATTTCCAGTGTTTTCATTGGTTAATAGCCATCATGTGGTACTCTGAGATGTCTATAACAGAACGTGGCACGGCCAGTTTCAGCATCTAATCGTAGTTACTACATAGATGCATAGGCGCTACTTTTTAAAACCAATACTCGACAAAACCAATAACCAGCTTTATTTGAGCCAATACTGACACTTGTGCACTTCCTTGCTTCTATTAAACTCATTGTACGTGTCAAATATAGATACGCAAGATTACCTTGTATTAATTATTACCAAAGACATGGTTGATCCACATCGTGTTAAGATATAAACACTAAACGCTCAGTGGAGTGTCTAATACACAAAACAGGACTGAATCAAGTTGGAGTGCTTAAACCCCTGATGTTTTGGTAACGTTCTTTATATTAGCGCAGTGGCTAATACACAAACGGCAATACACCAAACTACTATATTTTATGATTTAGTGGAGTGGCTAAACGCAAATTCCTTATGTTTTAGTGCAGTGACTATGGAATTACAATTATAGTGATTTCTAGTGGCGTGTTTGATACATAAATCACTTTCACAAGAGAATAAGGCATTGTGTAGTATCGTTACTTCCCATGTTAAATTAAGTATTGGTGCACTACGGTTACAGTAGCGCTTTTCTGCAGGTCAACTATACGAACTATACCAATACTATACGTATACTATACCAATACGATATGTTTTCTATACGATATGCATATAGTGAAAACGTAAGGTATGTTTGTACCGTACATACCAACCAATATCGTATAGATATACCATTCAAATCGTACGTTTATACGATTTTTATACATGTGTATAATTCTGGTATGTTTGTATCGTACGAACATACCAGATTATGGTATATTCCTACCATATCCGTACGGATATATCGTATATACGAACGGATATCGAATGTTTGTATAATATTCGTATAGTACGTTTGTACTATACGATGATACGGTACAAACATACCAATATTATATGATCATACGATATACTCATTAAATATACCAATACTATACGATTACGATATGTATACGATATTAGTATATACAAATAGGTAAGGAGCAGAAAAGCGCTACTGTAGATCACACCATCCAAATACCATCCAAATACCATCGCGATCCGTTGTAGTTGAGACGCGTGCGCGAACCTGATTGGCCTTGCTCCGCTTTCATTTATAGGCATCGATAAGAGTACCACATCGGATATACTGACAAAATAACCGCTGTCCATAATATTACGCTTTGTAAATAATACTTTAATTGTTGTTACATGTTAGTTAAGATTTTATTAAACTTGTTGAATTGACATTCGCTCTCGTAGTCTATTCTCAACCAATATTTAGTTGATAGTGTACAGTCATCCTTGTTGGTGCGGAGCTACCAAACCCGATATCTGGATAATCATCATGACAAAAACCAGACTGCAGGTCCCTTACAATATTCTGACACTCGTGTGTAATATATTTGTCCCACACCAGTTCATATGGTGGATACTCTTAGTCTCACTTTCTATTTATTGGAATCAGCAATTGTATAATTATTAACAAAGTAAAAATGTGAAATCTTGCCTTTCGTTTCCGTGTCGTAGAATCCGGCGTCATTTGCTCTGATCAACACGAGAACACAAATAACCATCATGCTTATGATTACCAACTTCATTGCGCTCCTTGCCTAATCGTTCACCTCCAAATTAAATGCGTTTATCATTCAGTACATACATACGGCCCACTATATGACAAACTGAGGTTTATGACCAGTGTATATTCTGTTCAGGACATGTTGTGCACTACTGATCCGCATTGTTCGCGGTCTGATTCATAGATGGATCGACAAATTGAATGCGAACAGTGCGGACCTTAATGAGACTGTATGGTGAGATCAGTTGTGAATTATTTTGCATGATGTGATGAATTTGATATATTATTAAACTTCATGGTTAATATCTACTCTCTTCAGTCCGGTTTTGTCAGATCGTCTCGAATGTGGCTGTGACATGATACATAATTTTGAGACCCGATAAGGATCTGTTCTGATCGCCATTCTATAAATAAAAGCACAAAGCATGCTTCTAAGACGCAATATAGATCGTTGTCAGGCTGCAATATTGTGATATTTTTCAGAGGCTACACTGACCACACAATTCCATAAGTCCCATTTCTCCAGTTACGGCCATAAAAGTAACGCAAATTCTCGCGGATATAGTTTCCCCGCTGGCGTCTCAGTTAGCTATGACATAAAATAATACGAATTGTATGTTTTAAAGACACTGTACCACAGACGATGATTCGGATATATAAATATTATATTTGTTGTTTGTTTCGCATATTTAAATAACGGACCTGCATGTAAGTAATACATGTACATATATAACGTACACCTAAAACGGTATCTCAGGAAAGAGTCAATTGATTTCCATCACTCATCTCACCATTTAGACTGTGTGGCATTCCTTCCAATTTATTATTATATAGTAAAACACAGCAGCATTTGTTCTGTCTTAATAGCCAATACGTTTCGGTATATCTAATTACATAGTATGTGGATCTGCTACCTGAACCTGTTGTTTCAGTCGATCTGATTCCGAATAGTTTGTGTTATTTTCGAATTTATACCGTGATAAACAGGGGAGATATTTTATGAATGTATGTTCGATATTTCTATACACGTATACATGTATGGCATTTGTGAAATATTTCGGTTATTTTTTTCTGCTTGCGAAATGATCACAATATACCAAGCTTGGAATGAAATGTTCCGTTCTAAACACCACTTTAATTAATCAAAGGACTGAACGTCCTGAAATTCTTCGCAGTATGTTTGTGTATGACAAATAATTAATCTAGAGTGGAAAACGTTTCGCAAAAAATAAGTGCGGAAATTTCACAGCAACAACAACAACAAAATGGAAACGGAAACCGAAGATGGTATACGTGCACCTAACCATGGAGTTACGAATCGCGAATAATCGAGCATAGCGGTTAATCGCCGTACCCTAAGACCACTGAAACATTTGAAATAACATAAATTTAGCACAGAAAAGCAAATAAAACATTTATCACACTGAAAAGTCAATCAAGCTGTTGCAAACTGTAAGACCCGTGTTTTTTCTAAAAGTTCAACCCACAAAATATGCGCTGCGACCGACATATGCTCATTTGATTAAAATCGGTCAGACCTCAAATGCGGATGTTGGTTGTAAAATTCTTCGCTAGCGATCGAATAAAAAAAGAAAACAATAATTTAGCAACTATTCGCAGTAATATGTACTGCTTAGTAATCATGGTAACAGGAAATTTGTTAAGGTAGTTGTGCCCGTCTTGTTGTCCCATGTAAAGGCAATGGAAATCTAATAAAGAAAATACTAATACAATCAAAGTACTGAAACTACTGAACATATGATGTTTTAAAGTAGATTTAAAGGTGGTCGTGCATGGCTATGGCATAAATGATGCCGATTCATGTGAGATAATTAAACAATGCAGCAATTACTTATTTGTGTTTAAAAGCTTAATTATCAGCAGCTAATGTCATTTAAATCTGGAGGCCTTGTGTTTGCATCTGTCTGTGCATGCGAGCACGCTGAAAGGAATTACGTCACTGATTGCGGGTTTTCCAGGAGATGGCGAAATTCGGCCAATTTAAATTTAGCATGTAATGTCCTCAACTTGGATCTTACGACATCGAACGCTGTCATTCAAATGCGATAATTAGCCGACGACACATGTTTATGACTAAGGAGCAGCTACGACAGTATGTATACAGTATTCCTTGATTTTTAGCAAGTGTTTTTGTGAAATGCATTTTCGGAGATACAAACTGAGACACATACACTTTAAATACACAGCGTATCAGATGATATGAAGATGCATTTCACAGATAAAAACCAGCTGAGGTTTCATCCATCAATGTCTATTGCATACGGTCGCAACGTATCATTCGTCAAATACATGTATCATATGCGGTTGTGACTGGAGAAATGGGGCGGTTTCATCAGGAATTTCTCCTTTTTATTATCACTATAAATGTAAGTAACGTGATGTCTGACTGACGAGTTCGACCAATTCTGAAACCAATGGCGGATGGTAGCAAGTTATTTCCCTTCGAATTTATTTACAGAAATCCGGTCCAACTTGTATATTTTATGGCCTAATTGCTTGTAATAAAACAGACAATCGCATGAGTTGTTGTGTAAAGAAGCCATTATTGTGTTTTCGACGACTGTCTGTTTCACGAAAGCTGCCCAAGTTTCACGGCCATATAAACAATTCAAAAACAATATTTTTTTCTATAGTATTAAATTAAAGGAAAATATAAGAATGATCCTTCTTTTTATTTCGTGAAATTTGGTCCAATATTGATTTTATTGCGAAAACAAAATTTCCCCATGCTAAATCCCCATAGACATCTTCACGGAGTGAAGATGTCTATGGGGATTTAACATGGGGATTTTTTTTTGAATTTTAGAAATACTGGACCGATTTTTAAAATTTAACTTTTGTTTCCTGTTTAGATCATTTCCAAGATATCTAGCTAGGTTTCGGAGTCAATTTCCATTTGTTTTCGTTTTTTGACTCCTTCCACAACTCCTCTACATTTTCCCCCCATGTTAAATTCCCATAGACAAATCAATTTTTCGTAGTAAAACCAATATTTGACCAAATTTCACAAAAGAAAAAGAAGGCTCATTCTTAAATTTTCCTTTAATTTAATATTTTCGAAAAAAATATTGTCTTTTAATTGTTTATATGGCCGTAACATTTGGGCAGCTTTCGTGAAACAGACAGTAGTGTTGATCCAGATCATCCTACATATATGCGCAATCTCATCCGGCGCTGCGTTATTTGCCAGAGTCACATGTTCACACTTATCACTATTATTGCAATCAGTGTAGACACCGATCAGACTGCACATAGTAGTCTGATGTGGTTCTGCCTTGTTTTCAGTCTTTATTTTTTCAAATTATTCACTAATAAATAAGCGCTAAAATAAACCAAAGGATTTGATCTCTATAAATAGATTTTCAATGTGAAATAACTAGCTACGATCATTCTAACTACATTATGCCCTACCTGTAGTTCTAAGGGAAACAACTTTTGAGTTTCCGACTTCGGTAATCATTATACGACTGTTCAATAGTCGTATACCCAATCGTGTGAACATGCATAAGAACCAGGAGTTAAAAGCATTGTACATGTCGCCATGTCTCTTTTGTCTTTTGCATTGTTTGTCGATGTTTGGTGACATAATTCAAAATATACACTATTAGTCCGCGGGCAAAATTAATGTATTATATGTATACAAATCCGGCACCTCATGTTATTTGTTGGCACCCGATGTTTTTATAAACTTGAATGTATAAGGTTTCCAAACGATCCGGGTGCCATTGTTTTCAAATCATGTTCAAGGTCATTTCAAGGTAAATTTTTGGTGTCCGATTAATGATATGGATAGGATAATCTGAAATTCCCATTTACCCGGTAATTGTATAAATTGCTCTGAAGATCAAACTAATAGTTATTCTACATGCTACTAGTATAACGATATTAGTTTTGTCCATGCATGGCGGTCATATTATCAAAATGGCAGCCACAAAGATACGTTTTAGATAGGCTAGTCTATTTGACACGTAGAAACGTAAATTTATGTGTCTATGCTTATATTTTCACCTCAGAGTATCTAATAAGAAATATATTGATACTGTTGCGTTGCGCATACACTATCATTTTAAATTTCAGAATGGCCGCCAAACTGCCTTTTCATATCAACAAATGTATGTTAAAACACTTACTGTCTGTTCCACGTTTTGCTGCCGACGAACCTTTGGCTATTAAACACATTAAATCTAAAAAATATTTAAATGTAAGTACTTTTTCATCAATAACAAAAAAGTCACCCTCCCCAAAAAATATTATTTGATGAAATTCCATCAAATATTGATTTTATTGCAAAAAAACGATTTTCCTATGGGAATTTAACATGTGGGCTAAAAATTGATATTTTTTTAAGGAAGGCCTCGTCCAGTATTCCCGCGACTTTTCCAAGTTTATATCTATCTATCTATTTATTTCTGCCACACGCCCTCGCGGGCATCATCGGGCAACTGCGCGTCGGTGTCAAATTAGTAAAAGTATAGCAAACAGTAGAATAGCATGGAAAATAAAGTAAAAGTAATGATAAAAGTGTGAAGGAGGATAAAAAGTTGTTAAAAACAGCCATATGCACTTACGGTTTTTGGTGCGTGATGCGGCTGACAGAAAGCTTGAACGAATCAAGATCTTTCTGCAGTACGACAACCGCTGGTAGATAATTCCATTGCACTATAGTGAGAGGAAAAAATGAATATTTGTAGTAATCTACACGAGTATGGACCTGTTTAAATGTCATAGAGTGACAGAAGCGGGAAGCTCTGTGGTTCGGTTCGAAATAGTCAGGGACGGGAATAGCCACTAAGCCATGAACTATTTTGTAGAATAGGGTAAGACGCGCATCTGCCCGACGCTGCTCGATCTGCCTCCATCCCAGCTTTTCAAACATACTTGTGACACTCGAGTAGGTTGAGTAATCACTCATGGTCCAACGAGCGGCACGTCGCTGGACTTTTTCCAGTTTTTCAGTATTTGAAATTGTGTGGGGGTCCCAGACACAGCCAGCATATTCAAGTTGGGTGCGGACAAGTGTTTTGTAGGCGCACTATCTCAATTTGGGCGATTTCGTCTTAATATTACGCTTGATGAAGCCGCGTGTACGATTAGCCTTACATGCAACAGTATTTATTTGTTTATTCCAGGATAGGTTATTGGATATGTCGACGCCGAGGTAGCGGGCACTGTCAGCAATCTCAAGCGTCTGGCCATGTAACTGGTAGCTCGTGGGTTTTGGCTTTTTAGACCGGGAAATCTGAATCACTTGACATTTAGAGGGATTAAATTTCATGTCCCACGCAGCTTCCCAGTCTTGTAGAATGTTGAGATCAGTCTGCAAGGTGTTTTGGTCTGTCTGCTGGCCATCAATTGTGAGATAAATTGCTGTGTCATCAGCAAACAGCCTTACCTGGGAGGTGATACTTTCCGGTAAGTCGTTTATATAAACGAGGAATAGTATCGGACCTAGGACTGACCCTTGTGGAACGCCAGAGGTGACAGTGATAGTGTCTGAGAACTCACCTTCAAGTAGGACCGACTGTGTCCTATCACTGAGGAAGGCTCGAATCCAGTCCAGTGTCATGTCTTGAACACCGTAGGTACTTAGCTTATGGAGTAGCTTCTCGTGGGTGACTTTGTCGAATGCCTTGCTAAAGTCAAATAGTATGAGGTCTGTTTGCCTACCTTGACTGCACGTTCGTGCCAGGTCCTCGATGAGCATGGTCAGCTGTGTCTCGCATGAGCGCTTCTCCCTAAACCCGTGCTGTAAGTCATACATAATAGTGTGCGAGTCTAGGTGGCAGGCTAGGTTGGAGGCTACTATGTGTTCAAGTACCTTGCAAATAATACATGTCAGTGATATAGGACGGTAATTCGCTGCGATTGACTGTATAATGGAGCCACATTTGCAGAAACCCAGTCCTTTGGTACTTCGCCTGTTTGTAGGGATTGCTGAAAGATTACCTTTAGAATAGGTGCTATTTGTTCCCTTAACTCTTTCAGTACCAATGGCTTTATCAGATCTGGGCCCGCTGCTTTAGTCGGATTAAGGCCGTGGAGTAGCTTCATTATACCTGATGTGCAGATGTCGATATCGGGCATATGTGGGTAGCGCTGGGGTTGGGTTCCTCCACTCATGCCTGGGTCAATATGTGATATTGGAGAGAATACGGACTGAAACTGTTTGTTCAGTATATTGGCTTTCTCTGTTGTGTCTGTGTGGAGCTTACCTTCTGACAGTAGGGGAGATATGCCCTCAATGTCTTGCCTGGCGCCCTTCAGGATCGAGGAAAGTATTTTACTGTCGACCTTTGTGTCGCCTTCATTTTCGTCGTTGACACCTAGTAAGTCTGAAATGTAGGTTTCGTATGCTAGTTTTACCTTTTGTCTTATTAGGTGTCGCCATTGGAGGTGCTGTTATCTTTTCTCTGGGCAGTGAGACTTCTTGAATTGATCATAAAGTTTATTACGTTTTCGGATGGCTCGTCTGATGTCCTGTGTGATCCAGGGGAGGGATTTGTTACCTCGTATAAGCTTGGATGGAACGCAGTCATCTTGGAGTTTCTGTAGATTAGACGTAAGCTCATCACAGAGGTCTTGGACAGACTTACCATTGCTCTGTGACAAGAAAGTGTCCTTGTAGGTAGACATACCAGATATAAAAGCATCCCAGTTGGCTTTTCTATATAAGTGAACATGGTGTGGTTTAGTTTTAAGTAATTTAGGTTTCAGGTTGGCTTCGACACATACAACATCGTGATCACTGATGCCGGGAATTACAGAAACCTTACCAATCAGTGTGTTGTTGGTGGTAAGGAAGAGATCAAGTGTATTGTTGTACCTTGTTGGTTCACTTACCAGTTGTGTTAAACTGAAGTCGTCCATGATATCAACGAAACTTTCATATATACCATTATGTTGGCAGTCATGTGATATTGTGGGTGTATCTGTGCTCCAGTTGAATTTGGGCAAATTCATGTCACCAGTCACATGTACTGTACTAGGATGTTTACGTACCAGTTCCAGTGATTTCCGGAGTTCAGCGAGGCTTGTTTCGTCATTTTCATGAGGACGGTAGTAGGCAGCAAAATAATGGGGCTGAGTACCTGTTACTTCCAACTTTACCCATGTTATTTCACAGTTTGTGGTAAATTGGGGCTCATGGCTACATAGTATGCCGTTTCTTACCATTATGAACACACCTCCACCTTTTTTACCTTTCCTGTCTAGTCCGGAAAGGGAAAATCCGCATGGAAGGAACTCAGCAGTACCAATGTCTGGGGTGAGCCATGATTCTGTACCCACAATAATATCTGGCTGTTCTGTGTCCACTAGTGCATGAAAGTCACCTATTTTGTTCATCACAGAACGAAAGTTTACGTTTAGTATCTTCAATTTCCGTGGGGTGTTTTTGTTACACTTATTGTTACTCGACTTGTTGGGGGTAGATGTGAGTGGGCAGTCCGACTCAGACTCGGAAGGTCACAGTACATGTTTGGATCAGCAAGGGATGAGAGTGAGGCATCGTCAAAGTATGCCGAGCTGAATTTTGGCAGTCCGCAATTCAAGCAAGGCCACGAGTACGAGTCATGAACAACATGTAACTGATATGTATCCTTGGACATCCCTGAGCATACACGGTGAAACCAGGTGTCGCACGAGTCACACGGTATGGCATCAGTAGTATTTCTTACAGCTTTGCCACAGTGCCCACAGAGGAATTTGGTAAACCGACCAGGGCCTGGGTTTATTTCAACATCATGGGACAGGGTAACAAGCAAAAGGCTCAGGTATACGTAGTTTGACCGAGTCCTACTGTGGTGCGAATCAGTGCCCCACTTTGCAAGCTTTTTCAACGATTCATGATGTTTTGATTGAACAGGGATCTTGGCGGCCTTACACAGTAACAACGAGTCCCGATTTGTACTTTCATTTTGTTGATTTAGGACGGGCGTTTGTGGCTTGAATATAGAGACAGCACAATTTAAGATTACCAAACCAAACAATATACCTGTCAGCATCTTTCTGGCAAGGAGATAACACGGGAGATAAGTGCAAACAATGGTTACAGACAGTATTACAAAGTAAACAAGTCTTCCTCTCACATCGACAAAAAATAAAAATGGCGCTCGTGACGTCACAAAATTCACGATCTGTAGCCGAGTTTGAAAAAAGTGTTTCTACAACATTATTAACGGAGATTTCATGTAAATTTGAAAATTAGCATGAACAGATCAGATTTATACAAACCAAAACGAAAATATATTCACTTAAATTGTACTTATGACTGCTTTTATTAGTAAATAAGCTAGCTTCAGATAAAGGATGTAGAGTTGACATCCCCGATAAATTCAACAAAAAGGCCATTCATTCCTTATAATTCCAGCATTTGAAATACATTCATCAAGAAAATGTGTTTATTTTCCGTTTTCTTAAGAATTATTTTAACTGCGCCTCACGGTTACGGAAAGAAGTTCGGCGTGGGGGTTTATTGGGATATAAACTTTGGACAGAGACTTGCTACGAGCCAATCAAATGTTAGGGAATTGTGTAAATATTTTTGTGCTGGAATTATTATAGTATACTGCTAAACATTTTGATGAGGTAAGGATAACTCGCAGCACCAATATGGTCAATTCAGTAGAAAATAGAGGTGTATTGCCATCTATTACATTTTTCTAAACGTACGTGGTGTTACAATCAACTACTGCACTGTATATATTTACGCCAAGCTATTCAAGTGTGATTTAACGTATTTGGGTTACATTATTAACAGCCACAATGCGGCAGGTTAAATAATTTATGTCGGAATGAAGTTATATTTTTGACCTGGGCATCTCGTCTATTGGGTCAATACAAATGCCGATACCTGATAACTGTTAACCCTTACACCGCTATCTTATCTTTTGTTGTCTGCTGTTTATTTTCTATTTTTCATTTTTATCATCAAAAGCATGTTTCGACAGCACTTCAGAATAACTTCCATTGGAATGATTCTGAAGTGCTGTCAAATCATGTTTTTTTATTTAGAAATAAGGCAAGATTTAAAAGCAACAGCAGACGACAATGGTTGTGTGTAGCGGTCTAAGGGTTAATATCATTAAGTTCTAGTTAGCCGATTTCACTAAGCTTCGCATATTCTGGTGCTGCACTCCGCGCCTGCGCAACATGTTTCACGTGGAAATAGGCGATGAATTCCTGACGAATTCTTACTCAGCTAGAAGCAGAAGATATTGCATAAACATAATTTCGTCTAGTAACCGGCGCATGAAATTGCGCCGGTTACTAAACGAATATGTCTTTATGCGATAACTTTAAGTAGAGCTGAGCGATATCTCGTCATGAAACCGGTGCATTATTCGACGTGAAACACTTTACGCTGGTGTTACGTGCAGCACCAGTGATATAGATCTTAAAGGTGCATGCCCACTCAGTAGGCTCAAAATGTTCTTTATGGGAATTAAATAAGTGTATAATTGTGTCACTATTCCACCAGTTCTAAAAATTACGAGTTCCCGCTATACTTATATAATCATTTAGTAATAATTATGGTACTAGTAGTGACGCGCGGTGGTATCAGGATAGTTTCATTTGCAAATGAGGCATTACATTTTTTCATTATTTATGCTATTAAATGCGTCACCTGAAAAAAATATATTTTCGACATATTATAAAGTATTATCATTGCACATCAAAAAATAAATACAGAGCATAAATAGTAATGCCCGTTAACATTTCAAGGAAGCACGGTTATCGCCCCTGATATCAGTGTGGAAATCTACGTCTATTATAAAATGTATAATAATGCCAATCAATACGTGGGGTAATTGTGAATGAATGCTTATTTTGCTAGAAAATGTCTCAGATGATGTCTCTGATATAAATAACAGTGTGTGCCTACTGAGTGGGCGTGTACCTTTAACGGTACATACCCACTCAGTAAGCACAACATGTTCTTTATATGAATTAAATAAGTGTATAAGTGTGTCACTATTCCACCAGTTCTAAGTTCTACAAATTACCAGTGCCCGCTATACACATATACTCATTTAGTAATATGTAATTTGCTGATAGTGACTCGCGGTGGTATCAGGCTATTTTCACATGCAAATGAGGCATGTTATTTTTTACTTATTCATACTAATTAAATGCGTCACCTGAACAAATAACATGTTCGACATACCTTTAAGCAGTAACAGTATGAATACATTATTATGTTTGAGTGTAAACTAGTGTCCCAACGTTTCCTATGACATACGTCCGATATTTAGACACTGTGCATAATAGAACAGAACAGAACAGAACATACATTTATTTACTGTCAGGTTACAAGGTAACAACATGACTGGAATTGGTAGCTATGTAGGTGGGTAGTTGATTTGATTTATTGGTGCTTAACGGCCTATCAACGGCTATGGTCATTTCAAACCGGGCCAACGGTTGCGATCACGCATGTAAACTCCTGCATCGGGGAGAAAATCCTAAACTCAGAACGGAATATTTACCTGGAAATAACTGTATATTTACTCATTTAATTGGAATAACATGACCTGGTGCCAGGTCCATACCACACCAAAGTCACTTGGCCCCTTCCCTTAAAAGTAATAGGATTAGGAATAATCGTATTACTCATGTAATGGGTATAACCAGATACCGGTAAGGATGAATCCCGATCGTTAAATTACCCATCGCATGCTTCCACCTCCCACCCACATGTAGGTGGGTGGACATTGCTGGCAACGTAACGTATTTATGTCGGATATAACTTTCAGGGACATGCATGGGGACAGTAAACAAGCAATGATATGTAAACATATGTGAGATGTAATGTTTGGGTGGTTGCTAAGCGCCATGGAAAGCATAATACACTGGCTCTGTGAACGGTGACTGCTCTTTAGGGGGAATGGGGTCATGCCACCGGACAGCTTCAGCAGTCTCCAGAGCTTCGCACAGTCGACGAGCGAGCGGTGATCGTTTTCAAATATAGTAAACATTTTGGGTAATTTAACGATCGGGATTCATCATTACCGGAATACCGACCGGAGACCTGATTTGACCCTCAAATACGTCTGTGGCAGTCTTGTAAGTGACAGTTGAATCTGGCTCTGGCCATTATAAAAGTAATACGATTAGTACTAATCCTACTACTGTTGGGGTCAGGTTATACTAATTTCAGGGCTTAAATTATTTTCTGATTTTTGGATTTACCCCCATCACAACAGTAGCCTATTTCACCAACATCGCAAAGTATACTTATCTAGCAAAGTATACTTTGAGGGAGAAATTTCAATTTTATGATAAATTTATTAATTTTTATTATACTGAATTTATTACATTATCACAGCCATTTTTGCTGTGATAATGTAATAAATTCAGTATAATAATTATGCACGCTTGTAATCATCAAATGTATGCAGTTGTTAGTTTTATATGAAATAATGCATTTCAGTAATAATTCTGCATGCTTTTAATCATCAAATATATGCAGTTGTTAGTTTTATATGAAATTATGCATTTCAGGAAAAATAAATGATTACTCCCTCAAAGTATACTTTGCTAGAAAAGTATACTTTGCAATGTTGGTGAAATAGGCTATTTTCAATGTTGGTGAAGTAGGCTATTTTCAATGTTGGTGAAATAGGCTATTTTCCATGTTGGTGAAATAGGCCATTTTCAATGTTGGTGAAATTGTCTATTTTCAATGTTGGTGAAATAAGCTATTTTCAATGTTGGTGAAATAGGCTACAGGTAACGTATATGATTCAACCCCGTTAATCCGGCCTAAAATGACCATAGCTATTGACAGGCCGTTGAATATCATTAAAGCATGCACTGGTAAAATGTTTCTCTGTATTTCTTCGTATAGAAACGGTTACCCCCTAGTTGCGAACGGTAACTCTTGCATTTACTACCGTACCATCCGTAGCTAGCTACAGACGGTAAAGGAGTAGATTGCAAGAGTTAGCATCGCAACTAGACAACCCCCCGTTCTCCTGGTAATACGTATTCGTGAGCCCTGTTGTATTCATTGGGCAAGTCATCCTATATTAATTTCTGAGACAATACTGAAACAGTAAGCTACACAAATAAACACGTGTGCATTACTGGGCAGAGCTCCCGATAAGGTGCGTATTGGCATATTTTACGCACTTATTTCAGCATAATACGCATTGATTTTCAAAAGTGGGAGTACAAAATACTCATACCAATGTGAAAATATGCATTGATTTACAAATTGAGAAGTGATAATAATGTCATAAAGTATAAAATTGACTTGGAGGAGCTCAAATAAGTGAATTTTCACATTTGTTTTATTTTATATAATTGTTTTCCATATTTAATAACTAAATGATAATAAGGAAGAAAATAACTAATACATTTGTAAAAGTAAAATACATTGAATTTGAATTATGGGGGTATAATACTCTTTAGATACAAAACTTATCTGGAGCTCTGCTGGGGTGTGGATACATGTATGTGTGTCACAAACTGTCGTTACGTTTAGTGTTATATGAATAGGGATTAAATCACCATGAAAACAACCACAGACATGTGATCATAAGTCGGAGTCATTGTAAATTCGCATGTAAGCTGTATCTGCCGGTGTCCAGGGTGCTATATTAATTGTCACTCAGGCTTATTCATGTTCCGTTATCGACTTCTGAGATGAAAATAAGCACACGGACATCTTTATGTACACGTACATGCACACATGTATTTGACGTGAAATGTACACTGTAATCGAATTTTTATATATATATATATATATAGGCTTGACAGTTCCTTGCCGCTACTTCATGTTTCCCCATGTTAGCTTTCAATAGAAAAACTCCTACCCCAGCTCCTTCTCCTCCTTTTCCCCCATGTTAAATTCACATAGGAAAGTCTTTTTTTTCGCAATAAAATCAATATTTGATGGAATTTCATGAAATGAAAATTTGGAGGGTGACTTTTTTGTTATTGATGAAACAATACTTACATTTAAATATGTTTTAGATGTGTTTAATAGCCAAACGTTTGTCGGCAGAAAAACGTGGAACAGACAGTAGTTTGTATTGATGAAAATCATGCATTTGGTATACATTTATAAACCGCCTACTGTCAGTTCCAGGTTTTTCTGCCGACGAACGTTTGGCTATTAAACATAGTCAATCGAATAAATAGTTAAATGTAAGCACTTTTTATCAACACAAAAGTCACCATCCCAAAAAAAATTGTTGACAAAAATTCCATCAAATATTGATTAAATTGCGAAAAAAAAAATTTCCTATGCGAATTTAACATGGGGGAAAAGGAGAAGAAGGAGCTGGGGTAGGAGTTAAAAAAAATAAAAAATTTGGAAATTGACTCCGAAACCTGGTTAGATAGCTTGGAAATGATGTAACTAAGAAAGCAAAAGTTAGATTGTGAAAATCGGTCCACACAAAATTATAATTTTTGATATATATATACAGTAGAAACTCCGAATACCGGACAGCCTGTGGACCGGATAAAAAGTCCGGTTTAGAGAGGTTTCCGGTTTTTAGAGGTTTTTCACTATTCTTACTCAAGGTGTGTAAATTGGTTTGTCACTAAACGTGTACTCCAATTAGCGAAGACTAATCGGCAATTTTCAATGATTATTTGACCTCATAACTACCTTACATATACCTGCCGTCGTCAATTACAGCCGTGTCAATCGATTTAAGTCTTCAATGGAAAATAGCGGCATGTTTTTCGTTATTTAATTCAAGACCAAACACGGCCCGATTTGTAAATGTAAATATCGAGTATCTATCTTTGTTTTGACGAAAGTCGGGTTTCATTGGTCGATTTTCCAATATCACGCGTCGATCACATGCTCGGAAATATTTGTAGGTTGTCAGACACAAAACATCCTTGACTTGTGAACCGTGTAAAATGAGTAACGTCTCTCTTATCACACCTGTCTGACATGAAATCCAACACGACCATTGTGTGAAATTTATCTCCTGCCGCGGGCGCTTGGCGATTTTAGCAATTTTGATCCGTCCGGTATTCAGAGATAAAATTATGCTGAAAAGTCTTCTTTTCTTTTGGAAAATCGTCCGGTTTCCGGAATTCAGAGGATCCGGTATTCAGAGGTTTTTAGTACATTGAATAAAGAAGGAACTAAATCGGGACTATGAAAATTGTCCGGTTTCGGGAGGATTCCGGTATTTAGAGGGTCCGGTATTCGGAGTTTCTACTGTATAATATTTTTAGCCCCCATGATAAATTCACATAGGAAAATTGTTTTTCGCAATAAAATCAATATTTCATGAAATTTTATTAAAAAATATTTTTTTGGGAGAGTGACATTTTTGTTCTTTATGAAAAAGTATTTATATTTAAATATTTTTTTAATTTAATTTGTTTAATTGCCAAACGTTTGTCGGCAGAAAAATGTGGAACGTACAGTAGTTTTATTGATGAAAATCATGAATTTTAATTATAAGCCGCCTACTGTTTCACGAAACCTGCCCAAATGTTACGGCTATATAAATAACGCAAAAACAATATATTTTTCGATAATATTAAATTATAGCAAAATTTACTTTTTATTTCGTGAAATTTGGTCCAATATTGATTTTATTGTGAAAAAACAATTTCCACATGTTAAATCCCCATAGACATCTTCACAGAGTGAAGATGTCTATGGGAATTTAACATGAGGATTTTTTTCTAATTTCAGAAATAGTGCACCAATTTTCAAAATGTAACGTTTGTTTCTTTAGTTAGATCATTTCCACGCTATCTAGCTAGGTTTCAGAATCCCTTTCCAAATGTTTTCGTTTTTCGACTCTTCCTCCAGGTTCTCCACCTCTTTTGTCCCCATGTTAAATTCCCATAGAGAACTGATTTTTCGTAATAAAATAAATATTTCACCAAATTTCACAAAATAAAAATAAGGCTCATTCTTAAAGTTGATAAAATTTAATATGATCGAAAAAAAATATTGTTTTTGCATTGTTTATATAGCCGTAACATTTGGGCAGGTTTCGTGAAACAGATAGTAGTTGGGATGGCTGGCAGTGTTCAAAGTTCTCACAAGTGTTATACATGTACACTCAATTTGGCTGATTAGAGGGATCGGACCCACGCTGGGGTCGCATTGGGGCGCCATCTGATGGTCTGTGTACGGATGCCGGCCCGGGACTCTGAGAATTAGGCTAATTTCGATGTAGATCCACTGTACGATCGATTGCGTTGTAATAAAGTATGTTTGTGGAACTGTGTTTTTTTTCTTAGAGGTGTTCCAGGGACCCAGTGGGACTCGGGTGATCACAAGAACGCCACAATCCACTGAAACGTCAACTAATGTCTGTTCCATTATTTGCTGCCGACGAACTTTTGGCTGTTAAACACATGGAATCTAAATACTATTTAAAACTAAGTACTTTTTCATCAATAACAAAAAGTTCACCCTCCCCAAAAAAATGTATTTTATGAAATTGTATTGCGAAAAAACATTTTCTATGTAAAGCCGATTACCTGAAACAGAAAAACTCACCAGTCCCGTTGTTCAACTGTCGGGTATCAACATCTCCTCCATCATGACCATCGAAAAGTTCGAACTCTTCCCTTGCATTTGGAAGTATCAAACTACATAATAATCTTCGACATTTGGGTGTATGTCGCATAAATACAATAATCGATCCTAATCGAAGCAGACCGAAAAATGAAAACGTAAGTTTGTGGAACTTATTTTATATTTTAGGGATGAATAGTAAATATTGTTTCCAGTAAAGAGGGTATTGACGCTACTTAGTTATGCTTCAGAAACAACATGAGCCATTTGCATATTAAACACGCATTTCAGTATCAACTTGCTCCATACTTCAAACATGGGTTTGTTGTGCATTTGGCGTGTAACATCCACAATCGCGATCACAATGGCACGTTTTTGTTACAAACTAGGTCCCGTTTCACTAAACGTCGTACGTCTAAGAAGTGTTTAAGCGCAAGTTAAGCAACCGAGTTTTGGAAACATTTCGTACGAACATTTTTATCGTACAGAGTTTAGTGAAACGACTAAAATTTAGGATCGTCAAGAAAACATTGTTAATGTGAATTTTACAGACTATGATCATAATTTTGCACTTACGAACATTTTATTCGTACGAAGTTTATTGTTTTTGTTTGTATGAATAATTATTGTACACTTCGCGCATAAAATGTACAATCGGCATAGACGTGAACAATAATTTCTCTGTGGCAAGTGAAATGCACAGAAATTTCTCTATGGAAGATAAATTGCACAATAATCCCGGGTTTGAGGTCCAATCTTGGGTTTCAGGGGGCCGTTTCACTAAACTTATTACGACTAAAATAATGTTCGTAAGTGCAAATTTAGGATTTTCTGTAAATTTCATGTGATGGATTTACATTTATTGAGCATAGGCTGCATATCCAATAATTGTTTACAATAAAACATTGTTAATGTGAAATTTACAGACTATCATAAGTTTTCACTTACGAACATTTAGTCGTACGAAGTTTAGTCAAACGGCACCCAGATCCTTAACAGCGTTTTCGATAACGATCTGCACAATAATTCCTCAAACCATGGTTTGAGGAATTAACCCTTTCACCCATAATTAACTGGAATGGATTTCGATATGTTAATTTTTCAACCAATTCAACCGTCACAAACTGATTTTCAGACTAGTCCATTTATGAAAAGGGTGTGTATTGTTTTCAAAAATATGAAAATTGCTTTCAAAAAGTGCAGATCCTGATGAGACAGTTCGTTAAAAACACCAATAAGTGAGAGAAAAAAAGTAAGCTAACATTTCTGTTACTCCATCTTATAACACATTACTAAGGTCCCTATGATGTTAATGGACTGTACTGGGACGGCCTCGAGACAACGGACTCTCACGAAACAGTCAACCGATTTATAGCATTGTCGTTTATCGCAGATGTTGGGCAAATGTTAGCCCTCCGCAATGATATATTTCCCGTGACACTTATTTCTTTCCCGGTGACACTTCAGCTGGTACCGTTTCATAGCTTCGCTGACAAGATATATTGGCCCTCACATATAGGTCGCGGCGCCCACGCGACTCCTAAAACGGGCCAAGACGGGCATTTTTGCGAGGCGTCCGGTCGGACGGATCCCGCCAGGACGCCTAACGATCTATTCTTTGATCAGCCGGCGCCCGCCAGATTATCTAGCGGCGTCCGGCCAACGCCCTAGCGGGCGCACTGTATCCACTACGATACAATGTCAAAGGGCACCGCCCGGACCCCGTCTAATATGTGAGGGCACACGTCGCAGACATGAAATTCGCCCGATTCATCCACGGGCTCTAAATCTCCCGGCGACTCATGCGATTAGAAAAATCGCGCGGACGCCGGCTCATATGTGAGGGCCGCTTAAGCCGTTGTCCGGCTTGCAACCAGTCAATTTAACATGACGTTTTAAGGCCGTGGCTGAAAATACTCAATAAATATATTGGGGCATCATTATTCTTGAATTAAACAGCACTGCTGAAACATTTAGGGAACATTATCAGTAGGCATGGGTTTAAATGCAGGACGGGGGTGATTACAATCTGACACTCCTTAGGTAAACTGTTTAATGGTAGTTAATTAGTGTGAATGGACACTAACATACTGGACATGCCACCTGTAATGGCTATCTGAAAAGCCATCTGGTTAGTGGCTGTACCAAGCAAGTCATTCTTCTGATAGCCAGCACATGAACATTTAATTACTATTGCACCAGAGTATTATACCATCAAATATTTAACAATGGAAATAGGCTTGAATATATTGAATATATACCAATCAAATGAACAGATCAATGTAGTCAAATGCCCTAAAGCATACGCATGTGGGGTGGTGGTGGTGGTGGTGGTGGGAGGGAGGGGGGCTATTGTTGCTCGTTTCTGTGTTCTCATGCTGCCAGTATAGACCATACTCTAGGAGAGAGGTGGCAGGGTTTTTGTGTTTGCCATTTCTGGCTATCTGACATAATGTTGTTTCAAGTATTTCAGTATTATCATAATACATGCAGGAATAAAAGTCAAAAGCCATCTATTTGCATTGCTTTAATCCTTTAAATGCAGGAAACGAAAATTGTCGTCTGCAGCAGTTCTATATATTTTCTTCTTTATCAGTAAAGCCATGGTTTGTCAGCACTTTATAATCATTATACCTCCGCAACAAGCGGTGTATTTTTTTTTGGGGGGACTGGATTAAGGTTGTCTGTGTGTCCGTCCGTCCGTCCGTCCGTCCGTCCGTCCGTCCGTCCGTCCGCGTCCGCGTCCGCGTCCGTCCGTCCGTCCGTCCGTCACTAAACTTAACATCAGAGAAATATGTTCTAACTTCTATTTCCTTCATAGAACATTCTCAATATTTCACGCATGCATTCCTCTAAGGGTCTACAAATCCACGACCGTCCAACTCCTGCTGATCCTAAGGTCAATGTCACATACTTAGTCTCTTCACAAAACTCGACATCGGTGAAATCTTTCATGACCTTTATTTCCTTCATCGAAAATGCTTAATATTTCACACATGCATTCCTCTAAAACTTAACATCGGAGAAATCATGCTATGACAAATCCATGACCGTGTCGCCCCCGCTAAGCCCAGGCTCAAGGTCACAGACCCACAGACTACAAATCACATTTAGTGGCACCTGGGCCCATGCGGGGGTATTCCGTAAAAATCGCTTACTGCCAAATCTAGTTTACATTGAAAATGATTCCCAAGTTCTGCCAAAGAATGTTTTTGAGGAGACATATGAAAATTAGAAAATAAACAGCAGACAACAAATATTAATTCAGCAATGTAAGGGTTAATGCTGTTAAGTTTATATAACTACATATGCTTATTATATAATACACGCACCATGAAATTACCAGGCCAAACTATAGAGAGATTATGTTTGTATTTCACCCCTAAGTAACTGGAATGTTTTTTGATATGTTAATTTGCAACCAATCCAATTGTCACAAAATGATTTTCAGAATAGTCCATTTATGAAAAGGGGGTGTTTTTGTTGTAAAATATATGAAAATTACTTGCAAAAAGTGCAGATCATGATGAGACGGCTCATCACGAGCCGGCTAATCTGGATCTACACATTTTGCCAATACCACTATACAGGCCTGTGTTGTTGAAGGGGTTAATGGAGAAATTCTTACGAACGTTTCAACGTAAATAAATGGCCAAGTGTTTCAGCAATCTTGCGACAGTCAAAAAAAGCAAGGTCATGCTAATTGAACGTCATTCGCTTCTGATCACTGACTCAGGCTATTGTGCTGCATAGTGGCTGTACTGTTAGATCTCAAACCATTTGACTTGACACATAGTTTGCGAAAAGTAGGTAATTGTCACGCGAATGCCATTGCAGTGTTTTCTATTACAGTTCGGATCCAATGCACATGTAAATATCGCATACGAATACATGTACTTTGTACATCTACATGTACATGCAAGTGGACGGCTGTTTGACAAAAATGGGTCTTACAAATAGTATTTATTTGCCATTAGTTCATAATACAAATATAACGACAAGGATGACGCCAACAGCGTGTATCCCATCGCTGAAGTGGCTGGATCACAAACATACACATTGATACGGTAAAGAAGTCATAGGAGAATAGAGGAATGGACATGCACATGCATCTATAGAAATATACTATGGATAAGGACAAAGATGCATATGAAGTTCCAAGTGAATCACTCGTATGGTAAAGAGCTTATTGCAGAATGAATGTACTGAAGTGGGAATGTACTGAAGTTGGAAATGGATGATAATAAACATGCACATGAAGTTTGAAGTCAATTAGTTGTACAGTAAGTAAGTTATAGGAGAATGGAGAAACGTGTACACATCTACTAGATGAAAAAGATATATGTTATTGACCTTGGCAATGGAAATGCGGAGAGCATGAGTGTTGTGGGGAATGGATATGTGGATGATAATAAACATGCACATGAAGTTTAAAGCTCAATTATTTGTACAGTGAAGAAGTTATAGGACAATGGAGAAACGTGCACACATCTACTAGATGAAAAATAATGATAATAAGATGATAATAAACATGAACATGAAGTTTCAAGCCAATTGGTCGTAGATCAAACAAGTTATAGGAGAATGGAGAAACGCGCACGCATCGACTGGACGTAAATTTATAAGTTATTTGACCGTGACCTTGGACATGGGAGATCATGGGTGGGGCAGGGAATATGAAAGTATGGATGATAATGAACATGTACATAAAGTTTCAAGCCCAATACTGGGATTAGGTAATACAGTACAGAAGTTATATGCGAATGGAAAACATGACGGACAGACAGACGGGCGGATGTACACACTGCGGTATACTTGCAAACCCACAATTACCTCTTGTACACACGAATTGATCTACAAGTATACCTGGTGGAAGATTGACGGACAGACGGACGGACTGCTTTTGCATATCATTATCGCTATGCGATAGGATAAGAACTGGACAGATGCATGCCACAACATGCCACTGATGGTGTCATATCAAGAAGTACATGCAGTGGGCACAGGCGAGTCGGGAGCTATTGTGATGTGTAACATGGCTACATGTGCCATGATACTGCTGTTATCTCTGGTGTGTGGAAGGACTGCCAGCAACCTGGATAATTACCCAATTATGTGTCCTAATGTTGTCTGGGGAGCATGGATGTTCATATAATATTCGGCTCATATTCGGCTCATATTTAAGGGTGGGAATTGGCTCGAACACCTTCCATACCCGGGATATATAGCCCAGTAAAGAAGCAGGCCGATGGTCGTCGGTCTGGTTTATATTTCCGAATTTTGATAAATGTTGCATTTATAATTCAGGCTCCAAAAATGTGCGTCAAATATAGGAATGCAGGTATGGTAACTTATAATTTGAGGCCTCCTATAGCACCCATCAGCTTATATGTGTGCGATATAGTATGGCTGGGTATCGATTATAAATGATTCA
Source organism: Conchocele bisecta (assembly GCA_029237695.1). Taxonomy (NCBI): domain Eukaryota; kingdom Metazoa; phylum Mollusca; class Bivalvia; order Lucinida; family Thyasiridae; genus Conchocele; species Conchocele bisecta. Next base: position 51,920,625 of record CM055280.1, on the reverse strand, counting down.
GGGGAACCCATACTAGTTTACGTGATTTGTGCGTTTTGAGTGGCATACGGACTGGTCAAATGAAATTAAGTGGCGAGTGTACTATCTGAGTCACTAATATCTAGCAAGTGTGCTCTACGTAATTAACTTATTGTCACATTTAGTCCCAATCCTACCTAATCACCATCGAGAAGAGAAGAGAAGAGAAGAAGAAAGTGATTTCTGACGGTATGGTATTTGACGTGTCACCCTCACCCTATGTTAGTGTGCTGTATCAGAATGCTATATTAACCTATTATGATAACCGTGGTTGCTGATTTTGTGTTGTTAATTGGGTTTTATATATATATTTGTTTTTGTTATTTACTAGCATTTATTTTAATTTTAGTTTAGTTTTGAGTCGCCTACCACACCGTCAGATTTTGGCCGAAATATACTAATACACATTAAATCGTTGGTGCCCTACCATCCCTACAAAATGTAAATTGTATAGTAAAGATAGGAGAGCAGACATAATTATATCCAAACTAAGGCTAGGCAGAAATGGCATAAAATCTAATCTATACCATCATGATAATAGTAGTGAAGATAAAATGAATTGTTCAAATTGTGACGAGGACGAAATTGAAGATCCTTGGCATTATTTCTTCAATTGCCCCGCCCATAGCACATCGCGAGAAGATCTAAAAGCGTCTTGCCTTAAACACAACATTACACCTTCACATTATCATATAGTATTCCCTCCTAAGGAATGTGAAGCCGAAATGCATCTAGCTTTATTAGAGTACATAAAGGAAACAGGATACTGGGGTAAAATGTAAATACCGCTGCTCCAAAAACAACAGTATAGTTTTAAATTCAAACTGATAACCTAAAGACCAAGATATAGAGGTAGTAACTGAGGATGGCAGAGGGTATACAGTCAACGAAGTGGTCCAACTAAGTGACAGAGGTTACATTGGACCATGTAGGCTTCGTCCAGATATAATTAAGTAATATCACGATAGGTTGTACATATGTTGTATCGTAAATATATGTTTGCGTGTGAGCCATCGACTTACGGTGATTACATGGTGAATGGCGTATGGGGAGCAGTACCCCACACTGACTGACCATTAATAACAACATAATAAGATAAATATCAAATCATATCAAACATAATACAATCATAAAGTATATGCGGGGTGTGGCGAAATGCTGGCAATATAGAACTTCAACGGGGAATGTCCGAATTACCCGAGTTCCAATATATTTGGCGGGTTCTTCTCCCTAGGCAGGCCCAGAGTGCACCCTAACGAACATATTGCCAGCCCGTAGTCATATCCTAGCATATACAAAATTGTATATACATTATTAAGCCTATAATCAGCAAACAACTATTAACGTCCGGCATCCAATGATGAGCACTCATGAAGTTAACAGCATTGCGCATTACAGTCTGCTCGTGATTAGGTCTAAAGTAGAGCAGTTACGAAATCTATAGCGTTATGAAATGTCCAGGCGGGTGGGCTTGACTGGTACTAACCCACGGGATCTTTCAGGTAGGGAATGCCCAATCGGGGACCCCCGCTGGGAAACGAACGATACGGTCTGCTCACCACCGGACACATAGTGCTCTATCTATTAAATTATAAAGTAGTGACTGCTTACATGCGGGGGCCGGTATTTTAGCGGGTGGGGATAACCATACATGCAAATCTGCACAAATCATTTACCATATATTTATTTGCATCTTCCTAAATCTACTTTTAATAAGAAAGACCAATAACAGTGGCCAACCACTGACAATATTGACAGGGCAACACGACTCGTAGACGTAAACGACATGACCAGTGACAACTTACAAATGACCCCCGATACTGACTGGGGGGACCCATTTTGTCACTAACCATGCATGTCCATTTCCCGTCACTTTACAGAACAATGGAACGCCGTGATGCCGAGGGGTCTTTGAGGTGGTACGTATATATATGTGTATGTGTGTATGTATGTGTATGTATGTGTGTATGTATATGTGTATATATATGTATATATATGTATGTATATGCGTGTGTGTGTGTGTGTGTGTGGGTGGGTGTGTGTATATATATATATGTATGTGCGTGTGTGTGTGGATGTGTGTATGCATATATATATATATGTATGTGTGTATATGTGTGTATGGGTATATATGTGTGTGTACATATGTATATGTGTATGTACGTCTGTGTGTGCCTGCGTGCGTGAGTGTGCGTGCGTGCGTTCATGCGTGCGTGCGTGCGTGCGTGAGTGTGTGTGTGTTTGTGTGTGATTGATTGATTGAATGGGGGCTGGGCTAAGTGATGTGGTGTGTGGTTGGCGGGTGTATGGATGGGTTGATGTGATCCACTAATTCAATGGAATAGGGCTAAGTGATTGAGTGAGTCAGTGGGGTCAGGTAGTCAGCTGGTTGAGAGTAGTTGTGCAAAATCGCCTCCTTTTGAGGATATTTTTTTTGGAGCTTTACTACAGGGACTCCGGAGCTACCGAGGAAACTGGAGGTTTCCTCCACCATGAGTAATTGCTTTTTATGTCGAAATTGACAATCTGCATTACTCCAATATAGACAAAAATAAAACGATTTAATGTGTATATTACTGACCTGAGCTGATTTTAATGAGATTATTGAATGTGATTTACGTCTTCCCAAGCGTGAACGACCACGGCCTTTAAGCGTGACACTCCATTAATATCAGCCAATCATAAGCTTAGCGAAGATTAGACAACTTGGCTTCTCTAGAAATAATAGAAATGTCGGTGGATTCAATTGTCTGTTGTAACACATTGGACAGGTATAAATGTAGGTTTGATCAAATGTTCGATTAGAAACAATGTTTTTTTCGATGCATAATATTTATTTATTGGCCGGGACGACGTAAACGTGTAGTTTGAAGCCGATGTTTGCGCAGTGTGTTACCGAAGTCTTACGACTAGACGAAAATGTAGAATTGTTTTGAACAAAATAATCCATAGCTCGAAAACGCGTTGACATACACGTAGCCAATCGGAGAATATAATCATTGCGGAGGGTTAGCAGTTGCCTAACTTCTGCAATAGGCGACAATGCTATAAATCGGTTGTCTGTTCTGTGAGAGTCCGTTGTCTTGAGGCCGTCCGAGTACGGCCCATTAAAAACATAGTGATCTTCGTAATGTGTTATAAGAGGGAGTAAAACATGTTTTGTTTAGCTTATTCTGTTTCCAATTATTGATGCTTCTAATGTATATTTAAAGGTACATGTCCACGCAGTAGGCACAAAATGTTCTATGAATTAATTAACTGTTTTATTGTGTCACTATTCCACAAGTTCTAAATTTTACGAGTACCCGCTATACAGATATAATCATTTAGTAATAGTTATTTTACTGATAGTGACTCGCGGTGGTATAAGCTATTTTCATATGCTATTTTTTAATTGATTAAACTAATTTAATGCGTGGCTTGAAAACAATTATATTTTTGACATATTATAAAGTATGGTCATTGTACATCAAAATATAAATACAGAGAATAAATAGTAATGTCCGTTAACATTTTAAGGAAACACTGTTATCGCCCATGCTATCAATGTGGAAATTTACGTGTGATACATAATGTATAATAATGCCAATCACTACGTGGGATAATGGTGAATGAATGTTTATTTTGCCAGAAATAAATTCAAATGATGTATCTGATATAAAAAACATGTTGTGCCTACTGAGTGGGCATGTACCTTTAATGTCTTTATGAACCTTGGTCCGTTACTTCAACGTGTGATTTCAGATAAGTAATGGAAAACAACAATTACATTTGATTGGCAGTGACGTACACAGAGACGGTCACATCTATTGATTGGAAATAGAAATCATGACATAATTATGAACTAAATAAAAATGTGAAATCTTACCTTCTATTTCCGGCTCAAGGAGTCCGGTGTCATTTGCTGCGAACACCGTAAGAAAGCAAATAGTCATGAGTCCTATCATTGCCAACGAGTCCATTGTACACCTTGCCTAAAGCTTCACTTCCAAATGTAAAACGTTTAACTTTCAGTATAAATATACGGTCCACGATCCGATAAACCGGGAATAAGTTTTCCCTGTGCATCCGCACAGTCTGCTCAGGATCTACACGTGTCGCCATTCTATCAATAAAACACCAGGCATGCGTCTAAGACGCAATATATATCGTTATCAGGCTAACGGAGTGTGATAGTTGATCAGAAGCTACACTGACCACAAATTCAATAAGCCCCATATGTGACGCAAATTCCCGCGAATATAGTTTTACCATGTTTACCGCTGGCGTCTCAGTTAGCCATGACATAAACGTGTGTAATTGTACACCGAGACACATACGATATCTCGGATATTCAATGCGTGTTTGTTTGTTATTACGTATGCAAATAAATGAAAGACGATCATTATAAGTTGCTGGAGGTCTATCGACGAGTCCAAAAATAGGTAAACAGGATGAATTATCATATTATAGCCTCGTTTTCGTATATATTAAATACATACGCATGGCTTATAAATGACAGACGATAATAAGTTGCTTGAGGTCAATCGATGAGTCGAAAAATAGGTAAACCATGTATATTATCATATCATAGCCTCATTTTCGTGTATAATAAATACATGATGAAATGCACGTGCATGCATTTCACTATAATTGTGTATCTTAGTGCTCAACAATAGACATGTAGTGTGGATCAGTGGTATCGAAGCCGGAGAATATCCATACTTTTGCTGAACTTTTGTACATTCTATCTGGTAGAGTTCGAAACTCACACAACGCATTACTTTTGTCGGTGTTATTGTGTTCCTTTTATGACTGGTTGCTGGAGAGGGAAATATGTAAAACGGCGAGGGTTATCATTATTGCTGTATGACATCAATGTGACATGATCGGCGAGAACATTCTCCCAGATTATTCATGCAGACACATATGAAATGTGCATTTAGGTTTCTTCAAAATCAGACTAACGTTCTACATGTAAACTATCTCATGCTTGGTTAATGTAATTTGTAAGAGCAACATATATAAAAAGAAATGTATAATGCAATATAAGGAAATAAAACAAATAATTATTATGTATACATGTACATGTATATGTATGAAAAACTAAGTTTCGAACTTACTACCTACGGCATTGACATCCGTCACTCTAACCCCTGGACTAGATAAGACGTGTTGTCTAATTGCAAAATCAGTATTGAAAAGCAATACAGGCACTGGTATATTGACCTGTCTCACCTATTCTGTGTTTTGTTTATGACCGGTTTGCTTGCAAACAAGTAGCAAGTTATCCTCTGCGGAACGTTCAATATATATGATCGAGAGTTCGAACCTCGCAGACTTTTGTCAATATCGCTTTGCTCTCTTTTTATGACCGGTATGTTGGTGGTGAATATAGACTATCCGACATAATGATGTTTATCAACATTCCATATGTTGTCAATGCGACATGCTCGGAGAGAACGTAATCCAACGAGTCTCCATTTGCTGCAGGAATGTCAAATGTTGGACACAAAGCAATATGTTTTACTGTCTGTTTCATGAAACCTGCCCAAATGTTGCGGCCATATAAACAATGCAAAAACAGTATTCTTTCGATAATATTAAATTTTATTGGTCAAATATTGATTTTATTCGTAAAAAATTGATTACTTTTGTCTATGGAAATTCAACATGGGGGAAAAGGAGGTGGAGGTGCTGTGGGAAGAGTCAAAAAAAGAAAAATTGACTCCAGAACCTGGCTAGATAGCTTGGAAAAGATCTAACTAAGAAAACAAAAGTTTGAAAATCGGTCCAGTATTTCTGAAATTCAAAAACTTTTACTCTATGAACATGGTGAAGATGTCAATGGGGATTTAACATGGGATTTTTTTTTTCTCGCAATAAAATCAATATTTTACCAATATCACGAAATGAAAAGAAGGCTCATTCTTAAATTTTCCTTTAATTTAATATTATCGAAAACATTATAGTTTTTGGATTGTTTATCAGTATAGCCGCAACATTTGGGCAGCTTTTGTGAAACAGACAGTAGTTATTATAGGAATGAATGGCCTTTTTGTGGAATTTATCGGGGTATAAACTTGGAAATGTCGCGGGAATACTGGACGAAGCGCTAAAAAATTACAATCTTTGAAAAAAAATCAAAAACAAAAAAAAAAAAAAAAAAAAATTATTTTTTTTCCAAAATTGTATTTTTTTAAGGCCTCGTCCAGTATTCCCGCGACTTTTCCAAGTTTATATCCCCGATAAATTCCACAAAAATGCCATTCATTCCTTATAATTCCAGCATTTTAAATAAATTCATCAAGAAAATGTGTTTATTTTCCGTTTTCTTAAGAATTATTTTAACTGCGCCTGACGGTTACGGAAAGTAGTTCGGCATGGGAGTTTACTGGGATATAAACTTTGGCCAGAGACTTGCTACGGACCAATCAAATGTTAAGGAATTGTGTAAATATTTTTGTGCTGGAATTATTAGCTATTTTGTCTTGGTGATGCTTGCGTTCTACTTATAAAACTGACTCATATAGAAATGGACGTAGTTTGTAATGGCAGCAGAACCACTAAAACATTTACATGCAAATACAAAATTAATACAAAATAAATACAAAATAGATATAAATACATGGATGAAAACATAAGAATCGAACTAATGACCGTCGTCTAGGCTCAAAATCAATATTGAAAAGGAATACATGGACGATTATATTAAAGGTACATGTCCACTCAGTAGGCGCAATCTGTTCTTTATAGGAATTAAATAAGTGTATAAGTGTGTCACTATTCCACCAGTTCTAAAAATTACGAGTACCCGCTATACAGATATAATAATTTAGTAATATTTATTTTACTGAACAGAACAGAACAGAACATACTGATAGCGACTCGCGGTGGTATCAGACTATTTTCATATGCAAATGAGGCGTGACATTTTTTAATTATTTATACTAATTAAATGCGTCACCTGAAAAAATAATATTTTCGACAGATTTAAAGTATGATCATTGCAAATAAAAAATAAATACAGAGAATAAATAGTAATGTCCGTTAGCATTTGAAGGAAATACGGCTATTGCCCTTGATATCAGTGTGGAAATTTACGTCTGATATAAAATGTATAATAATGCCAATCAATATGTGGGCTAATGGTGAATGAATGTTTGTTTTGCCAGAAAATGTCTCAGATGATGTCTGATATAAAGAACAGTGTGTGTCTTCCGAGTGGGCATGTACCTTTTTTAGCATACGTTCAGAGTTCCAGATAAGTAATTAGTAGTTTAGTAGTGTCACTCCATCATTTCTGAAGCAATTGGGTATTTCAACATTTTAATTGGGTAAACTAAAATCACACTACTGTTTACACATCAACAGACAGCAATTATTAAATAGTTTGCTTCGAAATGAAAACATATCTTGGCATTTCATTACAATTGTCTCCAAGCAGACAATTCTACTAAAATAACAATATGTGTTTTCATGGAAAATGAGAGAAATATGCTATATTTGTGGTCTGTTTATTGTTTTCTGCAACATGATAAAGGTACCATACAATTGTTATTGCTTTTTGATACTCGCAACTTCTGATTACAATAGGGTTTTTGGCAATTTTAATGGGGTATTTAAGCAAATACGCAGCATATCTGGAGCTCTGTACTTTCTGTTTCCATTGGGACGAAATGCAACACAAACTATCGACAATTGTTTCCATATTGACGTCTCGTTAGTTCATATTGATCAGTGCCGGAACTACGTTTCACCTCGCAAAATAGTTCATTCTAAATCACCACTAATAATAATTTGTTTATTATATTTTATTTATATGTTGTATAATGTTTGAGGCGCATATGAATTGTGCGTAAACAATATGATGCCTAATTTGCATATATAAATAAATATTTCTGAATGATTATATCTATATAGAGGGCACTCGTAATTTTTAGAACTGGTGATATAGTGACACAATTATACATTTATTTAACTCATATTAAGAACATTTTGTGCCTACTGAGTGGAAAATTAATGCATTTAATTGACTTATTATGTAGATCGGTAAAGGCCATCTGATTTCGAATGTTTTGTGTTATTTTTCGAATTTATACCGTCGTTTATTATATATCTTTTTATCCCGTCAACTATGTCGCTACTAGACGTGAAAAGCAGGTACGTGTATTTTTTCTCGTTCACGTCTAGTAGATACGTCATTATGTATGACGTTACGTCATTATGTGAATGACGTAACACGATAATCTTGTCGCTTCAGAAGACAAACTTATGAGACATTTGAACAACTTTGATGTGGTTAACGGGATAAATAGAATATTATTATAGTGTCATGAACGTGAATAAATATCTGACTCGGCTCGAAATCAGGATGTGCTCGGCAAGCCTCGCCCATCCTGATTCTCAGCCTCGACAGATATTTATTCACGTTCATGACACTATACTAATATTCTCTATATATTTGCCCCATTTACTTTGCATTGTTGCTACCCACCAATAAATTGCCGTATTGTACTCTGTCAAGCAGTCGTATTGTCGCCGAACTGCGTCGCGCACCTGTGTCGTTAAGCAGACAACAGCTGATCGTGAATAAGGAAATGTCCCAATCCAAGGTCCATAAAACTGACATCAGCACCAACAGATGTCTGTTATGAAATATAGCATGTATGGGATAATATTACAGTAGAAACTCCGAATACCGGACACTCTAAATACCGGAATCCTCCCGAAACCGGAAAATTTGCATAGTCCCGATCTAATTCCTTCTTTATTCAATGTACCACAAACCTCTGAATTTCGAATGTTTTGTGTTATTTTTCGAATTTATACCGTCGTTTATTATATACCTTTATATTTGCCCCATTTACTTTGCATTGTTGCTACCCACCAATAAATTGCCGTATTGTACTCTGTCAAGCAGTCGTATTGTCGCCGAACTGCGTCGCGCGCCTGTGTCGTTAAGCAGACAACAGCTGATCGCGAATAAGGAAATGTCCCAATCCAAGGTCCATAAAACTGACATCAGCACCAACAGATGTCTGTTATGAAATATAGCATGTATGGGATAATATTACAGTAGAAACTCCGAATACCGGACACTCTGAATACCGGAATCCTCCCGAAACCGGAAAATTTGCATAGTCCCGATCTAATTCCTTCTTTATTCAATGTACCACAAACCTCTGAATACCGGATCCTCTGAATTCCGGAAACCGGACGATTTTCCAAAAAAAAAGAAGACTTTTCAGCATAATTTTACCTCTGAATACCGGACGGATCAGAATTGCTAAGATCACCAAGCGCCCGCGGCAGGGGATAAATTTCACACAATGGTCGTGTTGGATTTCCTGTCAGACAGGTGTGATAAGAGAGACGTTACGCATTTGACACGGTTCACAAGTCAAGTCACATGGTCGAGGCTGTTTATTTTTAAAAGGATGTTTTGTGTCTTACAACCTACACATATTTCCGAGCATGTGATCGACGCGTGATATTGGAAAACCGACCAATGAAAACAATTGTTTCTCCCGACTTTCGTCAAAACAAAGATGGATACTCGATATTTACATTTACAAATCGGGCCGTGTTTTGTCTTGAATTAAATAGCTAAAAACATGCCGCTATTTTCCATTGAAGTCTTAAATCGATTGATGCGGCTGTAATTGACAACGGCAGGTATGTAAGGTAATTATGAGGTCAAATAATCATTGAAAATTGCCGATTAGTCTTCGCTAATTGGAGTACACGTTTAGTGACAAACCCATTTACACACCGTATTATCGGCACATAGGCCACGCAGACTGATCAGGTGACCAGCGTAGGCCCAGTTCAGTCAGATAATAGAATACTACAGTACATGTACATCTACATCAAGTCTTGAGTAAGAATAGTGACAAACCTCTAAAAACCGGAAACCTCTCTAAATCTTTTTGTCCGGTCCGGAGGCTGTCCGGTATTCGGACTTTCGACTGTATAACGTTACATGCCAAATACAGTTGTTGACGACAAAAATCGTTTTAACTCCTAAATTAGGTTGATCCGATGTGGCCTCGTAGTAGGCTTGTTAAGTGACTATTGACTTCAAGTCATGATGCAAAGGTCCCATTTGGTATGGAAGTACCTAAGGACCATATAAACTTTTATATCCAAAGACACACGCTATATCTCATTTTCAAGATGGCCGCCGGCGGCCATATTGGAAAAGAAAATAGCCGATCATATGTAAGCTTAGCTAAATTCCCTTTAAAGTTAAGATTCAAATGTATCTGTTGTATGCAAGCTTCTAAGAGTCATGGCGGAATTATTAATAAATATTGAAGTCGTATCTCAAATCCAAGATGGCCGCCGACGACCATATTGGAAAATGTGGCCTAAAGTAAATAGTCGTTTAGCTAAATTTCAATTCAAGATTGATTAATTGTTTTCTGTTGAATGCTAGTTTCTAATGGTAATGGAAGAATGACTATCAAAATATTGAAGTTGTATCTCATATTCAAGATGGCCGCCATCGGTTATATTGGAAACATGCCCGACTATGTATAAGTTTAGCTAAATTGTAATGGAAGCTAGATTTTTTCTATGACTTTTTTCTATCCACTGTATGCACATTTCTAACGGTATGGAAGAATGAATAGCAAAATACAGAAGTTGTATCTCAAATTTAAGATATATTAGAAAATGTTGCGGATAATATGTAAGTTTACAAAATTTCATTTAGAAGTTATAAATCAAATTTATTTCAAGATTCATAGAAGAATAAATGTCAAAATATGGAAGGTTTATCACAAATCCAAGATGGCTGTTGTCCGTCATTTTGAAATAAATGGCCAAATGGTCATAGCTCGCGAAATGTGTGTCGTTTGCACTATTATAATACAGGTTTTCTAGCTATGTAGCTATATTATAAGAAAAAGAGCAGAATGTCAAATGAAAATTGAGAACAGATAGGGAACAGGATCACCAAATTAACAAAAACCTAGTGGATGACATCCCTTCATGCATTATTTGCTGGAAAATATATTCCATGTGCATATTCTGTTTCATCTATACGTACAATGCTTTGTATTACAGATACATGATGCATTTTTTTCAAATGAGTGACATAAAAAATAACTGAGCAGATGAACCGTGTGCATCAATCATTAAAAATATGTTATTTTAGAACGAGCATTATAATTACATGTATTGCATGCATGAGATACAGACACCGTGTATGTTGGTTTTGTGAAAGTCGTGGATTAATTATTAATTGCATACAAGTGACCAGGCTAACATAATTAATACACATGTGTAAAGGGATATTATGTGAATTATAGATGTAAAAAAAGAGTCGGGCATATTCGAATAATGTATGTAAGTTATGGGGGTAGTTTTGATAGTTGGGTTCAGATCATGTGCAGAGATAAATAAAACAGTCATATGGATGGAGAACTATGGCCAGGACGTGCGAGTCGGAGCTTCGTATGTCTTGAAGTGCCTACTATAAGCATATTATATAGTGCAGCACATTGCAAAATCATTCTTGTGTATGTGCATATATATTTGGTTTGAGAGTGGCTCATTTTATTGCAACATATGTTTTACTTTATGAGCAAGCAGAACAGTACAAACATGTAGTGCACAGTTTTGTCAGGCTCACTAAATAACCGGTTTTATACAATATGGTGTTTGAGCGACTTATACATGTATGCATATCGCAATACAATGTGATCTCGGAAGCTAAATGGTTACTTGCGTTAATTATGTTGTAGCGAACATATATTATTGAAACAGGAATAATGCATGTACATATATATATTGCACACACTACATGATATAATAAAACTAATACGAGATGAGACGATATTCAGTGCGCAAATACTTATTGGTTGGCATACATCACGATATAATGGTCAACTTTACGTTCTTTTATAATTAGTCTAGCTACAGTGAGATACGATTCATCAGCTACTATGTGTAATGGTGACTATAACACTATCCCCTGCTAACAGAAACATTGCTACGTATCGTAGATTGAGTTTAAACTTTGCTACAATGAATGCAATGGAAATGTAAATTGACGAATATAGATATGCTTGGTTCATGTCGGTGATTGGCATTAATAAGTGAAGCTGTGCTTCTCTGAATTAATATTCCCTCTGCGAGACAGATACTGAATAGATAGAACATAGTACGAATATGCAATTTATGACAACATGTCATGCATAAGATAATATGCATTAAAAGTACTACATTATTACACTATGTGCTTATAAATTATTAGTATGTGATGATTTATATTACCATGGAATGCATATATTGCATCTCGGAATACATTATAAGAGTGTATGTGATTGGTATATGCATATGTTATTATTATTCGGTATACATATATTGCTGAACGGTGCAGTGTACATTTTGTCGTCATTCATTCCGGTCGTCTGTTGATCTGTACTGCTGACAGTAACCATTTTGTTAAAGTTAGCATTCACAATTTCAGTGTCAAATGCTTTAAGCTGTATGTGTATATGCAGGAGTTCCTATATTTCTGGCTTGCAATTGTTTTCAACATGCCATCTAATTTTATTTTCATAGCACATGTCAATGTTGTGTGCTACTTTCGAATGGTGCTTGAATACATTCTAACAGTGAAAACTGCCTGAAAAAAAATAGTATGTGTAATCAACCGGATCCAAACAGTAAATGTACAAACTGTAAATAAGTATTATTTTATTTTTATTTGTTTCTACATATACATGCCTAATCTGTTTCCGAATAATTTTATTTGAGATTCAGTTTTGTTTACATATGTTATTATATACCTCAGTTCATTTATTTCAAGTGAAAACTGTCTACGAATGAAATAGATGTTTATAAGTGGATCTACGACAAACAGTTAGCGAACTCGAATTTAATTGAAAATTGGCTGATGGCAACCATCTTGGATTCGAGATACAACTTACTAATTATTTTATTCAGTGTTCTATGACACATATGTAGTTCTATATCAAAGAGGAGTCCCATTACAACATTAATTCATCAAATAAATATATTGTCAGCCATTTTTACCAATATGGCAACCGGCGGCCATCTTGAATTTTAGATAAAGCTTCTGTATTAGATATTCATTCCTCCATGAACCTTAGAAACTTGAATATAACGGAAGAAATTTAAATCATTACTTTCATCACTATTTAGCTACACTTATATATTGTCGGCCACTTTATCAAATATAGCTGTCAGCAATATTTTACCAATATGGACACCGGCGGCCATCTTGAATTTGCCATACAACTTCTATATCAGATATTCATTCCTCCATGACCTTTATAACTTTGTATATAACAGAAGAAATGTAAATCATTACTTTTATTGAAACTTAGCTGAACTTGTATACTGTGTGTATTTGTTTTCCAATAAGGCCGCTGGCGGCCATCTTGGAATTGAGATACAACTACTATATTTGATATTCATTCCTCCATGATTGTTAGAAGCTAGCATACAACACTAGAAATGGGATTAATACGTTTAATTGTAATTTAAATCAACTTATATATCGTCGGCCATAATTTCAAGATGGCCGCTGGCAGCCATCTTTAAAAAAAATGCACTTAACAAGGCAGCAATGTGTTTTTTACATAGACGGATTTTACCGGAAGTAATAAAGTTGTTTGTGCATGGTTCTAGGCCTTTACGCTGATTACTAACTTACAAGAATACTACTTCCGGTTAAATATTTCTATGTAAAAAACACATTTTAAAAAACCGTACCATAGTGGCACCCATTACTACTTGTAGAATACAAAAACATGATCTAGTTTTAAAGTAAAATATAGATAACTATGGCTTTTTGTAAGAGACATTTGTTATGCAAACAATCAGTTAACACAGCCACGATAGGTGTCTGTGTCTGTGGGTTCTCTCAGCTTGGTGTAGAACGTGGTACACATGCCAAGTTTTTTTTGTTGTTTATTGGTGCTTAACTGCCTACAACAGCTAAGGTCATGTAAGGCCGAGCAAACGGGTTCAATCCCATTTTAACGTGCTGCATTGGGGGGAAAATCCCAAAATCAGAACGGAATATTTACATCGAGAACAAATATATTCAGCCCTGAAATTAGAATAACCTGACCTGGTGTCAGGTCCATACCACATCAACGTCACTTGGCCCCTTCCCCGAAAACAGGATTACGAATAATCGTACTACTCGCATAAGGGGTATATACATTTAGCCGTATAATTTGGGCATGTTTCGTCAAACAGTAGTTTCGGGCTCATCTATATGGCTGCGCCCATCCCTCCCCCTCCGCCAGTTCCTACTCGTATGTAATAAGCCACACATCTCTATTTTCCGCTGAATGGGGCATCCTAGCTATAGTTATCTCCTGTTGAATTTATTTATAGAAATTCGGACCCAATTGTGTAGTTTGGGGATGTAAAAAGGAGCAATTATAGTGATTTCGACTACTGTTGATCAAGATCATACATGTACACTACATTATTTCCCTGATTCATATTTTCACACGTACCAATTTTATTGCAACTAGTGTAGACTCAGATCAGACTGCACAGGGTATGGGTCTACTCTGTTCGCAAAACTCAATTATTATGTTGTTCAGTAACAAATAAACGCTGAAATACAGCATAGGACCGGATCGCTATACATAGATTTGCAAAGGGAAATAACTGACTACGATCCCTCATTATGACCCTAGCAATGGGTACATATCTTATGTCCTCATTTGTGTTTTCGTAAACATCTATTTTAGTACATTGTTAGTTAAACACATTCTTGGCTGTGGCTGGTGAATTTGGGCTTATTTGGATTTGTGACTACTGAAGCTCCCGACCAACATAGTACACTCATGTAGCCTGATAACGATATGTATTGTTTGTTAGAAGTATATAGCACCTGATGGTATGGCGAACAGTGCATATTCGGATCACATTGGGCGGATGCACGGGCTGATCTTGATCTATACTGGTCGCAAAACCCATCAGCCCTATTCCTCCAACCATAGCCATATTATAGCTAGAAATACAACGCGAATATTTTCTGTATGGAAGAATCGACTAATACAGACCACGATCGAGCTGTGCAGTTGCTCAGCCAGATCAGGGTTACATGTTCGCTAATCGTTGAGCGTACGCGCCAAACGGCATCGGTGTGACAGCTGATCATGATATAAACGGGATAATAACGGGAGTGAATGGACCATCGAGTTTTGTCTACAGTCAATCTGATCTCCGACGGTTATTGGTTTGCATCGGTAACTGGCGACATTGGATTGGAGGTGTGAATCGAACGTCAACCAATCAGATCCGCCATTATCACGTTTATTGCTTTATGGTATTTGGCTTTGGCCAATGTGTCCTTAATATATCGTCATTTTGATAAGAGTTTTCATCTTACTTTTTATTTCAAATTCGACACCACATCGACATGAATAAGAATGTAACTAGACGCGCAATGTAAATAAGACGAATGAAAAAAACACCAATTTGAAGACGAATGTACATGCAATGAAGATAAATGCAACTATATAGGTCAGCCGATTTCGAATGTTATAAATACAAATGGGACTGTGACTGGGAAAATGGGGCATATGGGTTTTGCGAGCGGCGTCAATCCAGATCAGCATATGCGTCCGTACAGTGTGATCAGGGTATGCATTGTTCGCCATCAGTGAACACCCGTCATGCTTCTAACAAACAATATATATCGGTATCAGGGTATAGGAGTGTGCTATTTTATCATGGGATACACTGGCTACGAATGAAATAAGAAGTATAGAATATACGCACTTAGTCTAGCACCTATAGTTCTCAAAATGGCAAATGACAAACAAGTAGTATGAGTACACATTTTACAATGGAACCTCTCTAAACCGGACACCCTGGGAGGTCCCCAGGGTGGCCGACTTAGTGAAGGGTCACTGTGAATCAGGCATTTGCTCATTCTGAACCATAGTTGTGCGCTATGTGATCACGAACAGACATTATCACAGTGAGATAAATGGCCAAGAAACTCGTAAAAAATAACATCGCGGGTGTTTTATTATTGGTGTCCGGCTTAGAGGGGTTCCGCTGTAATGCCATCATATTTTGTTTCTGCAGCTATACAGCACATGGGCAATGCATGGACATGAGGACGTGATAAATGTAACACAGTTACATGACGTTCGTCCGAATGTACGATCGATAGTCGACTCGTTAAAGCTCGCGAATTATCTCCTCGTACATGAGGACGAACTGTGATCTAACTGTAGCCAGGACATATATAATTAGTAACATGCACATGATGGATGCAATGACAGGCATATCAGATGTAATTTCATTCGCAAGTATGCACCATGATACGGAGCCCCGCAGGGGACGTAGACTTATTGTTTTATTAATTCATTGCCACGAAATAACAATTCGTTCACACGAAATAACAATTCGTTCCCACGAAATAACAATACGTTTCCTCAATTTAACAATTGTTAATTCGAGGGAACGAAGTGTTATTTCGTGGGAAGGAATAAATAAAAGAAATCCATGTCCCCTGCGGGGCGCCGTACCATGATACATACAATTAAGGGGAATACCATCTTTCATAATATACATACAGTGTATATACATTGTGTTTCACGAAACCTGCCCAAATTTTACTGACATATCCGCACTATAAAAAAGGAACATTTTATTTGGATAGTATTATATTTTATCATAATTTAAGAATGAGTCTTCTTTTCATTTTAAAAAAAAATGGTCAAATATTGATTTTATTACGAAAAAAATAATTTCTCTATTGGAATTTCACATGGGAGAAAAGAACTGGAGCAGCTGCAGGGATGGTCGAAAAACGATTTTTTTTAAAATTGATTCTGATACCTAGCTAGATATTAAACTTGGAAATGATCTAACTAAGAAATCAAGACTGAATATATCTACGGGAGTTAACACATGGGAATTATTTTTTTTTCGCAATAAAATCAATATAGGACAAAATTGCACGAAATAGAAAGAAAATCCATTCTTAAATTTTGATCAAATTTAATATTATAGAAACAATGTGTATTCGCATCGTTTATATAGCCGTAAAATTTGGACAGGTTCCGTGAAACAGACAGTATTATCGTATCTGGATTGCTACATATAGAGGTTGAGTCTGATAAATTTCATAATAAAAGACACTAGCTTGGTATTCTATTTATCAGGTAACGTTTTATGCTCGTAACTGACCACATATGACGTCGTTATATATGAACAGAACGCGGACTTGTTCACGTTACATCATTACACTGAGGTCATTCGGTAACGTCACGTGACGTCATCCGACCAATGGAACGTTTTCACTTCGTTGTAACAATATGTTATAAGTCAGTACGTATTCGGTAAACACAGGGCAGATTACCTCATAAATAGAAAATACCAGTCTAGTGTATTTGATATCAAGTTTATGAGGCAAAGCTAGGAAACGCGTAGGAATTCCGAGATATCAAGTTTATGAGGCAAAGCTAGGAAGCGTGTAGGAATTCCGAGGTTTTCGAGCCGAGCCTGATAAAGTTGATATCAAAAGACAGTAGCCTGGTATTCTATTTATCAGGTAGCGTTTTATGCTTGAAAATGACCACATATGACGTCCTTATATATGGACAGAACGTGGACTTGTTTACGTTGCGTCATTACACGTTATAACCCGGATGTTTGTATCAGGCCAATGCCTGATACGACAATCTGTTATCAGTCAGTACGTATTCGGTCAATACAGAGCAGGGTGCCTGATAAGTAGCTGTATGCGTACAGCGAATTTTTGTTGAAGGTTCAAAAATGAAACAAATGACACAAAGTAACGAAGTGAAAACGATGGTTGTTGTGGTACTACGATATATATAGAAACGAATAACGTTTGGGTTTTTTTTTATACGCGAAAACTATAATTTTGTTTAAATACCCGGCTCCCAGCTACATAAACGCCTTCCGTTCTTTCAACCCAGTTCGTGTCGTTTTGATTAACTCGTGTCGTCTACACATCGTTTTCGATATGTAAACGATACTGAGTATGCAGTCATTCGTGTACACATGTGGAAGACTCGGACCTAAGACCCAATACTTGGCTCATTTGGATTTCAACGTTACCCTGCCCACTCATTTCCATACACTATACCTTACAACATTTTCCAAGGCAAGAAACAGCTTCACAAAAATGCCGTATTTTCGGACTGTAAGGTATACTGCAGTAGTGTTTTCCAAATGAGTATTGAGTCCTAGGTCCGAGTCTTCCACCTGTGTTCGTGTATGGAACCAGGAACAAGTCCACGTTATAGTTGCATACAAATACAAACTTGCATTGCGCGTCACGATCATCCAGTTGAAATCTACCAAACTATGTAACGCCACAGGTAAAAGTAATGGACCAATGTTCATAAATACATTAAATAATTAAGTGGAAAAAAAGAATACATAAAAGCACCA
Organism: Conchocele bisecta; assembly: GCA_029237695.1. NCBI lineage: Eukaryota > Metazoa > Mollusca > Bivalvia > Lucinida > Thyasiridae > Conchocele > Conchocele bisecta. The sequence goes on along the minus strand of CM055280.1, from coordinate 51,902,187 downwards.
ATAAGTGATAAAAAAGGCTAACATTGTTTTACTCCATCTTAAAACACATATAAGAGGTAAAACCTTTTATATACTCCCGTTTGAAAAAATGGGACGTATTATGTATTCATCTTGTACGGGCGGGCGTCGGGTGGGCGGGCACAGATTGTCCGCGCAATAATTAGAGTTTTACTTGACGGATTGTACCAAATTCGGTATACATCTTTAACACGGCAAGACGAAGAAGGCTGTTGATTTTGAAACATTTCCGAAGACTTAGCTCCCCTTGGCGGCCATTTGTAATGTTCGCACTCTGTATCCTTGTCCACGCAATAACTAAAGTTCTACTTCACCGAGCATAATCAAATTCGGTATACATGTTTATCACAGCCAGATGAAGAAGCCTATTGATTTTGAAAAATTACGATGACTTATCTCCCCTTGGCGGCCATTTTCCATTTTCCCACTCTGTATCATTGTTCACGCAATAACGCAAGTTATACTTCACCGATCGTAACCAAATTCGGTGTACATGTTTATCAAGGCAAGATGAAGAAGCCTATTGGTTTTCAGTGAGTTATCTCCCATTGTTGACTGGCCTTGCCTCGACGGGCGTATATTGTGACCTTCGGAACTCTTGTTTGACTTTATTTTATTTCCACTTATTGATGCGTATATGTATATTTAATGTATTTATGAACCTTGGTCCGTTACTTCCACCTATGTGTAACGTTGTACAATATTATATAAATACTGCCCTTGTTGAGGGGAATATTTCGGATCATCTTATTCAAACTCGTTAGAACGAAATAATCAAATTGGTCAGAACATGTGTTTCTCTTCTCATGTCCCTTATAGAGCTCCGTAGAAATTGACAAATGCAATTCCTAGAAATTACAATCAGGTATACTCATACGATATTTGATACTATATGTTGTGCTTTTGTATGATACCATGTTATGGCCCTTGACTTAGTGAAAAGTGGGGATTTTCAACTTGTGTGTCGTGAAACTTTACAGGAATACTGGTCATCGTGTGAAGTTGCGCACCTGGGGTTTTAGATGCGGGTTCATCCTGTATTCACGGAGTTATGGCCCTTGACTTATGAAAAGTGGGGATATTCAACTTGTGTCGAACGTATCTTCAAAAGTATGCAGAAAATACAAGGTCCTACCTGATAACATGCAGTGGTGGTATTGGTGGAGACATACGTTTTTGTCTGAAAAACGATCCTCTAGTTCTACCTGAAATCAGGTCTATATAGTTTATTATTGTATATGTTAATTTTGAGTTTGAAAGTATACATATCCCTTCACTTTTGCTGCGATTTCCGCTAAAAGATGCATGAGCCCTCCAATCTGATTCCCATTCTTTAGCCGTATTTATAGTAGAATGTGTTTCTTGTAATAAACAGATGTCAAAGTCATTATCTCTTAGCCACTGGAACATTTGTATTCTTTTTAACTTTGTTGCAAGTCCTTTGACGTTCACTGTGCATATACATGTATTAGTGTCCATATGTGTAGCAGTATAATGTTCTAATGCGGAATTGGTCGAACAGCAGCATATTGCTCGATAGAAGAGAGTAGAAGTGCGTAGCAAAAGCAGGTAAAGAAGATAGACTAAGGACGTAGTATACAAGAGCTGTGATAAATACTCTCAGTGTTGTTGTTGTTTCAATTTCACGTAAATGATTAATTCACAGGATTGGAATACAGGGTTATACAAGAGAAATCAAACATAATCACAAACGTGTGTGTGCATCTATGGCTGACAAAATGGGCCTCCGCGACATTTAGTGATCATCGTATCTCCTGATCAGACTGCACCTATGTACAGTCTGATCAGGTATTACATGTACGCTGGTCGCCAAGCAACCTCTGAAGAGGTATATGTCTGATTAAACACGAATGGGATTTATGCCTACTGGGAAAGATTGCATGAGGGTCAATAAAGTATATTGTTGTCAGTGTCGTAAGGTCCATTTTCTCCGCCGGTCACCCACACAAGTTATGTACTGACCAAAACAATTATGATTCTATTCCACAATTCAATACTGAAGGGTAGAAGCCATAATCCGACACCAACATGCACATATATAACAAACACTTTACTTAACCCTTTCAACACTGCATAACAGTATGGCAAAAACAGTGAAGATCCTGACGATCCGGTTCGTGACGAGCCGTCTCATCAGGATCTGCACGCTTTGCAAGTAATTTTCATATTTTTCAGACAAAAGAAACAAAAACGGCCCCTTTTCATAAATGGACTAGTCTGGAAATAATTTCGTGACGTATCTATTGGTTGCAAAATTAGCTATCAAAATCCATACCATTTATTAGGGGTGAAAGGGTTAGCTGTAAAGAGTATTGAGCCGTATCTACAAGATATTACGTATACAGAACGAATGTGATTTAGTTTGAGCAATAGCAAACCTGTGTTTGATAAATAATCGTTCTACCAGATGTGTTTATTTATTTGACAGTGTTGAAATTTCAAAAACGGGTTCTACATTATTTCTAGATGCAAATTACTGTAAAGACGGAATGAGCAGCCGTTGCCTAGTTTTACATTGAACAGTGTCGACTAGTCAGAAGAGCACATACACTTCAAAAGTCTGAAACATACAAACTGTACAGTGTCTGCATGCTTCATGTCAAGTCTTATATTACGCTATTGATCGTAAACTCTGATAACAAAGTAAAAAATACAACAACAAAAAACACAATTCTAACCCATTTAATGCCTCATCTCGTCTATCTTGCTGCTTACAGTTTATGATTTATTGTTAGCTTTCTATACACCCTGTATGCTGTTGAATTACTGTAGTCGTGGTCGCCAAATAATAACTATGAGATGTGAGCATGGGTATTATTATTATTCATAGAAAATTATATACATGTCTAGCCCCCTCTTAAGCATAGTCGAAATACGAAATTATAAGAGGATGGCAGACCGTTATTCTAGAAAGGGCTAAAGTATATGCTGACATGGGCTAAGATTACAAAATATCTCGGCTATAGATACCAGTATGCACAACAATGTATGTATTGTCCACTTAAAGCAACCTGTCCGCTCGAACATGTCCTGAGTATTCGTGATATTATAATAATGCTATCACTGCTTTAAATTTCGCATACTCAGCCAAAAACAGCCTTCCATAAAAGCACGAGGAAATGTTGTCCGCGTGTAATATATATTATATCACGCGAAGCTAGGAATCATTAAAATCTCCTCTTAGAGACGATTCTAACTTTCAATATGCGTGCATATATATAGCAAGTTTCGAAGATCAGTTACCAATGTGTAGTTTATCAGGTGCAAGGCGATACACATATAACAATTGATGTTCACATAGAGAATATTAGTATAGTGTCATGAACGTGAATAAATATCTGTCGAGGCTGAGAAATCAGGATGGGCGAGGCTTGCCGAGCACATCCTGATTTCGAGCCGAGTCAGATATTTATTCACGTTCATGACACTATAATAATATTCTATTTATCCCGTTAACCACATCAAAGTTGTTCAAATGTCTCTAAAAATGCATTTGTGGCGTCATAAGTTTGTCTTCTGAAGCGACAAGATTATCGTGTTACGTCATTCACATATAATGACGTAACGTCATACATAATGACGTATCTACTAGACGTGAACGAGAAAAAATACACGTACCTGCTTTTCACGTCTAGTAGCGACATAGTTGACGGGATAAATGTAAATACATGCATATAAATGGCAATTCCCGTGTTGAATGAATATAAAACAAGTATGAACATGTAATAATCCAACTGTTCAACTTAAACGGTGCCATTCAGTCTAAATCGAGTATAGTAAATATGATCAAACGGACAGGTCACTATGAATGCACAATACCGGCTGAACACATCACATGAAACGTAGACTTGTATTAAACTTCTGACAACAGGCAACATGAAATAGTGACGACCTTTATTAGAATACAAACTTTAAGATGTATTGGCCCGTCGTACTGTAGGCGTGCGGGGCGACCTACCAGAATATGGATAACATGATCAATATACATGTACGTGTTTCCTCATGCTGGTTTGTATACCCTTCATGAGAAAGTGTCTTTGCTATGTGTCTCAACCCACCAAAACGCGCATGTCCAAGTATGCGACCAGCGTAGCGCTAACATCACCCTCGTCACATATATTGATGGCAAACTTCCGATGTACATTTGCACAACAAAACAGCATTCAGATCAGCATTGCGTAACACGATTAGGCGAGTTGATCAAGAGCTACACTGGTCCAGACGCATGTTGAGGAGGGTCCTGTACATGATAATACCACAGACCTAGAATAATATTCTAGGTCTGTGGTAATACAACTCAAATACTGTAAGAGTGCTGACTGTATTGTTTCATATTGAAATTTACACTAGTGATTCTTTATAATTATATAGGTAATGCGTCTGATAACATCTTGACCGACCCCTGTGATTAGGTGCACGTGTTAACTCTTACTGCATTGACTTGTGTGAGTGAATAAATAAATACAAGTATTATAATTTTAATTTAGCCTACTATCGTGCTTCATAGTTTTTTCGGACAATTATATGAAAGTTTTGTGGAATTAACAATAATCATTGACACGGTCGGCAAATACAATATGTGTTAAATAAACTTACGTGTTTAAATTAAACTTTAAGTATGGCTTTTTATCCAAATTTAACGCCGTTTTCCCGGTTTTGTTGTGTCTGTAGTGATGCCAGCCATCTTGGTTTTCGTGTATTGTATCGACTCAGGTGCGGGAAATGACGTTGTCAATTTAGTATCCCTACACGCTACAATTTTTATAAACTGAAGCCAGCACAGGATTGTTCAACACAAATAATAGAGAGTCGCATTTCATCACACTATCGGTTTATTTAATGTTTATGATGCATGTTTTGCTTCGCTCGTCGGTCCAGCCGAAATATATTTCCTTACAAATCCAATAACCTATAAGACTTAGTATTGCTATAAACGGTGGAGATAGTTTTAGTTATGTATTTTCGCTATTCCTATACACGTACATATTTGTGAAACATGTCGGCTATTTGTTGCTTGCGAAATGATCATAATGCAAGTACACCACGTGTTGAATGAACATGCAGTTCTAGATACAACGTTAATTAAAAACACATTTTGGTATAAACATATGCATTTACTGCATTCACATACAAACATGTACATCAACATGTACGCTCTTTAAATCATACCAATATTTTACACCGGTATTAAATATCTACAAGGTAGGACACTCGCCATCCTTTCAACCAACGGCCCCTTGGCCCCCGGCTTGCTAATTCATTACTTGTAACGCGCGCGAAGGCCGGGAACAGCAGGGTATCGGACCAGTAGGGCCTTCGCGCGCGTTACAATTACTTCTGGTCCCGGCCTTCGCGCGAAGGCAGGGACCAGAAGTAATTGTAACACGCGCGAAGGTCGGGAAAAACTACTAATAATTTAGTTTACTGCAAAGGATGACAGTCCACTAAGTTTTCTCGCTTGCGGATGCATATTTACATGTATTTATCATGACGTTTTTAACGTTTTCAGACACCTTTGGAAAAAGGTAAAACTCAAGATTTTGAGATTTAGCTTTTTCCAAGGGGGTCGGAAAACGAACAAAAGTATATAAATAAATGCAAACATGCATCTGAAAAAATGGAAACTTAGTACATTTTCCTGTTTTCCAATAAACTGAATTTAATGTGTCACTTGTCCACTTCACCACTTCTGAAATGAAAATAGACACATCGGTATGACATCATGATCAGTGTGTACATATCAGTATGACATGCGCATTCTGCATACACAAATTGAAGTTTGTTACGTATAGGTGTGTCGGTTCATGGAACGAAATATACAGGCGACGATGTTCCGAGATGAACATGGGATATGTCAGTGGCGTGGCAACCATTCACGTTGTATAACTGCAACATGATGATCAAGTGCATGTTAAGAGTCGTTGATTGATATATAAGGACAATACAGCTTCTGATCAGAGATTTAGAGAGAGCGGAAGACAGCATTGACCAATTAGGCATCTGCTTTGTGGCTGTGATCTGACTGTTGTAGCTGGCCAGCATCTGCACCATCGTATGATCAACAGTGGCATTTATATAACATTTATATATTTTGGTGTCAAATTTTATCAGACAAGGTTAGGAAACGTGTAGGAAATTCCTACCGTTTCCGAACGGAGTCTGATCAACTTTATGTCAAGAGACACTAGTATGATACTTTGAGGGAGTAATCATTTATTTTTCCTGAAATGCATTATTTCATAGAACTAACAACTGCATATATTTCATGATTATAAGTATGCAGAATTATTATACTGAATTTATTACATTATTACAGCCAAATTGGCTGTGATAATGTAATAAATTCAGTGTAATAAAAATTAATAAATTTATCATAAAATTGAAAATTTCTCTCTCAAAGTATACTTTGCTACTAAAGTATACTTTGCAATGCTGATGAAATAAGCTACTGGTAACGTAACGTTTTGTGTTACAAAGCGAGAAAATATGACGTTACACACACCATTATACGTCATTCGGTAACGTCATGTGACGTTGATTAACCAACGTCTGCGAAATAAAGCATAGTCCGGATGTGCTTATCTAGTCAACTATTACTATTACTATCACTAGTGTTGTCTGTTTCACGAAACCTGTCCAAATTGTCCGGCTATATAAACAATGCCAACAAATATGACATGGGGGTGGGGGGGGGGGGGAGCAGAGACGGAGAACCTGGAGGAAGAGTCGAATAACGAAATAATTTGGAAATCGACTCTGAAACCTGACTGGATAGCCTGGAACTAAGAAAACAAAAGATAAAATTTGAAAATCTACTGTTTGTGAAAAAGTTATCCATGTTAAATTCCCAAATACATCTTCACTCGGGGGAAATTTTTCAAATTTCAGAAATAGTGGACCGATTTTCAAAATGTAATTGCTTTTTTCGCAATAAAATCGATATTGACGAAATTTCACGAAATAAAATGAAGGGTTATTCTTAAATTTTGATATATAATTTAATGTTTTTGAAAAAATATTGTTTTTGCATTCATTTGTTTACATAGCCGGAACATTTGGACAAGTTTCGTGAAACATACAGTAGTCCGAGTGTATTCCATGCATAGAAAACTCACCCACTTTCGTCGATCACCAGTCCTCGTGCCTTTGAGTTTAACCTTTTGAGATTACCATGTTCATTACGACCATTCCCGAACTTGAAAAGCTCCAATCTATCCTTCGGATCTGAAGTATATATACAAACTTTCGGTAATTTCCTTTTCTTCGACATGTTTGTTGTGACTCCTAAATACAGGTATCTATGTCAATCAAAGTTGGCCACAATATTAAAAAACGATATCTGTTTTGCAAGCTGTTATTTTAGGGATGAAGCCAAACGCACAATAAATCCGGATTTGAGTATCGATTTCCACAATAATATTGTTCAATATGTTACCTGTTGTGATGGGGGTGTGGGGGGGCGGTAAATCCCAATATCAGAACTGAATATTTACAGAAAAAATATACGTTCAGCCCTGAAATTAGAATAAGCTGACCTGGTTCCAGGTCCTCGCCACACCAGAGTCGTTTAGCCGCAGTCTCCAAAAGTAATACGATTAGTAATAATATTAGTACTTTTGTTATGTGTATACAGTGGGGTCAGCGTGTAAGTGCACTCACGAACGACCACGACAGGTTGGAACCAACCTGTCGTGTTCGTTCGTGTGTGGACTTACACACTGACCCCACTGTAACCGGCTTCAACTCTCACGTACCAGAAAGCCAAACGTGTACCTGAGGGACAGAAAAGGGATATCGGTGTTCCGTGAATTATGAAACACATCGTTAAATTTACCCTTCGCATCCTCCTACCAACCACCAATTCGAGGTTTGAACAACATTGAAAATAGCGTATTTCACCAACATTGCAAAGTATACTTATCTAGCAAAGTATACTTTGAGAGAGAAATTTTCAATATAAGGATAAATTTATGATTTTTTATTATACTGAATTTATGACAGCCATAATAATTCTGCATACGTTTTATCATCAAATATATGCAGTCGTTAGTTCTATATGACATAATGCAGTTCGGCAAAAATAAATGATTACTCCCTCAAAGTATACTTTGCTAGAAAATTATACTTTGCAATGCTGGTGAAATAGGCTACAGGTTTGAAGAATCACGACCAATCGCAATCGGTAGTAGTAGTAATAATTGGTGTGCACGTAGGACAAAAATAAATCTTAATCGGAACCACAAACTCTTGTTTAGTGCCGGGTTCAATGCCGAGTTGAGCTCTTATACCTGCGTGTGAGGTATCAATATGCACACTAATACCTTTGACACGTCAAATGCACGTCATTTCCTCAAAGCCGGATTTGAGGTCCAAGCCCGTGTTTCATCCCCTAACATCAAGTTTTCAGCTATAGATGTTCACAATCATTTCTCAAACCATGGTCTGAGGTCCGAGACCGCAATTTAGTGATTAGCTACATGTACCAATCGAACTTGATTTAGCTATTTCTGTAAAACTAGGAATCGGACGTCAAACTCAGATTTGAAGAATAAACAATTGAGATCGCAATTATCGTAGTTTTTCTTAAACACAGGTTTTAGTAATTAATATGCACTTCACGCATAAAAGTCCCAAAATGGACATCAAATCCGGGGCTATGGTCTCAAATCCGGATCTGAGGTCTCCACCCCAGGTTGGAGGTATAAATGTGTACAGTAATTGCCTCGCGGTTGTAAAAGAGCTGCTTGAACATTCAAGCCTCATGATAAACAGTAGAGCTGTTATTCTGGTTACCTATTTGTTTATATAAATACCGTATGCATGTATGTAAACATGTCTGGCCATGATATTGAGAACACACAGTATGTGTTATAGTCACTGGCCCTCTTGGATTGTGTGCCCACAGTCCGAAATGGATATCATTACCAAACTGGTGACATTTATAGTGTATATTTTCTTGCAAATCTCTATTGATAGCCACATTCAGTTCATCTATAGTATTTGTTGTAGATTTGTAGACTATGTCCTTTGAACATTCTGATATATAGATGTACATGTAGATTGATTGATAATTGCTATCCATTGCAAAAATATGAAAATTTCGATTAAGACATGCGAATATGTGATGTCATCGTCACACAAAATTGGCAACATCTGCAACACATACTATAACTAGACATTATGTTTTGTAAAACACGGATATGCCCCATGTGGCATATTTGACTCTAACTGGATAAACTGTTACAGACTTTTCGAATTGTTGCAGTAGTACATGGATTGACGTACGGACATACGTACGGACTTACGGACGCACGGAACCTCAAGACAACGCAACATGCTGAGTCGTGGGTTATCTCCCCCTTTTGGACTTGGAAGTTTGCCTCGTTTACTATCAATATGTGGGCCATCCGTCTTCTATGAACACATGTTCTAGTTAGTAGACTTAAAGTGTGATACCGGTGACGTGTGTGACAAATTATTATGCAAGTGACGGCTACAGAACAGAACATACTTTTATTTGATGTCAGGTTACATGGTAACTATATAGGTGGGTAGACATGGTTGGCAATGTAACGTATTTATGTCAGATTTAACTTGGGGGGGGGGGGATGGGGACAGTAAACACACTTGTATAAATATGTGAGATTTAAAGGTACATGCCCATTCAGTAGGCACAGACTGTTCTTCATATTAGAAACATCATCTGAGACATTTTCTGACAAAATAAACATTGATTTACCATTATCCCACGTACATGTATTGATTGGCATTATTATACATTTTATATCAGACGTAAATTTCCACACTGTTGTCATGGGCGATAGCCGTGTTTCCTTAAAATGTTAACGGACATTACTAATGATTCTCTGTATTTATTGTTTGGTGGGCAATGATAAAACTTTAAAATCTGTCGAAAATATTATAATTTTAGGGGAACATTTAATTAATATAAATAATTAAAAGATAATATGCCTCATTTGCATATGAAAATAGACTGATACCACCGCGCGTCACTATCAGTAAAATAAATATTACTAACTGATTATATCTGTATAGCGGGAACTCTTAATATTTAGAGCTGGTGGAATAGTGACACAATTATACACTTATTTCATTCCTATAATATGGTGGCTGATTAGGGACATTTCGCCTCGTCGCTCCGTCGCTCCGTCTCCACGAAGTCTCCACGCTCCTTCGCGGCGAAGGAGCGACGAGACGAAGTTTAGTGTCCTTAAACTTCGCTTCGTCGCTTCGTCGCCCCGTCGCCCGAGCGACGAAGCGACGGAGCGACGGGGCGACGAAGCGACGAAGCGACGAAGCGACGAAGCGACGAAGCGACGAAGCGACGTTTAAGGATACTAAACTTCGTCTCGTCGCTCCTTCGCCGCGAAGGAGCGATAATTATCGCTCCTTCGCCGCGAAGGAGCGATAAACTTCGTGGCGACGGAACGACGAGGCGAAATGTCCCTAATCAGCCACCATACTATAAAGAACAAGCTGTGCCTACTACTGAGTGGGCATGTACCCTTGAAGGAGGTATAGCCAGGTTCTGTTTTCGCGATACACTTGTGTATTTATCATTTATATATCGAATAAAACAAATGTTACAGTTATTCCACAAGTATGTGTCGTTCTTTTACGAATTTCATATTCCGGACAGCCAGTTTTTCCAGCCTTCACTGCATGACTAACTTGCACTTGTTTTGCTTATCACAGTTATTTCCCTTAGCGGTCACGTCGGTATATGACGTTTGCGTAGTACAACCAACAAGTAGGCATAATGCGATTAGTACGCTTCATAGTTCAACAGACTACTTATAACTCGAGTTTATAAGAGCGCTGGTATTACATATATTAAGAATAGTAGGTTAGTGCCGTGAATGGGAAAACATATCTGGCAAGGCTCAGGAAACGAGATGGGTGAGGCTCTGCCGAGCACATCCCGTTTCCGTGCCGCGCCAGATATTTTTTCCCATTCACGGCACTAACCTACTATTCTATTTAGCCCGTCAACACCTACAAATGGCTGTAAAATGCAAAAATTGTATTGACTGGATATCAAAAATGTTTCACGGCACCGTATTTCACGGCACATACGCACTGTGTTGACGGGATAAATACATGTACCCTAGTTGTACTGTATAAATATAAGAATGACCTAGTTACAAAATACTAGTCTACACCCCTCTCAATTAAATCCAAAAGAGATATTGTTGATGGTTCACTTTTGATGATGTTGTTGATTGTGTTCATTGTTGTTGTTGTTTTCTTAAATATATAGAAATAGCGCGTATGTCAGGCAAATCAGGAATTATCATTATCTCTAAATTTAAATAGTCATTTTGACATGATATATGCATAGCCTGTGTAGTATTGATCCAATGCTCTATGATGCTTACATGTAATTGAAATAGACGTCACTATCGTCAATAATGTAAGAAACCAATGTATAGACAGGTGAGTAGTATATAGGGAGTCAAAATGATACCACCTAACGGTGGTATCATTTCCTCACCCTATATACTACTCCACCGCCCCCCGAAAAACACCGTTTTCGTCCAATAGCACAAATGGTCACCAACACAAAAACGTGACAATTGGTGTCATAATACATCATGTTTTTTCCAATTGAACAGATAAATCTCATAGGTTATATACGCCAGAAATACAAAGTGACAAATATGTAATGGTTTCGGCAACCCGATAATGCGCCGGTGGAAAAAAAAGAAAGAGAAATGTTTGTTCAATTGGGGATTTTGCAGAATTCCTATAAAAAAAAAAATCAGAAATGTTTGTTCAATTAGGGATTTTGCATAATTCTATACGTCCGCGCGTGATAGTTTAATTTTCAACACGGCATTTTCCTTCTCCACTATAGCTAATTTATTCCGTAGATCAGCAACTAATTCTACCAGCTCCAGTCTACCGCGTTCACCTTTAGCCACAGGGCAGCGTAGTTGCTTATGTCTACAAAGAGTTTGGGCACTAACGAACTTACAAGGGCATCTGGGGCATTGAAATTGTGGGGCGACACAAGGAAATTTTCTACGTCTCGATAGATGCCTTCGTAGATAGTCTTTACACGCAAAAATCTTACAACAAGTCGCACACTCCATTATGTATATATATGTATATGTTTATATTCAATTGGAAAAAACATCATGTTCATCCAATTGAACAGATAAATTTCATAGGTTATATTACAGAAAATATGATAACGCCAGAAATCGAAAGTTTGAGAAGAGAAGCCGATTCTCTAGGGATTACTTATAGTAAACGGTTGAGAGTTAGGGGGTTGACAAATCTTATAAATTCCACAAAGAATGAGGCGTTTATGAAGCGGTTTACCCGCGCCCACAAACGAGCAGCCTTTAAAGACCTGTCACTAGCGGAGGAAGTTGGTAATTCAAAAAGAAAGTATTGCGGGGTTAAGGGCCAGTGTAATCAAACCTTCAAGCACATCCCAAATCCCAAATTAGACGCACAGGCGACCCAAATAATAAGAAAAAATCTATCGTTCGCGCGATAGTGGAAAAAGTTGAAGAAATATTGGGGGCTCACGATGAAACATTGGAAAAGGTAGAAAAGGGAAGACGGGTAGTTATATTATCCTTTCGTAAAAACATTGACATCAACGAGTCTGAACGCATGTCCGATAAAATCGCTCCGTATCTAACAACAAATTTTTATTTCAGATATTCATATTCTTACAAGCTAGAACATATGGAGGAAACTAAAAATGGAAAACCTAAAACTATAATATTTCACAAAAATCTCGGTGGTAGCGAACCACTATCATCAATGAAAACCGTTAAAAAATGGTTGTCAGATAAGGAGCAAACACGAATAATGTCCGATAAAATAGACAGACCGAATACAAAGTGGAAGTTTGTAAGATGGGTAGAGGTTTTTGTAAAGTTAATACAGGGCAGTAGGGGAATAGATTTGGGACTACAATCCAAAGAAGCAGCAGGAGGAGAACTTCCAGAATGGTTGAGGAATAGAAAAGGTATGTATTCTTTAGATAAGTATAATGACGACCTTTGTCTGTTCAGGTGTCTAGCTATGCACCTTGATAAAAAGATCAGACCTGACAGATGTACAGAAAAAGCGAAAGAACTTAGAAAGCAATATTTCGGTAGTAATGTGGTTTCACCAATTCCTTTTTCAGATCTGAAAAAGGTTGAAGAGTTTTTTAAAATTGGTATAGAAGTATATCAACCCACCAAATGTGACGTATGGTGGTTGAAAAAGGTACCAGCGCACTATGATGCACTAGGTAATAAACCAATGACAATAGGACTGTTTAATAATCACGCATTTCTGATAAAAAACCTTAAAAACCTATCTAAAATTTACGCCTGCGATAATTGCAAGCAGAAATTCACGAAAGCGAGTAATATGAAGAGACACGGACCAACATGTATGAGAGGTGAGACAAATGTAATATGTGATGGTAATTATTTAGAGCGCCTGCGTTCGTCGTTCGAGAAAGCGTTCTACCCAAAAGGTTCTAACAGTTATGGTGCGCTCGATTTGATGTACTCTGTGGAAAAGCGGGAGGGAATTCACATTCACCACGAACAGTGCGGACACGGAGGTTAAAGATGGATTTTAGGAGCTCCGGTAGATGGATACTGTCCAGAAAACAATACCGTATATCAATATCACGGCTGTTACTGGCACGGGTGTGAGATTCATGCAAAGCATAAAAAAGAAGAACGCGCATCCACAATGAGAAGAGATAAATTTATTAGAAAAAGCAAAGAATTCAACCTAGTAGTTATGTGGTGGGGAATGCGAATTTCAAAGAACGGGTAAAGATATAAAGATCGGTTGCGACACTACTCTTTATCCATATCAGATAGTATACGATTTTGAGGCGTATCTCCAGCCGGAAGTTGAAACTACCGGTAATAGTTTAGAGTACGAAGCCGAGCACGTTCCGGTAAGCGTTAGTATAGGAGATAATTTCTCAGGAACAGTAAGTCATATTTGTGATAAAGATCCCGCAAAACTTTTAGAAACATTCGCAGAAAATTTGAAAGTCAGGGGAAAAGCTATAAGAGAAAAAGTATGGTCAAGATACGAATTTAATATGGAATAATTACGTGAAAAACAGATCGCCCAGATCGAACAGTGGATAGATCAAGTACCGGTTATAGGTTTTAACAGCAGTAAGTACGATATAAACTTAATAAAGAAATACTTAGTAGGTGAACTGTCATCAACAACGAAGAAAGTAATGGTTGGAAAAAGGGCGAACGCAACAATATTTCTATTTACTCCAGAGTTTAGATTTCTTGTTGTAATACTTTACCTAGGACCCCGTGTAAGTTACGATAGTTGGATAAAAGCCTACGACTGCAAAGGACAGAAATATTTCTTTCATTACGAGTGGTTTGATTCTACAGATAAGCTGGATTACCCGGGACTACCGGATATAGAGAATTGGTATTCCAAACTATCTGGGAAAATGTTACTAGACGAAACAGAATTAAGTAAATGTCGTAGAATTTTCGAAGAAAATAATATGAAAACTTTCAGAGATTGGTTGAAATATTATAACGATTTAGAATAGCACCGTTCCTAGAAGCTGTGGGAAAAATGTGTGAATTTTATAAACACAGGGGTGTAGATATTTTCAAAGACGCGGTAACACTACCGGGTGTGGCTATACAATATTTATTGAGAGGAACCATTAAAGAACAAAAATCTTCAAAGACGATTATACCGAAGGATGCTCTATGCGCACCGAAAGAAGAAACATACAAAATGATGAAAGACGCTCTAGTTGGTGGTCCATCAATAGTATTTACACGATATGCAGAAGCCGGTGTTTCAAATATTAGAGTGGGTTCCAAACCTTGCAAGGATGTTTTGGGGTACGACGCAAACGCGTTATATTTATCTACGTTAAATAAAGAGATGCCGTGTGGGAAAGAAACTATACATCATATAAAATAACCCACATAATCCTAAACTTATTAAAAAGTTTAGTAAAAGAGTTTTATCCGGAGAGACTGGTTTGGGTTTTCGGAGGTGGATATAGAAGTTCCACACAAACTTAAAAGATAAGTTTTCTGAAATGTCTCCACTTTTTATAAACAGAGAAGTAGAGGTTGATGAAGTTCCCGCACACATGTGAAAATATTTAAAAGATACTGGCCGAACTAGAGGAAATGGAAGAAAATTGGTGGGATCTATGTCGGCCACTAAAGTACTGCTGTACGCGCCACTGTTGAAATGGTATTTAAAACACGGCCTAGAAATAACGGGAGTTCATCGTGTTATAGATTATATTTGTGGTAAACCCTTCGAATGGTTCGCTAAAGAAGTTACAGCCGCAAGACGAACGGGGGATGTAGAACCAAATAAGAAACCGGTGGCCGACATAATGAAATTATTAGGAAACTCGTGTTGTGGAAAAATGATAGAGGCAACGGAGAGACATTTAAATACGACATATACGCGAGACGAAACCTGTGTTGACAAAGCATTAAGATCCGCGTATTTTGATGATTTGGAAGAGATAGGAGATGCGTACGAAAGATCTTCCCGAAAACCCAGGTGTGCCGTAAAGAGACCCTTCCACTGTGGAATAGCGGTATATCAACGCGCTAAATTGAGAATGTTGGAATTTTACTACGACTTTCTAGACAAATACGTAAAAAGAGAAGACTTTCAATTAATACAGATGTACACGGATAGTATGTATATAGGAGTTAGTGGAAACACGATAGAGGAATTGATTAGACCTAACTTACTAGACGAGTTTGAAAAAGACAAAAATAAATGGTTGGCTTGGGATAAATGGAGCCAAAGAGAGCCAGGACTTTTCAAAATGGAATTTAGCGGAGATAGGGCGATAGCGTTATCTAGTAAGTGTTATTTCGTAGAAAAACTTAATTCAATTAATAAAAACTCTGCAAAGGGAATGTCCAAGAGAACTAACAATTTAAATTGGGATAGATATAAACGAGTACTAAGTGAAACTACGGAAGATGGAAAACACATTATAGATGTAGCGCAAAATAGAGGATTTAAAATGAAAGACGGCGTTATGAAAACGTACTGTCAACGAAAATTAGGACGGAATACATACGGAACCTCTCTACGGGATCGGTCGCACGAGCCTTCGAGCTCTCCCGGTTGATAGAGGTACCGGACGTCAACATCCGATGGAAGTGCAATCGCCGATTGCTGCTCCTCTAAACCAACGGGTCGCCCGCGCGAGACGGCAAAGGGCTTGCTCGTCACCCTTTTAAACTTGATAGCATCTACGGGCTTCTTACCTATCAATCTGGTCACCTCTCCGTTCAGTGCGGAGACCACGGCGGGCAGTCTGTCCACCCACTCGGTCGATCGCGAATGAGGGTCTACAAGTTCTTTAGCGTATTGGTGTCCGAACAGTCTCTCAGCCAGGGTTCGATTGAAGCGCTGCACGATCCCCTGGTCCCGGTGGATGTTGATGCGGCCGCGTCTGATAGAAACATTGTGCTTAGACAATAGATGAGAGACCGCGCACATGAAATCGCGGCCGGGATCGACCTGGAGAAGATTTGGCCAATTGAGAGGACTCCTTTTATATATTCTGGAAAGAGCCTCGGCCACCTCCTTAGACTATTTAGTGGCCAACGGCTCAGCCCCCTTATAACGACTCGCTACGTCAACGATTGTCAGCGCGTACTTGTACGTTTTAAGACCGACGCGATCGTGAGGGAGAAACAGGAGATCCGCTTGGTGAACTTGGTTAGGCACCGGCACGTCAAATTTCGGGCGCGGAATATTGCGAGGCGCGGGTAAATAGATCTGCCAGATGGCCTGCTTCTTGAGCCATTCCTTGGCAGCGTTTTCGGAAACCTTGGTCGCCGCCGCGAGGTTCTTGATTGCCGCGAGTCCCTTCCAGTAGCCGCGTGGGCTATAGTACGTATTCGCCAGCTTGCGCGTTAGTTTGGTATCAAGTTTGCGCGTGTTCATCGTAATGCGAAGTATTCTAATATATCGGACAATCTCCAACATGCACCCACCAGTTCGTCCGGTAACTGCGTCGTTAATAATAAACCTTCGTTGGAAGTACAATCACATTTGGAGGCTAAGTTCTGAAGGAACTCGGAGGAATCTAATTCATCGATTGGAGTTGAGGATGATTCTAACATCCGCTTTGCGAAAAGGGTGGCCGCTTTTCCATCCTCGCGCCACGTCTCGAGAGAATCTTGGGTCATACTCTTCGCACCAGCTATACGATGTTTTTGGGCAGTGTAGCCTACATCGATCAAAGCGTAATAAAGTTCGTCAACTAACATCGTTATATATATATATATTTATAAAAAAAAAATTAAAAAATAATTATTAATTTTGTAAAAATTAAAATTTCGATTGAATATAGTAGCCGACGAAACCCACCACACCCATTCCCAAGACGATGAACGCGATCTCGCGGTCTTTTTGGGCCTCTGACGGTACATATAAATCTGAAAGTTGGTGCTCGCGATCCAGCGGCGCGAGCCTTTTCTGTGGATATGCCAGCGCGTACTCGCGGTTGGCTTCTTCAACGTTCTGGAAAGTTTGCGCGGCGTGATTCTCGCGGCGAAGCTCTTCGTTGACCCAGTCCAGATGGGCGGTTCGTTTTTTCGACCACGCTTCCTTTGCGCTCTGGAGTTGTTCTACAGCTAAATCGTGACGCTTGCGCTCCTCATCCACGTCCGAGCTTCTCATTTTCGAGAATATAAAGTTGCAAAAGCTGAACGCCAATGCGTTTACAAGCGCACCACCTATCATTATTCCGATCGAAGCCATTTTATTTCCATATATTAACGGGTATAATTCCGGCTTTAATTAGATAATGTCGGGTCCAAACTGCACCCGTTACACCCAAGGTCACGAGCCCTACGTCTCTCACAGTAAAGTCCAATTTGGGAGCGGGCCCTCCTAAGACCATCTTTCCTGCTCGAGCATACACGATACTGAGACCCGATATCACCACGGCGTGATAAAGCGCATTCACTATCATTTTACCCTCACGTTCAGCCATTATTGCATATCAAAGGGATCGCGTTTAATGTTTAAATGGGGCGCATCCCTCAACACTGTTGAACGCGATTGGATTGGAACCGCATCCAACAGTGTTGGGGGTTGTTTTTTCAATTTCAGCCTTGTTGATGATTGGGGGTACCTGTTGTTGAAACGGTAAAGCACATACAGGGTGCCCACAACCGACAGACCACCAACAACAACCCACGGGATCCAATCATTTGGAGCAATCGGTTTCGATCCAATAGCGATTGGGGGAGAAACAGCTGCCACCGGGTGTTTTGTCATCTCTGTCTCCGATTGCAACGACCGTTTGGCCTCTCGAAGCTCGGCGAGTATTTTATCTTGTTTAGCTTTTCGTGTGGCAGCCGCTGCTCGCCCAGCCGCCTGTCCTTTGGGATTTTTTATATGCTGAATGTCATCCAGTGGCGGAGTAACACTCGGGTTCGATTGTGTTGGAGCAATCGGGTTCAACTCCGTCACTCTCGCAGGTGCGTCTTGTGTCATCATCATTTATAATATTAGGGCTTATAGTTCGTGTGCATATATGTCCAAATTGACAGTGTTTACCCGTGGTCAACGCGGTTGTCAGCGGAGCTAAGTACATTCCAAACTTGTGATAAATTGAGCAACATGCCGTTCTAAGAGGTTGTCCTATAAAAGGGTCGGTCTCTAGATGGCGAATCAACCCCGCGGTGTCCGGTATAGGGAGAAGTATACTAACGGTGGTAGCGTACAAATGAATAGCCGCCGATCCGAGAGTTTTTGTCATCTCCGCACCTAATTTGGATTCGTATCGCGCGTACATTGTATCGACCTCCGCATCTGACATCTTATCCACCTGACAAACTGAGAGACGCCTACCGAGATAATGATCCGATTGTCCCCCAGCAACCAGCGCAGCCAACCGCTCGCGTCGCGCCGCGTTTTCATTTTCTTTCGGGACCGTATCGGCAGTCGTGCTGACAGGTGTTCCTACAGTTTCAGTCGTGTCGGCAGTTGGAGTTGAGGTTTCTTCCATTAGCTGATCGAGAAGTTCGTCGCAGTTTGTTATTGTTAATTTTCTTAAAATTATTAACTTAATTATTCTTACAAGTCTCATAAGTCTAACATATTGCCAAGCGCACCACCAGATACTTATGATCACCGTTATGCTCGCAATAAAGCTCGCAGCGGAGCAACAAATTCTTAGCAATTGCTCTGCATTGTTAAGCATTTTCTCAGCATTGTTAAGTATTTGTTAAGCATTGTTCAACATTGCTCAGCATTTGTTCAGCATTGCTCAGTAATTGTTCAGCATTTACTCAGCAGTTACTAATTAATTACATTATAAGCAGTTGGTTGATCAGTCTTTAGCAGAAGCTTGGTGTGATTAGTTTCCGAAAGTATCTGTCGAACCTCCAGGCGCTCCTCGCGAGTTGGGATAACGTCGTTCTCTCTAAGACATTCATCGAATGAGTCTCGGTCCTTGCAGTGGAAGAGGACGACCCATTTCGTTTACTCGCGCAGATCCTTTAGGACGGCGTTGTACTTCTGAGTGGAGATCCATACGCTTTGCCTCGCATGGCGGCCAGAAAATGCGAGCTCGGAGAGCATGTCCTTCTTTTTGGTCATCGCCGCCTTGGCCGAGCAGTCGTCAATCACGTATAGGGTGGGCTCTCCCTGGAATATTTGATAGAAGACACGCAGCCAACCGTGAAGTCTGTCGCCGGGGTCAACGACGTATACCTCAGGGTCGGTCCATATCCACGGGCGCCGCTGATAAGTATCATTGTGCCGCACAGTGGGACACAGGATCACAATGTGACGAAAGGCATCGCGGTAGGAGCCCTCGAGTAAGTCGAGGATGAAAACCTTTTTTCCGCATCCTGTCTGCCCACATATTATAGCGGAGTGGGCATCTCCAATCGTGAATTGGTATTGATTATTAGTAGAGTGCTGAGACATATCGACCATCTTCTATATTGAGTTGCGCGTCTGTAATTATATATAAGTACACGTTCAATGGCCCGGCTCCATCCGCCTCTTTGGTTATCTGGATTGTCACACCCTCGCTAGCGTTCTCAACTTGACGTCCGCTACCGTACATTTGGTCGTCGTCGCTGGCTCGCATGTCTAGCCATAGAGCGTACTTGGTAGTCAGAAAATCTGAGAGGGAGACGTCCGGGGGGGGGGGGAGAGCTGCAGGTCTTTGGCAACCGCGGCAACCTCCGGGGAACGCTTAGAGCCGGGAGCAAAATGTTTTCTTACTTCGTCCCACTGCTGGTGCGCGCGAAGACCCGCGCTGTAGAGTTGATTGGGTACTCCCTCGATCGTCACCTCTACCTTCGTCATTTTGGGGTTATAGAATTTGTCGGTTTTTCTAGCCCCGAGCGCTAACCGAGCCTCCTCGAACAGCATTATTATACCTTTCATCGAGCGGGCGGGTACGTTGACATTAATGTTCCACAATGTGTCGCTTTTGTCTTTCGTCATCTTGCGGTGGCGAAGAACTCGGTCGTAAAGTATGTCAACGCGCCCGACATACTGGGATCTGATTAATCGCGCGAGTTCGGGCATCGTGACCATGTCGTACTCCAGCGACACATTGTCGATCGTATACTTCGATGTCATGTGGCTATGATAACTCGGCCGTAGTCGTTGAACGTTAGTTCGTATTCGAGGCGGTCCGCCAAAGCGCTCTGATAGTAGGGCATGTGACTCCAGCAACTCAAAGTCGAGCGGGATGTAGAATCGGTTGCCGTAAGCGGCTGCGACCGCGTTGTCGCTCGCGACGTTATCTACCTTGTCACCAGCCCCGATTCTAAGTCAGGTTACGTTCTTATTTCGACTGGTGTCAATACCCTGATAGACAGCGTATACCTCATCACCTCATTACCAGAAATCTTTATCATGGTCTTCTTGACGATGGCGCGACCCAGGTTCTGAACGATGGTTCGGTCCGCGTCCGTCGATGTAAGCGAAATAGTGAAAGCGAGGCGAACAGTCCCCGGCATAATGACGTCGCTAGCTCCGAGGTTGGGGAAGCGGACTAAGAGCTGCTGGTTCTGGTCGATCGTCGATGGGTTGTTCGTAATAACGACACTCTGTCTCACACCTTTTGCCCCGAGGGACTCACGCAGTCTGCGATATGGATTGAGTTTGCGACCGTATTGACTCGAAGACGTAATCTATTAAACCTGTATGGTTTTGTCTTTAATATAATAATAACTATTAAAAAGATGGCTGGTCTCGATATTGGCATGGACGAATTCGGCAGAGACGATTACCTCGATGATGATGATGATGATGTCTCCAACCGAACTTCCGATTATATGGATGATGATGATGACTTCGAAGAAACGACCTTCATAGAGACCCCACCCGAGAAGTATCCGTTTCCCGGGTTGGCTACACCCGTGAAGAATTTGCTTCCACCCGTGACGAAATCACGTTTCTTCCCGACACCCGAGAAGTTATTCCCGACACCCGAGAAGTATCGGGGTAATACACCTTTACATACGTGGGAGGCCCCACCCGAAACTCCGACATGGGCGGGCGGTGCCGATATTCCTGCGGGGATCTCCAAGGGTGAGCTGGCCGGACTCCCGGAAACGGATTCTCTGGTGAAACGGTGGGAGAGTATAGTGTCTAAACACGGCATCAAGGCCACGTTGGAGTTTCGCAGCACTAAAAGAGGAGACCTGTGGGTTAAATGGGGCAATAGCTGGAAGTTGCTGACGTACAAGAACGACTCGACCAAGTTCCTCAACCCCTCTTCAGTGCGCCGATATGGAGCAGACCTCGCTCGAGCTCTCGGAGTGCTCGATGATCGGTCGCAGGTGTCTTAAAAAATGATAAAAACCATGCAGGATACCGACGAAACGCTGGCGAAGACGGACGTCGCTATAGAAACGAGCGATCTCAGCCAGGTCCCTCGTATAGTCACCGACGCTATTAACACAGTGGAAACCACGGTCAACGAAATAAACGGCACGAAGTATGACCCACCGTTACCTCTTCGCGAACTCCTGGGACTCAATAAGGTTCTGCAAACGGGCCGTGGTGAACTAGTTAATAACCTCTCCAAACTCACGGAGCTGAACGAACATATCGAGCAAGAAGAAAAAAAACTTGGGGGAAGCCCGTGGCGATAGAGAATCTACCGAGCCGATCAACAGACTCCTGCGGTCGTTGCGGAATGAAAGAGAAGCTCGCTTAGCGGCTGTCTCAATTAACCGTGAGACACTCTCTGGACAATTAAGTCGTAGCCACGAATCAATCACGAGTATTCTACGCGAGGACACGACACTCGGTGAACGTCTTCGCACTCTGTTCAGAGAGAAGGGCTTCACAATAGTAACCATCCTCACAGCTTTCACAATGATTATATCGACCGTAATTCTATCTATATCGTCTCTAGTTCTATCTATCACGGGTGGTTCGGCACCAGCACCCGCGCCAGCACCAGTGCCAGCACCAGCGCCAGCACCAGCTCCATCCGGTGGAGCCAAAGAATGGATAAAAAAAACAACTAAAAGCCCTCGCCAATCTCCTGGCTAAATTAGCAGGAAAGTTGGCTGCCGCGCTGCCTGAGTTGATCGGTGGTCTCCTCTCCTTCTTGCTATCTATATAATCAAAAACGGCCGGATGGCTCGCCGAGAATGCTTGGGCTTTAATCGTGGCTATCGCCGGTCTCCTACTTTTAGCCTCCCGAGAGTTCCTAAATCCAAAGCACAAATAGTCCGACCGCCACGAGGGCTACGACGAGCCCTAATTTCTCCTCCTCGTGGGTTGTGACACTATTTTCCCCTGTTCCAATCCAATCGCGTTCAACAGTGTTGAGGGGGGAACTCAATTCGTGAATTGGGGGTCCTATTGCAGAGGGTGAAACAGGAGCGGAACTCGGTGGAACACTGGGTTCAAATGAACTTGATGGGGTGTCCAATTCGTGAATTGGTATGGGTGCTTGCGGTTTTATGAAATCTTTTTCAAAGTTATTTGAATGTCCACTGTTGGGGGTGCGCTTGATGATATCCACGTTCACGTTCCCGTTGTGGCCGATTTTTTGATTGACGGTGGCGATTACGACCTGCTTATTGTAACCGTCAACCGGGTCGTCTCGTAGTATCATATTGCTCGGCGCCATATAAAGACCTATTACAAATACATAGTCTACTGGGGTGCTGGCATTCTGCAAAACGTCTTGATACTGCATGATCGCCATCTCCAGGTCCACCTTAGCTGAGATGGCGTCCTCTACAAGTGCCAATAATTGTTTTTGCGCGTCAAACGCGGTTCCGACTCCTATTATAGAACTGCGAGTTTGCTTCTGTGCGCCGAGGATGGCCCAGACGTATGTCCGAATGGAGTCGTTGACGCGAGTAACACCAGCCTGCGTAAACCCTAGACCGTCGTCCAATATAAAGGTTTCTATACCCTTCTGCACGTTTTCGTCTTGTAAAATATATTGTAAGTGAGCCTTTGATGGTGATAACCATGTACAGTATTTGGAATCACACGTGTGCCCTCTAGCCACTTCAGCCTCGAATGTCATGTTGGAGGTATTAAAATTGTTGTCCGTCCAATTTACCGTGTTTCTGAATGGTGGTGGTGTTGGGTAACTCGGAGTATAACCCCCGACAGCCAACCCTGTAAAAGCAGGTTTCGTGTTGGCATAGTATGTCCCGTGCTCTAAACCCCTAAGATGAACGGTGCCCAGGCTGTTGTTGTTCGGGTATACTTTTTGTCTCCAATCCGAATCTTTGGAAACGTTAAATTCGTTACACAGTCTTTCGAGTGCCCTACGGTCGTATGTGTTGGAAATGGGGTTCCAGCCATGGTCTTGAGGTAGTGGAGTACCTAGTTCTTTGAGAATCCTCCTAATGGTATAATACACATGAAAGTTGTAGACGCTACTGCTTAACATGCTGTTACGGTCTGCTATGTGGTCTCTGAAAGAGACGCCACACCCGGTTGTGGCACACCACACGGTAAAATTTAGTTGGTTCTGCCAGAACTGCATAGGATTATTGTTCCAGTTTGTTATGACATCCTGTGTAATGGTTTTAGGAAGTCTGTACTTTTCAAACATGTTAGTGAAATTTGTGTCGAAACCCGTGCCCAAACTAGCTCTTATTGTGGGGTGCACAAGCTCACCAATGGTGTTCTTTTGTTTGTATACACCTCCGACCGCGTACTTTGCATTAGAGTTAAAGCTAAATGCTTGGGTATCCATTGAAAGATATTTATTATGTTTGCTTCTATCACTAATGTTCAAAATGGGAGTTGTGAACTTCAAAAGTCAATCGACAACTGCTGCGGAAAACGCCGGGTAGGCCTCAGATCAATCACCTTCACGGTTGGGTGGAAAAACGTGGGGGAGAACGAAGGGTTCCGCTACACTAAGGATAGACGAAGAGTATATGTAAATATGCCCCCCGGCCTTTGGAGTTCGAGATCCCTCCAAGCTTTTGTTGCGTCGGAGCTTGCTGGTAAAGCCAACCTCACAATCTCGAAGGTTACCGGACACGCGACCTTTACCGTCGAACCCGCCAACCGGGTAACGATCACCCCGGATTTGGCTGTGCGGCTCGGTTTTTCAAAATCATACGCCGATGACATCGATGGTGTTTTCTTTCACCCGGGTGAGTCCACCGGCGATTTCCCGGTGGAGTTCACCTTCACAAAAACTCTCAGATTGCACCTGGATCAGCTGAACACATCGTACAACACGTTAGACGGAGCTCCCATCACATTACTAAAAACTGTGCCCGCCAGTGACTGTTTCTATGGGGAGACTGTGACCTTAGACTTCCCACACCCCGAGATGAAAGTTTTGGAATCGGGACACATCCACGAATTTACGGTCTCTATTCTTGATGATAAAGGGCGAGAGTTGAAGAACGATTACCCTATTTCGGTCGTTCTCGAAATAACCGATTAAACATTAATATATATACATATTAATCATGAGCATATACGGTCCAGGTGGTTCCAACTTAGAACGGGACGTTCCCGTCGCGGCCGCAGCATACGATGAAGCCGCAATGAGAAGGCTGGAGAGGGGCATATCACAGTCCCAGACAGTTTTAACTAGGGCGGTTGAACAAATTAGAACATTGCAAGCTAGCAAACACGTCATAACAGTTTGTGCCGAGGAGCGGGGTTCACTAAGCGAGGGGGCTACGAATTATTCATTCGTGCCAACGCGGAGCAACAGATACGGGGGATACACCATGGCAGTGTCTGGGACGATTTTTCGAATGGCGGTCTGCTCGGTCGACTTTCGCGGACACGCCACTGCTGAAGTCCGAGTGAATGTCGTCCTGAATGGTGTAGAACAGAATATTGGCATCACCAAGCACGCGGGGCAGAGGTCAGGGTTTACTATATTCGATGATGACACTACAATTAAAGTTTCGGCAAGTAGTGTTATTAACTTTGTTACACAAATTGCCGACCAATCGGCTTCCTCCACTATTGTTACGCTGTTAATACAACTTGATTTATGATGAATGATGAGAAACTATATCCACACTTACCTTCGGGGACGGCCGACCCGGCATCCTTTAGGATGACCAGGATCGTCGAGATACAACATATTCTACAACACGAGGGAGAGACGCGGACGGGTTATGCGAAGAAATATAGGCGGTCGGTCAATATATTAGAGGGGGTGAGCACCGCGTTAGCCTCAGCATCGGTTATAAGTGGGGTGGGGAGTGTGTCTTTATTGTCAACAGTTGTCGCTGCACCGGTCGCGGCGGCCTTGAGTGCTGTAGCGGCGGGGCGGGACTGTATTGCATGACGACCAGACTCGTGGGCCGAAAACTAGAGGCCAAGAGTCGAAAGCACGATCGAATAGCGGTTCTCGCGAGATCTAAGAAAAACAGTATCGACGTTATCGTGTCGAAAGCGATAGCCGACAACGATGTATCAGATAGCGAGTTCAAGATGGTCGTCGAGGAGATATCAAGGTATCAGGAGTTAAAGGGTACGATCCGGTCCAAGGCTCGACCTCAAATTCTCGCGGACGAAGACGTAAAAAAACTCGTTATGGAGGGGAGGGCCGACGAGAGAAAAAATCTCCTCGCCCGTCTCGTGACGTGATATGCTTATCCGCGTGTCTACAGCGACAGCAGGATATTCCTCCACCTTACAGCCTAGCTGTTCCGACGGCCCCTCCATACGGAACATAAAAAAAAAGATTTAGGGCCCCGTTACGACACCCACTGACCACCATACATTCTATAAATCGTGTAACCATTTCTACGATATCGCTTATAAAGAAATTGAAAAAATTATTACTGAACAGAACGAATTTATGTTGTAATCACACCAAGTAGACGACAATGTTACAATTACACGGGTTATGAATATTTATAGCCGAGTTTATTTCTATGTAAACTGGCTATCTGAATTTATTTTTGTATCAACCTCAAGCGGTCGGATAGGAACGCCGTTGTCATGCAGTTGTTTACCATAGCGACCACATTTATAGGGATAGAAATAAATAAATAAAAACTTTAGCTCCAACCGCGGCGCGAACCCACGACCCACGTCTCTATAGAGTGTCGCCTTAACCACACGACCACGAAGGCTGTTATGATAAACACTACCTAGTGTTGTACAATTATCGGTTTACACAGACGGTGTGTACACAGGTTATGTGTATTTATAGTCGAGGTTAACAGACGGTACACACACTGTTATTTATAGCGGAGTGTATTTCTCCTTATCGATGGTATGTAAACTGACTATCTGAAATTATTTTTCATCAACCTCGAGCGGTCGGATAGGAACGCTGTTGTCATGCAGTTGTTTACCATGGCGATCACATTTGTAGGGATAGAAATAAATAAATTAGTGGAGGAGGAAAATGCCGTGTTGAAAAATAAATATGAGGTATTTATGACAACGAGACAAAAATAAATCCTTTTTATTTGTATAGTTTTATCTGTTCAATTGGGCGTTAAATGAACATGAGGTATTTATGACACCAATATGACAACGAGACGAAAACAAATCCTTTTTATTAGTATACTTTTATCTGTTCAATTGGACCTCTTTTCAAATTATGTATTTATGACACCAATTGTCACGATTTTGCTGTCGGGTGACAATTTCCTCGTTAACCAATTTTGGAGTTTTTCGGGGGGCGGTTGGAGTAGTATATAGGGTGGGGAAATGATACCACCGTTAGGTGGTATCATTTTGACTCCCTATATACTACTAGGTGAGTCCACGGGAACCACTGGGCAATTCATACATCCGTAATACTTGTACTACAATGGGTCATCGACAGGGGGAACATTATACAAATATTTAATTCATATAAACAACTGTTTGTGCCTACATTGTCTTTAAACTTGTGATGTGCGCATGAATAGCTACTCAATGACGTGTTTTCCAGCGTTTTGACGTTACGGTGTGTGACGTCAAACGTGACGTCATGTAAACCTTTTGAAATCCAAATTACACAGTTGTTTCTATGAACCAGATATATTTGACTGCATGTTTGGAATGTGTTCAATCACATTTATTTAACATTCTAGATTAGTCGAGACCCTTTCCAAATTTTCAAATAACTATTTTGACTGTAATACAAATTAAACATTTTGCATGGTAGCTCGTGGTTTCCAAGAAAACAGGCGCGCAATTACGGGTGTTCTCCTCACGGTGTATTATTTGTAAGGAATTGATTACGGGTTTTCTCTCACAGCGAAACCCGTGCAAATAATTTTCAAGAGTGTAATAAAATTATACAATTTTGAACGTTTATACCACAACATTAGCTTGCCATTTTCTAGGTTTGTCAGGCGATAGCAATATATGTAATATAAATAAAATGAGGTTTGGATTTCATTTTGAAATTTCTTCATAATTATATCAGTGTGTTCACTACCCACACCTTTAAATAATCTGAATTGAATTGTTTATCTTCCTCTTTTGTTTGGGAAACACCTTCATTTTGATCATCAACTTCATTTAAAATGTCGGGACCTTCCCTTATAATAGCACTGATTACAGACATTATAGGATTAATTATAGGAATAAATGGCCGTTTTGTGGAATTTATCGGGGTATAAACTTGGAAAAGCCACTTTCGCAATTGGCGATAAAAATAAACCAATTGGTGATAAAAAATTACAATTTTCGAAAAAAAAAAAAACAATCTTTTTTTTTTTTTCGAAAATTGTAATTTTTTATCGCCAATTGTTTATTTTTATCCTATTGGTTATTATAGGAATGAATGGCCCTTTTGTGGAATTCATCGGGGTATAAAATTGGAAAAGTCGCGGGAATACTGGACGAAGGCCGGAAGGCCTCGTCCAGTATTCCCGCGACTTTTCCAAGTTTATATCCCCGATAAATTCCACAAAAAAGGCCATTCATTCCTTATAATTCCAGCGTTTGAAATAAATTCATCAAGAAAATGTGTTTATTTTCCGTTTTCTTAAGAATTATTTTAACTGCGCCTGATGGTTACGGAAAGTAGTTCGGCATGGGAGTTTACTGGGATACAAATTTTGGACAGAGACTTGCTACGGACTAATCAAATGTTAGGGAATTGTGTAAATATTTGTGTGCTGAAATTATTGTATTGTAATTTTCAAATTTGCGGCGTATATCAGAAAATGATATGTCGGAAAATCTGTTTAATGGCGACGCGCTAGATGAATGTTAACTCTCACGTCAATCAGACTTAGGGTTGTGGAGATCTTTGGTACTGAACAACTTTAACGCAGATTTACAAAAACAATAACGCACATTTCAAGGTAATTTGATACTGACCTTGGGCATGGAGGCCGCATGACTGGGTTATAGAATGAAAATAGGGATATCATGGTGATAACAAGCTATATGCATTTTCAGGAAATGGCTTCCTCAATTCAAAAATGTTCCGGGGGGGGTCATGCCCCGGGACCCCCCTAACCAACTCCCTCGCACCGCTCAGTCGACGAACGAGCATATCCCTTTTTTTTTTTTTTTTTTTTTTATTTTTTTTTTTTTTTTTTTTTCTTTTACGAAATATTGAGCGTAGAATGCAAGAAATGGCTTCCTCAATTCAAACATTTTCCGGGGGGGGGCATGCCCCCGGACCGCCCTAGCCAACTACCTCGCACCGCTCGTTTGACGAACGATCATACCTCGTTCAAGTTCCATGTGCCCCCCCCTTGGTGAAATCCTGGATCCGCCACTGTGTTCACCCATATGCTTTTTATCTTATTTGGGCGTACATGTATATATTGTTTTCATTTCGTGAGTTGTAATTATAGTCTAATAATTCCAGCACAAAAATATTTACACAATTCCCTAATTTGATAGGCCCGTAGCAAGTCTCTGTCCAAAATTTATATCCCAATAAACTCCTACGCCGAACTACTTTCCGTAACCGTGAGGCGCAGTTAAAATATTTATTAAGAAAACGGAAAATAAACACATTTTCTTGATGACTTTATTTCAAATGCTGGAATTATAAGGAATAAATGGCCTTTTTGTGGAATTTATCGGGGATATAAACTTGGAAAAGTCGCGGGAATACTGGACGAGGCCTTCCGGCCTTCGTCCAGTATTCCCGCGACTTTTCCAATTTTATACCCCGATGAATTCCACAAAAAGGCCATTCATTCCTATAATAACCAATAGGATAAAAATAAATAAACAATCAATTGGCGATAAAAAATTACAATTTTCGAAAAAAAAAAAAAGATTGTTTTTTTTTTTTTCGAAAATTGTAATTTTTTATCACCAATTGGTTTATTTTTATCGCCAATTGCGAAAGTGGCTTTTCCAAGTTTATACCCCGATAAATTCCACAAAACGGCCATTCATTCCTTATAATTCCAGCATTTGAAATAAAGTCATCAAGAAAATGTGTTTATTTTCCGTTTTCTTAATAAATATTTTAACTGCGCCTCACGGTTACGGAAAGTAGTTCGGCGTAGGAGTTTATTGGGATATAAATTTTGGACAGAGACTTGCTACGGGCCTATTAAATTAGGGAATTGTGTAAATATTTTTGTGCTGGAATTATTAGACTATAATTACAACTCACGAAATGAAAACAATATATACATGTACGCCCAAATAAGAAAACAGCATATGGGTGAACACAGTGGCGTATCCAGGATTTCACCAAGGGGGGGGGCACATGGAACTTGAACGAGGTATGATCGTTCGTCGACTGAGCGGTGCGAGGTAGTTGGCTAGGGCGGTCCGGGGGGCATGCCCCCCCCCCGGAAAATGTTTGAATTGAGGAAGCCATTTCTTGCATTCTACGCTCAATATTTCGTAAAAGAAAAAAAAAAAGAAAAAATCGGGATATGCTCGTTCGTCGACTGAGCGGTGCGAGGAGTTGGCTAGGGGGGTCCCGGGGCATGACCCCCCCCCCCCCCCCCCCCACCCCCCCCCCTGGAACATTTTTTTTTTTGAATTGAGGAAGCCATTTCCTGAAAATGCATATAGCTTGTTATCATCATGATATCCCTATTTTCATTCTATAACCCAGTCATGCGGCCTCCATGCCCAAGGTCAGTATCAAATTACCTTGAAATGTGCGTTATTGTTTTTGTAAATCTGCGTTAAAGTTGTTCAGTACCAAAGATCTCCACAACCCTAAGTCTGATTGACGTGAGAGTTAACATTCATCTAGCGCGTCGCCATTAAACAGATTTTCCGACCTATCATTTTCTGATATACGCCGCAAATTTGAAAATTACAATACAATAATTCCAGCACACAAATATTTACACAATTCCCTAACATTTGATTGGTCCGTAGCAAGTCTCTGTCCAAAATTTATATCCCAGTAAACTCCCATGCCGAACTACTTTCCGTAACCATCAGGCGCAGTTAAAATAATTCTTAAGAAAACGGAAAATAAACACATTTTCTTGATGAATTTATTTCAAATGCTGGAATTATAAGGAATGAATGGCCTTTTTTGTGGAATTTATCAGGGATATAAACTTGGAAAAGTCGCGGGAATACTGGACGAGGCCTTCCGGCCTTCGTCCAGTATTCCCGCGACTTTTCCAATTTCATACCCCGATGAATTCCACAAAAAGGCCATTCATTCCTATAATAACCAATAGTATAAAAATAAACAATTGGCGATAAAAAATTACAATTTTCGAAAAAAAAAAAAGATTGTTTTTTTTTTTTTCGAAAATTGTAATTTTTTATCACACTTGGTTTATTTTTATCGCCGATTGCGAAAGTGGCTTTTCCAAGTTTATACCCCGATAAATTCCACAAAACGGCCATTTATTCCAATAATTAATCCTATAATGTCTGTAATCAGTGCTATTATAAGGGAAGGTCCCGACATTTTAAATGAAGTTGATGATCAAAATGAAGGTGTTTCCCAAACAAAAGAGGAAGATAAACAATTCAATTCAGATTATTTAAAGGTGTGGGTAGTGAACACACTGATATAATTATGAAGAAATTTCAAAATGAAATCCAAACCTCATTTTATTTATATTACATATATTGCTATCGCCTGACAAACCTAGAAAATGGCAAGCTAATGTTGTGGTATAAACGTTCAAAATTGTATAATTTTATTACACTCTTGAAAATTATTTGCACGGGTTTCGCTGTGAGAGAAAACCCGTAATCAATTCCTTACAAATAATACACCGTGAGGAGAAAACCCGTAATTGCGCGCCTGTTTTCTTGGAAACCACGAGCTACCATGCAAAATGTTTAATTTGTATTACAGTCAAAATAGTTATTTGAAAATTTGGAAAGGGTCTCGACTAATCTAGAATGTTAATGTGATTGAACACATTCCAAACATGCAGTCAAATATATCTGGTTCATAGAAACAACTGTGTAATTTGGATTTCAAAAGGTTTACATGACGTCACGTTTGACGTCACACACCGTAACGTCAAAACGCTGGAAAACACGTCATTGAGTAGCTATTCATGCGCACATCACAAGATTAAAGACAATGTAGGCACAAACTGTTCTTTATACAGGCTGATACCAAGTTACCTCGGGCCGATACCTAGGCAGTTATCAAACAAGCCACGTATTAACCTCTAAGTATTAACTAGTTTTGACTATTTCCTTTGACGTGTCTGTGATATATTGTCGTGCCTGGGCAATAGTTCCGCGTGCCTGGGCAATAGTACCGCGTGCCCGTGGAATAGACAAAACGATTTTAACAACAGAAAATCATGACGTCATGACGTTTTGTCGAAAAAGTGTCCATTGTATACTTGAACTTGTAGTCAACGAAACCGGAAACAATTTTATTTCATCATTAAATAATACTTCATTATCAGTTTTCAATATAACATGTACATTTTACTATGGTTATAAAGGACATTTTAGAATAGAATAACATGGACGAGATATGCGTATATTGTGCATGTATATTGAAAAGTTTCATTTTAGTGAGGAGTAGAGTAATGAAGATATACGAAGGTTGAGAGAAGAGGAAGAGACAAAACCCTTTATTTTAGTTCACATCTGATATATCAGTGACGATACGTATTTACTGTCTGTTTCACGAAACCTGCCCAAATGTTACGGCCATATAAACAATGCAAACAATATTTTTTTCGATATTATTAAATTTTATCAAAATTTAAGAATGAGCCTTCTTTTTATTTCGTGAAATTTGGTCAAATATTGATTTCATAACGAAAAACGTATTTGTATATGGGAAATTAACCTATTAAATTTTATCAAAATTTAAGAATGAGCCTTCTTTTTATTTCTTGAAATTTGGTCAAATATTGATTTCATAGCGAAAAAGTTATTTGTGCATGGGAAATTAACATGTGGGAAAAGGAGGTGGAGGAGCTGTGGGCAGAGTCAAAACATTATAACATTTGTAATTTGACTCCGAAACCTGACTAGATGGCTTGAAAATGTTCTAACTAATAAAACAAAAGTTATCTTTCTTTTGAAAATCGGTCCAATATTTCTGAAATTCGAAAATTTCCCCTTTGTAAATCCCCTTAGACATCTTCATCGGGAAGCTTTCTCGCCATAAAATCAATATAGGACCAAATGTCACTAAATAAAAGGCTCATCCTTAGATGTTGCTTTAATTCAATAGACTAAGTATTGATTTTCCATTGTTTGTATAGCCGTCAAATTTGGGCAGGTTTCGTGAAACAATGTATAGTTACGGACCATCGATATAGTATGTTTGATGTCGCATGCACGCACGCACTCATGCACGCACACACACACGCATCGAACATATATGTGACACAATTTCTTTAAAACATGTTCAGGTATTAACCCTTTAAACACCACATGCCTGTACAGTGGTATTGGCTGAAAGTGTAGATCCAGATGAGCCGGCTCGAGAATGGACTGGTTTGAAAATAATTTCGTGACGGTTGGATTAGTTGCGAAATTAACATATCAAATTCCATTCCAGTTTGTACCCCGATAAATTCCATAAAAAGGCCATTCATTCCTATAATGGAACACACGTGTCAACAGTACAGGGGCCCGTTTCACTAAACTTCTTACGACTAAAATGTTCGTAAGTGCAAAATTATGATAGTCTGTAAATTGCACATCAACGCGGTTTTCTTGTAAACAATTATTGGATTTACATTTATTGAGCATAGGCTGCATATGCAGCCTATGCTCAATAAATGTAAATCCATCAATTAAAATGTCTAGACGATCCTAAATTTGCGTTTGCCTTTTCTTATTTGGGACTTACAATGCCCAATGATCCGCCACATCATTTTTCACACCACACTCACACTGCAGTATATAGAGAATACCAGGCTAGTGTCTGTTGATATTAAGTTTATCAGGCAATTCTAGGAAACGCGTAGGAATTCAGAGGCTTGCCGATGAATTCCTACCGTTTCCGAGCCGAGCCTGATAAACTTGATATCATAAGACAATAGCCTGGTATTCTATTTATCAGGTAACGTTTTCTGCTCGAAAATGACCACAGATGACATCGTATTCTATGGACAGAACGCGGACTTGTTTACGTTGCGACATTACACTGACGTCATTCGGTAACGTCACGTGTCGTCATCCGACCAATGGAACGTCAGTTTTCACTTCGTTGTAACCCGGATGTTTATATCAGGGCAATGCCTGATACAATAATATGTTATCAGTCAATACGTATTCGGTCAATGCAGGCCAGGTTACCTGATAAAATACCGTTTTTACACCAATGTTAAATATGTTTTATCCCCAGGGTGTCCGGTTTAGAGAGGTTCCACTGTAATTAAAACTATTAAATCTTGCCTTCTATGCCGGACTGAGAGTGGGACTTTGTTCCGACCAACACGAGCAGAGAACAGAATATCAGAGCTATCATTACAAACGACTTCATGGCGCAACGTTTTGCCTCCAAATGAAATACATACGTTCAACTTGCAAAACAAATATACGTCCCACGATCTGACAAAACGGGGCTTATTTGTGGCTGTGACAGCAGAAATGTGGCTTATGCGTTTTGCAACCAGTGAAGATGCATATCAGCCTGTGCATCCACAAAGTCTCATCAGGATCTGCACTGTTCGCCATTCCATTAATGAAACACGAGTATATGTTTCTAATAAGAAATACAGAACGTTTGCTCTTAGACGAGGACATACACTAGTCACCAATTCCAAAAGCCCCATTTCTCCAGTCACAGCCACATTTTACAGCCACATTTGTAGATTCTGATCAGCTCGTGTACTTAATCCTGTACGATAGTGGTCTGCATTGTTCTATAGAATGATCGACAATTCGATTTCGAACAGTGCGGACCTTAATCAGACTAAGTGGTGTCATCAGGTTTTACCATTCCGTCAGTTAACACTCTATGAAACATCAAGCGAACAAATAATTTGATAAATGATCAGCCGCAATGATCTGTATCTACACTAGTTAAAAAGATGTGAAATAAGCCCGGCTTTGTCAGAATGTTTCATATGTTCGTCCATGTCATGCGGATGTATTGTTCTAGCTCGCGTCTCAGTATCATACATCATTAACCCTTTCACCCCTAAGTAACTGGAATGGAATTTGATATGTTAATTTCGCAACTAATCCAACCGTCACGAAATTATTTTCAAACCAGTCCATCCTCGAGCCGGCTCATCTGGATCTACACTTTCAGCCAATACCACTATACAGGCATGTGGTGTTTAAAGGGTTAATACCTGAACATGTTTTAAAGAAACTGTGTCACATATATGTTCGATGCGTGTGTGTGTGCGTGCATGCGTGCGTGGCTGCATGCGACATCAAACATACTATATCGATGGTCCGAAACTGTACATTGTGTGTTGAAACAGCTACACTACTGTCTGTTTCACGAAACCTGCCCAAATTTGACGGCTATATAAACAATGGAAAATCAATACTTAGTCTATTGAATTAAAGCAACATCTAAGGATGAGCCTTTTATTTAGTGACATTTGGTCCTATATTGATTTTATGGCGAGAAAGCTTCCCGATGAAGATGTCTAAGGGGATTTACCATGGGGAAATTTTCGAATGTCAGAAATATTGGACCGATTTTCAAAAGAAAGATAACTTTTGTTTTATTAGTTAGAACATTTTCAAGCCATCTAGTTAGGTTTCGGAGTCAAATTACAAATGTTATAATGTTTTGACTCTGCCCACAGCTCCTCCACCTCCTTTTCCCACATGTTAATTTCCCATGCAAAAATAACTTTTTCGTTATGAAATCAATATTTGACCAAATTTCAAGAAATAAAAAGAAGGCTCATTCTTAAATTTTGATAAAATTTAATAATATCGAAAAAAATATTGTTTGCATTGTTTATATGGCCGTAACATTTGGGCAGGTTTCGTGAAACAGACAGTAAATACGTATCGTCACTGATATATCAGATGTGAACTAAAATATAGGGTTTTGTCTCTTCCTCTTCTCTCAACCTTCGTATATCTTCATTACTACTCCTCACTAAAATGAAACTTTTCAATATACATGCACAATATACGCATATCTCGTCCATGTTATTCTATTCTAGAATGTCCTTTATAACCATACTAAAATGTACATGTTATATTGAAAACTGATAATGAAGTAATATTTAATGATGAAATAAAATTGTTTCCGGTTTCGTTGACTACAAGTTCAAGTATACAATGGACACTTTTTCGACAAAACGTCATGACGTCATGATTTTCTGTTGTTAAAATCGTTTTGTCTATTCCACGGGCACGCTGTACTATTGCCCAGGCACGCGGAACTATTGCCCAGGCACGACAATATATCACAGACACGTCAAAGGAAATAGTCAAAACTAGTTAATACTTAGAGGTTAATACGTGGCTTGTTTGATAACTGCCTAGGTATCGGCCCGAGGTAACCTGGTATCAGCCTGAGACCGAAGGACGATACCTAGGCCGATATCAAAGAAGACACGTATTAACGTCTTTATTACTTAGATTACTTAGATATCAATTTTAATATAAATTATCCGGCAGTTGTGATAATTATATGTTAAAATCTATACCGTTATCCATGATTGAGTGATGAAATACAGAGCCTACAAATTTAAATTCCCGGCATCTGTCAACATTTACGCAGCCGATAAAGTAAACATACGCAATGCGCATGCCCAAAGGAACTGGTTTAATACGCGCGCGAGACTTGGTATCGGACTGGAAACGGCGGTATCAGACTAGTAACGATGGTACATGTATCAGACTAGAAATGGCAGTATCTGACTAGAAGTTTCAGTATCAGACTGGAAAACACACCGTATCAGCGTGGACTGTGTATGTTATTGCTGTAGGCAAATACAGGCAATTTTCAGGCAAACATTGGTATATAAGTAATAACAACTTGTATAGGAAGTTGGGTAATAATTTTGACTGTTCACCTTATATAATGACAATGAAATAACTGTATGCGCATACCACAGACTCAGCTGTCTGTAAAATCACTGTCTATCATATTGTGCATTATACAAAAGAAAAGCAGATGTATATCAATGACAATTGTGTGAATACAGTGGCAACTCAGTATCTGCCAAACACATCTATACCATCATATGTGACCGTGACTGAAGAAATGGGGCTTATGGATTTTGCAACATGTGTAGCTCCAGATCAGCCTGTGCATCCGCACAGCCTGATCAGGATCTGCACAGTCCTGCTATGCCATCAGTGAAACACCTGTCATGCTTGTAATAAGAAATATAGATGAGTGTGCTATTAGATCAGGAGCTACACTGGTCACAAAACCCATACGCCCCATTTCTCCAGTCACAGTCACATATCTTGGCATACTTTGTCCGGATCACTACCTCCGAATGAAATACACACATCCATCATTCTTCTCACACGCAATATATACATTTATTATCTTTTGGGGTGATGTACATGTACGCTATATTTACGGACATGCGGAAAGTAATAGCAGAACAACAGAACAGAACAAATCGTTTATTTTCGTAATATAATTTCAGTCCACACGCAGGTGGAATAAGAAACAAACAAAGTACTAAGCATGGTGACGTCTATAAAGCTCATGTAGGCAGGCGATGCGCCACAACGAGATGGGGTCCACAGACTACTAAAATGAATTGATAATCAATGGGAAATCTTGAAACAATGATCAATTTACTCAGCCTGGCATATGTGAATGCGGGTTATTACTATTATTATAATAATAATAATACGACCCAAAACACCTGTCGTGCACGTGATCAGTGGTGATACAGTCCGGGCTGCACAGATGTCAGTCAGAGCTTGGTCAGCACAGGCCACGAATGCACTTGAATGGTGTTTGTTTCCTTTTAAATGAACAAATTCCAAGCATCAGCTCCATTTAATAGAATTCATGGTATAATAATCACGGCCCCCATGTCCTCGTGGTACACCATACCCGCCCCGAGAAAGCTTTGTCACATACATGTAGGTGAAAAAGTGGCAAGTGAACCAGCATGTAGATATCTATTTACTATAAATAACATGTGTCTACCAAATACAGCTTGCAGTTTAGAGATGCATAATAATTAACCTTTATTTATCAAATAAGATTTATAGTTAGTGCATGACCCACAGTGTGAGCTGTGCAAAGAAAGAAATTGGGAAGCGCAAAATTGGAAAGCGCGAAATTCCACACTCAAAATAAATACGCAGTAGGTCTATTTCGACCAAATCGAGGTCAGTGTGTTTGACATTTAATGACCCAGAGCCGACACGTGGTGTGTGTTCTTGCTGCTGATTGGTTCACAGTCCACTATAATAGTAAAATGTAGTACACACTACCATATTTAGCAAATGTATTGTTCCAGGTCAGTGATAGAATTTACACATGTGTACAGATGATTCACCACAGCTGATGATTGGTCGAGCGTTTGTCCTTGGCCTCGTAATATATTATAATAGTTTATTTATAGCAGGGACCATACAGACACTCATGTGTCATAGTATATAGGCCTAATATCATTTGGATGCACAACATCTAAGCTTTGTTAAACATTGTTAATACTTTATCAATTAGTAAATGTTTCAGGCAAAAAGAATGTTTCAATCACATATGAGGGAATGAACTAAAATAATATATACAATATATATCTATTGTGTCATTACAATCTTCCTCATATTTTTCAGATGTAGCAATGGCAAAGCCATAGATGTGTATATCAAAATGTAAGAAGTGGGCTTAGTCCATCTTCAGTCTGGATGGACACCGGCCTGTGATCAATGAGTCTATGATAGCAACCGCAGTACCGGCCCCCAAGGGGGGCATGTACTGAGACCACCATCACAGACACCAGCTGGGCCTATTTTAAGCCATCATGAGCAATAATAAACATTAGTGTCCATTTACAGTGAATCATAAATGCATGATAGGTGGATTTGAAGGCAGATTTAATGCCTACTCTCCAGGGGGTAAACAATGAAGCTGCCATCAGCTATAATACATGCCGTGCCAATTGCACACCCACACCTACACAGCAACAAACAATACTTGACATACAGGACATCTAAGTGCACACAAATACTTAATGTTAGCTATTAAAGGGTATCAGGATTTAGTACGGAGAAGAATACCATTACTTAAATTTGTCGATTATGATATTAACAAAAGCACAGATTATTTGTAACAATTTCTTTCTCGGATTGCATTAAATTTTGAAATTTCAATATGTTGGGTCTGATATAAAAATGTTTGTTTATATATTTTTTTCGTTCTTCCTTAAACATAGAGCAGTTAAAAAGGTAGTGCAATTCATCACCTAGGTCATTTGAATTACACAGAGTGCATTTTCTGTCTGAAATATCAATATTATTCCAACGTCCAACTTCTATTGTTAATTTGTGATTGCTAGTACGGAATTTTATTAATACTATATGTTTGGGTTTAGGCAAATTTATGAGATACTTTTCAAAATGTATATATGTTTTAAACAAGCTGTATGTTTTGCCCTTTGATGACTAGTTAAGCGATTCTGTCCATTTTTGTAAATATTGATATTTAAGTGTTCGTTTAATTGACTGTAATGTGGCCTTCGGGGTTTGAATTTCTTGGTTTAACATCAAATCAGTTCGGCCTACACTATTCAAAATATTTTCTACATGCGAAAACCATTTATATTCATGGGGGTCATTTATCATAGATTCATATGCTAGATTGCTGAGTTTGGATTGCTTTCCCGTTTTTAATGATATCCAGTAATTTATCATACGTGATTTAATTTCAATTTCAATTGGATATCTACCCAATTAAGTATATAATATATATAATTGTGTACTTTTTCTTAGTTTAGTTATATTTCGTAAAAAGGAACAATGTAAATTTTCAAGTAATTGTATGTTTTCGTAACCCTATACTTCGTTACCGTATAGCAAAATAGGTAATATTGTATGATCCAAAATTTGTAATTGTAAGTCAAGTGGTAATTCAAAATGTCTTATCCGCTTGTATAGCAAATGCATAGCTTTTCTAGCTTGTTGTACAATGTGTCGTCTAGCTTTATAAAATGTTCTTGTTTGCAAAAAATAAATTCCCTAAATAAATACTTAAAATGACCAGTGATATCAATTGTAACACCTCCGATTTTAAAGTGGAACTTATTTGTCTTTCGGGCCCCAAATATAACTACTTTGGTTTTACTATGATTTCCATTTAATTTCGAATCTGTGCAGAATTTATTGAACCAATTTATATTATTTTGCAAATCATTTTCATTTTCCGCTAAGATTACCGTATCATCAGCATATAATAAAACGAGTAATTTCAGATAGAAAGAAACACACCATTACAATTATTCTACTCTATGTGTCCCTCTAGGTCATTCAAAAATAAAGATAAAAGTACCGGGGACAAGTTTTCGCCGTGACGCAATCCAATGTCGCTTGTAAAAAATAGAGATTTTTCATTGCTGAATGAAACACATGATTTTATGTTTTGGTACATATTATAAAATGACTCTAAAATAAAATAAATTCCATTTATGTTATTTTTATACAATTTCTGCCATAACCCAATTCTCCACACAGAGTCAAAGGCCATGCTAAAGTCCACAAAGCAGCAGAATAGTTTCTTTTTTTGATGTTTTAAACTTTCAATGAGGTAGTGTAGTAAAAACACGTGATCAATTGTCGAGTAACCTTTCCGAGGTATATGATATACAACGCACGGTATATATTTCAATATTTGGTTGCGTGATCAGTGACACTCGAATACTGCTATATTGTATCTGAAAATCAGTCTCGGACTCGTCTCGGACGGCAAAAGATTGTTCGCAATAAAATCAATATTTGATGGAATTTCATAAAAAAATTTGTTTGGGGGGGAGGGTGACATTTTGGTTATTGATGAAAAAGTACTTACTTTTAAATATTTTTTAGATTTAATGTGTTTAATAGCCAAATGTTCGTAGGCAAGAAAACGTGGAACAGACAGTAGTGATTATCGTATTGGTATAGTATATGCATGATATTGATATAGTACGAATTGACAACCAGCAGAAAAGCCGTACAGTACTGTATAACGTATTTATACCGCAACCAGCGTCTGAAGTAACCTAATAAAGGGGTCCGAATAAACATCATCTGTATTCGCTACTAACTGTATATACATCAATGTAGCATAATAAACTTGCACTTTTGTTTTTGGTGCTCAGTTTGCATATACACGTAATTACAATATAACCGGGTACCAGCCGTACTAGCTTTATTTTCTCAACTTTGACCTCTCGTCATGTGACCAGTGGGTTCAAAATAGCAACGGAAAAAATGTCTCACTTCACCTCAATAGTGTTGGAATAATTTTATAATTACTGGACCGATTTTCACAAACTAACTCTTGTTTTCTTAGTTAGACCATTTCCAAGCTATCTAGCCGGGTTTCGGAGTGAATTTCTAAAAACGATATTGTCCGACCAGCTTCTCGAGCTCCTCCACCTTGTCAAAACTGTTCCACTTCAAATGAATTTTTCGAAATAATTTCAGAATTATCGGACCGATTTGAACAAACTAGCTCTTGTTTTCTTATTTTGATCATTTCCAAGGTAACATGGCCGGGTTTGGGGCGAATTTCTAAATAAAATGTTTTCTGTACTGCACCTTGTCCTCCTCATCCAAGACGGCCGTAATGACGTCAATCAGACAACTTGACATTACGTCATAATGTGTTGCGGTATAAAGTAAATACATGGTTAGTGCCTTAGAATATAAAATATTAGTCGGTTTCGCCCCAACAACTTTATTGTATTCAGTACATGAATGCGGAGGTCAAGACACAAGTGAGCTACATATAGAGAATAGTAGGTTAGTGCCGTGAATGGGAACACATATATGGCAAGGCTTAGGAAACTGGATGGGCGAGGCTCTGCCAAGCACATCCCGTTTCCGTGCCGCGCAAGATATTTTTATCATTGACGGCACTAACCTACTATTCTATTTATCCCATCAACATCTACAAATAGCTTCAACATGCAATATAAATAACCCCAGCCACCGCACATATGCATACGCAGTGATTAGGTCGTATTGACAGGATATCAAAAATGTTTCACGGCACATGTTTCAGGTTTCACGGCACATACACATTGTGTTGACGGTATAAAATTGCATCCTCACCTAACATATTGACGTGATATAATGTAATGTAATGGTCCACCACCACCATTGAGTGTTCCTATATAAACGAACCAATGACCACATATGTTGCTATTCTCTGCTATTCAATTTACCACGTATTTGGCTATTCTCTGCTACTTTCATTTTTCGTACGGATGTTGTGGGACCTATTTTCCCATAACCTGCACCCATTCTGCTGTGGATATTAACGCATTAAAATATAGGTTTAAGTATTGTTAAGAAAGATAAATTCAATCTCCTGTGACCACCCTGGTGGTGGCGCAAAAAGTGATCGGTTGGAAGTGAAACCGCCTCACATGACAAACAAGCTCCGACTTACAAAATAATCCCAAACCATATGCTTGAAACTGATGTAAATGATACATTAACATGCCTGTGAAGTAGGTTAGTGCATCAATTGACTGGTTTCTACAAGCAAAGCGTGTCAATGGCATAACAAATCTGCCTTATTGTTTTAACGTACTACACCGCGCATGCATATCTGATGACTTAGTGTGGTTAAACATAATACGACATTCCCAATAGTTGACGTTAGACCAATGAGGGAACGTAGCTAGTTATCTCCTGTTGAAATTATTTATAGAATATCCGGTCGAAATTGTGTAGTTTGTGGCCTTATTGTACATGTACTTGAACATGTATATGTACTTGTACAGGTAATATATGGGATTTAGTACGAAAGTAGTATATAGGGAGTCACTTCGTTACCGCGGGTGTTCATAAAGGGATTAGACCTCATGCAACCTCCCAAAGGGGGGAAAAACAAGTGAATTTCACCTTAATTTACAGAGAAGAAACATCCCCCCATTAGAAAATGAACTTCATACCGTTGTACGAAAATTATTTGAAAGAAATTAATTAATTTAATTTCAGAGAAAATTAGCAAAATCCGTGGCAAATCTGTAACGGTTTCGACTACCTTGTTTTCAGCTACCACGTTTTCGGCAACCGGTATATTTTAAAAAAGTTGGGGTTCTATTTTCTACACCTCGGCATCTTTCGACGCCAAAGAAGTTCCCCAACTTTTTTAAAATATACCGGTTGCCGAAAACGTGGTAGCTGAAGCTTTTTTGCACTCTTATAATTATATCTTACATGTGGGGGTTCCACAACGTTCATCGAGTACCTATCTGTGTGGTAGCCGAAAGTAGTTGAAAACCTCATCAATTTGGGGACGAATTTTATATCTTGCATGTGGGAGTTCTACAAAGTTCATCGAGTACCTATTCTGTGTGGTAGTTGAAAAAGGTAGTTGAAAACCTCATCAATTTGGAACGGAT
The DNA here is from genome assembly GCA_029237695.1 of Conchocele bisecta. Taxonomy (NCBI): domain Eukaryota; kingdom Metazoa; phylum Mollusca; class Bivalvia; order Lucinida; family Thyasiridae; genus Conchocele; species Conchocele bisecta. The sequence continues at coordinate 51,858,763 of CM055280.1, read as the reverse complement.
TTTAACTGTTGTACGAGGTTATTTTTTGTCATAAAATTTTTTCTCATAATTTTCAAAAATAGAATGCACCCTATTGAACAGAAAGAAGTATGTATTTAATAAATTTTCAAGATTAGAAAAATGTCACACGTCAGTCAAAAATATATGAGAGCGGTTCGCACAAGGATTAGCGATAAAAGGGGTGTAAATTCATCTCCTAGGATTAGGGAATTAAGGGCAGAATTAACAAGAATGGGTACACCTTTTTCAAATAGACTAAGGGAAAGGGGGAGGGGGTTAACTACATTAATAAATAAGGAAAAAAAAATGATGAATTTATGAAAAGAATGGCTCGTGCAATGTCTCGCGGGGTATTTAAGGGGATAGAAAATAAAAATATAGAAAAGATAGCACAGAATATAGCTGATGAGGCTTCCCTCAGTCTTAGAAGCAGGAACATTGGCAAACTTCAAAAACGAGTGCAGAAAGCCGGTCTGTTACAACAGTTAATAGAGCAAGGTAGCGATTTATTAGAAGATTCTAAACAAAAAGAAAAAGAAATAGTAAAAGGGCGTAGGATAACCACAATAAACTTGAAAAGAAAACTTCAAATAAATAACACCACCAGGATAATGACAGAGTTAGTGCCTCTGTTAACCGATATTTTTTATCTAAGATACTCTTTCGCTTACAAATTATTCGGAGATATTAAGAAAATAGAAGAGTGTTTTAAAATAGGTATTGATGCTTACGAACCTACCGAAGAGGGAACATGGTATTTACGAAAAGTGGCAGCACAATACGAAAAAATTGGTAAAAAGAAGATGAAAATAGGTATCTATAACGATCACGCTTTTCTTATTACAGATATGAATAAAGTTTCGAATAATTATTGTTGTTTTACATGCGATCAACGCTTTACAAAGTCCAGTAACATAACAAGACACGCACTTACTTGTATGAAGGGGAACACAAAAGTAAGGTGTAATGGACAAAAAATAGATCGTCCATTATCATCGTTTGAAAAGGCTTTCTACCGAAAACCTAATTGTAGTAAAAAATATATTAACTGGATAAATTCGATTTCAGGCCCCCATATACACACCGCGGTATGCGGACACGGGGGGGGGGGGGGGAAGAATAATCGCTGGTGCCCCAGTTGATGGGTTTTGTCCGGAGACCAATACTGTTTATCAATTTCACGGATGTTATTGGCACGGATGCCCAAAACATTGCAAAAATTGGGAAGAAAAATACGCAAAATCAAACACGCGAGACTCATTAATCAGGAGTCAGCTCAATTTTGTAACTATTTGGGAATGCGAATATGACTCGGATTCAAAACACAGAGGTTTCTACAGGTTAGAAATAAAAACCTCCTACAATAATTTATCCGTATAGTATTGTATACGATTTTGAAGCATATTTAGATGGATCTAAAGAGAAAAACAATCCCTCTAAAGATCTAACGTTTGTAAACGAACACGTTCCAATAAGTGTTAGTATAGGTGATACGTTATCTGGTAATATAACAACATATGCGATACTTGTCTAAAAAATTAGTGATCCTATTTACGGAAAACATAAGAAAGAGGGCTGCTGCCATTCGCGAGGTTGTTGGTAAGGATAAAATATATGGGTTTCCTACAAGTATGGAAACGCTTTCGCCTTCTCAAAAGAGGGAGATTACCAGATGGATTTCTCAAGTATCAGTAATTGGTTTCAATTCCAGTAATTACGACCTTAATTTAATAAAGAAACATTTAGTTGATATGTTAACGGATAAAACAAAGAAAGTATTAGTAGGTAAGAAAGCGAATACAACCATTTTTCTATTTACACCAGAATTTAGGTTTTTAGACGTAAAATTATATCTTGCTCCTGGAATAGATTATGATAGATGGGTAAGGGCGTATGGATGCGAAGGGGTAAAATCCTTCTTTCCATACGAATGGTTCGATTCTCCGGATAAGTTGAATTATGAGGGTTTACCACCACTTAAAAATTGGGGGAATAAATTAAGTCCAAATAAAATTAAGTAATCAAACAGCAGTTGGAAGAGTGCAACAACATTTATAAAAGAGTAAATATGAAATCTTTCAAAGACTGGTTAAAATATTATCACGATTTGGATGTTGGACCGTTTTTAGAAGCTATCGGAAAAATGACAAAATTTTATCAAACAAAAGGTATAGATATGTTTAAAGACGCAGTTACCCTACCAGGTGTTGCTTTAAAATATATTCTCAGAGGAACGATAACAAATTATGTAAAACCTTACGAAACGAAAGAGAGCAGGGCAGCAGACGCGATATGTGCCCCATTGGTTGCACCTGATGAGGAAATATATGAAATGATGAAAGGAGCATTAGTTGGAGATCCATCAATTGTGTTTACAAGACACGCTGAAGCGGGTGTTACGAGAATTAGATCAACCCCAGATGGTGATGGAAAACTTTGCGAAGCAGTACTTGGATTTGATGCAAACGCCCTGTATCTTTCTACATTAAATAAAGAGATGCCTTGCGGTAAAGGTGTGTTATACAGGGGGGAAAACCCCCACGATCAAACTAAAATAGACAAATTTTCTAAGGCAGTTTTAAATGATAAGTGGTTTGGGTTTGCCGAAGTAGATATAGAAGTTCCACACAACTTAAAAGATAAGTTTTCAGAAATGTCTCCAATATTTATAAATAGAGTTGTAGAGGAGAAGGAAGTTTCGGAGGCTATGTTAGGTTATTTGAAAGAAACTAACCGTACGAGAGGAGATGGTAAAAAACTAGTAGGAGCAATGTCTGCACAAAAAGTCTTATTATTTGCCCCATTGCTAAAATGGTATTTGAAACAAGGACTACGAATAACTGGGATTCACAGGGTTATAAATTATACAGCAGGAAAACCCTTCGAATGGTTCGTTAAGGAAGTTACAGAAGCCAGGAGAGCCGGGGATGTTGACAGCTCCAAGGCTACAATTGCTGATATAATGAAACTATTAGGAAACTCGTGTTGCGGAAAAAATGATAGAATCTCCCGAAAAACACCTCAACACAACCTATACAAAAGATGAAGAATGTGTAGACAAAGCTTTAAGATCCTCTTATTTTAACGATCTAGAGGAAATAGGGGATTCTTACGAAATATCTTCCAGAAAAGTAAATGCAAATATGACTCGACCATTTCACTGCGGTATTGCCGTATATCAACATGCCAAATTAAGAATGTTGGAATTTTATTATAATTTTATGGATAAATACGTAGATAGAGCGGATTTTGAACTAATACAGATGGATACTGATAGTTTATATATGGGGGTTAGTATGAAAACGATAGATGGAATGATAAAACCTCGTATGCTAGAGGATTTTAACGAACATAAAAAAGAATGGTTAGCGTGGGATAAATGGAGTAATAGAGAACCAGGACTTTTTAAAAACAGAGTTTCAAGGGGATCGTGCAATTGCTCTATCCAGTAAGTGTTATGTTGTTGAAAAATTAGACACCTCTCAAGTAAAACACTCAGCAAAAGGGCTCTCTGAAAGACAAAACCCTCTTTCTTGGAGAAGATATAAAGACGCCCTAAATCCTATTGAAACGGATAGAGGAACAAACAGAGGGTATAGAATGAGAAATGGTGTTATGAAAACGTATACCCAAAATAAATTAGGACTGTCAGCTTACTATGACAAGAGAAGGGTTTTAGAAGATGGGATACATACAGAACCCCTTTAAACTTTCATTAAATTTTAACAGAAAATAAAAATTATGCAGTTGAAACCTGTTCAATTTTTGAAGGTATCTTACACACCATAGGTTTTCCAACGGGGGGCTTATCACGGAGTTTTGGCCAATTATCTCTAATAATCCAATTCCATAAATTTATCATATTCCCACAGATCTGTAAGCCGTTTAAGGCCAATATGGTGTTTTCTTTCTAACTTCATAGGCAGGAACAATTCCACGTGATTGTAAAATATCTACCAGCGCTTCCTGTGTAATAACTGATTTAGGCATAATTCTGTAATAATTACTTTATTTATATATACATATAAATGTCTAACATTATTGGAAAAATAAATATGTTAGACATTTATATAATATGTATATATATATATATATAAAAATCTTAAAAATATGTTTACAAAAGAAGAAGACGTAAAAACAAAATTTGATGAGGCTTGCTATGAGGATATTTTAGGTCTCCAAGACGGAATTATAGAACGTCTAAAAAAGTTACACGAGGAAGAGACGGAGCTAGAAGCCGCTACAAAACTAAAACCTGTTGAAATTTGTAAAGATTCGATGAAAAAACCTACATGGAAAAGATGTCGAATTAATCCATATCTCCGGCAGTACGAGGGGTTAATTAATATCTGGTTGAATTACAGGTATTTGAACGCAGCACCAAGCAAACCTGCTAGAGCCACAGTCGAATAAATCCAATACATATTTGAAGAAAGCGCATATTTTGTTTTTCAACCTATGTAGAAACCGGTGGTGCAACTACAGATTAATTTTCTTAAAAAAAATGTTGCCGAAACCTTGGCAGCCTCGACAAAATATGAGCTTTCTATAACAATGCTTAACAGTTACTGAGTAATGCTTATCAATTACTGAGCAATTGCTGAACAATGCTTAACAAATGCTGAGCAATGCTTAACAATTGCTGAGCAATGCTTAACAAATGCTTAACAAATGCTGAGAAATGCTTAACAATTGCTGAACAATGCTTAACAAATGCTGAGCAATGCTTAACAATTGCTGAGCAATGCTAACATTCGGTCACGATTTTTCAAGGGTTTTCAACTACCTTTTTTAATCCATTAGAAGGCGCATATTTCGTTGGGGATACTTTTTTCAAAAGGATGTAGAAAGGGTCGCTAGGCACGTTTTTCCCATTCGGTATGCCTAGTCGTGTTACTAGTATGCCTAGACATGGTAACGAGTGAACCTAGTTGTGGTGCTAGTATGCCTGGTTTTACCTAGACAAATCATGTTGAACCTTGGGCAAACTATATTTGTATGTACTTGCATATTTTGCGCCTACAAAAATGCTACAAAAACGAAATTTATCAGAGCAAGATATAGAAGATATTCGCAATCTTCGAGGAAAATTACCTGCGGCCGAAACGAAGAAAAAATATGGGATTGGTTCAACTCGTCTTCAACAAATATGGGACGCTGTCGATGCGGAACGTAGTACAAAACCCAAAGAAACCAAATTTGGAACAAATTTAAAAGAACGAGAAATCCCACCCCCTATTGTACCCGTGTCTGTCTACAGAGGCCCCACGAATCTACTAGAAGACACCAGCTCGTTCGAAGAATCTATGTTCGACATGGAGAGACGTTTGGAGACCCGGTTGGACGCCTTGGAGCGCAAACTGTTGGACACAATTTCCGGCGATCCGAAGAAAGACGACCCGGAGTTACACGACATTTGGAAAACCGTAGAGAATGCGAAGTGGTGGCTTGGGGTATTTGGGGTGGCGTACGTGGTCTGCAGACCACTGTTTCCAGTCGTGTACCTAGAGTCTTGTAGACTCTGGAAGAACAAAACGGACCCGACTCCCAGTTCGTA